>CM062820.1:593882205-594482205 GCA_031772625.1 Pinus tabuliformis | reverse complement strand
TTTTCATCTGAATCACTGGTGCATGAGGTGGCATAGCCCCACGAGGGTCTCCTCTCCTCCTTTGGTCGATGTGCAACAATCTTGTAGATACAAACCAATGCATCTTCCCTTTCCTCGTTGCGCACAGGTTCTGTGTAGCGTGGTCTTTCTGTTGGATCTAGCAGAACGACTACATGGAGTGACTTCTTCTCAAATATCATCTTTCTCTGTTTGAGGTCAATAACCCCATTCATGTCAGTGGCCTAGTCTACCCCTAGCAACGCAAGGTATAGGCTATTTTCGTCCACGATTTCAATAACTTCGAAGTTCGTCCAGGTACTTGTGCCATCAATATCTACTGTAATTCCTTGCAGCCTTCCCATGGGCAAGATCTTTTACTGATTAGCCATCCACAATTGGATAGGAGACCATTGTAGTGTAGGCTTACCCATGTGCTCCCAAGTCTATTTAGGTAATACGTTTGCATCTGAACTTAGGTCCAGAATGACCTGATCCATCTCGTAGTCACCAATCTGCACCATTAACCGCATCTCTTGTCTTGCCCATGATGCATGTCTTCCTAATTTCTGGATTGCGAGGTTCACCCCACCCTGTGCACCTATTCATCACTTCCTGTAACCCTCTGACTACCCTGTTGTCACGAAGCAGTTTTATGCATGTCTCTAAGAAGGTAGTCAACATCGAGGGATCCCTATCCAACTCAGGCCAATCCCTACTACCTCCAGTAGAGACGCCCGTGAAGCTTTCCCTAGCTTCCGTATTGGTCTCCCCACCAACCTCTTCTATGGATGCACCACTCCGTAATACTGGGTCTGTTGTTGTGTGGTTCGGATCTCATCATGTGCACGTTTTGTGTTGTTGTAGGAGGCGCTGCCTTTTTTTCGTGACTCTTTGCTATCAGCATGGGGCAATATAGCAGCTCATGATCGTATTGCTCACAATAAGGACATGATACTCGAGTTGGATTGGTACAATCCTACACGTAATGTCTTGGTCCTCCACAGTTGTAACAGATTAGCTGGGTGCGACCCCTTCCTGGTCCCATTCTGCCCCATCCTCGATTGCGTCCCGGGAACCCACCGCGCGCAAATGCTGCGGCTGGATCCTGACCTCGCACCTCAGTCTGCATTCTGTAGGTAGGTTCTTGGTTCATCAACATTCGATAGCTATGACAATCTCTTTCTTCATGACCCACCGATCTACAAAAGTTGCAAAAAAGCTACTGGGGGGCCTGGTCGTATTTTGGCAATAGATGATAGTTATCAGTGTTGTGCTTCCCTCCTACCTGACAGATTGTGCACCAGAGCGGGGCCATTGCACCCAGTCCTACCTGTACCTCTGGTCGCAACGATGTCGATCCCCCTGTTACCACAAAATTCACCGAGATTGGACAATGATCTTTATCGTGTCCCTAGCTCCTGCACTTTATACACCATACTTTCTCCCGGACTTCTGGGCATGGTGTCTGTTCTTGCTTTAACTTCTGCATTTCCAAACAAAAATTTTGGACCTGCGCTTCGATTTGCTGAACTCCCAACCCTAGGTCTTGTACCGGGGTTTCGTGCAGCCGCATTGTTGTCTCCAACACTTCTGCTTGGGTTGAGATCTTCTGTTGTCACAAAGTCGACTTCAGATATGGTGTTAGTGATGTGATGAACCAAGCGTGGTGCTGTGCATTCGTCAGGGTCATGTTGGCCTTGCGAATGGTGCTTTTCAACCTCTGATCCAAATCCCACGGGGTCTCACCAAGCATCATCGTGATCTCTTTGAATCCAACAACCGACTGTGCTTCTGACTTAGGCCGGCTAAACTCCTTGGTCAATTCAGTATGGATGTCCGCTATCCCCGCCGTTGGGTTGATGCTTGAATACTTCATGTACCATGTTAGCACTTGATCCTGCAGTGCGCTGACTAAGATGGCTTTCTTGATATTATCATCCGTGACCTGCTGCGCATTCCATACTGATGTTAGTACAAACCAAAATTGTTCCAGGTCTTCGCCTCTTGCTCCTTTGAACACTGGTAACTAAATTGTGTTTGCCATAGTTACCCTTGTTCTACTACCGTCCTTGATCCTTTTGATTTTTAACCATTCCTTTCTATCGGGTCCTCGCACTTAACACCAAACACCCCTTATGTAGATCTTGATCCTGGCAACAGAACCATTTGTTGGCTTAGTTGGGCCTGACCCAGGTTCGGAAGAGTTATTTTCCAAACAAATCCCGCAGCTACTGGCCCTTTCGGAAACAACTCGCGGATAGCGGACTGAGGTCTCACCTGAGGTAGCAGGGGAGGGTGCTAGAACCAGGTTTCCACACCCTAGGGATGTCTCGGTGTGGTCTAGAAGTTTCGCGCACTGGTTTACAGTTCTGCACTGCTCGGTCTTCGCACAGATCTGGCTTGATTGGGTTTCCCGGTTTAGTGCGCTATTATATTAGATGATGTGGTTACCAATTACCAAGGTCTTTAAGCAAACATTTAACCATCACAACTAATTCACGTATTAAAATAAACCCAGATTTATACTCATTCCAACCATAAGCAAATTAAACATATATTATGACAGTTCAGAAGAAACACAGAATTTTAGAAGAAACTTATCTTTATTTTCACTTTATCCTTAATACATCCATATCCGCCCTGTGCACTCAGCTGCAGGGGCCCGCGCACACAGCTGCAGACTTTCGCCTTTGTGCACACAGCTGTAGAACCTCTACCTACTACCCCTATCCCTCGACTCGGACTTACAGACGTTTTTAGACTATCTTCAAAAACCCATTACATTCCATTCTTTCTCCAAAAAGAACTATCTTTCACTCATAGAGCTGGCTCTATTTATATCCTTCCTTGGCCCACGATCCTTACGCGGGCCGACTGTATTTATATTTCTTTACATTATTTCCAAGCAGACTAACCATTGACCCAATCCTACTATAATTCGCGCTCCGCATACTTCGGAGCTTTTGCAATAATTTAATCCCACTTTTTGGGATTTTTTCCCCAAAACCCATTACGCGAGACCTCCGCTACCCAACGATGGGGATTTCTTTGACCTCTTCTTGCAAATCTAAGTCAACCACTTTACCCTTTTCCTGCATGGTGGGCTTATCCTTTTATGGGTGCTTTCTAGGTGATGCGCGCATCGGCTGCGGTGTCGCGGCCTGCTTGCCTTTCTTGTTCTTCAGACCCTCCCTGGTCGGGGTAGGCCTCGACCTGGGTGACCGTGGTGACTTAGGTACTTCAACTAGTACTTCCACAGTTACAACCTTCGGGGAAACTCCCTCGGATGCCATGGCTACCCCTGGAACAACTCCTTCGGTCATCATTTCTTCCCCAACATTTACAGTCTTAGCTGGCGTCAACATGATGTTATTCAACAACTCCTGTGTCTCCTTTGGAAACTTCTCAAACACTGAACTCGCTATCAAAGCTTCAAATTTTTCATGGTTCATGCGTGCCTGAGAGCTCAACACCTCAATTCTCAAAATTCCAAGTGTTTTCCGCTGGGAAAACCTTTGTAATTTATAGGCATTTTTGAATTCAAATCTGACTGTTCCCCCCACAATCGGTTCATTAATGCTAGATTGGCGGCAGATTTTCAAAGATATGGTCCATAAATTTTGACTTAAATGCCACCCCCCCCCACTCCATTTGGCTGTTTTTTCATCGTCAAATCATGAACAATGACTTTAACGGTCACTTTCCGGCTGTCCTGCGTGGTTTTTCCTTTGGTAGCATAGCTCCCTGTGCGCTTCTGTCTGCTCTGTGACATTTATTCATTCTGTGCAGTTCCTTGATCACGGAGCTCTCTAACCCGAGCAGTGTAGTTTATAGTCTCGTGCTTCCTTTCAGCTTCCTGGAGCGCTAAGACTATGCTTCCCTCATATAGTCACCTAGTTGGATCACCAGTGTATGGCTTCAATCAACTGCCATTCACCTTCCCTAGGAAGGGTTCTCCATTCAATTTGACCAGCTGAACTGCTCCACCATCGGTAATCTCCTTGATGACATATGACCCTAGCCAGTGCATCCTAAATTTCCCTAGAAATTTATCAAATTTGTTGTCATATAACAAGACTAGATCATTTACCTTGAAGGTGCATAGTTTGATGTGTTGATCGTGCCATGCCTTTTTGCGCTCGTTTTGAAGTTGTTGATGAAATCTGGCTAGAAATCGATCCTCATCAAGTTCCGCTAGCTACGTGGGCCTCTCTTCCATGGCTTCGTGATCCGCCATTCCTGTGAATGCTGCTATGCACAAACTAGGTACAATTTATTCCACTGGCATCACAGCTTCTACGCCATACACGATTCAAAAAGGCATTTATCCAGTTAGCTTCTTACAAGTCATTCTGTAGGTCCATAGCACCACAGGTACGTGCACATCCCAGACATTTCTTTGAGCATTGAAAACCTTTGTCAGTGCGCTCTCTAGTATCTTATTGAACGCTTCCACCATCCCATTGGCCTGCGGATGATAAGGCGTACTTTTCTGATGATACACCTGAAATTCCTCTGTCAACGCGCTGATTGTTTCGTTAAGAAAGTGTGTACCGCGATTGCTCATCAAGGTCTTTGGACATCCGAATCTTGTCAGGAAATACTCAAAAATAAATTTTGTTGCTATCATGCCTATGCAGTCCTTCACAAGCTATGCCTCGACCCATCTCGTCAAATACTCAGTTGCGGTGATGATGTATCATGCACCCGTCTTCTTTCCTTGAGGATGAATTGGTCCCACAAAGTCAACTGCCCATTTTTCAAATGGTTGTAACGTCACCTACAACATCAAAGGTAGCTCATCCCTCTGCGACGGCCTACCAATCCTTTGACATGCATCACATGCCCTACAATATGCTTTCGAATCCTTATGCATGGTTGGTCACCACAACCCAACACGTAGAATATTCTGTGTTGTTTCTTTCCCTACATAATGTCCTCCTGCAGCTCCTCCATGAGCCTCAGTGAGGATTCTGCTTCGTTCAAAGTTAGGCACATAATGTCGCAATATTTCTTCTGACCCCATTTTGTACAAGTGCCCTGTAATGATAGAAAAGTCTGCCGCACACACTACCAATTCGTTCTTCTGTTGACTTGTATAACCTTTCGGTGCTGATCCTGTCATCAGGAAGTGTATAATATCTTCAAACTGACTGACCGCGATGCACACTGCAAAGAGTTGTGCAACAGGTAGTCCTTCCTCTAAATTAGTAGGTTCCTCTCCAGTTTTAATGCACAAGAAATTATTAGGTTCCACATTCAGTGATCCTGGCTTCACAATAACTTCAAAGTCATACTCCTAGAGCAACAACAACCACCTACATATTTCCCCCCCAACAAAGGCTTGTTGACCAGGTAGTTCAACGTGAAATGATTTTTATACATCTCAAAGTGTCCACCCAAAAAATAGTGCCTGAACTTCTGGAGCGCATACACCATAGCTAATCCTTCGCGCTCTATCGTGGAATAATTTTTCTTTGCTTTAGATAGCTTCCTACTTGCGAACGCTATAGGATGATCCAATTCTCCCTCACCATCCTATGTCAGTATGACCCCCAGCATAATACATGATGCATCCATGTGCACATGAAATTCCTTCTTCCAATCCGGGAAGACTATGATCGACGCGATGACCATTTTCTCTTTCAGCACATCCAAGCTCTTCTGACATTCATCTTTCCAATAGAACGTAGCATCCTTTTTCAACAATTTCTCCATAGGCGCGGTGATTTGGGCATATCTCTTGATGAACTTCCTATAGTATCTGGTATTCCCTAGAGTTGCGCGTAGCTGTTTCACGCTCCTCGGCACCTCCAAGTTGATTATCACCATGATATTTGCAGTGTCTACCATCAATCCTTGTCTGCATACCACATGACCTAGCAAGATCCCAAAATGGACACAAAATAAACACTTCTTCAGATTGAGCACAATCTGGTATCTCCTACATGTATCTAGCATCAAGCGCAGACTTGCCACATGGCGCTTGACCAATCCAAACATTGTCCAATCGTCAAAGTATACCTCCAGAAATTTATGAATGAAGTCTTTGAATGCCGCAATGACTACATGTGAAAAGATCATTGGCACATTCTTCAGCCCAAAAGGCATTATGGTGTATTGAAAACATCCCCATTCAGTCGCAAAGGTCGTCTTGCTTCTATCCTCAGGCACGATTTTGATCTGATGGTACCCAGAGAACCCATCAGTGAAAGAGTATGCTTCTTGGTCGCCTACATTATCCAGGACCTCATCGGTGAACGAGATCGGGAAAGGATCATGCACACAAGCATCATTCAATTTCTTGAGATCTACGCATATCCTTATTTCTTCCTTCTTTTTCTTTTCTTGAACCACTATTAGGCTTACCCAATCAGATTCTTCGACCAGTTCAATAATACTCGCCCCGAGCATCTTATCTAACTCAATGTGGACCCTTTCCTTATACTTCGGGTTGAGGCAGTATGGTATTTGTTTCACAGGTTTTGTGTCCGGCTTTAGGGTGATCTTCATGACACCCAGGTCTCCTATTATCCATTTCAGATCGGAAAACTTTGTGGGGAATAAGTCCTGATATTCACGGAGCAGTTCGGCGACCTTATCTACTATTGCATCATCCCAATAGTCCCCAATATTTGCAAACTTTGGTTCTGCCTCTGTGCCAATGTTCACCTGCCTAGTCTTTAGCGGCTCAATTATGTTTGGGTTCTCTAGCTATGGTCCTTTAACTCCATGGTGACCTTCAATCTCCAGTATATTAATCTTTCTCGGGTCTTTGTCTTCTTCTTCCATTGTTACATTGTAACATTCCAGCGCGTGGCTCAGCTGGGTAGTCCAATCAGGTTGAATTAGGTCTAGAGGATCCTGCGGTATCCTAAAGATGGCTGTCTTAACCTCCTGCAATGCTTCATCGATGAACTAAAATCCATCCTCAAAATTGAATGTCATAAAAAATCCTTAGCGTAAAACATCCCATTCTTCAGTGCCATGACGAAGTTCTATCTCCAAGTACCAATTCATTGGTATAACCTCCAAGGTATGACAAAATAGATGGACCCACTCTAGCTGAGGCTTCGCTCCATATGCTTTAGTCCATTTGGCCAAATGATCGTGCGGATCATTCCTCCCATCATACTTTTCTATTAGTCATACCTTCGGGTGGCCAAAGCGTATCCTCATCATCCTCCTATATTCGCACCAATCATCGAAACTACCCTTGTGCGTACCCCACCATCTTGCAGGTGTAGCACACAGTGCCCAATCTAATGCCTGGAAGCGATGCTTCTTGGGCACTTCCCTTTCAAATGCATCCAAAAAGCGATCAATGTCAGTTAGCCCATCATAGTGAGGCAGATTCCTTACCTCTGATGATACACAGTGCAATGACTTGGTCATCATATTATAGCGCAACGTAGATACTTCATGCAGCTGATTCTACCAGTGCTCTAGTTCTTCATCTGAATCTGATGTGCAGGAGCTCTCGCGGTCCCATGCAATACGTCTGTTTGCTGTCAAATTCACCCAATCCTGGTCTCGCACCGTTATCTTGTAAATCTGGTCCAAATCGTCATCACTTTCATAATCACAGATCGGTTCTATATAATGTAGTCCTTCTGTAAGATCCAGTGGCACCACTACGCGGAGCGATTTCTTTTCAAATATCATCTTTTGCTTCTTCAGGTTGATTACCCCATTCATGTTAGTGGCCCAATCGATCCCAAGGAGCACAGGGTAGGGATTTCTATCATCCACAATCTCTATTACTTCAAAATCGCCAGTGTGCTCGCGCCTTCAATGTCAACTGTTACCCCTTGTAGCCTCCCCATTGGGATGATTTTCTATTGATTTGCCATCCTTAATTGGATCGGAGACCACTGGAGCGTAGGTATCCCCATTCTTTCACATGTTTGTTTTGGAAAAACATTCACATCACACCCTAGATCCAAGATAACTTGGTCCATTTCATATTCCCCTATCTATGCAATGAGTCTCATTTCATGTCTAGTCCTTGCCTTATGCTTACCAAGCTTTTTCACTATGAGCGGTTTGCCAGTAGCGTTGTCCTTGCCAGCTCACCGATTGATCAGTTACTACAGTCCCTTCACAGCCTTACTATTGGGATTAGTTTCATGTAGGTCTCTAAGAATGTGGTAATCATGGATGGGTCCATTTATTCAACCGGTTTCTCCTAACTTCCTGAGGTAGAGGCCTCAACGAATCTTTTCTTTGCTTCCATAAATGTTTCTTTTGCGCACTCCAGATCAAACCCAGTCTCCTTTTTTGGTGCTTTGCAGACCCACTCACCTTCTACAAGCTGCTTCCCTTTATCCTCACCAGTTGTCGTTCCACTCCGTAGCATAATGTTTACCTTAGGGTCTTCCTCGCAAGGCTCAACCCTCATCATCTAGAGGTTCTGTGTTGGCTACGGAGGCTGCGCCCCATTTTCGTGAATCTTAGCCAACAATATAGGGCAATCCTCAATCACATGGTCAAACTGAGTACAGTAGCGGCATGACAGTTTCGTCGGATTTGGGAAGGCTCTCGCGTAGTGTCCTGGTCCTCCACAATTGTAACAAATAAGTTTCCCTCAGCCTCTACCAGGCCCCCCTCCACCTCGGCCTCGGCCACGCCCTTGATACTCACCTCACCCAATGCCTTGGTCCAAAGGTCGCGTTTCTTCCTGCACCCTGTATGCAGGTGCCTTGTCCATCATTAATTCGTAACTATAGCAATTGTGCTCATCATTACCTACTGATTGACAGAAATTGTAGAAGAGCTGTTGTGGTGTCTGTATGAATTTCTGCAACAAATGGCAATTGTCGGTTGCATTTTTCCTAGCTACCTAGCATATAGCACACCATAGTGCAGGCCCTATACTTGGCCCTACCGCAGCCTCTGGCCTTAGAGGCATTGGTACCCCTACTGCAACATATTTCGCAAAGACTGGATAGTGATCCTTGTCATGCCCCTGACCTTTGTATTTTAGGGACCAGACTTATTCGCGCGCCTCCAGTCGAGTTGTTCTGTCTTTCTTCAGACTTTACATTTCGAGGCAAAGGTTCTACAACTACACGTGAATCTATTGAACCCCCATATTAGCATCATGCATTGGTGTCTCATGCAGTCTCATCACAATTTCCAGAGCTTCTGCCTGGGTCCTAATCTTCTATTGTGATAGCACAACCCTTAGGTGGGGTAGGAACGAAGCCACAAACCATTCGCAGTGCTGGCCATCAGTTAGTTTCATGTTATCTTCATAGATCATACACTTCAATATTTGATCCAAATCCCAGGGCATCTCCTCAGGCTTCATCACGATCTCCTTGAATCCCACAATGGATTGCGCTTGGGACTTAGGTCTACTGAATTCCCTATTCAGCGCAGTCTAGATATTTGCCAATGCGGACGTTGGGTTATCAGTATTGTACTTAATGTACCACATTAGTGTGTGGTCCTACAAATCACTAACTAGTGTTGCTTTCTTCATTTGATCATCCGTGATACCCTGAGCTTCCCATACAGCCTTTGTGATGAACCAAAACTGGTCCGGATCTTCATTTCCTACACCCTTGAATACAGGTAGCTTTACGGAGTTTGCCATGTTGAATAGTGGTGGAGGTGGTGGTGGTGTGGGTGATGGGGTAAGTGGTGGAGGTGAGGATGGAGGCGGTGTGGATGGATGGGATGAGGATGGAGGCGGTGTAGGTATTTGTGGGAACCCTTGTCTTATCAACTGAATAGTGCTTAGCGGGGAAGCCTGCACTTCTCCTTCATCATCACTCAAAGGAGGCTCAATCAGCGGGCTATACTTAGGACCTTTTCTTCCTCCATCCTTGAAAGACCTTCCACTTTGCGTAGCTCCAAACATCAAGGTAATTGCATGACCCGCTTTTCACACAATAGCATCTTAATCCAAGTATTTAGTGATTTCAAATACTTACCTCGCAAGCCTTTGAAGAAGCGGAGCTCTGCTTCCTTGTAGCTAATCGATGTATCAACCGCGAACTCTGTCACAAACCCTCCTATGATATGATCGAGCCAGTGATCGACAACACGTGCAATATTATCTTCAGAGGCTTCCAATCTCTGCACTAACTCCGAGGTCCAGACAATCAGATTGTTAAGCCTCCACCTTCCCTGGTCATCTACCAACTTCGCGATCCACCACTATAATTCAACCGGAAAAGAACAAAAGAAGATTTCGTGAATTTCTGGGTATAGATATCTATCCAACAACTGTTCCTTTGTCAATCGCGGATTCATGTTTTCTTGCGCCATGAATTCATGGATCTTCCTATCCAACCAGTCTTTAATATCCTTCTTAGTTGGATTCCAATGATGCAACATCACACATCTTGTTATGCAGGTCCTAGTCCCGATATCAGAACCATTTGTTAGCTTGATGGGCCCTGACCCAGGTTCAGGGTTAGTCAGCCAACCTAATCCCTACAATATTGGCCCTTTCGGCATCAGCCAGTGGAGCGCGGACCGAAGTACCACTTGAAGCAGTATGGGGGGATGCAGGAACCAAGTTTCCACACCCTGAGATGGTTGTGATGTCGGTTTTATACCTTAAACCCTTCCTTCACGCAGATCGATAAGCCTTTAGGGCTTATTGATGTACTTTCTCTTTCGTCTCTTAGAACCTTCACTAAGGTATGTGATCGTACTTCACACAACCCTAACCGATGTCTTAGGTACTTACGTGCCTTTGTTACTACGTTATTGTATAATTTCTCGAATTATCTTAAGTGTTTTCCGATTTTACCATGCAATTAAGATTATCTTCGTGTAAACATATATCATTATTTGCGTTCATATAACAGATAGAAACATATACATTCGCGCATCAAATTAGCATTATAACATAAACCCAGAACTTAACATATCATAATCGCATGCGATCCACAGAGGCAAAATACATAGTAATTTCATAATACTTCTCTTTATTGATGATTCAAATTTCCAATACATACTCGATCTGCGTGCGCACATAGTTGCAGGGGTCCCCGTACTCAGCTGTGGACTTTTACCCTAGGCCTCTGTGCACTCAGCTGCAGAGCCTCTTCCTACGCTAAGAATCTCGCCCTTAGCTCTTCACAGACTCATCAAGCACTTTTTTTTTCCTTAGAACTCTACTTCTAAGAATCCCTTTTTATACAATCCCATGGTCTGCAGACCAAGGGAAGATCTCTAAAGCCAACATAAGCTATCTAAGCTAAGGGCGGAAACCCTTTTTGACTCTTTTTATCTTCGCAATCTGCATCCACAAAGTGTGGAGACTTTACATTCCTTTGTACAAAATTTGGGCTTTCTGCCTCAAACTTAGGCTTTTAGTCCCAAAAATGACCCGAGGTGACCCGTTCCCAACAAAAAGGGTTTGTATAGATAATAAGAGTATAGATGTATCCTTTTGAGAGGGTGGTCACTTGACAAATGACATGGATACAAATGCTTTTAAGGTTTTGTAGATATGGACTCTTCTCGACAAATAGTTTTTGAGGCTACTTGGCCTTTAGGAATGCCTACTAGCATATATGGATGTAATCTTATTATCAATATAAAATTATTGGATTTTTTTCCTAGGAAAAAGAAATTCTACCTACATGAAAAAACAAGAGAATAGCATATTACTTTGAAACTGCATCTCATCGAAGACTAGCACAAGACATGTTCTAGTAGTAAGCTATGCAAAATGAGATGTTTAATTTTTTTCACATGTAACTTACAACCCCACCTTCAAGCCACCCATCCTCTAGCCAATGAACAAGAAAGGGATAATCCTCACAGATCATAAAGAGTCTCAATCAACCACTGGCTCATGAAGAGTGAACACATCACAAAGATTGAAAATGGTTGAGGTGAATAACAATTTCTTCTTAACCACTTGAGATAGACTCAATTCACAAGATGAATTGATTATTATATTAGACAAAAATCATAATACATGGTGAAAATCACCAAAATTTCCTATATAAGTTAGTTAGAAAAACAATCTCCAACCAATAAACCTCAATCCTAAAGGAGAATGGCATTCTTTATTTCAAACAAAAAAATAAAAAATGATTGTTGCAGAGAGAGGGAAATCACCATGGAATATGATGGTGATTCCAAGATGAATAGTTGACAACAATAGGCTCGATATGTGCTCGGTATATTAGTTGTGAATGTTCTATGTTGAAATCAAGTGAGAAATTATTGATTATATGATTAACTTTTTAGGATTACCAAAATGTTGGGTAAGATCTGCCCAAAAAAATAGTTTTTAGACTTCAAACTTGCCAAAAAAATTTTAAAGTAATAAATGAAATTTCACAGAATAGTAATTACATGGATTTGGAAGAAAGGATTAATAGGTGGAAACTCTAGGCCTCGAACAAAATATCCATTTGATCTAGATGACATCACTATGAGTAAAAACTCCCAATGTCATCGTCATTGTATTTGAATAAGATATGCACAATCAATATGTTATTGGTGCATGCTTTAAATTAGAACACAATTTAGAAAACAAATTACATATAAACCTGGTTCAGCTGAGAAATGTCATCAATTGATGAAGTGATACACTTGAAGGACCTAAAAATTTGTAACCCGTAGATATGATTATATGAAGTTTAAAATTCAAAATTAGAATGACTTTGTAGCTAATTTCGAAATTAAGGGTCTCCAACCATTTACCTAAACTTACAAAATCTGACATCACGATTGTAAATTCACAAAATACATACTAGGTTTTTCCTAGACATGTGAATTGAATAAAGAATTATGGATCCCCAAAGGAAATCTAGGTAACTAGTGGAGTAGCAGTGACTAAAGATGACAAGGGTATGGTAATCTTTACTTGTCCTCTAAAATGGCCTAGACATTAATAACAAAATAGAGAACAAGATTTTTCAAATAGAAAACAAATTATTGGAATCTTCTGAGTTTAATAGAAGAAGGCAAGGATTTCATTTGTTTTTCATGAAAGAAGTACAAAGACATTAGGATGAATCTAAACACTATTGGAGATAGAATGTTTAATCAATCAGTTAAAATAGACAGAGATTTGTCTTAGGTTAGTGTTGTTACCTTTTGGGATAGGGCTAAGGCTCTGAACTGAGCTACTTGAACTGCTACAAAATTTGAGGGATTTTTCCTTGCTATCGTCATGGCTCTTTTGGATGAACAGAATACACATTATTCTGAAGGATAGAATGAATAAAGTCAGACAATAACATTTTTGTTTATTTTTGGTCAAAGTAGCTCAGTCACAGCGATTGTCTGTCGACACTCTATTTTCATGTTGGCAATCAGATAAGGGAATAAAGTTTTAGAAGCTATTGGGAGTTTTTTTTTTTGTTTTTTTTAGAAAAATTGATCTATAGTGAATAAGACATCTGGATCCAAAAGAAAAATACTTCACAATAGACACATTATAACGTACAATGAATGTTATAATACTAATCTCAAAAAACCATTGGTTTCCATTCATTTGTTGTCCCACCTACTTCCACAATTGACTCGTACCTAACCCATGCATGGAAGCAAGGAAAACACAAAAAAGACCTCTCATTATGGGCAGGAAAGCTCATACGTACTTTGGTTGGTTGATCAAGGCAAAGAACAAGGCTCACACGCACTTGAGTTGATGAAGAACATGTCAAGGCTCATACGCACTTATACGATCATTAGCTGAGGTCACCAGCTAGAGAATGAGCTCATCAACTTGAGCCCGAGTAGCTTTAACACTATATAGGACTTTCTCACCATGTTAAAGTATCTAAGGCTACAATTTAAGCTATGTGGGATTGACAAGGAGGACAACCAATTGGTTTTGTCCATTCTTGCCGAACTTGAACCTGATTACTTTGTTTTCATTTCTACCTTCCACGCTACCAAGACTGCACTCAAAACTGCTTATAAGATGCCATCCCTTGAGAATTTTGATGTTGTGCTAACCAGGGAGCAGTACAAGCTTATGAAAATGGGTCCTTTAAAGCAATCAAAATCACATGCACTTTCTGCCAAACCCATCAAGTCCCACTCCTGCACCAAAGACGATCACGCAGAATAAAGCTTCTAGTCCTGAGCTCCCACTGGGTATCAATTATAATCTGGCTAAGGACATGAAGAGAACAAGGGCTAACATCTCCTTATTCAAACTCTGCCAGTTGGAGAAGCATCATGCATTTCTTGAACAAGCTCTTAAACACCTAAGTTACACCTATCTACGGAATGTAACTACCTTTTGCATATCAATAAAATATATTCGGTTTCTTCAGGTTGAAAAAAATAAAACATAAAATCAAAATAACAGTATCTATCTTTGAGTTTGGAGTTGACATAGATGAAGAAACCTTCCGAAGGAGGAAAGCCCATCTGGCACATCTGAGCACATAAGTGAGAAGTTATAAGTGAGAAAAATTAACCATGTGATAGTTTATGCAATCAAAAACTTAATACATGGTCAAGGATTTTGACTTATATTTGTCTGCAATCATTAGGTTGATTTTCATGGAAACTTGTTAGGCTGGTTGTCTGCTCACCCACTGACACCCTTGGTATCACTTCATCATTTAGATGCAATGGCACCCATATTCCCTCATATGAATCAAACACATGCTTTTGGACATCACTTTGAAGTAGTGAAGGCTGATTCTAGTAGGATTCTTCAACAGACTATTTGTTATGATAGATTGTGGCAGGGGTCATTGTATGTGTCATGGGGCTACAGTGTACATGTTTTTGATAACCTCCAATTCCCGCGTGAACTCAAATCTCCTCAACAGACTTTCATGCATTGGAGGAAAACTATGAAAGAGCAGTTTATGTCATGGAAAATTTTAGGGGCGAATGTTCGCCCTTTGGCGAAATTAAGGGGTTTTAAATTTTTAGTGGGTGAATATTTTGTATCATAATACATTTTTACAAATCACCTCAAATAGCCCACCTTATTTTAAGGGAGAGGGTAAAAAAGTTAAATTTAGCCCTTGAAATTAGGAGTTACAACCTTCCATTCGCCCTAATTTTCAAGAATAGGTTTTATTTAACCTTCCATTTGCCCTAATTTTCAAGAATAGGTTTTATTTAAGTGAATCCCATGGGCCAAATACCATATTTATAAAAGAGGTATGGTAAATTAATAAAAATATAAATAAATGAGATGTATGGTAAATAAATAAAACATTTTTTTTATTTACTCCATAAGTCACCTTATACACATGCAAGGGTGTAAACAAATAAAAATACAAGTAAAGTGGAGGTATGGTAAATAAATAAAATGTCTTTTTATACTTACTCAAAAGGTATGGTAAATAAAAAAAACATCTTTTTATACTTACTCAAAAGGTATGGAAAATAAATAAAAATATAAATAAACTAGACGTATGGTAAATAAATAAAACCTCTTTTTATATTTAGTCCATAACCCTCATTCTATTTATGAAGGCTCAAAAAAGAGGTTTTATTTAAGTGCATCTTATGGGCCAAGTACCATATTTGTAAAAGAAGTATGGTAAATTAATAAAAATATAAATAAACAAGAGGTATGGTAAAAAAATAAAACATTTTTTTATGTTTACTCCATAAGTCACCTTATATTTACGAACACTCAAAAAATGCGTTATATTTAGGTGAAACCTATGGGCAAAATACTATGGCACAAATCCCATGGGCTAGATTATTATTAATACCATGCAAAAAAAACATTATTAACCCTAATATTAGTATTAATAAAAATAAAAATGGCACATGGTATTGACCCATGGTATTCACTTGGTATGTAGCCTATTTAAATGGGGGAATTAAACCATCATAGATCCATCTTTACTCTGGATCTACTAACCCCCGAGAGGTATCAAATATTGTGATATGCAAACTAGCATAGAGTGAAAAAATATTTGATCCCTCTCGGGGCTTGGTGGATCAAGTGTAAAAATGGATGTTGTAATTTAATGTATGTTAAACATTTTAGGTTGGTTAAAAAAAAAAATAAAAAAAATCATCTATTAATTTTATTAATTTTTATAAATTACTAACAATAATTTTTAAGCTCCAAGTTTATGATAACCCATGGTATTGACCCATGGTAATACCATGGTATTCATGTGAGCATAGGCTATTTAAAGGGGAAATTCTATCATCTTAGATCCATCTTAATTCTGGGTCTACCAAGTGCTCAAAGGGATAAATAGATTTCATCCCCCTAAGAGTGGTAGATGTGGAGTTAAGATGGATATAGGTTGGTTTTTATGATAATGAAAATATTAAATAGACTTAGGAAATTATATTGTAAAAACATCTTAAGGTGAATGGTTAAAGCATAGACATTAGACAAGTATATTTGTATACTTCTGTTTTAACCTGAAACAAATCTAGGGCTAAAAGGAATGGATTGATTTCACTAGTCATCCTTCTATAACTTTCCAACATAGGTTGGAGTAAATAGATTGTAATTTGGGTAATTTTTCTAACTGCAAACAGGAACATACTTGTGTATTGGCAGGGTGGTTACGAGGTCCCTAGAAGTGATGAATTTTAATTTTTCTTGGTTTTGTATATAGTATTAGGTTTTTTCTCATGGATTTTGTGAATGACACGGGTGAATTTTATCCTAAACCCACTAGGTTATCGATATGTAATTTCAGTAATTTTGATTTCAAAAAATATTTTAAAGAAATGCAATGATTTCATTTGTGTATTCAATAAACACAATATTATAATGGAATTCTGCATTTGTGGTTTACCTATACAGATTCCATGGAGAAGTATTAGTGGTGTGACATCAATTGTCCTCAAGTAGAGGCTTTAGTTTTACTCTTTTCTAGAAGCAAATACTTTCTTCCAACATTTTTGAGTTCCATGAAAAATTTGAAAGTCCTAATAGTATTCAATTATGGGTTCAAGAGAGACATAGTATTCAATTATGGGTTAAAGAGATCCACACTGAATGATCTATCAGCCTTATCTTCACTTAGTTTAAGACTATTCACTTTGAGAGGTTGCATGTGCCCCCACTTCAAGAGCATAGTAAAGTCATGTAGAACTTAGAGAAGCTATCTTAAAGCTTTTAGTGAAGATTGGAAAAATGTCTGGTTTCAATAACACCCAGTCGAGCATTAAGCTTCCAATAATGCTAGATTTTAACCTGGAGCACTTTTGTGATTTGGAGTAGATGCCCCCTCGTATTTGTGACACATCTTCAGTTGTGAATTGGACTATTACTAACTGTCATTTCCTTCGAAAGTTACCTAATGACTTGGGGAACCTCAACTCTTTAAGAATGTTAAGGAAGGAAAGAAAGTACATTATGCTAAGTTCTCTTGTGCTTTTGAAGTTTTTCTTGGATATCTACAACGTTTCAGGTAGGAAAGTACATTCTGTTAATGAAAATTTGTCTTGATAGAAAGGCCCAATTTCAAATTCTATTGCTTTCAAAAAACATTGTATAACTGTAATGTTTCAAAAACGAAAGCATATTTTTTCAATTTAAGTATCATGATCCCATATTCCAACTTATTTTTTAGTAACCCATTAGGCTTTGTAGCTTTGAATAAATCCATGTCTTTTGATAAGATCCTCTTCCAAATTAGAATGCAGTTTCCTTATGGCAATAACCACATACAATGTCTTGATTTTGTTATTGAGAAAATAGAGGTTGTGAAATAAGCTTGTGCCATACAAGGACTTGATTCATTGATTATGTATCAATTATGGCTCTTGATGTAACAATGTCTTGATTTTTTTGCTTGAAAATAGAGGTTATGCTTTACTATTTCATAGAATTTCTTACAATATTTCCATAAGTATTGATTTTTAATCTCAGTCACTGAGGGACGAAAGTAATGACAAAGGTAATATTCCATGGTTTGAAGTTCCCCTCTTACTAAATATTTAAATATATCACCACAATTTAACTATTAGTTAAAGGAATTGTATTTGATTTGTAAACAATTCATTGCTTGATTTATAGATTTTGATTTTTTCCCTTTTTTTTTTCTCAGATTTGGTATGAGATATCTTCCAAGATTTGGGTTCCCTAGTTTCCCCACCATAGCTCTGAGGTTCAGATGTTATCATTAAATATTCTCGGAACGTTACAACTTGTCCAGTAAGTGTGCTTTGAAACATTGTTGTTGCTTTTCCATGGTGTTAATGCAAATAAGCACTGCAAATAGTGCCATTATTTAGATTAAGTGCTGAAATCTAGATGGTATTGTAATGATGGAGTGATTATTTTCTAGCTACTAAGGCCATATGCATTTTTATCTCTTATGTTGTCCTGAGATATTCAAAATTAGAATAAGAATTGAGGTCTCATTTCCACTGTAGATTTCAGTCAGTTTCTTGAACATAATATATAGTAGATTATCTTTTACTAATCAAATGTGAATGTGATCCGTCGCAGGAAAGGAAATTCAAAGTGAGTTTGATTTCAAATTGATTTGTCAAAACATCCACACAGGAAAGGAGATTCAAAGTGACACTGATTTCACACTGATTTGTCAAAATGGAGGCAAGAGAAAAGGAAACTTTGTATTCAGCAATGCTCTTAATTTCATATGTACATGCACAGACATATTAGTAGAAAATATTGAAGGGTTGCCTAAGTAATATTTTCCATTCCACTACATTCTTTACAGTTTGTAAATAAATAACTTGGAACAATTCATTATACTACTTGTTATTCTTTATTAATCAGTGGTTAAGATTTTGATATTGACTGGCTAAGATTTTTCTTCCTTTTGTGAAATTGTGTGTTCTATAATGCTTCTTTTCCATTCACTATGTATATCATATAAAGTGTGTCTAATGGAGTAGGAATATTGGAAAGTCTTGTGATCCTTGAACTATGTTACAAGGTAGAAACCCAACGGGCAGGGTAGGTGCATCCCCACAAAGGGGTCACAAATACCAAAGTTGGTATTGGCTAGTGCCTTGAGCTAGAAAATTTCCTTTACCCTTGTATTAGCAGTGAATCTGGAGAGGATTCTAATATTATCTTCATAAGATTTATATCAGTTAAGATTGATGAATAAAATTCATGAGACATGAGCTAGCATGTCATTGCAAGGTGGTTGTTGATTATTGGAAGCTATGATGGCCATTATTTCAAGCCAGGTGGTCGCACTCCCTTGATCGTGAGCACGATTGTGATCAAGAAGGAAGACTTCATAGTCTAGATTGATTGTTTAGTAGTGATAGTTAGTGGGCTCATTCATAAAAGCTTCTATTTCACTAATCCTTTTTATAAAGTTGTCAGATTCAATTTCCAAAGGTTTTAATTACACTATAGAGTTGAGTTCTGAGAGAGTTGTGATTCACAGTGTTAAGTATAGTAGTTATGACACTTGAATGAAGACAAGCATAGTAGAGGTATCAGACTCTGTTATAATCTTACCTACATATTATAAGGGACTTTGTTGGCTTTTTTATAATTTTATAAACAAGTTCCATGTCGTGGAAATGTGAAAAAAACAGTGATATTGCCACCATCTGGCTCTTGTCATATATGGTTTTATACTTTTTCAAAAAATTCTCTAAGAGTTCACAATGCTAAGATTCACTAGGAATTTACAAAGTTTTATTATTTATTGAAAGACTTGCCAAGATCTTACAAGATTGTAAAATATTCGCTATGCCTGGTGAGAGATTCGCCAAAAAATTATATATACATATTATATTATTGATAAAATCGCCTTCCATTTTTCCTATATACCATGGAGATTTGCTCATTTATTATACATATAAATTTGGGGGGGTTCTTAAAATTTTCCCTAGTTTATGTTCAACACTTGCAATCAGAAACTTAATACATGGTCAAGGATTTTGACTTATATTTTTTTGCAATCAATAGGTTGATTTTCGTGGAAACTTGTTAGGCTGGTTTTCCGCTCACCCACTGACACCCTTGGTATCACTTCATCATTTAGATGCAATGGAACCCATATTCCCTAATATGAATCAAACACATGCCTTTGGACATCTCTCTGAGGCAGTGAAGGTTGATTCTAGTAGGATTCTTCAACAAACTATCTGCTATGATAGATTGCACCAAGGATACACTGTACATGTTTTTGATAGCCTGCAATTCCTGCGTGAACTCGAATCTCCTCAGCAGAATTTCATGCATTGGAGGAAAACGATGACAGATAATTTATGTTCAACACTCATAATGTTTCTAGAAATCCTTGCTTGGGGCCTGTTGTCTTATTTTTTAAAAGTGTTAGCACTGGATCTAAGGGAATCACCACTACCTATACAAGAAAAACTGGGGCTAGTTTCCAACTAGGTAAAACTGTGTTGCAGGCTCTACAACAGATCATAGTTCTATCACAGAAGTCACAATTGAATTGGAAGCAAGTATGTGAACTTTTACATCCTTGTATTTATGATTTATCTTAACTTTTGACTTGAGTGAGTAAATTAGGAAATTTCTACTCATTTTTATACTAATTAAGAAAATTTGGATCTGTGTTTGCAGTCTCTTAGGAGACATTTTTGTGATGTTCTACCATATTCCGTGAACAACAACCTGGAGATTGTGATGAGAAGATGTTTTGATGGGGAATTCATCCATAGTGAAAAAGAATATTCTAATTCTTTTTGGATAAACCAAACCCTACTTTGTTGATGTATTATATGGATTTTTCTTGATTATCGAAACATGACTTTCTCTGGAGAAGAAATAAAAACAGTTGAGAAATATTGCATCTCTTCGGTAGTCAAAAGACTAAATGAATATGAATTTTGTTCATTTCATCTGAAAAAATGTTTTATCTCCTCTTATCAAGTGTTAAGCCATGACGCTTTGATTCTTTAGTAGAGTTAGAACTTATAGGGTTCAGAATAAACAATTCTTGTATGGATCTAAAGCATTAGTCTCTATATAGCCTTTGTTATTGCAAGACATGTTTTAACAAACGAAATAGCTATCATCTAGACAAGATATATGCTATTATTAGTTTCTGTGTTTACCTTTCCTAGTTATCATATTTATGCAACCTGCTTGTCAGCATTTTTCCAGAGTTATCAGTCCTCTGTTACTCTTGTTTGTCATATAAATTATCAATTTGTTGAGGATGGATGAAGGAAATCTTTTTCAGCTTACTTTTTTTTTATTTGGGTAGTATGTTTTCTAGATATTGGGCGCTATCTGATCAAGTGACATGGGCTGCAGGAAATATCCATATTTCCAATTCCATCTTCAGAGCATGTAGGCGAGGGCCATATCATGATACTTTAAAAAGGACCTTCCAAATTTTATATGTCATCTTGGCAAGAAATTTATGGGATTTTGGGGATGACAAGATCTCGTAAATATTTTAAAATCATACTCATCTAGAGGCTAAATGTTCAGCTGAATTTAATAAAACTCAAATTCACATTTATGTATCTGGTAGGTGGGGCTTCGCCTAGAAAAGCAAGCTCTGAACATAGTTAGAGAAATTGAGAGAATATATCGATCATTATAATTCCCAGGTCATTTCTCTACTGCTCAGACTCGATGCGATTTAATAAGAACATGGTGAGGGATGAAGAGGTCTCATAGTCCTGAACATAAAATCAAAATAACAGTACAGATGTTTTACTAAAACAACGATGGACCTAAAACATCTAGATCTACTATTCAAAACCCCGATTAACTCAAATAAAACAAAATTTTGATGTGAACGAATATCATACTCATGATATAAATGATCACAAAAGAAGAAACCCCCACCACTGCAAAAGAGACCTTGACATTCCTCGCTCTATGTTTGTCCAGGGCCAAGTCCAGCAAAATTATCCCCACATTACCAAGAAAGAACATAAAACTGACGATAATATATTTCCTGTTCACTCTTTCGGAGAGAAATACCATTGTTTTTACATTCCCTGTGATAGGATCTTGTGCACTCCTAATGCCCGGTAGCTCGACGATGATATCATAGATGAAGCCGGAGAACAACAAGAAATAGGTGGCCAAGACGAGGAGAAGACAGTCATGGCTGAGGGCAGGGAAAAGGAGGGCATGTTCAAGGGCATGCAGGGTACTCTGAGAGCACTATAAGGAAGCTTAAGATGACAATCAAGAGATCATTGAAGATGATGATGCTAAGTCTTCGCTTGATGATGCCAAGCTTTGGGAGGAACCTTTGTCGACATTTTTCTAGGACAGGATTTTGTTCAGAGATGAACTTTAGAATGACTGAATTAAGTATGAGGGTTTAAGTTTTTGGCTGAGGAAATTATCTTTGCCCTCAGTCACTTGGGTTTTCATGTGGCCTTTTAGGTTGGGTTAGCTAAAACCATGTTGCCTAAATAATGAATCTGCTATTAAAACCTACAAAGACAAAATTCATCCAATAATGTATAACTGAATTTAATTAAGTTTTAATTAAAAAATATGGAAGAAGATGATGCATTTTATTAGTTTTAATTAAAAAATATGGAAGAAGATGATGCATTTTATTAACTTTTTATCTGAAATAAATATTATTTCATACAAATTGAAAAAGTTCATCCTCTTCGAAGTATGACATACTTTTCATTTACTTAGTATATGACATATTTTTCATTTACTTAGTATGGTTTAAGGTTAATTTTTTATTTAATTAAGAGACTCAAAACCTCATTGAAATTTTGGTGAAAATCTTATTGGAATTTTGATAATAGCTAAACTATATCCAATGTTATGACTTCCACTAGAATTTTGAAGGAATCAATTGACACCAAGACTTTCACTTAATCTTGAATAAACCAATATCATTTGATTTCCACTAAAATCTTTTACAAACCAATCATTGGCTATTGTTCTTTTCAAATAAATGTTATTGTGTACCTAAATTAGCATCTAAGTGTTTGGCTTCCATAGTAGTGGTTTAAGCTTACATACATGTTAGCTAACCCTAATAATATTATCTTGAACAAGTTCATAAATTGATTCAATTGATCTCATTTTTATGTTAATAATTCAATCACCTAAATATTGGTGGTGAGATTGAAAATGGGGTTGTTTTATAATGTTCATGAAACATGAACCTAATATGTATTGCATGTGGCTTAATTTTAACCTTATCCTTGAGGGTTATTTGAACAAACTATTATGTCCAAAGAAAAAACCTAGGTCTCCCTTTGGTGAACCCTATGAAAGTCAATGGTAAGGCCATAGAGAGTCCTTTCTGTATGATCGTTAATGATGGGGATATACCTATAAATAGAATATTAATATACTTGAGAGTTTGGAACTCATGGTGTTGTCATTGTAGATGAGTTAAAACACTAAAACATGTGTTCTAGTTTTGTCCCTTGGCCAAATCTACATGGGCTTGGGCAAAGTATTTGTGTTTCTAGTTACCCTTGTCGACATTAGATGGAATGTAATATTGTTAGGAAAACATCTTCCTTAGGCCATAGAGTTTCATTCTTCCTAGATTGTTGTTCATGTTAAAGTGTTTTGCTTTTTGTGAACGAAATGCAATGAAATCTTATTTTAGGATAAAGAACCTTCATAAACTTTGTTGTGGTATGATAGCACATTGATCTGTATGAACCTACTCTTCCAAATTATAATGCAAGTGCAAAGGATTTAGATAAAAGGGGGTATTTATGGCAACTACTATAATTATAGGGCGTTTCCCTCACAATGCGCGTAAGGAGCCGCTTGGTCCTTTCACCACCTACACAAACTTTTCTTAATATGGTGATAATAGGTCATGTCACATGGTCAGTGGACATATTTGTTAAAGGAGGGGACATAAACACAACTACCCTCCTTCTTCAGTGAATAACAACAAATTCTTGAGTATTGTGTCAGGCATTTTTTTAGGCATTGAAGACTCTCAAGACATGATACTTTGCTTACTATTGGAGTCTAATTGAAGGGGTAAGGCACGAAATTGAGTTGGCATGTTAGTGTAAGACATACATCTAACAGTTAGTGGATTAAATTGTTTGCAGAATAATCCAAGTAATGATTGGGAACCCCAACTATACAAGGAACAACATCGTTAGCATTTATAGCACTTTTTATTGGACAAATAAGATATAAGGTAGTGTTGTTAAACATTAAGCAATTGGTTGATATAGATATTATTAATGTAATTTATGGAGAATGAGAATAAGAGGGTTGTTGCTTAAAATAATTCTAACTCCGTTGTCGATAGTGTCAAACATTGTAAACTCTTCCTATGTACCATGGAACTCATAATCCAAAATGGATCATGATATATTTTGTTATATATCTTGATACTTTCTAGGTGGAAAAAATGGAGGAATTGGCTTATAGGGCCCACTTTAGAGTCAGGTTCCACATTAGTGATTTGGGGTCTTTTAGATTCAATTGGGAGCCCATTTTTCTTGCATAGCTCCATCCCTTTGATGTTACTCGAGACACTGGAAGCTTTCCAACTGTGTGAAAATCACCCCAAACGAAGTTCGTATGTGAAAGTTATGCCTCTCGCAAGTTGACCTACCTTATTAACCACCATGGCACTGAGTGGATGCCATGTCAACCCCCATTACTCACACATGTGGGGGTGTTCCAAAATATAAACACTATTTGAGGGTTGAAGCATGCAAAAACCCTAACATTGATGTTGAATGACTATAGGTTGTGTTGTACTAGGTTACTAGGAAAGGAAGGGACTCCATTCTTTTGGCATTATTATTATTCCATAGTTGAGCATGGCATCAAAGAATGGGATATCGAGCATAACATAGGAGGTAGAATATTTTTGTAGTAACCTTTCATGCCCCAATGTCCATGCCCACTCCATAGTGAGTGCCCCTTTCTTTGTACTTATATTTCATAATTGAAAAAGAGAGACTAGAGCATATGCCTCACCTTCTAGCTAGGCTTTCTCTCGTATTAGGTTTCCCAAGTAATATATTATATTAATTTGTGTGGATGGTTTGTTTATTTTCTCGTTTATTCCATTTTTATTTAAAATCTATCCATAATTTGGAGTGCTACACCAGTAATATTTAATCTAATATCTAAGACAATAAACTACATAATAAAATATTTCAAAACATTGTAAAAACTAGTGTGACAAACTATTCCAATAGAATATCCACAACAATTTAAAGATCAATGAAATTGTTCTTATTAATTGCCAATCATTGGATTGACAAACTCATAATAAGACCTAGAGTTTCCTACCTATGAGCGCTCTCTAGTGAAAAGCTTATTATATTGTGGAATGTGGTGTGTGGATGTTCTTATGTTTGGATATCTATTATTTTCTTGGTATTTTGATTATGAACCAAAGTAATAAATAGCATGAAGAATATGTACAATAGTTGTTTAATGGATAAAGAATATATATTGTTTATGCATTGGCAAATTTTGACATTTTCATTAGAACATGTTTAGGGTCCCACGCTAACTCCCCTAATTAGGAGAATAGACTATCACTTTTTCCGGGGAAAATAGAGTTCGTAATTTCTATTAATGGGTAAATAATAGAGATTACATGTTGTAGATGCCCAAGGCATATGCAGTAGTGTGGCATTGACCACAGATCTGAGATGTTACAAAAAAAGTTAACCAGCAATTGATCTCTTTGGATACAATGGGGCTGTATCCATACAGTATAATCAGAAAAATAACTTAGAAGTTCAGTGAAAAAGTGGGGTGTATAAACCCCCGGTCATGTACAAAAAACCAAGATAAAAGTAAAGGTCAGGCTATGCCGATATATACAAAAATTCTGCAAGTCAAAAATCTTCAGATGGGGTGGCGGCCCCCCTGTTGGAGACCATCAATGTATGGACGATGATAGAACCGGTGCATCCCATTTGGACTGTATTCTTCGATCATCCAATCACCTAGAGGCCGATCCGCCGCTTCTTTCGAGAGCCGGTCAGCAGTTGAATTTCTTTCCCTGTAGATATGAGAAACAGTGATCCGGTCAAAATGTGTTTTGAAAAAAACAATTTCTTCCAAGATATGTTTCAAAGAATATGTATGACAAACTGATTTATTATTTGCCCAGTCAATCACTATCTTTGAGTCCCCAAATATTTGAATTTGTCGATAATTTTTAGATAGTGCAAAAAAAAGCAGGTGTCTCAGTGTAATAAGTTCAGCATGATTATTGGTGCCCCGCCCGAGTCCCAGTCTCAGGTGGAAAAAATGTGTATCAGTAACATGAAGAAGTATGCCCCCTCCACACCCCAGATCCGATGCGGCCCCATCAAAGTAGGCCCAAGGCATGTCCCTATTGATGATTTCGGGCAAAATATGTCTAGGAGGTTTAGGTTTTATTTCAAAAGGGATTTCTGTATAGGCTGCGCAGATGGAAGGCGGAAGGATCTGCCAGTTGACTCTGCCCTGCTCGAAGATGATATTGTTGCGGTTAATCCAAATATACCAGGACACAACTAAAGGAAGATTTCTAGCCTTTTCCGCGGACACGGCAGTCCACCAATGCGTCCAAGCAGTTGAAATATCATTATCATGCCAGACAGTGGGAATATTGAGGGTCTGTGTGACCTGCTGCCAGATAGCAATAGTGACTTCGCAAGTGAGAAAGAGATGAGTTGTAGATTCCTCCGCCTTTCTGCAAAGGACACACCAGCTCGGACCAGCAAAGGCTCTTTTTTTTAGATTGTCGCCAGTAGGAATTTTATTTGCCAAGATATTCCACATTAAGAGTCTTGTCCTAGGCTGAGCTTGTAACTGCCAGATATCCGACCACCAATTTTTGAGAGAATCAGGCTTTCTGTCTTCAATGAGCTTAATGTAGCCCAACTTTGGTGCATAAGAACCAGATTTGGCCGGTGCCCAAATGAGTTCGTCCTCCATCTCATGAAGTTTAATATGAGATTCCGAGAGAGCCTGAATGTATTTTAGCCAAATATTATTCCATTCTTCAGTCAGGTGCCACTGATGATCCGTAACCCACGCCTGAGTGAAAATGGTGGATCTGCGCGGATCACCAACCTGTGCCAAATGTTTAATGCCCCTATTGTTGAGATGTCTGATAAGGTCGTCCGGCAGGAGGTGAGCATTCCCAGACCCCGGCCAAGGGTCAAGCCCAATGCGAACTTGTGTACCATTACCTATCTTCCATAAAAGATTATCCTTGATGAGAGGCAGTGCTTTTAGGGTAGCTCTCCAAATAGCAGAAACATACTGATGGTTCCATGATGGTCTGCGGAGCCAATCTATGATGTTAGATGGCCAGATGTATTTATAATGAATAACTTCAGCCCATAAACTATCCATCTTAAGGAGAGACCAGCCCTGTTTTGCAGTTAGGGCTTGAGCAAATTCAGAGAGGGATTTAAGTCCCCATCCACCCCATTTCTTAGGCATAGATACAAGAGACCATCTTGTCCAAGCAAAAACCTTACCCTTTTTATTCCCATTCCACAGGAATCTGTAGCAGAGCTGTTGTATTTTAAGTAGGATGCCCTTTGGAATCCATGTGAGGGACATCCAATAAACCGGTGTAGCCTCCAGGACTGATTTTATCAACTGTAATCTGCCTGCTTTTGACAGAAATCGATGGTGCTAGCTTGTTATCCTTTTTTCAATTTTGTTAACCAGCCAAGCCCAGTGTTCGGATTTGTATCCATCCGGCCTTAATCTGAAACCTAGATATTTAATACCTGCCAGAAGGTTATTCTCCAGAAAAGGAAAGAATTGTTCAGCCAGTTGAGTTTCTTGTTGTGTACATCTCGTCAAAGATCTGGTGGACTTGTCCCTGTTAATCTCCATGCCCGTGGCTTTACAGAAGAGTAGTAGAATATGATATAGAGCAGTGCTGTCTCTGATGCTGCCATTGAGAAAGATAAGAATGTCATCAACGAATAGTAAATGTGTAATGGAAAATTGATCAGTAATCTTTAGGCCGGACAGCTCCCCATTCCGTTTTGCATCCGCAATCAACCTACTCAGTCCCTCCATAACTATAAGAAAGAGTAGAGGGGAGAGCGGGCATCCTTGCCGGATTCCTCTATTGATGTGAAATCGATCAGATGCTGCACCATTTATAAGAATAGCAAACGAGACAGAGGATACACAACCCATGATCCAGTTAATAAACAGATGAGGAAAACCCAGATGGGTAAGAACCATTTTCAGATATAGCCAGTTAACCTTATCAAATGCCTTTGAGAGGTCGATTTTTAAGGAAACACCTTTTAGGTTCTTCAACTTGATAGAATGTAGTGTTTCCTGGGCAGTACCAATAGCTTCTTGAATATGGCGATTTTGAAGAAATGCAAATTGTTCAGTAGATATATGGGAGGATAGGATCGGCTTAAGGCAATTTGCGATGATTTTGGCAATGATCTTGTAGAGGCAATTGCAAAGGGAGATAGGGCGGAAATCATTGAAGGATGTGGGGTCATCGGATTTGGGTATCAAGGCTATGAAGGTCTGGTTCATAGGAGGGTGGATGTGCCCCGAGATCCGGCTTTCCTCAACAACTGCTAAAAGATCCTCTCCCAGAATTTCATAAAAGGCCAGGTAGAATTCGACAGGCCATCCATCCGGTCCCGGGCTCTTGTCTCTCTTGAACCATTTAAGTGTACTTTCAAGTTCCTGTGCAGTGACAGGATTTGTAAGGTCTTCAATATCCTCCTGTCCAACGAACCGAGGGAACTTTTCTGCAACTCTTATGATATCTGGAAGGTTAATATCATTCGGAGCCATGAAGAGCCTCTTGAAATGAGTGATCCCTAAGCCTGTCAGTTGCTGGTGTGTGGTGGCCCAACCGCCCGATTCCTTTGGAAGCCTCCATATGGTATTTGAAGCCTTTCTGCCATTTGCCATATTGTGAAAGAATTTAGTATTACAGTCCCCTTCTTTGAGCCAAATCGCTCTGCTTTTAAGTCTCCACTGCTCCTCCTTTTCTTGTAGAATTTTTGCTTGTTGCTCAAGCAATTGTTTTAGTAGAGTTTTGGAGGCATCCGAGAGATAGCCCGTCCCCTTCTCATCCGTCAATGAGGCAATCTGTGCTTCAGTATCTTGCAGAGTCTGCTCATCTCTGTGCCTCTTTGTTTTTGCCCAGTTCTCAGTTAAGCCTTTGAGGATTTTGAGTCGCTCACAAAAATCAGAAGCTTTTCTCTGTTCCCGCAGTGGGGGCTGAGCCGTCCAGAAGTCCGAGACCAATTTGATATAATCCGGTTCTTTAAGAAACCCGGCAAAAAATTTAAAAGGGGACCGCGGCTTCGAATTATGTTGACTGATCTGTAGGAGAATCGGATGGTGGTCAGATAGCCCCCCTGTGCCCACCCATTGTCTGTAAAGGGGGCATATCTGAATGAGTTCCTGGTGCATCATAAACTTGTCCAGACGCCGCCCTAGTGCAGCCTCACCAGAGCGCTGATTGTGCCAGGTAGGTAGCTTCTTGTTCATGGGAATGTCCACCATATGGTTTGAGTCGAGGAGCAGTTGCATTTGTTCTGCAATGGGGTCACATTGGGCGTTGGGACCCCAGGACTCTCCAGTTCCTAAAGAGAAATTGAAGTCCCCCCCCATGACAGTATTCTGAGTAATATGGCCCCCATTGAGAAAATCATGCCAGAAGGGGAGACGATTCTGGTTTGGCCCATAAATATTGATAATTCTGATCGGTATACCCAGGACACCTGGGATAATATCCATACCAATAAAGCCCCTGCCCCCCCATGCCGAGAGAGGCCTGCAATTCCGAGGATTGATACCAATGAGAAGTCCACCAGATCGCCCACACGCATCCAGTCCATGCAGAGTCCATCCAGGGAGCAGGGATTGCAAACAACGCACCGCCACCTCGGCCGAGCAAAGAGTTTCCTGGAGGAAAATGATATCGCACCTTGATACATGAAGAAGTCTTTTCAGAGCCACACGCTTTTTGGGGTTGGCTAATCCCCTGCAGTTGAAGGAGAGCCAGATCATGGATTACCACTAGTCATGGGCTCAATTGCTCTAAGTGCCCGTTCAATAGTAACCTGTCGCCCCATGGCGACATCAGCCACGACATTAAGCTTTGCCGAAGATAGATGAGAGGGTCTGCCACGCTTCTGTTTGAAATGGCGACCAGGGGATGATCCCAGACCCAAAGTGCGGAGCCGGGTTCGTGGTCTGAGGTGGTAGTGGTGTGAGCCGGAAGCACCCGGGGAGGATGGGGTGTCCAAACCACCCATGATCAGATCGTGCGAGGGTGGAGTGGTGGAGAAGGTGGGTGGAGGGGGGGCAATGGAACAGAGAATGGAGGGGAGAGTCACATTCGTAGATTGTGGAGCTTGTACAGATGAATGAACAATAGAATGCATGTTCATAGTAAAAGACTGAGAGAGAGTAGGAATGGATTCATTACCCGGACGAGAGAGAGCAGTCTCCGCAGGTTGAGAAGCATTTGCAGCAGTCTTTGAGCGAGTCCGCGGCGGTCCAGGAGCAGCCAAGTCCTTTCTGCGCGTAGCTTTTGTAACGTTGTCCCCCTTCTTCGAGGCAGGGGTCTCCGGATGGTTCTGTGCCTGTTCCATAGGGGCGATATCTTCATCCTGATGAATTTCAGTGGCCGGTTGTCGAATGCCCTTGGCATCCTCAGTAGGTAACCTCGAAATCAATGGGCAGTCTTTATAGAGGTGGCCGACTTTGTGGCACCTACGACAACGGTAAGGGACACCTTCATAATCCAGAGGCTGCTTGCGAGATACATGATTGTGATGCAGAGTGATTTTTTCCACCAGTCCGGGCCTGATATCCATATTGACTAGTATTCGTGCCATGGTCCTAATTCCCGTCTTCTCATATGACCTGTCGTGCTCCAGATAAGTGCCAAGAGTATCCCCGATTAATTTGAAGGTGTACTGGTTCCAGAATTGCCATGGAAGCCCCGGTAGGCACACCCAAATGGGCCCTTCCCCCAATTTTTCACGTTCAGGGTCAAAGAGTGGATCCCATCGCTTGAGTAAAACCGGGGCGAGCTCAATGTGCCAGTATTGGGAGAGTACCCACTGTGTGTATGCGGGCCGCTGAAAATGAAGAGCGAACCAGCCTCTAGTGAGCACCATAACCTCTGGAAGTTCTTTGAAGTAGGGTCCCCAAATCTCGTCCACCCAAAGTTTGAGTCGCGCCGCAGAGTAAGTTCGGCCCCGAACTCTGCCAACCAGAACCTTGTGTGCGGCTTCCATAACGTCCAGAAGAGGGGCTTCAGGCCCGATGTTGATGTTGTAGTCTGGGTCAATAGAGCGGTGGCAGCGACCTTTCGTCACCATTTCGGAGCGTCTGCCGAAAGGGAAGCCCTTCAGAGAATTGCGGCAGGGGTCGGAGGTGCTGTGCTGGGCTGATGCAGCGGAGCGCGCCGGCAGGGGAGGAGTGGGGAAGGCCCCAGAGAGAATCGGAGTGCGGGGGGAGTTGTAACTGGTGCCAGGATTAAGCGGAGCGGAAAGATGAATGGGTTGTTGTTGTGCCAGCGGCATAAATGAGACGGATGGAGAGTGGGAGCTCGATGGAGGTGGAGGCGGAAGAAGCGGAGGCAGAGGGGGCGGGGATGAAGTAGGGCGAACTTGATGCTGCAGCGGGGAGTCAGTAAGAGGAGAGCTGAGAAAGCAGGAGCCCAAAAGATGTGCAGTCGCAGGGGAGAGAGGGGGCAGTCAAGGGGCGAGGAGTCCACGGGGGGTAGAGCCGGTGCCTTGTTTTTCTCAGATGCGGACAAGTGTGGCTGAGTAGATGGAGCACCCGTCGATAAGCCAAGTGCAACGCTCCGCGGTAGCAATAGCGGCCTCCTTGTATGTGCCCAGATGGCTTGATGCGGCATGGGGTCCGCTTCATAATCGACAAGCTCCTCATCCTCCATCATTGACTGTCGGTAAAGAGGCGGAGACGGGGTTCGATAACGGGTCCGTCAGTGGGAAAGTCAGAGCGGCAGAAGACGTTCAGGGGGGACTGCAGGAAGGAACAAAGGAACCGAGAAACCCGAGAATAGACTATCACTTAATGTATTAGGGTAATATTTATTGAATAATTCCCATGAGGTAATAGAGTGTCAAATCAATAATTGTAAGTGGTATCATTGAAGAAGGTCCACTAGTTAGTGGTTGAGGCCTCACTAAGAGAATTCCACTAAGTGGTTAGGGTTTTAGTCAATTAGAAAGTATATATATTGGTAGAAGCTATGTAAGAAATTTCCATGCCAATGTTATTGTATTTGGAGATCTAATTATGTATGGGGTTCCCCCTCTAGGAGGAAATTGAGCATTGCACTCAAATTTGAATATTAATAAAGGTTTTCTTACTATTTTTATCTCCCAATTTTGGTTTTGTTTATGTTGGGTTGTGTTATATTCTTTCCATGACTAGCCCACGTAGTTAACCGGGGGGTGGAGCCCCCCCTTCGTTGCGCTGATTGTGTAGCGGGGGGAGTCACATGGGGTTTGAGGGGTGCAAGTAACCCCACTCTATGGTGTCCAGGGCAGCACCCCGAAATTTTTTGGTTTGGGACCCTATGTTAGGTTGGGCAAACCTACCTATGGTTTTGTGCATGATTTTCACACATGGTTTTGGACGCGATGGTTTTCGGTCCATGGTATTAGATGCTTCGACATGTATAAATATGTATTGTAACATTGAAAGGAATATAATGAAAAATCGAGTTGGTAGTCTCGGTTTTGGAATCCAGGGGAAAATCTCTATGTATATATATGTTTTTATGTGTTATGCTCTCGCATTGTTTATTTTCTTTGTTTTAGAATTCGTATTCAGGTAATTTTTGTACAGGGTTAAAACCTACATTTGGTATTAGAGATGTTTTGGATTCAAGGGGATGCCTTTGTTGCTGAGGGGTTTCTCTCGGGCCTGTGGTAGACCCTATTCAATGGGAGATCTGTGAGATCGATTATGGTGGTGAAAGAAGATGGCGAGTAGTGGAAAGATAAAGATCGAGAAATTTAATGGTCAGAGTTTTGAGTTGTGGAAACTCAAGATGGAGGATCTTTTTGTGGATAAATATCAATGGATCACGGTAGATCCAGGTACTAAACCAACGGGAGTGTTCGATGAAGAATGGAAGAAGTTGGATTGGAAGGCAAAGAGCACAATACGATTGTGTGTCTTAGATTCAGTATTGCTGAATGCATCAGGGGAAGCTATGGCGAAGGCTTTGTGGGAAAAGTTAGGGACTTTGTACCAATATAAGTCTCTGGTGAATAAACTGTTCTTGCGGAAAAAGCTGTATAACCCGAGGATGAAAGATGGAGACTCGGTGACAGAGCATCTGAACGCATTTAATACTATGGTAAGTCAGTTAGTATTTGTTGATATTAAAATTTCAGATGAAGATAAGTGCATCAGTTTGTTGTGTTCTCTACCAGAAAGGTGGTGTGCTGGAAATGCGAAAAGAAAGGGCACTACAAAAGGGATTGTAAATCTAAAGCTCCTGATAAAGGAAAGGGATCTGATGATGCTCCTTCTGCAGAGGTGAAAACCACCTCAGATGAAGGTGGGGATGTGTACTTGCTTCTTCAAGTACACATGTAGATCATGAGGCATGGTTGATTGACTCAGGTGCATCCTTTCACTTCACTCCCGAAAGAGAGTGGTTTTGCGAGTATGAGAAATACGATGGTGCTGATGTCTTCTTAGGGGATGATAGGAAGGCTAGAATCATTGTTCATGGGAAAGTAAAGTTGAAGTTGCAAGGTGGAAGGGTTAGAACACTTCTGGGTGTTCTGCATATTCCTGCATTGGCCAGAAATTTGATTTCTATAAGCAAGTTGGATGATGCAGGTGTAAAAATAGTGTTCGAGAAGGATACCTGCAAGATGGTTCAGGGAGCACTAGTATTGATGTGGGGAGTTCGAATTGGAACTCTGTACAAGCTGCAAGGTAGCACTATTGTTGATGGGTGCAATAGTTCCGTGGTTCCTGAAAGTGGAGCAAAAAATCTAGTGGTCTCTGGAGAGAAGACCATGTTGTGGCATCAAAGGCTTGGACATATTAGAGAGAAGGGCCTTCGAATACTTCATGGTAAAGGTATGGTAGAAGGTATGAGTAATAGCTCTCTGGATTTTGATTTCTGTGAACATTTTGTATATGGGAAGCAGAATCGGGTGAGTTTCCCCTCTGGTGGTAGGAGGGCGAAACAGATATTAGAGCTTGTGCACAGTGATGTGTTTGGACCTGTGAAGGTTCCATCACTGGGTAAGTCTGTGTACTATGTATCATTTATAGATGACTTCTAAAGGAATACATGGATATATTTCCTTAAGAAGAAATCTAAAGTCTCTGACAGGTTTAAAGAATTTAAGGCTTTGGTGGTAAACCAAACAGAGAAGAAGATAAAGGTGCTGAGGACAGAAAAAAGTGGAGAGTTTTGCAATAAGGAGTTTGAAGAATTCTGTAAGAAGTGTGGTATAGCAAGATAGAAGACTACTCCATATACACCTCAGCGAAATGGAGTTTCAGAAAGAATGAACAAGACGTTGATGGAAAGGGCAAGAAGCATTCTCAATGGTGCCGGGTTAGGACAGGAATTTTGGGTAGAGGCAGTGGAGACAGCATGTTACCTAGTCAATAGATCACCTTCATCAGCGTTGGAGGATAAGACTCCAAAAGAGGTATGGATTGGTAAGAAACCCTCTCTTTCACATCTGAGGGTATTTGGATGTGATGCATATGTACATGTTCCAAAGGAGAAATGAACCAAGTTGGATAGTAAATATGAAAAGTGCATCTTTATTGGGTATAAGGATGGTTTAAAGGGTTATAAGCTTTGGAACCCAGTAACAAGGAAGGTTGTGTACAACCGAGATGTGGTGTTCAGAGAGGTGAAAGATGTTATTAAACATGAAGTCCAAGCAAAGGAACTTGAGAAGATAGAGTTTGATCTAAAGGAGGAAGAATAAGACTCTAGAGGAGAAATTAGAAGATGAAGAACCACAAACTCTGGGTGTGAGAAGATCAGTTCGAGAAAGAAGGCAGCCAGAAAGGTATAGTCCATCTGCTTTCTATTCAAATTGTGCTTTATCTATTATTGATTATGATCCTAGAACTGTGAAGGAAGCAATAGATTCAGAGGATTGAAAACTCTGGAAAGAGGCCATGGTTGATGAAATGGCACTTTGCACAAAAATGAGGCTTGGGATCTGGTGGAGTTGCCGGCTGGAAGGAAACCCATTAGCAACAAATGGGTGTTCAAGAAGAAGACAAATGCAGAAGGAAAGGTGGAGAAATACAAAGCTCGATTGGTAGCAAAAGGTTATTCCCAAGTGTCAGGAATTGATTTTGGTGATATTTTTTCTCCTGTTGCCAAGGTAACTTCTATTAGATTACTTTTATATGTTGTTGTTGCTTTTGATTTTGAGGTAGAACAGATGGATGTGAAGACAACATTTGTTCACGGGGATCTGGAAGAGGAGAACTACATGAAGCAACCTAAAGGCTTTGCGATGAAGGGTAAGAAAGAATTGGTATGCAAGTTAAAGAAGTCTTTGTATGGGTTAAAACAGTCACCAAGGATGTGGTATCAGAAATTTGATACATTTATATGGGGACTTGGCTTCACCAGAAGCAAAGCAGATCACTATGTGTATTTTAAATTAATTGGTGATCATGTTATTTATCTGGTCTTGTATGTGGATGATATGTTGCTGGTTGGAAATGACAAAGAAATTATCCAGGATTTGAAGACCCAATTGTCCTCCAAATTCGACATGAAAGATCTTGGTGCTGCAAACTATATTTTGGGCATGGAAATTAAAAGAGATCGGACAAAGAGGAAGCTCTAGTTAAACTAGAGGAAGTATGTCAAGACAATATTGCAGAGGTTTAATATGTAGGATAGTAAATTGATGAAGGTTCCTATTCCTATAGGTGTAAAGTTATCCACTGAACAATGTCCCAAGACATAAGAAGAGGAAGAGGACATGTCCCGTGTTCCATATGCAAGTGCAGTCGGTAGCATGATGTATGTGATGGTCTGTACCAGACTAAACATTGCACATGTAGTGGGAGTATTGAGCAGGTTTATGTCAAAAACAGGGAAGGAGCACTGGACAACAGTGAAGCGGGTTTTCAGGTATTTGCGTGGCACTAGTGATTATGGTTTGTGCTACCAAGGAAAACTAGGATTGGACAGAGTGTTCGATATTCGTGGCTTTGTTGATGCAGACTGGGCTGGAGATCTAGATCAAAGAAGATCTACAAGTGGGTATGTGTTTAACCTATTTGGAGCTGCAGTCAGTTGGATGAGTAAGAAACAATCTGTAGTGGCATTATCAACTAAAGAGGTAGAATACATGGCAGCCACTCATGCAAGAAAGGAAGCAGTTTGGTTGCAGAGATTGTGTTCAAGTATGGGGTTAGTACAGGGAGCTATAAGGATAGACTGTGACAGCCAAAGTGAAATTTTCTTGGAAAATAACCCTTCTTACCATTCAAAGACAAAGCTCATTGATGTTCAGTATCACTTTGTGAGGGATATGATAGAAACAAAAAGGTGTTGCTGGTAAAGGTGGACATTTTGAAGAATATTGCAGATGCCTTGAAAAAATCTGTGAGCTTTGAGAAGTTCTCTTGGTGTAGAGAAACAATGGGCATTATAGGGCTAGATAAATGACTAAGCTCTCTTGTGGCCCCCTATGGAAAGAAAACAACAAGTGGGAGAATGTTGTGTTGTGTTATATTCTTTCCACGACTAGCCCACATAGTTAACTGGGGGGTTAGAAAGGGGGTGGAGCCCCCCCTTCGTTGCGCTTATTGCGTAGTGGGGGGAGTCACATGGGGTTTGAGGGGTGCAAGTAACCCCACTCTATGGGGTCCGGGGAAACGCCCATAAAATTTTGGTTTTGGACCCTATGTTAGGTTGGGTGGACCTACCTATGGTTTTGTGCATGATTTTCCCACATGGTTTTGGACGCGATGGTTTTTGGTCCATGGTTTTGGATGCGATGGTTTTCGTTCCATGGTTTTGGATGCGATGGTTTTCAGTCCATGGTATTAGATGCTTCGGCATGTATAAATATGTATTGTAACATTGAAAGGAATATAATGAAAAATCAAGCTAGTAGTCCCGGTTTTGGGATCCAGGGGAAAATCTCTGTGTATGTGTTTTTATTTGTTATGCTCTCACATTGTTTATTTTCTGTGTTTTATAATTCATATGCAGGTAATTTCTGTACGGGGTTAAAACCTACAGTTTACTTACTTATTGCAATTATATTTATGTATATTTTGCTCTAACTATTATATTTCAACAAACAAGGAACACCACAAGTGGTATCATAGCACTTTGTTTTGCTAGCATGCACTCTTAGTTTAGAGAAAAAAAATACCAAGGATGTGTTTTGATGTCTCTAAATATCATGGTGTTGTTTTTTAATAGGTAAATCAGTGGTTGGGGAAAAATACACATAGAAAATACAAGTGACATGACTTGGTTGGACACCTTTCTAACCTCTATTAGTACCCCTTTTCATAGTATCATATCGGAAAACACTTGTATATGAAGTTGTATTCCACATATCCTCAAGAAAATTGGAAGCCCCCTAGGAGCACTTGAAACCAACATAACATAATCATATCATCCATCTTGTTGGCATCACTTGGTTGGACACCCTTTTAACCTTTGTTGGTGTGCCTTGAAGTAGTATTCCATCAAACAACACTTGTATATAGAGTTGTCTTCTGCATGTCCTTAAGGATAATGGAAGACCCTGAAGAACACTTGAAACTAACATAACATAATCCTATAAACCATCTTATTATAATACATCAAGAAAAACATCTGAGGAGATCAATATTGCATACCAAGAAATTGAGTAGTACAACTGAGGGTACTATCTGTCCTCCTTAGTTAGTGCCATGGAAGATTTGACCAAATATTATTATTAGAAACTCTCTGGTATATCAAAGAGCTCGAAATTGATGCTTCTTTTCCCCAAGACCCTACAAACCCTATATTCTCCTTGCAAACCTTAACCTCTATAACAAAAGCAACAAAGTTCCTAAATAATTTTCAATGTCATGAATTTGAGAATTCCACCAATTCGGTGATACTCCAAACACATTTTTATAAAAAGAAAGGTCTAGCTCAAAAGACTCCATGTGTGACATTGATCACCATGGCTGATGAGCCTCATCATTGGGTAATTATATGGGCCTTAATTGGCCTTAATTCACTTCCTAGCTTAGTCAAACCAACTATTGTCAATACTTATTGCATACTTTTGATTATATTTTGTTTATGGGATGAGTTAGAGTTGGATATTTTGCTTTGTGGTATAATGTGCATGTAATGCAGGAATAAAGGGTAAAAGCAAGGGAAAATGCAGGAATAAAAGATAAAAGCAAGGAACTATGGAAAAAACCTTGGTCAAAACTAAAATGGGACAAGTGAGAGGAATTATAGGAGGCAAATCCTCCTCATTTACTACCCCTCCATTCAAATATTCCTCCATCAGCTAAGAGTGCAAACAGCCAAATCATGAGTACTAAAAGACAGTCGAGCAAGTGAAAGTGACAGAAACCAGTTTATCTTGAGTGGGGAGCCAAGCCTCCCTAATTGGAAGGAAGTCGTTAGAGACTTCAGATGTATAAGTAGAGAGGCTTAGGACCTTAGTAGGATTCAAATTCTTATTGTAAAACTCTACTTTATTTATGAGCTACAAGACTTGTGACAGTTTGTTATGTAATCCATGGTTTTTATAGTAGAGATGAGTTCTGTTTTGAGCTAGTACTGAGTTAACTTAGAGGGCTGAAGCTCTTGGGTTAGGGCCCAACCTGAGAAACCAAAGATCCTCTTTATTGTACATGTATTCTAGCATAGATTTTTGGTTATGTTCATTTGCTTAAGTAGCTGCATTCCGCTTACAGTAGTGTAGAGTAGATCGGTTGTGCTTTAGTTTACTTCAATTTGTGACTTTTTTCAGTTCACAGGTTAGCTAGGAGAAAAATATCACCATAAGGTTTTCTGCAAGTGTCTCGACCTCACCTCCTCCCTCTAGGACCATGACTTGAGGAAGAGACCCTTCAGCAACCCCAAAAACATAGGTTTCTAGTTCTCGCATGAGCTTTGGAGTTTGTTGTTTGACGCGGTTACTTGTTTTGTTTCCCTATCATCGTTTTCCATCACTCTCGGTCCACCCTCACCCTCACGGGTTTTCTGTCATTTTCATTTGAAACCTCCTTTAGCACGTTCTTCATGCATCGTTTCCTCACCGTCTGATCCACAACAAAACCTGACCAATCACCGTCCAATTCATTAGTTTACCCAACGACCATCGTGCACGAAGTATTCCACCTACTTTATGTGCTCTAATCTCCACCATCGATTTATCTCTTGATCCAACGGCTATCGCGTCACCCGCTCGTCAACTAGCTTGGCCAATCTCCACCGTCGATCTATCTAGCCTAATCCGACGGCTATCGTGCAATCTCATGTGGATCTTACATGACCGTTATCTGCCCAAGAGCACGCGAGAAAAGTGGCTTTCTCGTGCTACATGTTGCTCAGTTAGGTTAATCGTGTGAAATTCAGAAATATCGCTTACAGCTTTGAGGGCGCGAGAAGCTGCTTACCGCCTTCAAAACTCGCTCCATCATTTCCGCATGTTTTCTTCCCACGATATGATCTCCATCATCCATCCTTTGATAAATCTTGTCCATCCATCTCTTGACTTAATCTCCACGATAATATCTCCACCATTCATCTACTTCATTACCATTTTTGTCCATCCCTTCACTTAATTCCTCGCGATAAGATCTCCGCTATTCATCTGCTTAATTACCATGTTCGTTCACCTATTCACTAGAGCGCTCATGATAATATCTCTGTCGTTCATCTTGTTCATTAACCCTATTCATCCATCTATTTGCTTAAGCCCCCATGATAAAATCTCCACCATCCATCTTCTGGTCGTTGATCGATCCAACGGTCCCTATGCACTACTGCGCCCTTACGACCTCCTTTCACTAATTTCGATCTCTGACTGCTCTTCCTCTTGAAAAAATATTTAGTGTAGTTCCTTTTCTTACACCTTAGTATAGTTTAATGCTATTTACCTCTGCAACTTAGATAGAAGCATTAGGTTAGTGTTGATTTAGCAATTCTATTTAACATAATTGTTTAGATGGTTGGTTAAGTTATGGTGTGGTTTAGCATTACATGTTGTTTTCTTCATTACTGTAGTAAAGTATCTCTCTCTTAGAATAGATTTTCTCTTCTTCCATCAAAGAATTAAGCTTCTTCTGACCCTATAGAAGTCTGGCTTGGAACCCCTAGGGTCTCTTTCCAGATGAGCAATGACAACAGACAGGACCTTCACTTTTACTTGTGCATATAGCACTGTCACCTCCAAGTTTGTATGAACGTCGGGTTGATAAGTAAAGCTGGTAGCCCTAGGAGTTGCAGCATTCTTGTTGCAATACCTAGGATCATCACTTTTTAGCGTCGTTGTCGGGGAGGTGTCTAAGTAGAATGTGATCATTGCTTTCTTCTATTTCTAGTCTCCAATTTTCTTCCATTAGTTTATTTCTACAAAAGTAATCTAGCTTCTTCCTTTCTTTCAGTTGTCATTATCTTCTTTCCTTTTCATTCTGCAAGTAGAATTTCAATTCAGCAAGTAGTCTTTTTCTGTCAGTAGTCTTCCTTCAATCAACAATTTCATTCTACAAGTAGAATTTCAATTCAACAAGTAGTTTTTCTTGTTAGTGGTTTTTCATTCAATCAACAATTTCCTTTCTGCAGAGTACTTTCCAACTTAAAAAAAAAATCAAATCTTACGAAAACCAACCCAAAAACATTTCCTTTCATGCCTCGTAGGAATAGGGACAATTCAGGGAAATTCTTGTCAAATGTCGCCACTGCATCCAACAATCAACCTTCTCTCTTCAATGATGGTGAATTGGAAGACCCTTTAGGTGAGAAACCTTACATATTTGAGGAACCTACAGGGGAAGAAGAAGAGGAAGAACCCATTCCTATTGAACCAATGGCTGAAAACTGAAATGACAGAGGAAATAGAGAGAGAATTGAGGGTGCCTTCCCCATCAGGGAGACCAATGGGGACACTAAGATGAAGAATATAAGCCCCTCTACTGTACCTCATTTCCATGGCCTGATCACAGAGGACCCTGACTTTCCTATTTTACTTTGTTGTTATATGCCAAACCTATGACTATACAGATGATGAGCAAAAGTTAAAATTGTTTCCATCTACCCTCAAGGATGCAACATTGCACTAGTTCATCGGTTTACCTGGAGATAGCATCACAAATTGTGTTCCGATGCAACAGGATTTTAACACCAAATATAGGGACTAATTTAGGTCAAAGGATACTAAAGAAGATATTTTCAAGATGACCATAGGCCAGGATGAATCCTTAGAAGACTATGAAGAAAGGTTCCAGCTCATTTACAAAAGGGTCAGGTGCACACTTGACCTTGAGTCACTGAAGTTGGTTCTACTTAGAGGAGTAAGGGAGGATCTTCTGGATACCTTTCATATGATAGCAGGAGGATATATCTACCAATTACCCTATGAGGATATTAAGATTGCCTTTAGAAACCATTCTAGGGCAACTAGGAAAAAGGGTAGGGGTAGTCAACCTATTTCCAGTACATCATCCTCCAACTCATCCATAAAGGGTGAAATTGGAAATATGCTGGAAGATTTCAAAAGTGATATGCTGCAAACCCTTTCATTGCAATTGGAAACTATGAACATCAAAAGGAAGCAAGAGGAATCAGAAAGAGCCCTGGCCATCTTTTGTCCTAGATGCACCATGAGGCATCCTAGGAATGAATGCCCATTGAACTGTATTAATATTTGCTTAGTATGTGAAGAAAAACACTCCACGGACAAGTGCCCTTCTTTACCTAGACTCAAAGCTGTATATCAAGGAGATGAAGGGGTCACTGAGCATCTTTGCTACATCAACAAAAGGAGACCTCTTGGGCCTAGACCATACCAGCAGGGTATGCAAGGATCATCCCATGCATATTACAACCCCAACAAAACCACAGCTATACCTTCTTGGGGACCCCCTGCTCATCCTTCCTGGTCTACACCCCCTCCTTAGTCCTATGCATCTTAGTATCATTCCCAACTAGCCATCTAGTCATTTCAACCTTATGTTCAGCCACAACATCAGTGGAATACCCCACTCTAGGGGTGGAGGCCCTAATTCAACAATGTTCCAACCCTATTGCCTCCACCCCCTACCCAACCACAAGTCCTACACTTTTCTCCACCAAAGCAACCCCAGATGCCTGCCCAGCCAAATCCAAACCCAAAAAATAGTCAGGCTCAACAAGTATACAGTGGAGAGACATCATACCCAGCTTATGTTGTAGAAATTTAGGAGATCAACCTAATATCTAGGAGAATTCTCCCTGATAACCAACCTCCCACTCCACATAGGGAGGTTGAGGAAGAAAGAGAGGAAAGAAACCTTAAAGTAAATCCACCCTTTCTTGAGAGATTAGCCCAACCACTCTAGCTTACCCCAGAAGAAACTGAACTTTTGGGAGAATTGAAAAATCTATGTGTAAATATCCCCCTTCTCCAGGCAATCAAAGATGTTCCCATTTACAATAAGATGATTAAGGAGAAGTGCTTGAAGCATCCAGGAAGAAGAAAAAGGGATGCCCCTACCATTAATGTCATTGGGCAATTGTCTGACTTAATGCTCGGGCAGGTAATATGTCCAAAATATTTGGACCCTGGAAGCCCTGTAGTAGTTGTGCACATCAATGGAACCATTGTCCCACACACTCTGATTGATCTTGGGGCTGCCATTAATGTGATGAACAAAGACACCATGCTCAAGCTCAACCTCCAAGGGTCATTGAGGAAGACCACAACAGTTTTGCAACCTGCAAACTGTTCCACTGTCACCCCGGAGGGAATTGTGGAGGATGTGATGGTCTCCATTGACTCTTGGGAGTAACCTACAAATTTTCTAGTTCTCCAACCTAAGGCTAAGCTTATTGGTTACCCTCTCATCCTTGGGAGGCCATGGTTGGACACAGCTGATGCTTACATTAGTTGCAGGGCTGGGAATATGACCATCAAGAATGGGCATATGTCCAAACAGTTAGTCCTATACCCTCCTGCTCAACCTTCCCTAAAGCATGATTTACCTTTATGGTTGGAGGAGGAGGAAGAAGATGAGGTTTATTCTGCCCAACTTTATGCTTTGGAAGAAACCATAGGAGGAGGACAACAATATGAGGATGACTTAATTGAACACCTGCTCCAAAGTCCAACTCCTAGTTCATTACCATTAGAAGAAGAAGTAAGGGAAACCCAGAACAATCATCCAGTTGACTTATGCTTGGCCAATTCCAATCCACTCCATGTCAAAACCATAGAATTTAGCCCAGAGAAACTTTGAAAATTAATCCATCTCTGTCTGCTCTTGAAGAGAAAAAGTTATGCAACATGTTGAGAGAAAACCTAGAAGCCTTAAAAGGAAATGAAGCCTACAAGGAAATGAAGGGAGTACACCCCTCAGTGTGCTCTCACCACATATACATCAAAGAATGTTTGTAGTATGCCTAGGGGGATAGTATGGGGTACAGAGGGAGGTACCCAAGGGAATAATGTAATAATGGGATGGGTCATAGTAATAAATAAAGTGGTTAACCCACATCATGTAAGGGACCATAAGTAGTTAGCAATAATGTAATAAGCCCATGGTATTAGATAGATGGTATTGAGGGAACCATGGTAATGACCGATGGTATTGTATGTATGAGGCCTATATAGAGGCTAGAGACACCCCATTGAGAGATGTCAAGGATTATTGTATGAACAGGCATATGGATTGTGGAGTGTTCTCCTTCCTTAAGAAGTGAATGTATGCTGTTGCCTACCTTAAGGGTTTGATTAAGAAAGTGAAGCATTTCTATATTCAGATCTTTTTATTTCTTGGGTTTATTTCTATTATCATATATTTTCAGATCAGATCTATAACAAGTGGTATCAGAGCACTTTCTTAGGCAAAACGAATAATTTTTATTTTCATTTTTTGGAGGAATTTTTTGGGTGGCGAGTTTCCAGATTAGATCTATATGTTCTGGTGAAAAATCTACAGAATCTAATTGTAGATATGAGTTGTTGGTGAAAAATACCCAATTTGAAAAAACAAATCGGCCGAATCGGAGTCGGAATGAGGAAGATATTGCTGATTTAAAAATCAGCTGTGTTGCAGAAATTTTTCGAGGTGGCAAGTTTGCAGATTAGAACTGTATGTTCTAGTGAAAAATATGAAAAATCTAATTGCAGTCTGAAAAAGTACCCAATTTGAAAAAAAAAATCGGTCGAATCGAAGTCCGGATGAGGGAGATATCACTAATTTAAAAATCAGCTGTGTTGTAGACATTTTTCAGGGGCGACGAGTTTCCAGATCAGATCTGTATGTTCTGGGGCAACGTTTGCAGAATCTAATTGCTGATCTGGGTTCTTTGCAAAAAATACCCAATTTCAAAAAAAAAATCAGTCGAATCAGAGTCCGGATGAGGGAGATCGCTGATTTAAAATCAGCTCCTTTTTTCAGAAATTTTTGCGACGGTGGGACAGCTAAAGTGCAAATCTGAAATTTCAGTGCCTAGAAAAGAATTTGATAAAGATGTACAAATTTGATGGCTCTAATCCAGCAATATGGGTAGCACAAATGGAACAATATTTCACTTTGAATCACATCGTAGATGATGAAACTAAACTATGTGTGGGAGCCATTTACTTGGACCAAGAAAGATGGCAATGGTGGCAATGTCATAAAAAATGTTATCCAAGGATAATTACTTGGCAGGCATTCTCAAAATCCATTTGTGACCAATTTGATCGTGAATCTATTTTTTTGGGTCATCTTACTAAGCTCAGACAGGCAGACACAAAACCTAACAAAGATTTTATTTTTACAAGAAAGAAGGAAACCAAGAAACCTAAAGGGTTATTTTCTGCTGGTATCTCCTTATTGCAGGTTCATGGATGTATTCAGAAGGAGAAGATAGTTGTGTCTATAAATCATAGCTGCAAGCATAATTTTATCAATGTTAATTTGGTAAAAAAAATTGCAAGTTCTAGCAAAACACATTGAAAACACAAAGGTTGATAATGAGGATGTTCAAGTTTATAAAGATTTGAAGCTTTCTATGGATAAGTATGTGTTGCATTGTGATTTTTATATTTGAGATATGGATAGCATGGATGTTGTTTTGGGATATCCTTGGATGGAATCTGTGGGTATTGTCAATATTAATGTGCAGAAGAAATTCATGAAACTCTGGTATAAAAAGAAGAAAATTACATTGCAAGATATTTCTATTAAGACCCAAGCAGAGACTATGGAGGAAGAAGCAAAAAGCTCTAATGACACTAACACATCAGATGATGAGCCTTTAATGGTCGACAACCAAACACAAACATCAAACCAGGTACCAGAAAAACAGGGAGAATCCAAGGAGGCTGAAGCAGAAAATGTTACAGGTATTGATACATCAGATGAGGACTCAGTGGTTGAAGTAATATTGGAAGATAAGAAACAACAGCAGGCACCACAACATGTACCAGATACCAATTAGACTCCATTAGGTGGTGAATTAAAGAAAGATACACTGTTGGTTAAAACTTCAGCATATCACCACCCACATCACCCCGCAAGAAAATAACCAACAAGATGGCAACGAATTAGCCACAAGGACAACAACCCCCGCATGACAGAAAGAGAGGGGGAATGCTCCACCTACTACACATCAACACAGAAGAGCCACTAGGGTCAACTTCCATATCAGGCGAGCGAGGCACTAGCTAGATCGAGGGTTCACCTTCCTCAGGGATGGCTAGGTGCACGTGCATGGTACCAGTGGACTACTCTTTTGAGTAGATCTTATTATTTGTGTTCTTCTTATGTTTCGGGGATGAAACATGTTTAACGGGGGTGGAATGTAGTATACCTAGGGGGGATAGTATGGGGTACAGAGGGAGGTACCCAAGGGAATAATGTAATAATGTGATGGGTCATAGTAATAAATAAAGTGGTTGACCCGCATCATGTAAGGGACCACAAGTAGTTAGCAATAATGTAATAAGCCCATGGTATTGGATAGATGGTATTGAGGGAACCATGGTAATGACCCATGGTATTGTATGTATGAGGCCTATATAGAGGCTAGAGACTCCCCATTGAGAGATGTCAAGGATTATTGTATGAATAGGCATATGGCTTGTGGAGTGTTCTCCTTCCTTAAGGAGTGAATGTATGGTGTTGCCCTACCTTAAGGGTTTGATTAAGAAAGTGAAGCATTTCTATATTCAGATATTATTATTTCTTGGGTTTATTTCTATTATCATCTATTTTCAAATAAGATCTATAAAAAGGTTGCAAGCCAGTTAGGCAACCACAAATGAGGATGAATCCAGCCCTTAAAGACATAGTCAAAGAGGTACTGCAAAAACTACTAGATGTAGGATTCATTTACCCTATCTCTGACTGTGAGTGGGTCTCTCCTTTAGTGTTAGTTCCCAAGAAAAATGGTAAGTGGAGGATTTGTGTTGATTATAGGGAGTTGAACAAAGCCACAAAGAAGGATCATTTTCCCCTACCCTTCATTGACCAAGTGCTAGATGGCCTGGCAAGGAAGAAGTTTTTTTCCTTCCTAGATGGATTCAATGGGTACAACCAAATCCAAATCTACCCAGAAGACCAGGATAAGACCACATTCACCTATCCTTGGGGTACTTTTTCCTATAGGGTCCTTCCTTTTGGCCTATGGAATGCTCCTGCCACTTTCCAGAGAGCAGTCTTGATTATTTTTGCTGAATTAGTACATGATGCTATGGAAATCTATATGGATGACTTTACACCTTATGGCTGTGATTTTCAAGAAGCCCTGACTAACCTAGGCAAAGTATTACACAAATTCATTGAAATGAACCTGTCTCTCAGTCCAGAAAAATGTGAATTCTTAATGACTGAAGGGACCGTGCTAGGTCATTCAATATCTCAGCAAGGACTGCAGGTGGACCTAAACAAAATAGCAATCATCCAAAGGGTCCCACCTCCACAAAAGCAGAGAGATGTCAGGAGTTTCTTAGGGTTAGCTGGATACTACCAAAGCTTCATAAAGGAATTCAACAAGTTGGCCTCTCCTTTGTTTGGGTTGTTGGCCAATTATTCTGAGTTTATATGGTCCAAAAGTTGTCAAGAGGCCTTAGACTTTCCAAAGGGTAATTTAACCACTGCACCAATTCTCAGAGGCCCAAAATGGGCCCTCCCTTTTCATATTCATGCTGATGCCTCACACAAAGCCATAGGAGTAGCCTTAGGTTAGGAAGAGGAGAAATTTCCCTATGCCATCTATTTGTTCAGTAAGAACCTGTCAAAGGCTGAGCTAAACTATACTATAACCGAAAAGGAACTCCTGGCTTTTATGCATTTATTAAACAAATTTAGACATTACATTATAGGCTATCAAACATTTGTGCATATTGATCATGTTGCAATCAAATATTTAATGAACAAACCAGATGTGAATGCTGGAATTATAAGATGGTTGCTTTTATTACAACAGTTTGATCTAACTATTGTTGATAAGCCTGGTAAGGAAAATGTTGTTGCAGACTTTCTATCTAGGATGAATCTGTCTACAGGTGAAGAAGGAATGGTGGATGACTAGTTACCAGATGAGCATTTGTTTTCTATTTCAATTCTCTCCCAATGGTTTGCTGATATAGCAAACTATTTGGTATCAGTATAGTTCCCACCAAACTTTCCCTCCAAAGAAAAGAGAAAGATAGTCAGGAAAAGTGCCCCCTTTACCTGGATTGGGGGAAATCTTTTCAAACTTGGCCCAGATCAAATCTTGAGAAGGTGTGTAAGGGAAGAGGAAGTTTTTGACACCCTTCTGACCTGTCATGATGGGCCTTGTGGAGGTCACTTTGCAGCAAAGAGGACAACATTCAAAGTGTTGCAAGCAGGCCATTATTGGCCTACTCTTCATCAGGATGTGAAAAAAGTACATTAGTCGGTGCGATTGGTGCCAAAGGATGGGAAAGCCTACTCCAAGAGATGAAATTCCACTGCAACCTCAAGTGACTTTCGAGCCATTTGACAAGTGGGGCATGGACTTCATTGGGCCTATCAACCCTCCTTCAAAGCAAAAGCAACACATTATTGTGTGCACTGATTATTTGAGTAAGTGGGCTGAAAGCAAGGTGATTAAGGTAGCAGCAGAAGATAAGGTGGCTGAGTTCCTAAGGGAGAATGTATTCTACAAATTTGGGTACCCTAGAGAGATAGTCACAGACCAAGGCAACCATTTTACCTCTAGCATGATTGAAGAACTGCTCAGCCATCACAAAATCAAGCATAGGACCTCCACTCCTTATCATCCACAAGCTAATGGTTAAGTGGAGGTGACCAACAGGGCACTAGAGAACATCTTAACCAAGGTAGTGAGCAGTAGCAGGAAGGATTGGGCAGACAGACTAGTTGATGCCACCTAGGCTGTTAGAAAATTATATATTACAGAGTAATGGAACACATAAAATACTGCAGAAATATAAACATAGAAAACACATAAAACAAGAGAGACATAGATATATGTGGTTCATCCAGTTTGGGCTACATCCACGGAGAAACAACCAGTCCCTCCTTTTATATTATCCAACAAACCGAAGAGATACAACCTAGAGCAGATCCGCTGTAACACCCTCTTTGCTCTCAATCTCCTCTCTCTTCCTCACTCAGAATCCAGATATCCATAGACACAATACAATTCCATCCTATATAGTGAGGGGTTGCCTTCTAGGGAAAAATACCATAAATTAAACATAACTTCTACCGTCAGATCATCCACTTAATGAACGGCCCAGATTGACTAGAAATTACTAGACTTTTACAAGGCAATTTTACATCTATTTTTAGCTTCGGGGGCACTGTCCCCGAACCCCCACCGGGGGACCACTGGCCCCCAGACCCCCACGAGGGGGACAAGTCCCCCCGCGTGGAGGGGTGTATAGTCTTCTTGGGGTATACATCCGACTGAAACGTTTGAATACAAAAGATAATCGGGCTCCACACCCAACAATCTCCCACTTGGGCACTGATTATAGCAACTCCACCGCTACTTCATTTGCTAGACAATGACTCCACTTTGGACCTGGCTATTTCTCATCTTCTTCATCATACTTGAAGACCAATTGAAACTAAGCAGATTCTCAGTTTCTCCCTGGTTACAACTTTTGTTAGCATATCTGTAGGATTCTGGCTAGTGTGTATCTTTTCTAGCTTCAACTGTCCATCTTCCAATGCTGACCGTATGAAATGGTACTTGAGCTGTATATGTTTAGTCTTGGAATGAAATGCAGAGTTCTTTGCAAGATGTATGGCACTATGGCTGTCACTGTATAACCTACCCAACTCCTGCTTCTTGCCCAATTCATTTAGAAACCTTTGTAACCAAATCATTTCTTTACTAGCCTCTGTAGCAGCAACATACTCTGCTTCTGTTGTTGAAAGTGCAATAACACTTTAGATTTTTGAAACCCAACTGACAGCTGTTCCACCTATAGTAAACACATACCCTGTTGTGCTCCTCCTGTTATCTCTATCACCTGCCATATCTTCATCAACATATCCCTATAGAGCAATGTTTGAACCACCAAAGCTTAATGCTTGAATTGTGGTACCTCTCAAATACCTGAGAATCCACTTCACTGCCATCCAATGTTCTTTTCCTGGATTGTTCATGTACCTGCTTACAACTCCTACTGCATGTGCAATATCAAGCCTTATGCAGACCATTGCATACATTAAGCTTCCAAATGTTGATGCATATGGAACTTTAGACATATGAGCCATTTCTTCCTGAGTATTGGGGGATGCCTCCTTACTTAATTTGAAATGGCTAGCCAAAGGTATACTAACTAGTTTTGCATTCTACATATTAAACCTTTTTAACACCTTTTCTATGTACTCACTTTGAGACAATGTTAATTTGTGATTCTTCCTGTCTCTAGTTATTCTCATACCAAGGATTTGTTTTGCAGCACCCAAATCCTTCATTGCAAATGAGTTTGCCAATTTATTTTTGAGCACATTTATTTCCTACATGTTAGAACCTGCAACAAGCATATCATCTACATACAATAACAATATAATATAGCTGCCATCATTTTGCCTTTTGAGATAAACAAAATGATCAAAGTGACATAAAGTATAACCTTGTTTAGACATAAACCTGTCAAATTTTAGATACCACTGCCTTGGAGCCTGTTTTAAGCCATACAAGCTCTTCTTCATCCTGCACACTAGTTTCTCCTTCCCTTGTACCTCATATCCTTGTGGCTGCTGCATATATATCTCTTCCTCCAAATCCCCATGGAGAAAGGTTGTCTTTACATCTAACTGCTCAAGCTGCAAATCTTCAACTGCTACTAGACTTAAAATAGTTCTGATTGAAGTCATTTTAACAACAGGAGAAAATATTTCATCAAAATCAATACCTTTCTTCTGTGCAAACCCCTTCACTACAAGTCTAGCTTTGTACCTCTGTTTTCCTCCATCTTCTTCCTTCAGCCTATAAACCCATTTATTCTGCAATGCTGTTTTACCTGCAGACAACCTGACTAAGTCCCAAGTATAGTTATGTGCTAAGGAGTCCATCTCTTCTTTCATGGCTTGCTCCCACTTCTTCCTGGTTTCTACCTGTACTGCTTCTTCATAGCATTCCGGTTCACCAGAATCAGTCAACAATACATAATATAATGAAGGAGAGTATCGTTCAGGGGATCTACTTATCCTGGTAGATCTTCTAACACCACTTTCAGGTGTTTGAAGTGCTTGTTGCTGTTGCGGTTGTTGTTCTAGTTGTTGATCATTATGATTTTCAGGCACCATCACTTTTCCTGTGATATTGTCAAGCACTGTGTATTCTCTGTTTTATTTTTCTTGTTTCTTTTCCTGCAACTGATTCTTATACAAGACCTTTTCATTGAATATTACATCTCTGCTCCTAATGATTTTGTGATTTTCATAATCATATAAGCGATAACCAAAATCATTAACACCATATCCAATAAAGGTACATTTCTTTGATTTTGCCTCAAGCTTTGTTCTATTTTCTTTGTTAATGTGGACAAAAGCTTCACAACCAAAAGTCTTTAAAAATGAGTAGTTTACCTTTTTACCTGTCCATACCTCCTCTGGAATACCACCATCCAAGGAACTTGAAGGCCCTCTGTTTATTAGATAAACAACAGTATCTACAACATCTGCCCAAAATTGTAAAGGCAATCCAGCATGCAATCTCGTGAACCTTGCACGCTCCATGATTGTCCTGTTCATCCTTTCTAACACACCATTTTCTTGTGGTGTTCCTGGAACTGTCTTCTCTCTACGAATTCCATTCTCTAAACAGTATCTATCAAAATCTTTGCTGCAATATTCACCTCCATTTTCTGATCTAAGACACTTCAACCTTTTTCCTATCTCATTTTCAACCAAAGCTTTCCATTTCTTGAAAGTATCTAATACATCAGATTTATTTTGAATACAATAAATCCAGGTTTTTTTGGTTGCATCACCAATAAAAGTAACATAATAATGAGAGCCACCAAGAGATGATACCTGAGCAGGTCCCCATACATCTGTATGCACAAGCTATAATTTTTCGCTCTTCTTTTCTTTCCCAACTCTAAGGAATCTGACTCTCTTCTGTTTTCCATAAACACAATTCTCACAAAATTTTAAATCAACATGCTTCAAACCTAGCAACAAATTTCTTGAGTGAAGAATCTGCATCCCCTTCTCACTCATGTGCCCGAGCTTATGATGCCATAATGCCATATCTTCTCCTGTAGAGGTTAAAGCATTAACAGAATTAGAAATACCATTGCATAAATACAATGTACCAACCTTTTCTCCTTACGCTATTACCAGGGATACTTTAGTGACCTTCCAGGTTTTATCTGTGAAAGTAGTTATGCAACCTTCACCTCCCAACTGCTCTGTTGAAATCCGATTTTTCTGTACCCATTCCAACGATTTTACAGGGTTTATCATCACCCAATCGAACTTGTCCAAAATCTCCTTGAACATAATCATGAAAATTTTTCTTATCAGGTGTGGCATGGAATGAGGCCCCTGAATCTACCACCCAGGAATCAATAATATTTTCTAATGAAAGAATCAAAGCATATTGCAACACACCACCTGTTACATTTGCTCCATGATTAGTTTCTTACTGTGCATCTCCTTATTTTCCCTTCCGAGACTTGCAATATTTTTTCAGGTGTCCTTTCTTCCCACATTTCCAGCACACTATCCCCGATCTGGACTTGGATTTGCCTTTTCTTGACTTATTGCGATATCCTGGGCTCTTTCCTCTTTCCATTTTTCTTCCCCTAGTCTCTGCAGTAAAAGCATTACTTGATGTCTCACTGGAGTTTTTCCATCGCATTTCCTCACTAAGGATTGCACCGACAACATCATCAAACTTTAAATTACTAGATCCAGAGATAGAGTTACTAATGGCCATAACTAAACCATTCCAACTTTCTGGCAATGAGCACAGAAATAACAGAGCCCTAACTTCATCATCAAAATTTACCCCTACATAACTTAACTAACTTGTAACTGTATTAAAATAATTTAAATGGTCTGCAACAGATCCACCTTCTGACATCTTCATATTAAATAAATGCTTCTTAAGAAATACCTTGTTTGAGGCTGAGGTTTTTTCATATAGTTTGGCCAATGCCGAAATTAAACTATATGTTGTCGTTTCCTTTGAAATATTAAACACTACCAATGCCACTAGTCACAGCCGTATTGTTCCAAGTGCCTTTCTGTCCAGAATATCCCATTCTGTGTCTATCATACTCGTCAGCTTCTTTGTATTTCCACTCAATGCTAAGTACAGATCTCTCTGATACAGATAATATTCCATTTGCATCTTCCACAGCTGATAATTTTGGTCGTTGAATTTTTCGACCCTAAACCTACCATCTTCCGCCATTGCTCCCACTCGAACCAGGAACCCTTCTCTCTTGTGAGTTTATTAGCCAAATAGACCTTCGGATCTGATACCAGTTGTTAGAAAATTATATATTATGGAGCAATGGAACACATAAAATATTGCAGAAATATAAACACAGAAAACACATAAAACAAGAGAGACACAGATATACGTGGTTCACCTAGTTTGGGCTACGTCCACGGGGAAGCAACTCGTCCTTCCTTTTATATTATCCAGCAAACTGAAGAGATACAACCTACAGCAGATCCTCTATAACAGCCTCTTCACTCTCAATCTCCTCTCTCTTCCTCACTCAGAATCCAAATATCCATAGACACAATACAATTCCCCCATATATAGTGAGGGGTTGCCTTCTAGGGCAAAAAACCCTAAATTAAACATAACTTCTACCATCATATCATCCACTTAATGAACGGCTTAGATTGACTAGAAATTACTAGACTTTTACAAGGCAATTTTACATCTATTTTTAGCTTCGGGGGTGCTGCCCCCGAACCACCGCTGGGGGACCGCTGGCCCCTGACCCCCGCAGGGGGGACAAGTCCCCCCCCCCCCCACATGGAGGGGTGTACAGTCTTTCTGGGGTATACATCTAGCTGAAACCTTTGAATAAAGAAGATAATCAAGCTCCACACCCAACATGGGCCTATAATACAACATGGAAGACCACCACTCGATTTACACCCTATGAGCTGGTCTATGGGAAAAAAGGCTTTGCTGTCCATTGAGTTTGAATATAACAAATTGAGGATGGCAGCCCAACTAGATTTGGATCTTAGTCATGCACAGAAAGAAAGATTGTTCCATTTGAATGGCTTGGATGAATTCAGAATGTAGACCCTCCTACATACATAGATAGTTCAGCTTCAGAGGAAGATCTGCCATGACAAAGATATCAAGGAGAAGCAATTTCAAGAGGGAGACTGGGCATTGTTATATGATTCTATGTATAAAGACTTCAAGAACAAGCTAAGGACAAGATGGCTCAGACCTCAAGTGGTGGAAAGATGCCATGATAATGGTTCAGTGCAAATTAGAACTATAGATGAAGAAGCCATTCCATTGCTTGTTAATAGACACTGATTGAAAATGTACAAGAGGCCTTTATCAAAACAAGAGTTCATTGACAATATCAATAAGACAGTGATGATGGTGGAGCAAGTTCCAACTCCTCCCTCATCAAGGCACTGAAAAAGAGAAAAAATAATAAGGATTCAGGTGAAAACCTCCATGAGGCGCCTGAGTCCCATCTTTGGGTTGAAAACCTTGTAAGGCAGCCCAAGGATGAGAAAAAAATGAAAAAGAGTAAGAATATCCCTAGGTGAAAACCTTCCTTGAGGCGCCCAAGGAAGATATCTAGGGTGAAAACCTCTCTGAGGCAGCCTAGGTGTTTTTCAAAAAATATAATAATAAAACAAAAAAAAGAAGAAGACATAATTGTTATTTACAGGTGGGTGAGAAAGACAATCAAGGAGCAAAGAGACTATCCAAAGGGAACCCTGCCTCACATATATTCATCTCCTCCACTCCTTACCATGCATCCCTCCATCAATTCCATTGTTTTTTTACTTTATTGCTTCAATTTAAGGTAAAGATTGTGTTTTCTACAGGATCCCCTGAATGGTAGGTTGGTTAGGTCCCAAAAATTCATTCTAGACATGATCTAACCCCTCACATCATCCATTACCATCATCCCTGCACTCACACACACTCCTACTCCCTCTTTCCATTCATTACAATGTCCTCACAACACCATCCAACAACATGATCAAGATATTCTAAGGGAGACACCAAACATTTCCAAGTGGTAATCCAGGAGCTACATAGCAGTAGCAGCATCAGATCTGTAGTCACAGACACCATCAGCATACAAAAGAGGAGGAAGAAGAATTACCAGGCAGCAAACAAACAACGCAACACCTCTGATCCTTGAAAAGTTGCAACATAGCATTGAGACCACAGGTAAGTATCCCACTCACTCACTCATATGCATCATTTGATCAAAAGTTGTAAAGGTTACAAGGTAGTTGGTTTGTAAGTGAAAAGGTGGCTAGTTAACTTGGCCACCTTCATTCAGTCATCACATACAAAGCAGGGTGTCCTCTCACACATGGCTGTAGTCAACTCAAAGAACGGAGGAGGAGTAGGACAAGAAGTGATTAACTATGGATTTAACAACCATGGGAGCTGATTACAAGGAGTGGGAATGATGAGGTGGTATAAAGGGAAACAAAACATCATTTGCATGCATTCATGCATTCCACCTCCTTGACACTCCCTCACTCAAGTAGCTCTCATAAATCTTCCCACCCACTAGAAGCAAGGATCCATCGTTCTGCAAGAGAATTCCTACAAGAACAGTCTATAGGAGCAGTCTACAGGATACACAGAGGCAGTCTACAGGATAGGCAGAGAAGGGTTCAAGAGGGAATATCAAGAGAATTGTCCACTGTCACCATTTTAAAGAGGTAGGATCTAAAAATCCATCCCCATTTACAAGCAAATGAACTAGAAGTCCTCTAAAAAGTTAGTGGATTACATACACAGGAAAATCTGTTTTCTCAAGAATTTTCTCATTCCCTCACTCCACACAGCAGAATCCATGCCATTGCTATAGTTAGAGGGCTCACTATAGATCTCACCCCATAGTTCATCAGTAGGGTCACCACACTTCCCCTAGGAATTGCATGGAGAAAAGAAGACAAAGCAGACAGTCAGGTGGCAAAAAGGAAATTATTTTAGAAGGTGAAGAACCCACAAAGGATAAGAATGGAATAAGGAGGGACATTCTGCCATACCCATGGAGTGAGGTAGGCTACCAACTCATCAAATATATCTCATATGAGGGTAGATATAGTGTTGTTTATGGCTACCATTTTAGGATTCTTGAAGAACTAAGATTTGGGGTAGAAACACCAGTTCACCAAAGACTCAACATACCCTATTTCTTGATGTAATCACTCATAGACTCCAACAAAAAAGTAAAGGAAAGGAATTCCCAACAGTTGGCTCACCATGGTTTGATCAGAATCCTCATTGAGGATGCCCTCCAAAACCTCAGGATACCTATAAAATGGTCAGTCTTCAGAGACTTACCAGCGGAGGATGACATGAAAACCCTCATCTATGATGTTAGTCCTTCTATCAGAGAGGAAGAAGGCATTGAAACAGAAGGGGAAGAACACAAGGAGGAGTCACCTAGGGTGTCTCCAGAGGCCCCTGAGAGGACAACTGTAGGAAAAGGAAAACCAACTAGCATGTATGACCAACCTCTCCTTGGAGGCCATCCAGTGTAGGATGTCAGCTAAATCCTATGCTCTTTACCTCAGAGAAAAATGGATGCAATTTTAGATTAAAACACTAGCACAAAGGGGTACCATGCCATTTCAGGACTGCAGGTAGTTTATTGATCTTTGTGATCAAAGTGCACTAGAGGATAGGGCCAAAATGGCTGAGTTTTACTTGCACAACATGGCCCTCACAAACATGAATATTTGGGATCCTAATGCAGAGCTAAGAGATCTACAATTAATGGCTTTGGCATCATCGATGAACCATGAGAAGTCAAGGGCTGCAGAGATGAAAAGAATATTGGCCAGAGAGCAAAATGAACCTCTTTTCATCAGAGCTGAACAATCAAATCCCATGGCCCTAATCAACACCCATAATCTAATTGCAAATGATCCTCAGCTGACACCTAGATATCTTGCTGCCCAAGAGCAAGCAATTTCACATTTTGAGGATATGTTTAGGCTGATAAGAGATGATAATAAACATGCCTGCTAAAGGAGATGGAAAACACTGCCACACATCTTGAAGATCAGATAATATCACTCCCATCAAAGGTTGAGAGAGGCACTCAATAGGACACCTTTGTATAAACAATCAATGCAAAGGTTGAAGGTCAATTGGATAGGCCTAAAACTTAGTCCACCACTACTCATAGGGATTCTAGAAGGAAGAAAAGAACAAGAGGAAAAGAGGTAGTGGGAAGAAGTAGAAAGGAAAGCATGCTTCTATAAACACGAAGAAGAGACCACAACAGAAGCATGAGATGTCAAAGAGGCTACCAGAGCCATGAAGGACATGGACATTGACTAAGTTGCTCAGAGGATGAGCAACACTTTCAGTAGGGGGGTGATCATGAGCCTCATCATTAGGTAATTGTATGGGCCTTAATTGGCCTTAATTCACCTCCGAGCTTAATCAAACCAACTATTCTCACAACTTATTGCATACTTTTGATTATATTTTGTTTATGAGATGAGTTAGAGTTGGATATTTTGTTTTGCGGTCTAATGTGCATGTAATGCAAGAATACAGGATAAAAGAAAGGAAAAATGCAGGAATAAAGGATAAAAGCAAGGAATTGTGGCAAAGACCTTGGTCAAAACTCGAATGGGACAAGGGAGAGGAATTATAGGAGGCAAATCCTCCTCATTTAATACCCCTCCATTCGAATATTCCTCCATCAGCTCAGAGTGAAAACAACCAAATCATGAGGACTAAAAGATAGCCGAGCAAGTGAAAGTGACAGAAACCAGTTTATCTTGAGTGGGGAGCCAAGCCTCCCTAATGGGAAGGAAGTCATTGGAGACTTCAGATGTATAAGTAGAGAGGCTTAGGACCTCAGTAGGATTCGAATTCTTATTGTAAAACTCTACTTTATTTCTGAGTTGCAAGACTTGTGACAGTTTTTTATGTAATCCATGGTTTTTATAATAAAGATGAGTTCTGTTTTGAGCTAGCACTGAGTTAACTCAGAGGGCTGAAGCTCTTGGGTTAGGGCCCAACCTGAGCAGCCAAAGCTCCTCTTTATTGTACATGTATGCTAGCATAGATTTCTAGTTCTATTCATTTGCTTAAGTAGCTTTATGGTTCTGTTCATTTGCTTAAGTAGTTGCATTTCCATTACAACAGTATAGTGTAGATGATTCATGGTTTTCTATTTATTTTCTTAAGTAGATGCATTCCGCTTACAGTGGTGTAGAGTAGATCAGTTGTGTTTTAGTTTACTTCCATTTGTGCCTTCTTTCAGTTCACAGGTTAGCTAGGACAAAAATATCACCATAAGGTTGTCCGCAGGTGTCTTGGCCTCACCTCCTCCCTCTGGGACCATGACTTGAGGAAGAGACCCTTCAGCAACCCCAAAAACACATGTTTCTAGTTCTCACATGAGATTTGGAGTTTGTTGTTTGTTGCAGTTACTTGTTTCATTTCCTTGTCATTGTTTTCCATCACTCTTAGTCCACCCTCACCCTCACTGGTTTTCTATCATTTTCATTTGAAACCTCCTTCAACACATTCTTCATGCATCGTTTCCTCACTGTCCAATCCACAACAAACCTAACCAATCACCATCGGATTCATTAGTTTACCCAACAGCCATTGCGCGCGAAGTCGTCCACCTATTTTATGCGCTCTAATCTCCACAATAGATCTATCTCTTGACCCAACGACTATTGCATCACCCGCTCGCCAACTAGCTTGGCCAATCTCCACCGTTGATCTGTCTAGCCTGATCCGACGACTATCACACAATCTCACACGAACTCTTGTACGACTGTTATGCGCCCAAGAGCACACAAGAAAAATGGTTTTCTCGTGCTACGTGTCACTCAGTTAGGCTAATAGTGTGAAATTCAGAAATACAGCTTACAGCTTCGAGGGCACGCGAGAAACGGCTTACCGCCTTCGAAACCCACTCCATAATTTCCGCACGTTTTCTTGCCATGATACGATCTTCGTCATCCATCCTATGATTAATCTTGTCCATCCATATCTTGACTTAATCTCTGCGATAAGATCTCCGTCGTTTATCTGCTTTATTATCCTTTTCATCCATCCATTCACTTAATTCCTCGCGATAAGATCTCCGCCGTTCATCTTCTTCGTTACCTTGTTCGTTCACCTATTCACTAAATCGCCCATGATAAGATTTCTGTCATTCATCTTGTTCGTTAACCATGTTCATCCATCTATTCGCTTAAGCCCCTACGATAAGATCTCCACCGTCCATCTTCTGGTCATTGATCGATCCAACGGTCCCTATGCACTACTGCGTCCTTACGTCCTCCTTTCACCAATTTCGATCTCCAACTGCTCTTCCGCTTGAAAATAGATTTAGTGTAGTTCCTTTGCTTACACCTTAGTATATTTTAATGCTCTTTACCTCTGCAACTTAGATAGCAACATTAGGTTAGTGTTGATTTAGCAATTCTGTTTAGCATAGTTGTTTAGATGGTTAGTTAGGTTATGGTGTGGTTTAGCATTACATGCTATTTTCTTCATTATTGCAGTAGAGTATCTCTCTCTTAGAATAGATTTTCTCTTATTCCATCAAATAATTAAGCTTCTTTTGACCCTATAGAAGTATGGCTTAGAACCCCTGGGGTCTTTTTCTAGATGAGTAGTGACAACAGGAAGGACCTTCACTTTTACTTGTGAATATAGCACTGTCACCTCCAAGTTTGTACAAACCTTGGGTTGATAAGTAAAGCTCGTAGCCCTAGGAGTGAATGTTGCAATACCAAGGCTCATCAATGGAGCCACTCTTGTAAATATTTTTTGGTGGACTCACCAATATAATTTATTTTGATCCCTCTCCATAGATTTCTCTCAAGGCATTGATTATGTTGGGATATATCTTACATAATCTTTCTAGTGGCCCTGTGGTCCCATGACACACTCCTAAAACATATCATCCATAGAGGACACAAAGTAAATGGTTCGGTCCCTCTCATAGTACATTAACACTCTCACCTAGTCACTCAGCACACCATAGACTAACATGCCTTCCCTCACTATGTAAGTTGGCCTTTATTTTGAGAAGATTAGGAGTTGGAGGGTAAGCATGACGAGGGTGTCATTTTCTCAAGACAAGTCTCTCATAAGGATAAGAACTTTAATGAGAAAGAAAATCACAATATTAACCACTCACTTCTTACCATTCCCACACCATAAAACAAACCCTAAAAATTTCATTCTTAAAATCTCTTGTGTAGTTTCCTAATTTCATTCAAGTAAAATCTCACAATTACTTATGTCAGTAATGGTGTGATCATTTTTGTATTCTCTTAAAGTAACTCTTTCTAGAGATGCACCCCATTAAACATAAATCATCAAGTCAAAATGAATGGAAATGAATGAATAAGAGGGTGTGTCGAGGAGTGTCAACGAGTGCTAGGCATGCCAAGGAGGGAGTGACAAGGCATGTTAGGCAGTGCCAAGGCATGCTAGGGCATGTCAAGAAGTGTCAGGGTCTGCTAACATGTGTCAGATAGTTCCAAGGCATGCCAAGCATGCCAAGACATGCCATGTGCTAAGGCATGACAAGATGTGCTAGGTGTTAGGGTATGTGAACGTGTGTCAAGGAGTGTCAGGGCAACAAAAGGGAACAACAAGTTAAAATGCAAAGAAATGAACACATAAGAGGGTTAATAAGTCAGGACCTTACCTTTTCAAGAGGGGCATGCTAGGCATACCAACACTAGTGCTAATACATGCCAAGGGACAAGTGTTAGTGTGTCTTAAGTGCCAAATCATCCTCTATTACTTCTCTCTTAATTGTGAATAATTGATCTCAAATAAATTTTATCTTAAACCATGCCAAGGCATTCCAGGGAATCCCAATGCATGCCAATAATTTTCAGGTTCCACCAAGTGCCAAGAGCCAATATGTGTCAGGGATTTATAGGGCATGCTATGGAGTGGATAGGGCATGTCAAGGAGTGAGAAGGTGTGCCAAAGACTATCAGTGCATGTTAGTGAGTGTTAGGGAGTGTTAGCACAACACAAGGGAGAACTATGTCAAAATTCATAGAAATGAATGAATAAGAGTGTGTTATAGGGAGTGTCAATGAGTTCCAAGTGTGTCAAGGATTGAGTGTCCTAAGAGAAGTTCAAAATAGGAATGACAAGAAGCTATTCTGTGGTTGCAACAAGGAGCTAGACAGAGTAGTTTCAAACAAAGGGAGGCTTTTGGTTGGGCACAACATTGTTTTGTCAATGATTTGGTTGGATTTTCAAGTCATGAAAAAAGGTAAGGCTATCTATAAGGGAATGATAGCTAGGGAGTGCGAAGGTGTGCTAGGGAATCCCAGGAAGTGCTAACACATGCTAGATAGTTCAAATGCATGTTAGGCATGCTAAGACATGCCAACTACTAAGGCATGCCAAGATGTGCCAACATGTTCCAGAGAGTGTTAGGGAGTGTCAGAGAAACACAAGGGAGAACTAGGTCAAAATGAATGGAAATGAATGAATAAGAGTGTGTGATAGAGAGTGTCATCAAGTTCCAGGTGTGGTAAAGAGGGAGTGACAAGGTATGCTAGGTAGTACCAAGGAATCCTAGAGTGCCAGGGCAACATGCCAAGATGTGCCAGGTGCCAAGATGTGCCAATGCATGCTAGGGAGTGTTAGGGAGTGCCATAGAAACATAAGGGAGAACTAGTTCAAAATGCATGGAAATGAATGAATAAGAGTGTGTGATAGGGAGTTTCAACGAGTTCCACGTGTGCTAAGGAGGGAGTGACAATGTTATATGCTAGGCAGTGCTAAGACATGGTAGAGTGCTAGGGTGTGTCAGGGATTGCTAGGGTGTGCTAGGGAGTGTCAAAGCATGCAAAGAAATGCAACAGATGCTAACACATGCCACAACCAAGGGATTGTTAGACATGCTAGGTGCTATGGCATGTCAAGATGTAAACTATGTTGCTTGGTTGTTCTATGGCCATGGTTAGACGTGAGCCTTAACTCGATAACTTGTTAAGTGGGATGAGTTGAGATTGGACATGAGTGGCCTAAGACGAGTTATAGGAAGTTCTTAGTGTTGGACATTGGATAAACCAACGCTCCTCGTGTGTTTCGTGACATGGACTAAATGCCTCTTGTGGATACTTATCTCTAGCAATGCGATTGTTGACTAACACCTGCGGGTTTTGGTCTAACGACAATCATGATTCCCAACAAGTGGTATTAGAGCATAGGTCATGAGTTAGATACACACCTTAATAAAGTTGGGGGGGATATTGTTGGACATTGGATAAAACAATGCTCCCCATGTGTTTCGCAACATGGACTAACCGCCTCTTGTGGATCCTTATATCTGGCGATGCGATCGTTAACTAATGCCTGTAGGTTTTGGTCTAACGGAAATCATGATTCCCAACACTTAGGTGAACAAGGCATAGTCTAGTTGTAGTAACAGTAACTTGGTCAAGTTTTTGTAGTCGAGGAAGGACTTGGTTGGGTTCCCAAGTCCCAAAAAAAGTAAGGGTAGTTATGAGGGCATGATAGCTAAGGAGTGTCAAGGCATTCCATGAAATGAAAAGGCATGCTAACACATGTCGAACATTGTCAATGCATATTGAGGAGTGTTAGAGAGTGCCAAGGCATCACAAGGGAGAACTAGATCAAAATGCATGGAAATGAATGAATAAGAGTGTGTGTGAAGGAGTGTCAACGAATTCTAGGTGTCCCAAGAATGAAGTGTTTTAGGAGAAGTTCATAATAGGACTTGCAGGAGGCGAGCCTATGGTTGTGATAAGGGGCTAGAGAAAGTAGTTTCAAACAAATGGAGACTTTGGGTTGGGCATAATATTGTTTTTCCAATGACTTGGTTGGGTTCTCAAGCCACAAAAAAAGTAAGTCTCTTTTCCCATCTAGATAAAACAATAAAAAACCTATGGGTGGTTAAATTTTTAATCTCTATTCTATAGAGGGTAGTTGGTACACCATCTCTAAAAGTGACATCAATATGTTAAAGTGAACCCACTCGATAAACATATGGATCCATATGGATTGTGGGCCTACCCTAATTGTTTCCCACTTATTTCTCCCAACATGGCTTGTTTGAGCATTAATGAGGAAAATTGTCTAGATCATGATATACCTAACCATAAAGTTCTCTTTTCATGGGTTTGTATAGGTATTATGGATGAATAACCTATGGATGCATGTGATAGAATGAAATTCATGTAAGATTAATTTGTCTTAGAAATTTTAATCTAAATAATAAAAGAGTGAACATATTTTATACACCAAAATTGTGTGTGTTCAATTTATTTAACAATGTAATAGTACATATATAAATAAATAAGAGTTTTTTTTGAGATAGATGTGTTATCTTCGTAGATTAAAAACTTGTTGAGGAAATTTCAATTATGCACTAACTAAAAAAAATTGTTGACCAAAAAATTTCATCAAGCCATGATCCAACAACCTCCTAAAAACACATAAGAAGAATACACATGTTGAGACCAACTCTACATCACAATGATCAATACATTAACAAACCACAACCCTTTCATGTATGATCATAAGCATCACATAATATTCTATATAATAGGTAGGAGTTAATAATCCCAACTTTCACCCTTAGTGAGTTGCACATGTCTTTATCTTTGTTAGGTAAGTCTTCATCATCATCTTCCATTGGTTCAATGCATCATAGACACTCTTGATCAATAAAGTATATATATGATCTAACTCAACATTTTCGTCTCATTCCTCGATCATGTAGAGATTACCAAATTGTTAGCATCCACATAAGGGAGTGACAATCCACCAAAATACATGGGTGCCTAACTATTGCAACTACTAACCCACTAAGATCTCCTTCGAGTACATGGTTCATTCATATTCTCAATGAACTCCACCTAAATGTATAGGAAACTTCAGGTTTTTAGACCTATCATGCCCCATAGAGTTTACAACCAACATAATCCACTCATAGAGAATTCAACTGACACATGGCCCATACTCTATTAGAGGTTGTGCTAAACAAGTTATCCCGATCATCAAGGACACATGGATAATGGGTATGCCTTCTTACAAGAGTCATACAATGATACGCCCTTTACATAATACATAGATATATATGGTTACATACTATTTACATGCTCCATATCATGCAGGAAATAAGTACAAGCTTTTATAATGTCACATATTATTACAACACTCCTCCCAAGTACCAACTCTAGCTAAGATCAAGCTTAAAAACATCAATGACCAATATACATAATCTACACACAACATGTTAGACTTCCTCCAAATATAAGATGTGATTCATATTTCCACGTGGTCTTGGTTTTGATTCAATATAATAAAAGGTGTACCTTGTTTATCCATCTCCAACCAATCTCCATTGCTACCACAAGGAATATCATTGCCATGCTTTTGGGTGAAATTCCAAAAACTCTCTATTATGTCTACAACATCATTATGTCCATGTTGAAAACTCATAATTCCAACTAAGAAATATCTACCATTAACACTGGGCGTAAAAGAATATTGTAGCAGTGACAAGTATGTTTCCTTGTTTGCAACAAGCCGAATTGCTCACTGATGATACATTGACAAAGATTTTTTACCTTAGAGATGTCCTCTTGCAGGCATGGCATGTTATATAAATAGTCTTCTAGTAGGAAAGGATCACAAGGATCCTTAATGAGAAGGTTCTTCAATATATGGAAGAATCTTGGAAAGAGTATATTCCACTAGAAGTTTGTGGATGCAGTATGGCATATTATGGAAGCAAGCATCAAAGAAGTTTACTAGTTTAGTTGCAGCATGAAGGCATAATTGAAGTATTTTATCATCTTGAGAAAGGAGCCTCATCATAGACATTTTCTTTAAAGAAATAGGTAGTTCATGAAAGAAGTTGACCAGATGACAAAATGAAGGAAAGAGGTATGCACATATTTAGATTAGAGCTCTTCTTTAGAAAGTAGAATTCATGTATTCAAAGATATGGTAGGAAGAGTTAGATGCAGAAATATATTTGGAATCATGTGCATGGTATGTCTTGGTTAAATACTAGATGAAATAAGGACTCTTCCATATGGGTACTCGATGTATAGAAGGATGATGGTTGTGCATAAAACTTGGTGATATTTATCAACATATTATATGGTCTCTGTTAGGGTCCTATGTTCCATAGAAATCAGGATTTGTTAATATTTCAAGTCAATCAAGGTCAAAAGTCAAATTTTGGTCTATACTAGCAAAATTTGCCAAGTTATAAAGCAAAGAGTATGAGTCATTGTATAGGTGTCATTGTTACTCCCACTCCAAAAATGAAGATAATTTAATCATGGTAGGTCATCTCCATATTTCATGAGTCTTTTGATTAATCATGGTCAGTCAAACCCTACCAATCATACTTGCACCTTCTTTCCTCAAAGATTAAGTCAAAATTCAGCTACTAGGGTTTTTGTTGTGCTTTCCCTTTTCCATGGTTCATAGCTTCATTGAGGAGTCAAAGGCCTTAGTTTTAAGCTTATACCTCCTTCATCATCCTTCACTGACCATTCTCCATCATTCCCCTCATCAAAATATTTTCATTTCCTTATTTTACCAAAAACCCTAGAAATTTGTTGCACTTTTACCCTAGGTCTATGTTTTGACCCTTTTCCCCCTTTTTTCTCACTACTTTTGAGAAATTCCACTTCTATTATTTTCCTAACACCCATACCTATCCCCCATATTTTTCCCATAATTTTTCCTACCTACCTTCCCTCTCATTCCCTTCCCCTAAGTTATTGCTCTTTTGTGCTGTGCTTTTACCTAGTCACCATTTTCTCATCATATCTCTTAACCCTCACACCCGTTTTCCATGAAATTGTTACAGGATATGCATGGGGATGAAATGAAAACACCCATTCAAGTTCAGCTCAAATTGATGCATGGTTTTCAAGAAATGAGCCATCATAATCTACAACAATTCTGTGATTTTATAGATATGTGTGACTCTAATTGGGCTGAAATGGTTTTTGGAGGTTAATTATTATGATATTAACTTTCAGTAAAAAATTCAGCCCATTTGGAGTTATCATTTGGGAGATATTCCCAAAATACAATTGCTACAGGAGTGTTATTGCGCTTTTGACTCTGTTTTATCATCATTTTCAAAAGTTATTTATGACCAAATGGAGATGAATTTTGGAAAAAAAAAGGAGGTTTTAGTTAATAATGGAACAAATCACAATAATGTCCTTCATTTTTTTCACAGTTGTTATGGTTAGAGAGATATGAGTTTGTCTTCCTTGCTTATCTTTTTACTACGCTTCTGGACGGTCAGGTTTTGAATCAAGTTTGAAGAGGCTAAAATGATGTTTTTACATGGTTTAAAGGCTCCAGGGTGTAGTGGAAATCTCCAGGTTTCTTCACAGGACTTCAAAAACACTCAATACCTCATTCAAGCCATCAAAAGTTCAAGTCAACTATTTGTTGCACTTCTACCAGGATTTGTTGTGTTTCTGTGTGACCAACTTCAAGCTTGGATTCTGAACAAATGGGAAAGTATTTTTGAAAACAAGAGGAGGTTTTTGTTCATAACATACCCAAAAACAAAAGCCTCTCTCATTGTTTACACAGAAGTTACTTTCTTGGAGTTACAGGTGGCACTTTGAGACCCATTTTTCACAATTTCACGAGGCCAGAATTACTGACAGGGTTCTAAAACTTTTTGAAATTCGACTTGGTGGACCTCCAACTTGGCATGGTTGACCTCAAATATATTTGGATAATGAAGTTTGAGGATTTTTCTATCATATCCCATGATTAGATATTCAACTATAACATTTTTAGTTAGTCAAAAACCAAACCCTAGATAGTAGGATATGGACAAATTTTGCAAATATTTTATCCATGCATGCTAGGGAGTGTGAGGGCCAAGTGCCAGGGAAACACAAGGGAGAAATCATTTCAAATGCATGGAAATTAATTGTCAGTGAGTTCCAGGTGTGCTAAGGAGGGAGTGAAAAGGTATACTAGCTAGTGCCAAGGCATCATAAGGGAGAACTAGGTCAAAATGCTTGGAAATGAACAAATAAGAGTGCAGTGTGCCAAAGAGTGTCAGCGAATTCTAGGTGTCCCAAGGATGAAGTGTGTTAGGATAGGTTTAGAATAGTACTTGAAGGAGGCAAGCCTATGGTTGTGATAAGGTGTGTACAAATTAGTTTCAGACAAAGGGAGAATTTGGGTTGGGCACAACATTTTTTTGTTAATGACTTGGTTGGGTTCCCAAGTCACAAAAGAAGTAAGGCTATCTATGAGGGCATGAAAGCTAGGGAGTGCCAAGGTGTTCTATGGAATGCCAGGAAGTGTGTGATAGGGAGTGTTAGTGAGTTCTAGGTGTGGTAAGGATGGAGCGACAAGATATGTTAGGTAGTGCCAAAGAATGCTAGAGTGCCAAGGAAACATACCAAGATGTGCCATGTGCCAGGGTGTGTCAATGCATGCCAGTGAATGTTAGGGAGTGCCACAAAAACACAAGGGAGGACGAGTTCAAAATGCATGGAAATGTAGAGATAAGAGTGTGTGATAGGGAGTGTGTTACATAGCATTTTGTCACTGTCCCTATACTCCCCATTCCTTGATCCTTGAGGACCTCTACAGTGAACCCTACATGCTTTCCCTTCATGAAGAAACTCACAGTGTGTCCCTCTTCATGAGTAGAACAATTCCCTTTTGCACCATTTCCCCAAAATCTTATGTTTTTCCCAGTTTACAAGACCGGCGCTAATGGCCCTTGTCCTCCTCGTGCCGATATGCAGGGGTTAACACTATCCCTAGCGCTGACCAGAGTGACTAAGCTTTGTTCCAGTTGCACCGGTCCTCTTATGGAAAGTTTTTAAATAAAGAGCCGAAGCTTCCAGCTCTAGAAACTTCGTAATGAAAGTCTGGTAAATGGCTTGGCCAGATGGGGTCGAGGATGTCAATTTGGGATCCTTTCCACTATAAGGATGGAACTACCTCAAGAGATAAGACCTTCTCCCATGAGAAGAGGATCCATATCCCATCCATTCATGCTATATAAACCTACAACTTTCCCAAGCACAAGCTAGTGTTGTAGTGTTAATGTTGGTGTGCTAGTGCTAATTAAGTTTGGAGTAGACAACAAGCTATTCATAGTTGTAGCTCTCTAGTTGTGTGAGGGAGAAGTGTGAATTTGGTTTAGTGTGAAGTCTAAAGGGAAGAGGCTTAAAACTATCATTGTTGAGGCCATCATGGAATGTTAGTAGAAGTGTGTGGGAACCTAGTTTTGTCAGAGGAGAACAACAACATCAAGACAATGGTTGTAATCTCTTCTTGATTCAATATATATGCAACTATCGATTGATTTCCTACATGATGTGTCATCTTACTTGTTCATGGCATAATGTTTATTGACTTGTTAAGTAGGTTCAATTACAATTTGTATATTATCACGGTTGTTGTTTGTTGTTGTTTACTTGTTTCAGGTGTTCGAAGAAGGAAACGAGAGATAGCTAGAGCGAGCAAGCAAGGACATCATCAAACGGGATAAGTGTACTAAGAGGTAGGCCCTCTTAATTGCTTCTAACCTATTATCACTCCAAAATTTCTCTAGAGTTGTTGTGAAAGAAATGATAGAGGTAACCACAAACGTACTTTGGAGATTAGGATCTAGCGTTCCTAATGCTCAGAGATGGCTCTCTCTTTATGATTTAACCTTGTTTGGTTAATTGATTTTAGGCTAGTTATGATTGTACTTGGGTTTTGATTTATATTTGGTGGTGGGATCACTAACTTAGATGGATAGAGGGATGTCTTTTACCATTGGGCTATGGGGTCAAATGTTAAGAAAATAGGACTGGATCAAGTTCTCAAGACAGTGTTTACAGGGCAAGGTAGCTGAGTAAATTCAGATCTTAAGGCTGGATGGTGAAGTGGTTTTCAATCGGATCCAAGGAGCAATTAAGGGTTCCTTAAACCGGATAATGAAGGAAATGGTAGGGGTCAATCGAAACTAGGGAGAAATGAAGGATTCCCTAATCTAGATATCAGAAGAAAACATTAAAATGATTAACTGTTCAAGACAGAGTGTACTTAAACAAATTCTGTAATATAATTCTAGTTAATTCATTCAATTTAGATAACATGAAAATTTGTGAAGTAGATAAGAAAATAACAATTTTAAAAAGAGAAAATACTTCACTAAAGTAGCTCAACACATGAATCCTATAATGCAATCTCTTTATTACTCAGTCCAGTCTGTTGACTTCAAAAAAAATTGGTACAATGAACCCTCAAGTTTCAGATCAATACAACTATAGAAATGTCTAGAAATCCACACCCTATACTTCGAATTATGAAGTATTTATACAAAAATAGTTTACAAAATATCCCAAACTGTCTTGGGAATTAATCTAGGAGAAATAAATATCTTCATGCAAGAAGATAGAGACAGATATTCAACTGCTGCAATCTGTCCCTGTTTATTAGGCTCTGTTGTCTTATTCTTTGATCTTTTGTTGTTTATTCTCCTTTGTTGTTTGTCTTCCATGCTGACTATTCTTTTTACTTTGTCTTTTAACTGATACACTTTCACCTGATACTCTTTCATCTGGATGATCTGTCACTTTTCTTTCACTGTGCTTTTTTCACTTTTACTGTGCATTTTTACAATAATTCATTTAACTTTTCCCATGTGTCTGCATCTAGTAATTTGATATTTACCATCTTTCTATAAATTTCATCTGCTTCTGTGTATTTAGCAAAGGTTGGCCTATTCACAAAAAGGTGTTTTACCTCATGTTAGAGGTAAAATAGGTTCTCAAATGTTTGGTACAGAACCTTTCCTGTAGGCATCCCCTTCATAGAGGAATTATTGGCTTGATCTCTTGCCACCTCTCTGATTTTCCTGTTGTAGTCTTCCTATGGCATCAATCTGTCATTTATCACCAAAGGATTTGGCAGACCTTTCTGCCTTAAAGAATCACACTTAACCATGAACTTGTCTATAGCCAGCTGCAAGGTTTGGCATTTGTCCTCAAGTTTCATCATTAAATTCCTCTTGGCAAGCACTTTTTTCACTTCTAGTATGGTGCCAGTCCTATAAACTATGTTCAACTTCTGAAATTCATATTTATTTTTAGAGTTAAGGAAGTGTATTATTCGGATGGCTTCTTCTGGAATGTCTCCAAGTTCAGCCTTAACTCTCTGAATTTCTTTTGTAGCCTCTTTGACTAAATCATTTTGTTCAAAGATGACTTGTATAGATGGCCATATCAATGACAGAGTCAATGATATTGGCCCATAGTTGTTCTTTAGCTTGGCCAAGTGGCTCCTTCAATGTTAGCTCTTTCTCCAAATTCTTCATTCTTTCAATCAACCTAGTTGACTTATGTACTTCATTCTTGTGCATTATTTGGGCAAGTTTCTTCTCATCCTCCAGACTTCTTATTTGCTCTTTAAGTTTATTTATCTTTGTGTTCTGAATGGACATGTTCTCCATTGCTTTGACCAGTTTTCTTGCCTCATCACTTGGCTGAGTTGTTGTTGTTGTTGAACCTGTTGTTGATGTAGATGTTGTTGCAGCTGGAAGTGTTGTAGCCAGTGGAGCTGTGGGGGCTAGTGAAGCTGCCAAGGTTGATGGTACTGTTGTAGTGACTGTTGGAATGGCAGTGGCAGTGGCTGTCTCAAGGCTGACTTGTTTCAGCTGTATTAAGTTGTCCAACTCCTTCTACATTTCTTTCAATTGATTATTCAATTGAAGAATGAGGTCCATCATCTCCTCCTGCTGAGTTTGAATTTCAAGGACCTCCTTGGTTTGTGGATGATCTGAATGAGCTAGCTTCAGTTGCTTCTTCAAAGCAGCAATATCTTCATTCTTCTTCTTTATCAATTTCTCTCCAGCTTTGACATCATTGGGATTATACCCAAGCTCAATCACCAAGTCTTCCAGTGACTTGATTCTGTTGTCCTTGGCTTGTGAGGATGCCTTTTCCAGCTTATACTAGGTTGTGATATTATCCAATGAGCTTTGGAGTTTGTGCATAGTCATAGCTTTATTTGTCATGGTGGAATAGATCATCTCACCTGCCTGCTTATGGAATTCAATTTGGTCAATAGGGTGAACATCCCTAGCCAAAACTTCAAAATCTGTTTTCTTGTAGTTAGCTAATGATTTGGGCTGCTGGACTGTAGATTACATGAATTTCATTTGCATATTCCTAGTCTTAATGTAAAAGGCTGACATTAACCTATTTTGATTGGCATGTGTTTGCTTGAAGTACTGGGCATAAGTCTTAGGCTTCAATGCCTCATTCCTCAACTTAATTTCCTTGTATTTCTCTTTAATATATTTCTCTTTATCCACAGGCTTGCTGGATGAAGAGACTTCAATGCGAAGTTGTTTCTCAATAAGTTGAGTGTTTGAAGTGGAGGGCTGATGTGTTTCTTCTAAAGCTACTAGGCCTTTATTCCTTCCAATCATTGTTTCAGTGTCAGTGATTTCCACTATATCAATGGTGTCTTCCTTTTTAGTTACAGTATTAATCTTGGGCCTCTTCCTGTAATTGATCTCAAGTTGGTCATCTGTGGTGTCCATTGGTGAGCTAGAACCTTCTTCCCTGGTTCTTTTTTCATTTCTGTCTTCATTGGCTGGAGTCTATAAAATAGGAGGAATATTCATCTGTTCTTCTAGGGCTGGAACCTGCAGAAAGGAACTAGTATCAATATGCTTTTCCACATCTATCAAATTTTTCTCCACATCTACTACAGTATTCTCCACATCTATCAAAGTGTTTTCCAACCATTCTGACTGGTTGGAAAATCTCTCAATGTTTGGCCTAGGATCATGTATGAAAGGACTCAATTTGAATTTGAGCCTTAGTTTATTTATGACTCCATGAGGGTCATATTGCCACATAAAACTGCTCTTGAAATTCATCTGTTGTAAAATTTTATCTACCTCTAGTCCAGCTTCCCTATTATTAAAAATAAAGGGGCCCAATTGGTTTTTCATTTTAAACTAGGTCTTCTTCCTAGCTGATAGGAAATTGACTTCATCAGAGTTTATAATCTGCCTAAAGTACTCTAATGCAAATATCCTCATGGGGAGGTATTTGGGCAACTTGTAGGGAGTAAGTTGGCATCCATATATCCTGATTTCTATATGGTCTTGGTATAGATACCAGTCTCCCACTCTATTGTTATTAGCCAACTGTAAAACTCTTTTAATCTCCTGACTGATCTTGGGCTAATAGCTATTGGTTAGCATGTTTATAACTGGATGGACAAATGAATCAATGAAGTCTTTATAGGAAAAAACAGTGGAGTATTTTTGGATCAATGGTGTCCAATAGATGACAGATCTTGGATTGCCTTTGGTGTCTAACTTCTGAATGTTGACTGGAAATTTGTCTGACTGAAAGTACAAGAACATATGAAATAAAACTGATGAATATTTGAAGACTCTCTCATTTGGTAGTCTGATGAATTGTTCATGGATTCTGTCTGCTATGAACTGAGCATAGTTGTAAATTATAGCAAGAGGCTTGCCTAGGCAAAAGATAGAAAGGAAAGCAAGGAAAACCTCATCCACATGTTCATTTGTGGTGTACCCTAGAATTCAAGAGAACATGGTTATAATTTGTCTGCCTCTCTCAGACAAAATGGTAGCAGCATATGGAGGACTATCTGTTGGAGTATGAGACTCCTCTATGATGAAAGTATGAAAAATCTGAGCCTTCTTGGGATGGTCTAGGTTTATATAGATTTCAAGTAAACCTTCAATGGAAAGTGGGGTTTGATTGGGGCTTGGCTAAATCTGCAACATTTGATTAATTGATTTTGCAGTAATGGTGAATAAAACTTACTGGTCAGGGGTGGCTATGGCTCTTTGATTGGGAATATAGTAAGCTTGCAGAAGTGGATGATTTCTGGGAATGGGTGTACTTTTGGGAACAAGTACTTGGGCAAATTGGACTCCCATAGGTGAATGTCATCATTCTGGTTCAAAAACTTGTCTTTACTCCAGCAGTGGAGTTTCAGTAGGTAGGCAGGGGAAGCAGTGTCCTTGATTTGAAATTCTCTGTTGGCTAATGGAAGGTGGTCAATGTCCAGGTGAGGGGTTTGCAGAGGTCTTACATCCAGAGAGGTTTGGGAAGCCATAATTTAGTTTATTCAACTAAATTACTCTTTCTGTGGATTTTAGGGGTAAGGTCTGAAGGTCTGGAACCATGGGGAGAGTAATAACAGTTTGTAAAAAGGGGTTTGGGTGCATAGTAAGCTTTTCTTTGAGTTTAGGAAGGTTTTTAATTAATTTAATTAATTAACCTTGGATAATTACTGTGTATAACTTCAAATTACAGGGTCGTTCTGGTTATATCAAGAATACCTGGAATTTAACGGTTTGGTGTGCAGACGGGTTTCTATGGTAGCTGCAGAAGGTACTAAGGCTTCAATTGGCTATTTGTTGCTTCAATTTGGTGTCCGCAGCATCTTCAGGTGGAAAAAGGTGGCTAAATTGGTGGCTCAAAGGCTCAGGGTGTCAGAATTGGTTTAGCATAGGTTTATAGTGAAAACGAGCGAAAAGAACAAATTGGGGCTTTTTCAGCCTTTTAACCCATAATGATTAGACTTTGGCGTGAGTATTATTGAACAAGCAGTGGGCAGTTTTGGTTTTAGGTGGGGAGGTGGTTTTGTGTGATATCACATCGATTTTGGATGGCGGGTGGTATTTTTCACGAGTACGCGATATAACCTAGTTCCGCCACGTAGAAGAATAGTGCCTGGCCAAAACCGCAAATCTCGTGTGCTCTCGGGCTGTTAACTATTGGACAATGAATCCACGTGATATGGTTGTGCATCGTTGGATCTAGGGGTGGGAGATCGGAGGGATATCGCGTAGTGAAGTTGCACGGATGGAGTCGGGAAAGTGGTTGGTGGGGCCTAGGGTTTAATTACAAAGAATTGTAATTAATTAATGAATAATGTCATGATTTTTAATATAAGATGTTGGTTAATAAAGCTGGGACCATGGGTTATATGGAGGGGGTTTTAACTATACACCAAGGTTTGGTGAGTTAAAAGAGTGTCAGGGAATATTAATGTGAGGGAGCTGAATTATATAATGCGAGGGTATAATAAATAAATTATGATAAAAGGGGTTTTGTGGGTTTTTTAAAGGGAAAAGGGGAAATTAATAAGGCGAGAATGTAGTGTTTGTAATGGGAATGGGTTTGACACTTAGGGAAAGGGTTTTTGGGAAGGGGGAATGATTTTTGAAGGGTAATGTCTAGGGGAATGTGTGAAACCAAGGGAATAAAAGGTCAAAATGAAGGGAAAGGGTTTTTACAAGTAATGAAGGGATAATGAGGGGAAATTAGCAAATAAGTATGAGGGGGTATAGTGAAATGAGGGGAAATTAGTAAACCAGCTTTGGTGAATATCCTTTCTCTTTCATAATTCCTCCTGCACATGAAACATAGGATTAAGCATAATGAATGTTCTTTTTGACTTAACAACCTTGTGCATTTGCAAAACTTCTTCTACCTACCATTTATTTACCCTAACATTTTCTCTTCATTCATTAGGTGCATTTGAGCTTGATGACCCTTTATTTCTTTTTATTTTGATAAGCAAACTATATAATTCTAACCTTATAACTTCCAATGGCTCAGATTAAACTTAGGAGCTCAATATTATTCTCTACCTAACTATTGATCTACCAAAATTAATTAGTTTGGCTAGATCTTTATTCTCTATCTATCAACATGAAATTTAAAGCATGAATAGTCAAGATTAAAATATTTGACCATCATGGATTGTGGAATTTTTGGAAAGCTGCACACAATCTTATTTTGCATAGTAAAGTAAAAAGTAGTGGCATTTGAATTTGCACACTTTCATGATCTATTTTTATCTCTTTTTGGGGTTCATATTTTTCACTTTGTTGATCTTTTTTCTTTCTTTTTATCATTTGATTATTCTTTTAGTACATACCCTCTTTACATTTTTTTATTTTAATATGGGAAAACATTTTGCAGAAAGCAAAAGTATGTACAATATTACAAGGATAACCATAGTTAATTCAAAATTATGAATCCTATTATTATAGGACCCTAACAGTGGCTCCACATGGAGATGGCATTTCTTGGTGAAATGTAAAGAACTTTAAGATCGGTAGCCTTTGAATCTTTGACTGTAGTTACCTTGTAATTGCTCCTCTGTGATCTGCTTTATTAATGCATATGATGGTATTCCTTTCAAAGCTCAGGGCCATCTCTTCGGGCTTCAACCTCAAAAGATTACCATCCAATCCAATCTAAACTTTGCAATGTTATATACAATGAGAAAAGTAAACAAATGAACTACTTGTTAATCTGTGGATAAGTAATGCTTCAACATTCTACCATTGATTGGTCCTCTTGGTAGATCTGTTCCATCTAATTGTCTCAAGAAAAATGCATTGCTACCTCTGTAACCATAAATAATATAAGGGCATTGCCATAGGAAATCAAATTTACCATGTTTACCCTTCTCTTATCTTCTAGAATCCCATTTGAGTACTTTATCACCTATGTAGAAATCATCAGCTTTAGTCTTCTTGTCAAAAATCTTTTTGATTTTATCCTAGATCACTTGTGATTTGACATAGACTTCTTCTTTGGTTTGCTGCAAGTGTATTGTCTGATTTATCCTCCTTTGGATATCATTTGGTTCTATTTGCAACTCTTGAATCATTTTCATCACTGGTACTAGTAAAGATGATGGAAAAACAACATCCATTCCATATACTAGCTGGTAAGGAGATGTACCAATGGAATTTTTGGTAGTTAGTATGTCTGCCCATAAAGCATTAACCAACTTTTTGTTCCATGTCTTCTTATTTTCTTCTAGTAGTTTCTTGATGATATTGACAAGGCTTTTGTTTGAAGATTCTACAAGTCCATTACCTTGAGGGTAATAGGTGGTGGAATGGCCAAGGGTAATGTGATATCTGTTACAAAAGTCTACCATTTTCTTGGATTTGAAAGCAGCTATATTATCAGTAATGAGTTTTTATGGACATCCAAACCTAGAAAGGATGTTGTTCTCAAGGAATGAAATGATGACAGAGTTTGTGGCTTGTCTAGAATGGATGGCTTCTATCCATTTAGTAAAGTAATCAGTGGCTGTCAAAATCCATTTATGTTGGGTTGAGGAGGATGGGTGAATTTCCCCAATGAAGTCTAAACCCCATTGTTGAAAATGAATTTTTGTGGAGTTGGATTTGAGAGGTAATGGCAAGAGTTTCCTTTTGCCTTCAAATATTTGGCACTTGTGATAGGAGGTCACATATTTCTTGACATCTACAAAAAGGGTGGGCCAGTAAAAACTTGCCCTTAAAATCTTATCAACAGTAGTTTTCCAATATAGGTGTCCTCCACAATCTCCTGCATGAAATTCTTGCATAACTTTTTCAGCTTCATCTTTTAATAAACAATTTAATAGAATGCCACCATTATCTTTCCAAAATAAAGCATTGTCTATGATACAATATTTCAATGATTTCATTTTTAAAAATCTACTTTTAGTTCTAGATAAACCAGGAGGAGATTGTAAATTTAGTAAAAGAAATATAATATCTGCATACAAGGGTGAATCTATGAAAGCTTCACTAGTCTATGGAGTCGCCATCTCTTCATGATCATCTAGGGCACCAATGAAATTTATATCTAAGGCCTGACAGTTCGATTCAGCCATGAGTTTAGCTAAACCTTGGTCTTTGATAAGTTTTGTAGGCTTTATTTCTATGTCATATTCCAAAATGGTGGCAATCCATTTGCCTCTCTTTCCTTCGGGCCCATTTTGTGTCAGAATGTCCTTTACTGCTGAATTTGGAACATAAGCAATGATGTGTGAATACAAGATGTACACTCTGAAATATTTAATAGATTTTACTAAATCAAGTGCTTGTTTTTCCATTATGTTTTACTTTAGTGTAGCATCTCTCAAAGATTTGCTAAAAAATGCAATAGGTTTCTCATAACCTTGATCATTCTTTTGCAACAAGACTGCTGCAATAGTATGTTCTGAAGCAAAATAAAAAATTATAAAATCTTTTTTGAAATCAAGACTTATGAGGACTAGTGTTTTAGTAAGGGCTTATTTGATTGCCTCAAAAGACTGTTTGGACTCTACTATCCACATAAGTGTTGAATCTTTATTTAAAATGTTATTTAATTCTCTTATTAGTTCTGCTAAGTTAGAAATGAATCTCCTAAGAAAATTTATTTTGCCTAAAAATGATTGTAATTCCTTGATGTTTCTAGGATGAGTGATGTTCAGGATTGCCTCTATTCTAGCTGGATCTATTCTAATTCCATATTTTGATATTATGTGTCCCAAGAGTTTACCTTCTTCTAGACCAAAGAGTGTCTTTTTGGGATTTAAGGAAATTCCAAATTTTCTACATTTAATGAAAACTCTTCTTAGGTGATCTAGATGTTCATTATCTGATTTGGAAAACACTGTGATGTCATCTTGGTAAACCACTATAAGGTCATGGATTTCCTTTGCAAAGGCTATGTCCATATCTCTTTGGAATGCAGCTCCAACATTCACTAATCCAAAGGGAATTTTCAAATACATGAAATTACCCCAGGGAGTGGTAAATGCAGTCTTTGCTTGATCCTCTGGTTGAACTAAGATTTGGTTTTATCCAGAGAATCCATCAAGAAATGAAATTAAGGATGATCCTACTACCCTCTGGAGAATGTGATCCATTTTTGGGAGAGGGTAGTTATCTTTTAATGACACTTTATTCAAGTTCTTGAAATCAACATGTAGTCTGATTTCTCCTGTTTTCTTTCTAGTAGTGACCAAATTAGAGACTCAATCTAAATATCTAATTGGTGCTATGATTTGTGGATCATACATCCTTTTTACTTATTTTTCAATTAATGGCATAAGAACTGGATTAGTTATCCTAAGCTTTTGTTTAAAGGGTTTTTGATCTCCTTTGAGGGGTATCTTATGTTGAATAATGCTGGTATCATAAGAGTTAAGATCTTAATAACTCCAAGCAAAGACAACTTGAAACTCTTTGAACAAACTTATGTATTTCAGCTTTTCATCTGGAGGTAATGCTTTGGATATTTTGATAAGCGTGGGTTTTTCTTCTGTTCCTATGTTACATTCTTCTATGTCTAATCTTAAAGGCTCCATTTTCGGTTTCCTAGCTATATCATTTGAATCAAATAAATCTTCTAATGGGACTAATCCCTTAGGCAAAATGTTATTCTTAAGGTTTAAAATCTCAGAATCATCATTGATTATTTCTTATATTTCTACTTTTTATAAGTTATTTATTTCTACTTTAGTGAATTTAGCGGGTTTACCTACATCTAAAGAATTTATATCTATCTCACTATCTATTATGCTATATACTATACAATCAATATTTATGTTACAGTTTTGAAACTCTCCCTCAGCATTCATGAAATCATAGATTGGAGAATCTTATGAAAAAATCTGCCAATATTTCATATTGTCACATATAATAGGTTTGTGTCTTACTTCTGTAGTGTACTTGTGGGTGGGTTGAAAAGGTAGTTTACAAGTGCTAGAAAAAGTAGCCAAATTGTGAGCTTGCATGTTCTATTTCCTAGGAATAGCAACAAAATCAGATTCAAGAAGGTCCTTAATCAAATCTAGAATAGTCTCTCTGTATTGGCTAAGTCTGGGATTATTCACAGAGTATTCTCCTTTGATTTTTTTTATAATCAATTTTGAATCTCCCATGATAGAAACTCTCTTGGCTCCCAGTTTTCTAACAATTTGCAGTTCTAAGATTAAAGCTTCATACTCTGCCATGTTGTTTGCGCATTTAAAGTTTAATATAATGGCATGACCTTCAGAATGATTTTTTTCCATGTTGTGAATCCAAACTCCTACACCTGCTCCTAATCTATTCACAGAACCATAAAAATCTAAATGCCATAGAGACTCATGAAATATGTTTTCACTATTAGGTGCCTTGTATTTCTCTTCTACAACTGTGATTTGATTTTTGTCATTGTCTGAATTATACAAGATAAATGAGTCCATATCAGAATACATGGAGTATATGGGGTAATTCTGTGGTTTTTCTGCACTACTTACCATGTATTTCATAAAGGTTTCTCTGTAAAGTTTCCTTTGTTGACCAAAAATAGAGATGGTGGCATATGGCATGTCCAACTATAGAGATCCCTGCAATTTTGCTCCCCATGAGCGAGATAATAGAATTCCATACTTGGGTAGGATATTACCAACTAATATGTCCATAACAATACTCTTTGTTGGGCACTGGACTAGGGTCACACACAAATATTTAATTAGGCCAAGGCATTTGACTTGGCTAGAATCAAAGGAAAACAGGTCCTTGCATGGTCTGGTGATATTTAAGTTTAATCTCTCCATGATTGCTTTAGGCATTAATTTATGGGATGCCCCTGAGTCTAGCATAGCATTATGTAAGATTTTATCATGAACATTTAAGCTAATGCAGAATGGAGGGATACCCCCTTGTTGATGCTTGCCATTCACCTCTGGACTAAATAATAACTCTGGTTGATCATCATTCAGGTTTACAACATCTTCTTCTTCACCTATGTTTAAGGTTTCAGTGATTTGTGTTCTGTATGATTCATTTTTCACTAGCTTGGTAAAAGGAATTAATATTTTCAACTTGGCTATCTCAGTCTTAATGTTGAATGGCAATTGAGTTTTGCCTGATTGTATGAGATATTCCTTAGCAAATGTGGTCTGTGTACCTTTATCTTCTTTTTCAGCATTTGACAATTCAGTTTGTGTTTTGGCAGTTTTGTTTTGAATTCTCTTATTTGGGATAGTTTGATCAACAGTTTCAGTTTGAGTTTCAGCTGAAGTTATATCTACAATTTTTAGGTTGGTAGTCTCCTAAGTTCCTCTAGGGAGAATTTCTAGAACTTTGGTCACAGGAGCTTCTGTTATTTTTTTATTTTGGATCTGGACTCATTTCTTAGTGGGAATTTTAGTATTCTTTTTGCTTCTAAGGCTATATTATTTGTGAACTTCATAGATAGCATATTCATAACCTTGTTTGTAGTCAAAAGACTCCCTAGATTCTAATTTCAATTGTTGTAACATGTACATTTCCTATTCTTCATGAGTAAGAAAAACAAAATCTTCATTTTTAATTCCTAATAGATTTATCTGGGTATCCTCCTCTTCTTCATGGTTTTGTGAACCCTCAGCATATTTTTCCTGTAAGGGTGGTCTAATCTGCTGATTTGGTATAGCATTTTTTCCAATGTTAGGATTCTTCCTAAAGTTGGGGTTTCTAATTGGGGGTGCTTTTTGATTCTCTCACTGAGTTTTTCTTTCCATGTTTTCTAATCTATCCATTATCATTTCTACACTTTTGGCTAGAATATCTATTTTACCATCTGAAGTGGAGGTTTCCTCTTTAATGACAACTATTTACTCATTTCTCATCCTAGCTTTCTTAGCTAATAAATTTTCTTCTACACTAACAACATTACTTTACATCTGTTCTAATCTTTCAAGGTTTCTTTCCCTCAATTGGTGAGACATATCAATGTCAAACCCATCAGGAAACTTGATTAAGGCTAAGTCTGGTGGAGGTTTAATATTTGCAGGGATTGCATTGTAGATACTATTGAACCTAGTACAATAGCCTTGAACAAAATCATTAGGAGCTCTTCTAATGTTGTCATATTCAGATAATATTTGTAGAGGGTTTTTCTTTCTTTCCCATCTATCAATAAATACTCTATGGAAAGCAGCTAAATCAACAATATGATTAGCAAGTAAACCTTTGAACTATTTTTTAACATCCCCTATCAGTGTTTGGGAAAATAGCCTCATTTGGACATCAGACTCATCAATCTCATGTAATTAAAAGTAATCGGTCATTTTATTCACATGCTGTTGGGCAATATACTGACCAATAGCATCAAACAAAAATATTTTACTTTGATAGTCTTGGGGCATGGCATGTAGTTGGGTTGGTAAAACCAAAGGTGCATATCTGTCTGCCATGGCTGAGATTTTGGTTTGACTGTGGGGCAAAGCAGTGGTGCTTGAAGAAGAATTTGAGATGGTTGTAGATGAATGAGATGAACTTGAGATGTTTGGTTGGAGAGGAAGCTGAGGTATGAATGGTTTAGGGGAATGAACTGCGGTGGATATTATAGGTGAGGTGGTAGTAAATGAAGCTATATTTACAGTTTTTGAAGATTCTATAGAAAGTTTCGAATCCCAAATGGGATCCATCATCAGGGAAAAAATTTCTTAGGTTATATAGTCATATCTATATTAATATTAAAGTCTTTTAACCATATTATTATTATTAAGTTATTTGTCTTATATATTAATATTATTTTGTCACATAGTGTCATTAAATTATATTATTTTGTTAGATAGAGTCATTAACTTATAGAATCTGTTTATTAATATTAATATATTTACATTAGTTTTAGATAATAATTGTATATATAGTTTTAAGAGATTAAAATATTTACTTTGGTCTTTAGAAATTGATATAGGCTTTAGGCTTGATTACTATTAGCTCTAAATATATTTTTAGGAAGTTGTAGGCTTAATTATTATTAATTCTAATATATAAATATATAAATATATTTATATAATATAAAAATATAAATATATTTATATGAATGTGTGTAGAGTCCTTAGGTTAGTTAAATAAATATTTAGATGAAAAGTTTTTAGTTTTGTCTTTAGGTTATATAAATATTATAGTATTAGGTTTATGATTTAAATATTAAAATATTAAAATTTATATTCTGGTTTTTAGATGTTATTACTTTAGGGTTTCAAGTTTTTTCTTTAAATTTTTTTTTTTGATATTATTATCATTATATATATTAGTATCTAGGTAATTATATATATTTTTTCAAGATTATCTTAAAAAGTTATTAAATAAATAAGATTAATTTATTAAAAGCAAAATCAATAAATAAAATTAAAATTAAAATTAGTTTTCATCATTTATTTCCAGCCGACCTGTGCTTTGCCTCTATTATTCTGCCCTCATGAGTATTTATTTCCTCCCTCTGGCTCTTCTTTTTATCATCTTTCTCTTCATCTTTCTTTTTTCCCTGATGATGGATCCCATTTGGGATTCGAAACGTTGGTGTAAAAACTCCATTACTGTGGGTTCTCCGACCAGAAATTCAAATAACACAAACCACAGATCTCTGAAATCCAATTCTATAGAAAGTTCAGAGGCAGTAACAGTGAGGGCAGCTAATTCAACTAATTATTGAAGATAGGCATCATCTATATGGCTTATTAAGGTTGAGGTTAAAGCTTCTAATTTATAAAAAGTATCCCAAACAAGTTGATCTAAATCAGGATGTATATGCACCTTTTTTGACTCAATAAATTGAATAAAATTGGGGTCTATTAGAGTATCATGAATTGAATTTTCAGATTTGGTTCTAAACAAAGAAAGCTCAAATGATAAATCAAATTGAATATCCTCTAAACTTGATAATTATTTAGGGAGGGAATTTTCTTTAATTAACTGACTACTACTTGCTTGAGTTTCTACCTTTTTTGATTTTCTTAAAATTCTGTCAAGGTCATCAACTATTGTGACAGGGTTTGGATCTGGATTTTCCCTGGTATAGTGTGTTCTTTTGGGAGCCAGAATTTTAATTTTTTAATTGTTTTATGAAACTTTTTAACAACTCTAAAATAACCTTAAGGTGCAAAAATTATAGATTTAAGATTTCCTCAATGTTTTATTACACTGAGGATCGAGTCCCCAGTATGGCTGCCAATATGTTATCACTCCAAAACTTCTCTAGAGTTGTTGTGAAATAAATGATAGAGGTAACCACAAACCTACTTTTGAGATTAGGATCTAGCCTTCCTAATGCTCAAAGAGGGCTCTCTCCTTATGATTTAAGTTCGTTTGGTTAATTGATTTTAGGCTAGTTATGATTGTACTTGGGTTTTGATTTAGATTTGGTGGTGGGATCACTAACTTAGATGGATAGAGTGATGTCTTTTACCATTGGGCTATGGGGTAAAATGTCAAACAAACAAGACTGGATCAAGTTCTAAAGACAGTGTTTACAGGGCAAGGTAGTTGAGTAAATTCAGATCTTAAGTCTGGATGGTGAAGTGGTATTCAATCGGATCCAAGGAGCAATTAAGGGTTCCTTAAACCGGATAATGAAGGAAGTGGTATGGGTAAATTGAAACTAGGGAGCAATGAAGGATTCCCTAATCTGGATATCAGAAGAAAACATTAAAATGATTACCTATTCAAGACAAAGTGTACTTAAACAATTCTGTAATATAATTCTAGTTAATTCATTCAATTTAGATAACATGCAAGTTTGTGAAATACATAAGAAAATAACAATTTTAAAAAGAGAAAATACTTCACTAAAGTAGCTCAACACATGAATCCTGTAATGCAATATCTTTATTACTCAGTCCAGTCTGTTGACTTGAAAAAAAATTGGTACAATGAACCCTCAGGTTTTAGATCAATACAACTATAGAAATGTCTAGCAATCCACACCCTATACTTCGAATTATGAAGTATTTATACAAAAATAGTTTACAAAATATCCCCAACTGTCTTGGGAATTAATCTAGGAAAAAGAAATATCTTCATGCAAGAAGATGGAGATAGATATTCAACTGCTGCAATCTGTCCCTATTTATTAGGCTCTGATGCCTTATTCTTTGATCTTTTGTTGTTTATTCTCCTTTGTTGTTTGTCTTCCATGTTGATTGTTCTTTTTACTTTGTCTTTTAACTGATACTCTTTCATCTGGCTGATCTGTCACTTTTCTTTCACTGTGCTTTTTTCACTTTTACTGTGCATTTTTACAGTAAGTCATTTAACTTTTCCCATGTGTCTGCATCTAGTAATTTGATATTTACCATCTTTCTGTAAATTTCATCTGCTTCTGTGTACTTAGCAAAGGTTGGCCTATTCACAAAAAGGTGTTTTACCTCATGCTGGAGGTAAAATAGGTTCTCAAATGTTTGGTACAGAACCTTTCCTGTAGGCATCCCCTTCATAGAGGAATTATTGGCTTGATGTCTTGCCACCTCTCTGATTTTCCTGTTGTAGTCTTCCTATGGCATCAATCTGTCAGTTATCACCAAAGTATTTGGCAGCCTTCCTGCCTTAAAGCATCAAACTTAACCATGAACCTGTGTATAGCCAGTTGCATGGTTTTGAATTTGTCCTCAAGGTTCATCATTAAATTCCTCTTGGTGAGCACTTTTTTCACTTCTAGTATGGTGCCATTCCTATTAGCTATGTCTAGCTCTTGCAATTCATATTTATTTTTAGAGTTAAGGAAGTGGATTATTTTGGTGGCTTCTTCTGGCATGCCTCCAAGTTCAGCCTTAACTCTCTAAATTTCTTTTGTAGCCTCTTTGACTAAATCATCTTGTTCAAAGATGACTTGTATAGATGGCCAAATATCATTGTCAAAGTCAATTATTTTGGCCCATAGTTGTTCTTTAGCTTGGCCAAGTGGCTCCTTCAATGTTAGCTCTTTCTCCAAATTCTTCATTCTTTCAATCAACCTGGTTGACTTCTATACTTCATTCTTGTGCATTATTTTGGAAAGTTTCTTCTCATCCTCCAGACTTGTTATTTGTTCTTTAACTTTATTTATCTTTTTGTTCTGAATGGACATGTTGTCCATTGCTTTGACCAATTTTCTTGCCTCATAACTTGGTTGAGCTGCTGCTTTTGTTGAACATGTTTCTAATGTAGATGTTGTTGCAGCTGGAAGTGTTGTAGACAGTGGAGCTATGGGGGCCAATGAAGCTGCCAAGGTTGATGGTACTGCTATAGTGAATGTTGGAATGGTAGTGGCAGTGGTTGTCTCAACGCTGGCCTGTTTCAGTTGTATTAAGTTGTCCAACTCCTTCTCTATTTCTTTCAATTAATCATTCAATTGAAGAATGAGGTCCATCATCTCCTTTTGCTAAGTTTGACTTTCAAGGACCTCCTTGGCCTGTGGATGCTCTGAATGAGGTAGCTTTAGTTGCTTCTTCAAAGAAGCAATATCCTCATTCTTCTTCTTTATCAATTTCTCTACAGCTTTGACATCATTGGGATTATACCCAAGCTCAACCACCAAGTCTTTCAATGACTTGATTTTGTTGTCCTTGGCCTGTGAGGATGCCTTTTCCAGCTTATACTAGGTTGTGATATTATGCAATGAGCTTTGGAGTTTGTGCACAATCATAGATTTATTTTTCATGGTGGAATATATCATCTCACTTGCTTGCTTATGGAATTCGATTTGGTCAATAGGGTGAACATCCCTAGCCAAAACTTCAAAATCTGTTTTCTTGTAGTCAGTTGATGATTTGGGCTGCTGGACTGTAGGTTGCATGAATTTCATTTGCATCTTCCCAGTCTTAATGTAAAAGGCTGACATTAACCTATTTTGATTGGTAGGTGTTTTCTTGAAGTACTAGGCATAAGTCTCAGCCTTCAATGCCTCATTCCTCAACTTAATTTCCTTGTATTTCTCTTTAATATCTTTCTCTTTATCCACAAGCTTGCTGGATGAAGAGACTTCAATGCTAAGATGTTTCTCAATAAGTTGAGTGTTTGAAGTGGAGGGTTTATGTGTTTCTTCTGAAGCCGTTGGGCCTATTTTAGTGTCAGTGATTTCCACTGTATCAATGGTGTCTTCGTGTTCAGTTACAAGATTAAGCTTTGGCCTCTTCCTGTAACTGATCTCAAATTGGTCATCTGTGGTGTCCATTGCTGAGCTAGAACCTTCTTCCCTCGTTCTTTTTGCATTTCTGTCTTCATTGGCTAGAGTCTACAAAATAGGAGGAATATTATTACAAATAAAGGGGCCCAATTGGTTTTTCATTTTAAACTAGGTCTTCTTCCTAGCTAATAGGAAATTGACTTCATCAGAGTTTATAATCTGCCTAAAGTACTCTAATGCAAATATCCTCATGGGGAGGTATTTACGCAACTTGTAGGGAGTAATTTGGCATCCATATATCCTAATTTCTGTGTTGTCTTGGTATAGATACCAGTCTCCCACTCTATTATTCTTAGCCAACTGTAAAACTCTTTTAATCTCCTAACTGATCCTGGGTTGATAGCTACTAGTTAGCATGTTTATAACTGGATGGACAAATGAATCAATGAAGTATTTATAGGAAAAAACAGTGGAGTATTTTTGGATCAATGGTGTCCAATAGATGACAGATCTTGGATTTCCTTTGGTGTCTAACTTTTGAATGTTGACTCGAAATTTGTCTGACTAAAAGTACAAGAACATATGAAATAACACTTATGAATATTTGAAGACTCTCTCATCTGGTAGTCTGATGAACTGTTCATGGATTTTGTCTGCTATGAACTGAGCATAGTTGTAAATTATAGAAAGAGGCTTGCTTGGGCAAAAGATATAAAGTAAAGCAAGGACAATCTCATCCACATGTTCATCTGTGGTGTACCCTAGAATGCAAGAGAGCATGGTTATAATTTGTCTGCCTCTATCAAAAAAAATGATGGCAACATATGGAGGACTATCTGTTGGAGTATGAGACTCCTCTACGATGAAAGTATAAGAAATCTGAGCCTTCTTGGGAAGGTATAGGTTTATATAGAGTTCAAGTAAAACATCAATGGAAGTGGGGTCTGATTGGGGCCTGACTGAATCTGCAGCATTTGATTAATTGATTCTGCAGTAATGGTGAATAAAACTTGTTAGTCAGGAGTGACTATGGCTCTTTGGCTAGGAATATAGCAATCTTGGCATAAGTGGATGATTTATGGGAATGGGTGTACTTTTAGGAACAAGTACTTGGGCAAATTGGACTCCCATAGGTGAATGTCATCATTCTGGTTCAAAAACTTGTCTTTACTCCAACAGTGGAGCTTCAGTATTTAGGCAAGGGAAGCAGTGTCCTTGATTTGAAATTATCTGTCAGCTAATGGAAGGTGGTCAATGTCCAGGTGAGGTGTTTGCAGAGGTCTTACATACAAATAGGTTTTGGAAGCCCTAATTTAGTTTGTTCAACTGAATTACTCTTTTTGTGGCTTTTAGGGGTAAGGTCTGAAGGTTTGGAACCATGGGGAGAGTAATAACAGTCTGTAAAAAGGGTTTTGGGTGCACAGTAAGCTTTTCTTTGAGTTTAGGAAGGTTTTTTAATTAATTTAATTAATTAACCTTTGATAATTATTGTGTATAACTTCAAACTACAGGGTCGTTCTGGTTATATCAAGAATACCTAGAATTTAACGGTTTGGTGTGCATACGGGTTTCTGTGGTAGCTGCAGAAGGTACTGAGGCTTCAACTGGCTATTTTTTGCTTCAATTTGGTGTCCGCAGCATCTTCAGGTGGAAAAAGGTGGTTCAATTGGTTGCTTAGAGGCTCAGGGTGTCAAAATTGGTTTAGTAGAGGTTTACAGTGAAAACGAGTGAAAAGAACAATTTGGGTCTTTTTCGGCCTTTTAACCCTTAACGGTTAGATTTTGGTGTGAGTATTATTGAATGAACAGTGGGAAGTTTTTGTTTTAGGTGGGGAGGTGGTTTTGTGTAATATCGAACCACTTTTGGATGGTGGGCAGTACTTTTCACGAGCACACAATACAACCTGGTGCCGCCACGTAGCAGAATAGTGCCCGGCCAAAACCGCGAATCTCACATGCTCTCGGGTTGTTAACTATCAGACGATGAATCCGCATGATATGGATGTGCACCGTTGGATCCGGGGGTTGGAGATCGGAGGGATATCGCATAGTGAATTTGCACGGACGAAGTCGGGAAAGTGGTTGGTGGGGTCCGGGGTTTAATTACAAAGAATTGTAATTAATTAATGAATAATGTCGGGATTTTTAGTATAAGCTGTTGATTAATAAAGGTGGGACCATGGGTTATATGGAGGGGGTTTTAACTATACACCAAGGTTTGGTGAGCTAAAAGAGTGTCGAGGAATATTAACGTGGGGGAGTTGAATTATATAATGCGGGGGTATAGTAAATAACTTAGGATAAAAGGGGTTTTGTGGGTTTTTTAAAAGGAAAAGAGGAAATTAATAAGGGGGGAATATAGTGTTTGTAATGGGAATGGGTTTCACACTTAGGGAAAGGGGTTTTGGGAAGGGGGGATGATTTTTGAAGGGTAATGTCTAGGGAAATATGTGAAACCAAAGGAATTAAAGGTCAAAATAAGGGAAAGGTTTTTACAATTAATGAAGGGATAAAAAGGGGAAATTAGCAAATAAGTATGTGGGGGTCTAATGAAATGAGGGGAAATTAGTAAACCAACTTTGGTGAATATCCTTTCTCTTTCACAATTCCTCCTACACATGAAACATAGGATTAAGCATAATGAATGTTCTTTTTGACTTAGCAACCTTGTGCATTTGCAAAACTTATTTTACCTTCCCTTTATTTACCCTAACATTTTATCTTCATTCATTGGGTGCATTTGAGCTTGCTGACCCTTTATTTCTTTTTCTTTTGATAAGCAAACTATATAATTCTAATCTTATAACTTCCAATGGCTCAGATTAAACTGATGAGCTCATTACTATTCTCTACCTAACCATTGATCTGCCAAGATTAAATAGTTCGGTTAGATCTTTATTCTCTATCTATCAACATGAAATTTGAAGCATGAATGAGTCAAGATTAGACTATTTGACCATCATGGATTGTGGCATTTTTGACAAGCTACACACAATATTATTTTGCATAGTAAAGTAAAAAGTAGTGGAATTTGAATTTGCACACGTTCATGATCTATTTTTATCTCTTTTTCGGGTTCATATTTTTCACTTTTTTTTATCTTTTTTCTTTCTTTTTGTCCTTTGATTATTCTTTTAGGACATACCCTCTTTACATTTTTAAATTTTAACATGGGAAAACATTTTGCAAAAAGCAAAAGTATGTATAACATTACAAGAATAACCATAGCCAATTCAAAATTATGAATCCTATTATTATAGGACCCTAAGTATTGGTTGTGGCTAGACCCATTATCGGGCTAGAGGAGTTGTTTGTGTCCACACTTATAATTTTACTTCACAAATTGGTGACTCCACTGGGGACTCAATCCTTCTATTTGTCTTGTTTGAGATTTCATGGTTTTGTGTGAACTTTTCTAGTTCCACTTTTTCCCTTTGGTTCCGTTTCTTTTCCTTTTCGTACTGGAATGAGTTTGAAATTCATAGTAGCAAATCTGGTCCCAAATTTAAAAATAAAAAATAAAAAATCTTAGCATCCTCGCTCAGCGCGCTTAATTCGCTGACAGTCACGTCGATCAGGGCAACATGCTGAGAAACAGTCGCGTCGATGCCTGTAAGTGAAGATTAGGGTTTTCCCCAAATCTTGGCCAGTGTGTTTTTCTCTCATGATTTCGACCCTGTAAGCCTTTTAGACCGTCTTCTCCTTGAATAGAGAGCTTCATTTAGCTTGGTTTGTGTGCTTGCTTGGTTTAGCCCACCCTTTGATGTGTTAAGTCTAGCCCTGTGTGAAGTTCTTTTTTATTTTTTCTTTGAATACCTCGACCAACGATAGTTGTTAGTTAGGCAGTCACGTCAATCAAGCCATTAGTGCTAGTTGTAGTACTGGTCAGTCATGCCGATCATGCCTATCAGCACTATTTGTTAGTTAGGCAGCCGCTCTAGTCTCTGAGTTAAGAAAAAATCTGAATTTCTCCCATTCCCGTGCCAGTGTGTCTTGACCTTCAGACTCCCTTCTTCGGACTCCCATCTTCATTCCTTCATTTTCAATCGATTGAGTGAAAGGGTCTCGTTTGTTCTCTTATTTTGAGCGTCTCTTTTCTCTTTCCAAGCATAGATTACATTTCTTGGTTTGTCGATTGAAGAATTTATGTGTTTGGTTGGTGTTAGGGTCCTATAATAATAGGATTAATAATTTTGAATTGGCTATGGTTAGTCTTGTAATATTGTACATACTTTTTCTTTCTGCAAAATGTTTTCCCATATTAAAAATAAAAAATGTAAAGAGCGTAAGTCCTAAAAGAATAATAAAAGGACTAAAAGAAAGAAAAAGATCAAAAAGATATAAAAAATATGAACCCCAAAAAGAGATAAGAATAGATCATGAAAGTGTGCAAATTCAAATGCCACTCCTTCTTACCTTACTTTGCAAAATAATATTGTGTGCAGCTTGTAAAAAATGCCACAATCCATGATGGTCAAATAGTTTAAACTTGATTCATTCATGCTTTAAATTTCATGTTGATAGATAGAGGATAAAGATCTAGCCAAACTTTTTAAACTTGGAAGATCAGTAGCTAGGTAGAGAATAATAATAAACTCATCAATTTAATTTGAGCCATTGGAAGTTATAAGGTTAGAATTAGATAGTTTGTTTATCAAAGAAAAGGAAATGAAGGGTCAGCAAGCTCAAATGCGCCCAATGAATGAAGAGAAAATGTTAGAGTAAATAAAGAGTAGGTAGAAGAAGTTTTGGAAATGCACAAGGTTGTTAAGTCAAAAGCACCTTCATCATGCTTAATCCTATGTTTCATGTGCAGGAGGAATTGTCAAAGAGAAAGGACATTCACTAAATCTTATTTACTAATTTCCCCTCATTTCACTAGACCCCCACATACTTAGTTTATTAATTTCCCCTCATTATCCCTTCATTACTTTTCATCCCCTAATGTTGTCCCCTTCTTGGTTCCAAAGCACCCCTTCCCTCTTCATTTCCCCTTGTAAAAACCCCTTCCCTTCATTTTGACCTTTTTTCCCTTTATTTCACACATTACCCTTTAAAAATCATTCCCCCTTCCCAAAACCCTTCCCTAGTGTGAAACCCATTCGCATCACAAATAATACCCCCCCCTTTATTAATTTCCCTTTTTCCTTAAAAACCCATTAAACCCCTTTATCCCAAGTTATTTCCTAAACTATACTCCCGCTTTATGTATTTAAAGTCCCCCACGTTATAATTCCCCGACACCCTTTAACTCACCAAACCTTGGTGTATAGTTAAAACCTCCGTCGTATAACCCATGGTCCCCACCCTTTATTAACCCATTGCTTATATTAAAATCTCATGATTACTTTTTAATTAACTACATTTCATTGTAATTAAAACCCGACCCCACTCCCCAGGTCTGCCCTCGCAACTCCGCTGTGCGATAACCCTTCGATCTCCCACCTCCAGATCCAATGGCACATATCCATATCACACAGTTTCATCAATTGACAGTTAAAGGTCCAAAAGAACGCGATATTCGCGGTTTTGGCCGAGCACTGTTTTGCTACATGGTGGCACCAGGTTATATCACGTGCTCGCAAAAAATACCGGCCTCCACCCAAAAGCGGTGCGGTATGGCATAAAACTGTTGGAAATAATACTGAGAGGGGGGTGAATCAGTATTATTAAATCAATAAAACTTTTTCATTTCCATATTAAGATTCATATACGCTACTTCAGTTAAGGCAAACCACGTGTATACGCAACTGTGTGTAGTGCAACAAGCGTATATCCAGTAAACTTATGATTCAGTTAGTTGATCCTTAATGAGTGCATCAGAACATTATTAGCCATATGAACAGTAAACAGGAGCAGTAAAACAGAACATATCATCACACACAAGAAGCACACATGAACACCATGATATAAGGTGGAAACCCAATGTGGGTGAAAACCACTTGCTGCAAGTCGTCTCTATCTTCTTTTTAACAAGAAACTTCTTTTTACAATATTTCTATACTGGTGCAGTCTTATACCAGTACACAGGCTTCTACCTACAGAAGGCTCCAACCTACTCTCCTTCTCCAGCTTCTCCTGGAAGGGAGCTACAACCCCCTTAGCTCTTGTACTAGCCGATCCTTTTACTAGTACGTAGGCGTCGGCCTACTAAATACTCCAACCTTCACTCGTTTTCCAGTTGCTACTGGAAGGGAGCTACCACCCGCTTAGCTCTTGTACTAGCTGATGTACTAGTACATAGGTGCTGACCTACAGAAGGCTACAACCTTCTTTTTCTTCCTCCAGGTACCACATTTCATAAATTTTCAGACTGGATACTCCTAAAGCACAATACCATAATTTGAAGGCCAAGTTTCATCCAACTTTCATACTGGACCCACAAATATCATTGAAGCACACAATCAATCAACACTAGCATCATCAATCTCTGAATCACCCAATACTGAATCACTGAAACCCAGTCAACAAACTACAATCACCAGAACACAGAGCAAAACACAGAACTCTGCAACAATGTTCAGATCTAACTGTATCATCAAAAATAATGTATCAGAGTGGATACGCTACTTTGAAGAGCCGAACCAGCGTGTATACGCAACTTCACCAAAGCAAACCAGCGTATATGTCATTATTTACTTACTTACGTCTTTGCTACACTTCCTGACTTCAAACATACTCAGATCATTACATATACAAGGATAATATGTATGTTAGCAACCAGTTCTAGTTCATCAGATCACATAAAGATAGGTTATTCTGATCCTGATCCATTATCGATCTCATCCATCAATACTGAAGCTAAACATAATCAATTAATCTAGATATGCAGAATACTGACACCAGTAAACAGTCATCAGAACTCATCAACAACCAGAAACACCTGTAACTTCAAACATCACAGCTCATATGGTATACGCTACTTAGATGTATCTAACCTGCGTATGTACGCACTTTTGTCACATTCAACCAGTGTATACATCTGTAAATATTCATTCATGAGTTGCAGCTATTTCAAACTTAAGTTATACCCAGATCAAAACATTACATGCGTCAGTATACAGATCTAGAATAAACATGATCAAACCGTATGGAGATGATTCATTCCAAGCCATTAGATCCTGATCTTATCCTTAGATCTTGTTCTCCATCAACCGCTGAGATTCCTCCTTAGATCAAGCAAAGCATCATGAACCCATAACCTACATACTAGATCTCATACTTCATCAGATATTCAAGACTTTCTCAGTACCTTTGCCTAATGATCTTCTCCTCCTTTTATAGTCTTAGGCCTTACTTAATACCATGGTCCAAAACCATAGATAATCAATACCTTGGACCAAATACTTGGGTTCAACACTTTAGACGAGATACCATGGTCCAAAACCATAGGTTCAAATACCAAGGACTAAATACCATGGACCAAAACCCAATGTATGCACCTTCCCTTGCATGAAAGTGCGTGTATACGTATATGCATCGTTTGGTCAGATAACCCGCATGTATACGCGGGTTTATCAAGGGTAACTTGCGTATATCTCTTTTCTTCATTCTGTGAGCCTGAACTGAGATCTGTCATCTTAGTAAGTTTCCATCAAGGACAACACCTGTATCATAATGCACACAAAAACCGCCTCCCCACATAAAATAAAAATACCCACTATTCATTTACCAAGTTGTTAGAGTCGGTCTTTTCAGTCCTTCGGTAGAGATCAAACATGCTCTTACAAAGTGATTTTAAGGTGTCAAGGTCAAATTTTATTATTTCAGTGAGTCTTCAAGTAAAATTTGGTCACTAGGTACTAGGTCTAGGGTTTGCTTTTACATGAGTCAAAGTGGTCAAAATTTTAGTTCATGTCACCGTTCAGCTGAGTGTACCATCATTCAGAGGGTTGTCATTATCATGTCAAGTTCCACTGGGTCATTTTACACCTTGTTCATGCTTCAGTTGTGCCTAGGTAAGGTCATTTCCCTCTCCTAGGGTTTTGAAGGCAATTTCTCTTGGACGGTCAAATCATCAGCAAAACTTGTATCCTGATGTTCATACACCTTCCCCTATCCTTAAAGTACCTTATCAAACACTTCCCATCACTGAGATCCCCCAAATTCCTCATTTTCGCACAAGCCCTAGTTTCTTGCTACAACCTGGCAATTTTCTAAGTTGGACCTGTGTTTTTCCTTTTTGGACACCTTCCCCTAACTCAATCTTTGAAATTCCACTTTCCCCTAATTCTTAACATCCCTCCTCATTTAGAAGCCGCTTATCCCTTTCATCTCGCTTCATTTCTACAAATCTCTTGTTCCACACATTGGGATAGGTTTTACTCCAATGATGTTTATGAGCAATAAAAGATGAATTTTGGAAAAATGATAGAGGTTTTTGTCCAAAATAAGCCAAGGAAGAAAAAACTCCTTCACTTTTTACACAGGTGTCATGGTTTTGGAGAAATGTCAAAAATACAATTGCCTCGGGACAGTTGACGCACCTCTGAAGTGACCTTGGGAAAATCAAGTTTTCTCCTAGCTCGGTTGGCCAAATGACTTTCTTGATGAGTCCAATGATACCTAGACACAAAGATATCTCCAATGAGCTATCATGAGCTCAATTTTGAGTTGAGAAAAGCATTGAAAAGTTGACTGTAACAGCACTCTGCCTTGAGGCAACCTCATTTGGCACATTTTGACCAGTCTTGGGCGATTTGACTTTTGATAGGGAAAATGAACTCAAAATTGCAAAATTATGGTTGTGTTGGAAGTTAAACTCAAATACCTTTCCAACGAGCTATCCTGCACCCAATTTGGACACCGGGAAGGCCTCCAAAAGGCTCCTGAAAAAGGTGCAGCGCACATGGGAGGCGCGGCGCACATGGCTAAAAGGCCTGAAATTCATTGAAATCTTCCTCCAAATTGCAAATGCTTCATTCCACAAGTAGGTAAAGCCTCCATTTTGGTGTTTCATCCAAGTTTGTGCTAGGGTATGGTGGTTTATGGATGCTAATGATTGAAACAAAAATTCAACCCCTCTCATTTTTAATTCCTCACATGTAAACTACTGCCTAGGGTTTCAAAACTTGTTCGCCACCAAGGTTACTCTTTTCCATTATTTCTCTTGTCCTTAATTCCTTTTGTTCCCCATTCCCTAAAGTTACTAAACCCTATCCTAAATTCCCTTTCCCAAAACTTTCAAAGGCGAAACCCTAAACCCTATCCCACACATAAGACCCCTCAAACCCTCCTATATTTCCCAAACAAATATTTCCCCGATAGTTCCTAATCCCTCACTATTTTTCCCTCCCCTTACTGTCCCTCATGTCATTATTTTCTCTTGCTAACAAAGGTCAAGGACATCATCAAAGGCATTACAAGACAGTGTGACATATCAACACCTATTTGTCCAAGACAGTTTGTCCACCAGCAGACATGACATCTGATCCGTCATATGATAATGAAGAAGAGACACACAGTGATTCGCCAACAGAGGTACATGAAACCAGGAGGCCTCATAGAGGTGGCAAAACATCCGTGAAGACCAGCAGACTGCCCAATGAAACCTAAATGAGAGGACACCCATTCAGCAGAAGATAGAGGCTGATCGAGAGACTTGGCTCAAGAGGATCAACATCCACTTAGAGAAGCTGATGGACAAGGCTGACAAGGACCATGCATTTTTGAGACACATGGCTTTCCACTACATGGCGCGAAACAAAGTGTGCAAGGCCCGAATCAGGAATTTGAAGGCGAAATTGAGGAAGGAAATCAAGAAGCAAAAGAGGCAAAGGGAGCTCGATCGACTTCAGATATTGGCCGAAGCCTCTTTGGCCCAGCATAACACTTGATAAGGAAGCTCCAGCCCAAATTTCAAGAAATTTGGGGCAATTTTGGTCACATGACAAATTTTTGGTCACAACACAAGTTTTTTCTCCCTGTGGCGCGACGCTTAGGATTGGGAGCTCCAAATCACGAATGGCTTGCATTTTTGGATTCAACATGAAAAATCATGCCTGCTGGTGCATGGACAAGAAGTTTGGGCAAGTTTTGAGTCCCCAGGAGGTCAAAAACACTCAAAAAATGACCTCTTTGCCCCTATTTTGACACACAGGAAGCAGTCTTGGGAGAATGAAGTTTTGGAGGGGCAAATGAGCACCAAATTCAGAAATTCCACTTGGGTTGGAAAGTAGACAGGCTAGGCTTTCCAACAAGCACACTTGGCAACAATTTTGACTCCATCAGGTACCTCAAAATCGCCTCCAAAGTGGCGCGACGCGTATAGATTTGGGCACGGCGCATATAGAGAAAAAGGCCAAAATCGTGCCCACTTCGCGAAATTTCAAATCGCGACTTTCTCCAAGGAGGCCCGCTCATTTACACTATATTTTTCTTGGAAACTAAGGCAATGTTTAAAAATCATTTTCAATAAAGGTGGGCTCCTATCCAAGTGGCAAAGGAAGGCGATCGGTCACCCAAGCCATTTGTCATTTTTGTAACGCTACACCTGTAACTAATGGTTAGCTTTCCACTTCCACTTTGTAATGATTCGAAAAACTCCCCAACTCTTGGTCATTCTATTTCCTCATGGAATAGTCTATTTATTGTATGCAAACCATTTTCAAAGGGTTGGTTGGCATTTCTGGGAACTGTGGGTGAGACACCCAGTCATTCGCTGTATATTTTGATAGAGAATTAATGAAAGATTGCAATTCTAGTTCATCAGATTCGTATGGTGTGAGTTTAGAAAATGTATATTCTTTATGTTTCATATGTATTTCGTTATGTTTCATATTTTCATGTACATTCATTTCCAGTTGTTATCACTCAGGTTGTTCCCTGCCTCCAGAAGGGAATACGGCCGAGGTAACCACTAACCAGTCTTTTAGCTGCAGATTCTAGCCAATCTGCAACCAGAGAGGGTTCTCTCTTTATGATTTAGATTTTTTTTGTTATATGTTAGGCTAGTTATGAAGCACAAGTTTTGTTTGGTGTTTGGAAGATGACATTCAGTAGAGCAGGGTTGTAATGTGAGAGAAGTTCAGACCATTGGGTTGATGGAGTCTAATGGAAATAAACCTCTGGGTATGGTTTCTTTGGCAATAGGAAAACTACAGAGCAAGATAATTAAACACAGAACAATTTTCAAGCTGGAATAAGATGAAATGAAGTCAGGGAATGAAAGGCAATCAAGAATCTTTCATTATGCTAACAGAGGGAAATTGTATAAAAGTTATCAGGGAGCAGTTAAGAATTCCTTGATGAAATTTAGAGTGAAAGAACCAGGGAGACAAGAGCAATCAAGAATTCTTGCCTATGCTATTCCTGTAGAAAACATAAAAAATTACAGGAATTGAACACGGAGTACAGCAAAGTAAATTCTGGGTTATCCTTTTTTCCTGTAACTTAGAGCATGATATTTAGATGGTAAATAAAACACAGATACAGTAACACAAGAGTAAAGAAGACTTATTGATCCATGTATTAACACGAGAATTCTGCAATATATCCTTCTGCCATTGATTCCATAACCAGCAAATTCACCAGCAAAGCATTCCAGCAATCTTTATTTCAGAAGAGTTCTCAAAACATACAGCACAGGTCCAGAATGATATTCACCAGCCAACAATAATACATATCTTGAGGAGGTATTTATAAAAGAGTTTACAAAATATCCCGTAGGAAAAAATATCAAGTAATAAATTCATCCATCTACTTTGGCAAAGGCAATAACTGATATGGAAAAACCACGCAGAAATGAATGCAGAAGTAACTATGTTGTACTGGCTGCCTTAGGTGTTCCACTATTGTTGACTTTTCGGCTCAACTAGTCGGCTGATAGCTGCTTCTTTGATTTGCGTCCCTGATGTGCTGTCACTTGCCACCTGTGCCTGAGTTTGCCTCAACACTTTTTAGCGCGAATTCCCTCCTTTGTCAATTTGATTTTCTGATAGGTGACTCTTGTATTTGAATTTGATTTTATGTAGTAGATCAAAAAGAGCATTAAAATTACCTTGGCAAAACCTCAAGCATGCCCTCCCACCATTGATCTGTTGGCAGCTGGTGTCTCTGTAGTTTAATTAATGTTTCATCAGCTTCAGTATATGTGTAGTAATTTGGCTGGACTTCAAAAAGATGATTTATTTCATGTTCAATATAGAACAAATTTTCTAATTTGTCATATAAACTCTATCCAGAGGAAGGTACTATCTCTTCTGTGTTGCTTGATTATGCTGTGATTTGATTGGTAACATAGGTATTTACCCTGTGAGCATACTATTCATGTGTTAACAGTCTTCCATTTTTGGTCAAGAAACTGGGTAACCCCTTGCTCTGCAACACTACAAACTTTTGTCTGAAGGCATTTATTTCTATTTGCATCTCTTGGCAATTTCTTTCCAAAGTCTGCACAAAATTCCTTATGGTCAGCACCTTTTTCACTATCAAAATTGTGTCTGTTCTGTTTCTGATATCTAGTGCTGCTAGCTGATCTCTAGTATGAGTATTCAAAAAGTGAATCAATCTATTGGCCTACTCAGGCTTGTTTGCCAATAATGCTCTGGCTTTTTGAGTCTCAAATTGAGCTATCGCTATCAATTCAATCTGGTCATGAATAGTCTGGATTGATGTCCATTGATCAGTGATGGACTGGCCAATTTTAGCCCATAAAATAGTTTTGATCTCTGCCAGAGTTTTGTGAAGAGTAAGGTCCTTCTCCAAAGCTTTTACCTTATTTTCCAGGGCCTTTACTTCTCTTGTTTTCTCAGCCACAGTCATTTTGGATTTATCATAATTTACCTCAATCTTGGCTAGTTTTTCTTTGGCTTCCTTCAGCTCTGCCATTTGGAGTTCCAAAGCCTTTATTTCTTTCATCATATCCTCCATGCTTAGGCTGGCATCTTGTCCTGTTGCTGCTGTAGTTGTTGTTGAAGCTGAGGTACCTACTGTTGATGCCGGATCAGTAGGAGGGATTGCTGCTGTAGTTGCAGGAAGAGTAGTTGTAAGAATTGGAGCTGTTTGAGCTGGCTGAGTGGCCAACTCTTCATGTTTTCCTTGCAGTGCTACCTCCAAGGCTTTCTCTGTTTCTAGAAGCCTTTCATTCATCCTCATTAGCAAACTTACCACATACTCCTCTTCTTTCTGTTGTGCAACTTATGTGGTTTGAGGATGTATTGTAACTGGCAGCTTTAGCTGCCTCCTGAGGGCTGCTATGTCTTCCTCTTTCTTTTTTATCAAGGCCTGTATGCCCTTGGGATCCTTGGGATCATGTCCCAGTTCCATGATAATCTCCTCCAAAGATTTAATTCTGTTGTCCTTAGCTAATGAGGAGGCTTTCTCCAATTCCAATTGGGCAGAAGTATTATGAAGTGAATTTTGCAATTTGTGGGCCAATATTGCTTTATCTGCCAAGGTGGAGTACACCATTTCTCCGGTTTGCTTATGTAGTTCAATCTGGTCCATTGGGTGGATGTCATTAGAAAGGACTTCCAGATTGGTTCTGATATAATCAGCAACTAACTGGGGCTGATGTACTGTAGGCCTGAAGTGAATAAGGGTCATTTTCCCTTCTTGGATATCATAGGCTGCCATTAGCCTTTGTTGATTGGTGGGAGCCATTCTTAGCAATTGGTTATAGAGCTGGAACCTTACTGGCTCATTTCTGGCCTTGATTTCAGTGAATTCCTTCTTGATGTCAGAGCCTTGCTTGCTTTGTTGCCTGGTGGATATAACCTCCACACCATGTTGCCTCTCTTGCTCCTGCTGAAAGGAGCAAGCTAATGTTTCCAGAATTGGAGGAATCCGCTGTTTGGTTGTTTCCTCACACCTTAGGTTGCCTGTTGTTTCCTCTATCAATTCTTCCTCAGAGTAAGGGTTTAACCTTTGCCTCTTCTCCCCTTGCTATTCTGTAGATGCCCCTGTGTGTGTTTATTCCTGCCTATCCTTTTTCATGGCTCTTTCCTCATTGAGAGGAGTTTGTAACACAGGGATTTCCGGTGCCTTTGTTTGTGTTAAAGGGGCTTGCCCTTGACTTTGCTCTTTTGCTGTATCTAGCCAGTCTGCCATTGTATTCTGCTACTCTGAATGCTGCACTTCCTTGCCTTTGGATGTCCCTATAGATGGAGTAGTCTCTTGGGCAGGTTGTTGTGAAGTTGTGCTAGATGATGTGCCCGCTCCAAGGTGTTGAAGCAATGTGAAAGGCACCTCTCCAAAAGAGTCTAGGTCAAGTGTTTTTTCAAGCTCTTTCATTTATTTTTCTAATTTCTCTTCTTCAGTAAGTTCCTCAACTAGTTTGCCTTCTACCCATTCTTGTTGATTAGCATATTGTTCAATTTCAGGGATTTTGTGGTGCACATATCCTGTAAGCTTGTTTTTTACTCTCCTAAAACTTATGAAATGTTCAGGGTCATATGGTGACCAATGAAAACTTTGTTTCAGCTTAAGTTTCTCTCTTAGAATATTGTCAGCTTCCTTCCATGATTCTTCCCTTTTATTGAAGATAAAAGGGCCCAATTGATGCCTTATCTTGGGCTGTGCTTCTTTCCTAGCACCATAGAAATGAGTCAAATCTGAACTATTGAATTTCTAGTAGTATTCCAGGGCAAAGAGTCTCAAAGGGACATATTTTGGAAATATGTAGGGGGCTAATTCACAGCCATAAATCCTGATCACTGTGTGGTTTTGGTAAAAATACCAGTCGCCAATACTGTATTCCTTTGAGAGATGTAGGATTTTCTGCATTTCAGCAGAGAGCCTGGCAGGAGGAGTTGTTGACAACAAACAAGTGGCTGGATATATGAAAAGGTCAATAAACTCACAATATGTATATGGGGAGCTATGAACTTGATGGAATACTGAGGACCAAAATATTATAGACCTTCTCTCCCCCTTAGCATCCAATTTTTTGAGGGAAACTGGGAAACTATCAGGTTGATAGTACAACAGCAAATGATATATATATGAAGTGTACCTAAACACTCTCTCTCTGTCTAAATTCATGAATTGCTCGTGAATTTTGTTAGCTATGAAGGTAGCATAATCATACTTGACAGCAGGGGTCTGTCCTGGAGCAAACATGGACATCAAAGCTAAGACAGTCTCATCCACAATTTCACTTGTTCTGAATCCTAGGATGTAGGAAATCATGTCTATGACCATTTTTCTAGGCTCATCAAACCAGGCATGGTGATAGGGAAGTGTGTATCTGGAGTAGCAATCTGGTGGCATGAACATCTTGGCAATTCGGTCAACTTCTGCAGAGGACAACTTGGAGGCTTGATCCAGCAAATGTTTCATGGAGAGAGGGACCAAAGGCTGAGTTGGCTTGAAGTGCAGAATCTCATTTATAGAGTGAGGGGTGATATGAAAGAGGACATTTCCAGAAGGGTCCATCACTTCCCTTTGAGAAGGCTCATAATTAGCACAACATTGATGGATGAGGTCAGGGAAGACATTCACTTAAGGCAAGTAGTATATAGGCATATTAGACTCCCAGATTCTAAATATGTCAGCTTTATTCATGTAGCTATTCCTTATTTCACAAAAATCTTGAAGGTGAGGTTTGTCACCCTCCATGTCATCAATCTGGAAATCTCTATCAGCAAGAGGTAGCCACTCCAACTCCTTATGTGGTGCATTCAAGGGTGCAATATTTAGGGCCACTGGAGCCTCCATTTTCAGTTTGTTAAGTGACCTTTTAACTTGAAGTTAGAGCTTTTGGAGCAACAGACAATAGAACACTGGTTTTGGCTTTCCTCAGGAAATCACATACTGAGCTATGTTTCTAGAAATTTTTGCTTTGGGTGAAATTCACAGTAAAAACAGAGTTTGCAGAATTTGATTGGGAAGCTGGAAAAAAGCAGGGGAAAGGGCGCTCCTTTTACAGGTGTCTTTGGGCAGAATTCGCTCAATATTTGGGCTCTTTCGGTGATTTACAAGCATAAATGGGTTTGAGTTTCAGTTTTAATGGTTAATTTGCAGAGGAGGAGAATTCACAAGACTTCTTTGAAAAATGGGAAAACAGAGTGATTTGCAATATAAAGATGCATAGGCCATAGCATAATTCAACTAGAATTCTAACTGTTTGGGCGATTTTAGCAGAGAAAGTCGAAAGAATAGGGCTTATCAGTGAGTTTTTTGGTAAATACCTATTCTATGGGCGCCATGTGCTAAATTCGGGTTGAGGAGCAAGTTGAGGGGCCGAGTTTGCGGACTGAAGTCCTCAAGGTGGCGGACTAGAGCTATAGTGGTGAATTGGTCGTGCTTTTCATGCGCAGTCGTCGTAAATCAACAAGAAGAAATAAACAAAGCTATCGCTTTCACGACCTTTTAACGAAATTTTGGGTTTTTTCTGGCTTTTTGGTGCTTTTTGGGATGACTTCATCATGATGTAACTTTGTCCTGTAGCGGGGTACGAGAGGTGACGTGGCGGATGACGTGGTCGCTGACATGGACAGATGACATGGCATACACGGTGGATGAAATAGTAACGCGGGCGCTGACGTGGGTGCAGACGTGGTGGATGACGTGAGTAGCGAGAATAGGAGGTAGTTTGTGGTTTCCATTGGACCGCTTTTTGTACGGAGGCGGTTCGCATCAGATGGGCCCGATGCAATAGAAAGGTGACACGTGTCCCGGGGTACGGCGGGAAAACCGCTTTCCATCGGGAGCTAACCAACGGACGTGGGAGCGGCTCCGATATCGACGAGAGCCATTGGATCTGGAGGGCACGATCCAATAGTTGACAGGAGGCATAGATGGTGGAGGTTTAAAAGAAAGGGACCCGCGTTAATATTTTAACATTTTTCCAAATACATGCGGGTCAAAACTTTGGCTAAGAGGGTTTATATGGTTTATGTGGGCGGGTTAGGTGTGGCTATTTTATTTAACCGGGTGTTAATAAATTCCAAAGATGCGGAGGCTTATTATAATGTTTCTGGTAAACGTTATAATTCCAAAAACTTTTCTATATGGCTATAGTTGCCAGGGGTAGGGATATTATATATTTTTTTTGGGTTTTTTTATGTATTTTTATGTATAATAGGGGAGTGGAAATATAAGTGGGAGTTACATAATAGAGTTAACATGTTGATATGAATATGAGGGGAAGTGCTAGGGGCATGAAATTGAATCACCTAGACTTGGGGGTGTGGGGAGAAATAAAACTTTACACAAGAAATGTGGCTTTGAGCTTTTAAGTAAACCTAAAGTTTCACTTAAGTTTTTATGGAAATGGAGTGAAGTTAAGAGTTTGAGCAGATCCCAATCTCTTTGAGGGATGTTAGTGAATGATTATTGTGAGGGGAGAGAGGGGGAGTTAGACATGCAACATCTGATCTGTCATCACACCTTTACCATGGCACTTGAGATATCCATGAAACAGATCATATTCAAAAAAATGACATTGGTGATAGACCTGTTTCTGCAACTTCAATCTACTTACCCATTCTACAATTCCTAATATTTTTTCTTCATTTTGATTGGGTGCATTTGAACTAGCAAACCCTGATTTTCCTCTTTTCTTTTGGCTGCCCTCCTATCTAAATCTATCCTTATTTCTTCCAAGGGCTCAGATTAAGCAATTGGGCCCTTTATTTCTCTATCTATCTAGTGATCTGCCAAGCTTGGATTGTTTGGACAGACCTTTGTTCTCTATTCTACAACAGGAAATTTAAATATGGACTGGCCCAAATTGAGTTGTTGGGCCATCCATCAAGTGTGATAAGAAATAGTGTTTGCACATTGTGAACTTGCTTTGCACAAATAGGACAGTAGTGGCATTTTGACTGGCCACTTTCCTGGTCTTTCTTTGGGGTTCATTTTCTTTATCTTTTGTTGACCAATTCATTCTTCTTGCCCTTTGATTTTTCTTTTAGGGCATACCCTCTTTACATTTTTAATTTTCTTTATTTGTTTACAAAATATGGAACCTTTGCAGCATGGAAAGGATGATCATATTTGGCACTTCCATAGTCAATCATGAGAAATGACACCTATTGGTATAGGAACCTAACAGTGGCTCCACTTGGGGATGGCTTTTCCATGTGAAAAGTCAAGAACAACAGGTCAGATGGCCTTATTTTCAACTCTTGCTGTAATCTGGGACTTTCTTCTGCTGTAGACACACAACTGAATCTTTGTAACATGTATACACTTCTCATGAGCTAATGTGAACAGAATAACAACTCTGTTTTGCCAGTTGGTCTAAATGTTCAGTCATCTTCATGGCTTCCAAGCTTTCTTTTTTATTTCTTCTGACAAGCTCAAATATGTACAAAAGGTGGCACAACTGTTTGCTTTTTTCCTTCAGAACTTGCTGCATCTTATCCCTTATCTAATTTTTGTAATGAACTGCTAAAATAGACACTATTTATGTACAATATACAGTCATGTTATGTTGATCAAAGAGGATCAAATAATGCTTGAGCATTTGCCCATTGACTGGCCCTTCCTCAGCTTCTGTGCCATCCAAACTCTTCAAAAAATAGGTGTTGTTTCCTTGTATAGCCTGAATGACATAAGGTCCTTTCCAAAGGAAGTCAAATTTCCCATGCTTTCCTTTGTCTTCCCTTCTAGAATCCCACTTCAACACTTTTTCTCCTATGAAGAAATCTTCATCTTTTGTTATTTTGTCAAAAATCTTCTTGAGTCTGTCTTGCAGAACCTGAGTTCTCTGATATACTTCCTCTCTAGTTTGTTGCAAGTGAATAGTTTGATTGATTCTCCTTTGAATGTCATTGGGTTCTACTTGTAACTCTTGCAACAATTTGATTACAGGGATTCCCAAGGATGAGGGGAACACAGCCTCCATGCCATAAACCAATTCATATGGGCTGGTTCCAATAGATCTTTTGGTGGTCAATCTGTCTGCCCATAGTGCATTTACCAGTTTTTTATGCCAATTCTTTTTATTCTCCTCCAAGACTTTTTTGATGATGTTGATCAGGCTTTTGTTGGAGGATTCGGCTAGGCCATTACCTTGAGGGTAATAGGCTATGGAGTGGCCCAAGGTAATGTGGTACTTATGACAAAAATTGATCATTCTTTTGGATTTAAAGGCAGCAGCATTGTCTGTAATAATTTTCTCTGGACAGCCAAATCTAGACAAAATATTGGTTTCTAAGAATTGCATGATGATTGAGTCATTGGCTTGCCTACAAGGGATGGCTTCTATCCATTTGGTAAAGTAGTTTGTGGCAGTCAAAATCCACTTGTGTTGTCCAGAAGAGGAAGGGTGAATTTCTCCAATGAAATCTAAACCCCATTGTTGAAATGGTCTTTCGGTGGAAATGGGTTTTAGAGGTAAAGGTAACAGCTTTCTCTTGCCTTCAAAGATCTGGCATTTATGGCAAGAAACTACAAATTTTTTCACATCAGCAAACAGGGAGGGCCAATAAAAACCAGCTCTTAGAATTTTATCAGCTGTTTACTTCCAATACAAGTGTCCTCCGCAGTCCCCTGCATGAAATTCCTCGAGTATTTTGTTAGTTTCATCCTGTTTTAGGAAATTTAGCAAAATACCTTCATGGTTTTTCCAAAACAACACATTATCTATAATACAAAACTTTGAAGCTTTCATTTTCAAGAATCTCTTGTTAGTCTTGGATAACCCTGGAGGAGCTTGCAGGTTTAACAATACAAAACATATGTCAGCATACCAAGGTGATTGTAAAAAGGCTTGATTTATCTGTGGAGTCGCCATCTCCTGTTCGTTATCTAGTTCATTGATGTCAAGGGCTTGAAAATTGGTTTCAGTCATTAATTTAGCTAACCCTTGTCCTTTTATGAGTTTTGTAGGCTTGATTTCAATGTCATACTCTAAAATGTTGGCTATCCATTTGCCCCTCTTACCTTCAATTCCTTCTTGAGTCAGAATGTCTTTGACCATGGCATTTGGGACATAGGCTATCACATGAGAATACAAGATATAAACTCTAAAATCCTTGATTTCCTTAACAAGGGCATAATCTTGTTTCTCCATAATTTGATATTTGAGTGGAGCATCTCTAAGTGCTTTGCTGAAGAAAGCAATGGGCTTCTCACATCCTTGGTCATCCTTTTGTAGTAGGACAACAACAATAGTATGTTGAGATGCAAAGGGAAAAAAATATGAAATCTCTATCAAACTTGGGGTTTGTGAGAACAGGCGTTTTAGTCAAAGCTATCTTGATTTCCTCAAAGGCTTGTTTAGCTTCTATGGTCCATTTGAATTTAGAATCTTTCTTCAGCATATTATTCAACAGTTTTATTAGCTCGGCCAAGTTGGGAATGAATCTTCTTAGGAAATTGATCTTTCCTAAAAATGCTTGTAGTTGTTTGATTTTTCTTGGGTGAGGCACTTGGAGAATAGCTTGTATTATGTCCGGGTCAATTCTTATGCCATATTTCGAGATTATGTGACCTAGGAGTTTGCCTTCTTCTAGGCCAAAAAATGATTTCTTTGGGTTCAATGATATGCCATATTTTATGCAAATTAGGAACACTTGTCTCAGATGTTCTAAATGTTCTTGGTTTGATATTGAAAAAGCAGTGAGATCATCAAGGTATATGACTAAGAAATCATGGATCTCTTTTGCAAAGGCTATGTCCATTGCTCTTTGAAATGTGGCCCCTGCATTTTTGAGTCCGAAAGGAATCTTTACATATTTAAAGGTTCCCCAAGGTGTTGTAAAGACAGTTTTATCTTGATCATTTGGGTGGACTAAAATCTAATTAAATCCTGAGAAGCCATCTAACAGTGAGATCCTAGAAGCTCCTACTACCCTTTGTAGGATATGATCCATTTTTGGTAAGGGGTAGTGGTCTTTGAGAGAGACTTTATTCAAATTTCTCAGGTCAACACAGAGTCTTATCTCTCCGGTTTTCTTCCTAGCGGGCAGTAGATTTGAAACCCATTTTGAAAACCTAATAGGTGCAATTATTCCAGCCTGGTACATTCTTTTGACTTCCTTCTCAATGAGAGGAAGGAGGATTGGATTAACCCTTCTCAGCTTTTGTTTAAAAGGCATTTGATTCCCTTTCAAGGGTATTGTATGTTGGATGACAGAAGTATCATAGGACTTGAGGTCCTCATAGCTCCATGCAAAGACATCTTGGAACTCTTTAAACAACTCAATGTATTTCAGCTTTTGATCAGGAGGCAATGTTTTAGACAGTTTTACCATTTTGGGATTTTCTGTGGTTCCAATATTGCAGTCCTCAATTTCTGCATTTAGTGGTTGCATTTTTGGCTTTCTTGGAATATCATTTGAATCAAATATATCCTCCAAAGGAGTTAAGCCTGTGGGCAAGAAATTATCCTTTAGTTCAATTACTTCAGATTCTCCCTCAGCCATTTCATCAAGGTCCATTTGTTTCAGCTCTTGTAAATTTTTACAGTCAAAGGTTGTTGGATGCAAAATCAGATTTGTTGTTTCAGCTGATATATTTTGCTCAATTTTGTCTATTTGCTGTTGATCATCAATGGTGCTTGTGTCTATGTTTGTACTTGAGAATTCCTCTTTCAAAGTGAGGAAATTATTGATCTGTGTATCATTTTCAAATACTTGCCAATTTTTTATATTATCTGGGACAGCAGGTCTGTGTTTGATTTGAGCAGTGAAGTGGTGGTTGGGCTCAAATGGTAGTTTGCAAGTGCTGGCAAAAGTTGCCAAACTATGTGCATGTAAATTGTGCTTTCTTGGAATTTTGGTGAGCTGAGATTCTGAGAAGGTGTTAAGTATTTCAATGGCTGCACCTCTGTAAGCTCTTAGCCTAAGATCATTTGTAACAAAGTTTCCCTTCATCTGTTGTATAATCAAATCTGAGTCCCCTAGAATTGAAATCTTGGTTGCCCCTAGACTTCTAATCAATTTGAGTCCCAGCAAAAGGGCTTCATATTCGGCCATATTGTTTGTACATCTAAAATTTAACCTATATGCATGACCTTGAGCATGGTCATTTTGCATGTTGCATATCCAAATCCCTGCCCCTGCTCCTAATTTGTTTACTGACCCATCAAACTCTAAGTACCATAAGATTTCTTGATTACCACTAGTCTTAGGAGTTTTGGAAACTTGCTCAGTGGGCAGATTTGGATTTTGTAGCTCATATGCTATGTCTTGTTCATTTGTTGCATCAATCACATCAACAATTTTTTGATCTTGAGCACTAGATTGTTCATTTATGCTTTTTGTTTGTGCTGTTTCTAGGAGTTTGACATCAGTTTTGGGACACATCTCAGCATTGTATAAGATGAATGAATCTATATCGGAATGCATAGAATAGATGGAAAAGTTTTGGGGTTTGTCTTGACTGCTAACCACATACTTCATTAATGTTTCCCGGTACAATCTCTTTGGCTGGCCAAAGACTGAAATGGTGGCATAGGACATGTCTAGCTGCAAAGATCCTTGGAGTTTTGCACCCCAAGATCTAGACAAAAGCATTCCATATTTAGGTGGGATATCAGCTACCACCACATCCATCAAGATTGTTTTGGCTGGATATTGGACTAAAGATACACAAAGGTCTTTAATTAGGCCTAGACACCTGACCTGGCTGGAATCAAATGAGAACAAGTCTTTGTATGGCCTTGTGATATCTAGGTCTAGCTTTTCCATCACAGATTTAGGCATTAGGTTATGGGAAGCTCCTGAATCAAACATTGCGTTGTGCAGCACTTTGTCATGAATGTTCAAGCTCACATAGAATGGAGGAACTCCTCCATCTACTGTTTTACCATTAACTTCAGGACCAAAAATCAGTTCTAGTTGGTCATCTAAAACATTGACTGCATCCCTATTCTCTGATATTTGAAGTGACCTATTGATTTGTTCCCTATAAACTTCATGTTTAGCCAATTCAGACAGTGGAATTGCTATTTTTAACTTGCTTATTTCTGTTTCTAGGTTGAAAGGTTTTTCCACTTGAATTCTTGTGTTGTGGACAACAAGATTTTCCTTTTCTGCTGTATTTTCAGTGACCTTTTCTTCATCATGAGTGTTGTTCTGAGCTAAACCTGTTTTGAAATTATTTTCAGGAAGGTAGTTTAGATTTTCTTTTGAGGGAAAGGAGGTGGATGGCTGATTTTTTGAGGGCTGTAAGTCTGATATGTCTTCCACCGTGACTTGCTTTGGGTCGAGGTCTGTTTTAACAGGGGGTTCTGTCAGGGCAGCTTTATCCTTTGTTTTCTTTGGCTGCTTGGTATCTTTCAGCTTGGTAGGTTCAGGGACATCTATGGTTCTACTTCTTAATTTGTATTGTTTATGGACCTCATAGACCGCTGCATCATAACCTTCTCTGAAATCAAATGATTCTCCGGACTTGGTTTGAAATTGGTTGCAATTATGGGCCTCTTGATCATCTTGTGTTAGAAAGATTTGTTGCTTAGTGTTTAACCCCATTAGGTTGATTTGGGTGTCCTCTGTTGGCTCACTAGAGGTTGAGGCTTCGGCATAGTTCTCTTGAAATGGAGGTCTGATATTCTGATCAGGGCCAACCTTCCCAGTGTTAGGATTTTGATTTTTTCTAAAGTTCGGATTCCTAGTGGTGTTACTTGGTTGACCCTCCCAAGAAGATTTTCTTTCAATGGTTTCCACTCTGTCACCCAGTTTGTCCATGCCTTTGATGATTGCATCTAGTTTTTGTTCAAACGCTGAAGTCTCTTCTTTGAAAGTTGTCCTTCTTTCAGCTCTAGCTCATGCTCTTTTAGAGATCAGATTTGCCTCTACACTAACAGTTATGCTCTGCATGTCTACCAGGCTGGCAAGGGCTCTTTCTCTTAGCTGATATGCCATTTCAGAGTCAAATCCATCTGGGAATTTGATTAAGGCTAAGTCAAGTGGAGGTCTAAGGTTCTCAGGGATAGCATTGTACACATTGTTGAATCTAGAACAATAGTCATGGACAGTTTCTTGTGGGCCTCTTTTTAAACTGTCATACTCTGATAGGATATGCAATGGATCTTTCTTCTTTTCCCATCTGTTGAGAAAGGTTTGGTAAAGGGCATCCAAATCAGCAATTGTGTTTGCACCAAGTGCCCTAAACCAGGTCCTTACTTCACCGGTTAAACTTTGAACAAAAATTTTCATTCTGACATCATTGTCATCAATTTCATAGTTCTCAAAGTAGTCCATCATTTTCTTAGTGTGTTGCTGGGTGGTATAGGAGCCAGTACCATCAAAATATGTGATTTTGCTCTGATAATCCTGAGGCATAGCCCCTGGATTTGCAGGCAACTGTAGAGGAGCATAACGGTTTGCCATATTTACAGAGATAAATGGGACAGCAGGAAGAAATAAGATAGCTGGACCAGCAGGGACAGCAGTGGAAATATGTGCAGTGGATGGGGGAGTGGAGAAAATGCTTTGAGGTGTGGATGAAGAACTGGGAGAGGCTGTAGTATTGACAGAACGGAGTGTTGCTCTCCCAGGGGTGAGCTCCGATTTTGTAAGATTTTGCTGAAGTATATCAGGGTTTAAATCAACAGATTTAGCTAGACTTTCTTGTCTTCTAAGGCTCTTAGAGATCAGGTTAGGATTTTCAAAAATAGCTGGAGGATCTAGATCAGGATTTGACCTAGTGTACTGGACTTTCTTCTTTGGAGCCATCTTCTAAATTTTTTTTTGGTATTTTCTGGAAATGTTTAAAGATCACAGTTTTTGACAATATTCTCAAGGAAGCTCTTATGAAATATAGGAGGCTTTGGGCTTTCCTTTGAATATGTTGAAACAGGGAAACTGATCAAATCTTTGGGACAACTGTTTAAAGCCTAAAACTAGACTGGAGATTGACTGAAGCAGTGTTTATTTACTCCTGTAAATGCACAACAAAAATAGTTTCAAAGGCTACCTGGCTAACTTCAGGCTCCATCTGTAGCTTTAGAAAATAGACAGCAGTTACAAACAGTCATTCAGATCCCTAGCGGAGTTGCCAATGATGTTATCACTCAGGTTGTTCCCTGCCTCCAGAAGGGAATACGGCCGAGGTAACCACTAACCAGTCTTTTAGCTGCAGATTCTAGCCAATCTACAACTAGAGAGGGCTCTCTCTTTATGATTTAGATTTGTTTTGTTATATGTTAGGCTAGTTATGAAGCACAAGTTTTGTTTGGTGTTTGGAAGATGACATTCAGTAGAGCAGGGCTGTAATGTGAGAGAAGTTCAGACCATTGGGTTGATGGAGTCTAATGGAAATAAACCTCTGGGTATGGTTTCTTTGGCAATAGGAAAACTACAGAGCAAGATAATTAAACACAGAACAATTTTCAAGCTGGAATAAGATGAAATGAAGTCAGGGAATGAAAGGCAATCAAGAATCTTTCATTATGCTAACAGAGGGAAATTGTATAAACATTATCAGGGAGCAGTTAAGAATTCCTTGATGATATTTAGAGTGAAAGAACTAGGGAGACAAGAGCAGTCAAGAATTCTTGCCTATGCTAGTCTTGTAGAAAACATAAAAAATTACAGGAATTGAACACAGAGTACAACAAAGTAAATTTTGGGTTATCCTTTTTTCCTGTAACTTAGAGCATGATATTTAGATGGTAAATAAAACATAGATACAGTAACACAAGAGTAAAGAAGACTTATTGATCCATTTATTAACACGAGAATTATGCAATATATCCTTCTGCCATTGATTCCATAACCAGCAAATTCACCAGCAAAGCATTCTAGCAATCTTTATTTGAGAAGAGTTCTCAAAACATACAGCACAGGTCCAGAATGATATTCACCAGTCAACAATAATACATATCTTGAGGAGGTATTTATAAAAGAGTTTACAAAATATCCCGTAGGAAAAAATATCAAGTAATAAATTCATCCATCTACTTTGGCAAAGGCAATAACTGATATGGAAAAACCGCGCAGAAATGAATGCAGAAGTAACTATGTTGTACTGGCTGCCTTAGGTGTTCCGCTATTGTTGACTTTTCAGCTCAACTAGTCAGCTGATAGCTGCTTCTTTGATTTGCGTCCCTGATGTGCTGTCACTTGCCACCTGTGCCTGAGTTTGCCTCAACGCTTTTTAGTGCGAATTCCCTCCTTTGTCAATTTGATTTTTTGATAGGTGACTCTTGTATTTGAATTTGATTTTATGCAGTAGATCAAAAAGAGCATTAAAATTACCTTGGCAAAACCTCAAGCATGCCCTCCCACCATTGATCTGTTGGCAGCTGATGTCTCTTTAGTTTAATTAATGTTTCATCAGCTTCAGTATATGTGTAGTAATTTGGCTGGACTTCAAAAAGATTATTTATTTCATGTTCAATATAGAACAAATTTTCTAATTTGTCATATTAACTTTCTCCAGAGGGAGGTGCTGTCTCTTCTGTGCTGCTTGATGATGCCATGATTTGATTGGTAACATAAGTATTTACCTTGTGAGCATATTGTTCATGTGTTAACAGTCTTCCATTGCTGGTCAATAAACTAGGTAACCCCTTGCTCTGCAACACTGCAAACTTTTGTTTGAAGGCATTTATTTCTGTTTGCATCTCTTGGCACTTTCTTTCCAAAGTCTGCACAAAATTCCTCATGGTCAGCGCCTTTTTCACTATCAAAATTGTGTCTGTTCTGTTTGTGATATCTAGTGCTGCTAGCTGATCTCTAGTATGAGTATTCAAAAAGTGAATCAATCTATTGGCTTGCTCAGGCTTGTTTGTCAATAATGCTCTGGCTTTTTGAGTCTCAAATTGAGCTATCGCTATTAATTCAATCTGGTCATGAATAGTCTGGATTTATGTCCATTGATCAGTGATGGACTGGCCAATTTTAGACCATAAAATAGTTTTGATCTCTGCCAGAGTTTTGTGAAGAGTAAGGTCCTTCTCCAAAGCTTTTACCTTACTTTCCAGGGCCTTTACTTCTCTTGTTTTCTCAGCCACAGTCATTTTGTATTTATCATAATTTACCTCAATCTTGGCTAGTTTTTCTTTGCCTTCCTTCAGCTCTGCCATTCGGAGTTCCAAAGCCTTTATTTCTTTCATCATATCCTCCATGCTCAGGTTGGCATCTTGTCCTGCTGCTGCTGTAGTTGTTGCTGAAGCTGAGGTACCCGCTGTTGATGCTGGATCGGTAGGAGGGATTGCTACTGTAGTTGCAGGAAGAGCAGTTGTAAGAATTGGATCTATTTGAGCTGGCTGAGAGGCCAACTCTCCCTATTTTCCTTGAAGTGCTGCCTCCAAGGCTTTCTCTGTTTCTAGCAGTCTTTCATTCATCCCCATTAGCAAACTTACCAGATCCCCCTCTTCTTTTTGCTGTGCAACTTCTGTGGTTTGAGGATGTATTGTAACTGGCAGCTTGAGCTGCCTCTTGAGGGCTGCTATGTCTTCCTCTTTCTTTTTTATCAAGGCCTGTATGCCCTTGGGATCATGTCCCAATTCCATGATAATCTCCTCCAAATATTTAATTATGTTGTCCTTGGCTAATGAGGAGGCTTTCTCCAATTCCAATTGGGCAGAAGTATTATGAAGTGAATTTTGCAATTTGTGGGCCAATATTGCTTTATCTGCCAAGGTGGAGTACACCATTTCTTCGGTTTGCTTATGTAGTTCAATCTGGTCCATTGGGTGGATGTCTTTAGAAAGGACTTCCAGATTGGTTCTGATATAATCAGTAGTTGAATGGGGCTGCTGTACTGTAGGCCTGAAGTGACTAAGGGTCATTTTCCCTTCTTGGATATCATAGGCTGCCATTAGTCTTTGTTGATTGGTGGGAGCCATTCTTAGCAATTGGTTATAGAGCTGGAACCTTACTAGCTCATTTCTGGCCTTGATTTCAGTGAATGCCTTCTTGATGTCAGAGCCTTGCTTTCTCTATTGCCTAGTGGATGTAATCTCCACATCATGTTGCCTCTCTTGCTCCTGCTGAAAGGAGCTAGCTGATGTGTCCAGAATTGGAGGAATTCGTTGTTCGGTTGTTTCCTCACCCCTTAGGTTGCCTATTGTCTCCTCTGTCAATTCTTCCTCAGAGTAAGGGTTTAACCTTTTCCTATTCTCCCCTTGCTGTTTTGTGGATGCCCCTGTGGGTGTTTCTTCCTGCCTGTCCCTTTTCTTGGCTCTTTCCTCATTGAGAGGAGTTTGTAACACAGGGATTTCAGGTGCCTTTGTTTGTGTTGAAGGGGCTTGCCCTTGACTTTGCTCTTTTGTTGTATCTGGCCGGTCTGCCATTGTATCCTGCTTCTCTGAATGTTGCACTTCCTTGCCTTTGGATGTCCCTGCAGATGGAGTAGTCTCTTGGGCAGGTTGTTGTGAAGTTGTGCTAGATGATGTGCCCGCTCCAAGGTGTTGAAGCAATGTGAAAGGCACCTCTCCAAAAGAGTCTAGGTCAAGTGTTTTTTCAAGTTCTTTGGTTTCTTTTTCTAATTTCTCTTCTTTAGTAAGTTCCTCAACTAGTGTGCCTTCTACCCATTCTTGTTGATTAGCATATTGTTCAATTTCAGGGATTTTGTGGTGCACATATCCTGTAATCTTGTTTTTTACTCTCCTAAAACTTATGAAATGTTCAGGGTCATATGGTGACCAATGAGAACTTTGTTTCAGCTTAAGTTTCTCTCTCAGAATATTGTCAGCTTCCTTCCATGCTTCTTCCCTTTTATTGAGGATAAAAGGGCCCAATTAATGCCTTATCTTGGGCTGTGCTTTTTTCCTAGCACCATAGAAATGAGTCAAATCTGAACTATTGAATTTCCGGTAGTATTCCAAGGCAAAGAGTCTCATAGGGACATATTTTGGCAGTCTGTAGGGGGCTAATTCATAGCCATAAATCCTGATCACTGTGTGGTTTTGGTAAAAATACCAGTCGCCAATACTGTATTCCTTTGAGAGATATAGGATTTTCTGCATTTCAGCAGAGAGCCTGGCAAGAGGATTTGTTGACAACAAACAAGTGGCTAGATATATGAAAAGGTCAATAAACTCACAATATGTATATGGGGAGCTATGAACTTGATGGAATATTAAGGAGAAAAATATTACAGACCTTCGCTCCCCCTTAGCATCCAATTTTTTGAGGTAAACTGGGAAACTATCAGGTTGATAGTACAGCAGCAAATGATATATATATGAAGTGTACCTGAACACTCTCTCTCTGTCTAAATTCATCAATTGCTCATGAATTTTGTTAGCTATGAAGGTAGCATAATCATACTTGACAGCAGGGGTCTGTCCTGGAGCAAACATGGACATCAAAGCTAAGATAGTCTCAACCACAATTTCACTTGTTCTGAATCCTAGGATGTAGGAAATCATTTCTATGACCATTTTTCCAGGCTCATCAAAGTAGGCATGGTGATAGGGAAGTGTGTATCTAGAGTAGCAATCTGGTGGCATGAACATCTTGGCAATTCAGTCAATTTCAGTCAATGTCCATCACTACCCTTTGAGAAGGCTCATAATTAGCACAACATTGATGGATGAGGTCAGGGAAGACATTCACTGAAGGCAGGTAGTATATAGGCATATTAGACTCCCAGATTCTAAATATGTTAGCTTTATTCCTGTAGCTATTGCTTATTTCACAAAAATCTTGAAGGTGAGGTTTGTCACCCTCCATGTTATCAATTTGGAAATCTCTATCAGCAAGAGGTAGGCACTCCAACTCCTTATGTGGTGCATTCAAGGGTGCAATATTTAGGGCCACTGGAGCCTCCATTTTCAGTTTGTTAAGTGATATTTTAACTTGAAGTTAGAGATTTTGGAGCAACAGACAATAGAACACTGATTTTTGTTTTCCTCAGGAAATCATAGACTGAGCTATGTTTCTAGAAATTGTTGCTTTGGGTGAAATTCACAGTAAAAATAGAGTTTGCAGAATTTGATTGGGAAGCTGGAAAAAAGCAAGGGAAAGGGCGCTCCTTTTACAGGTGTCTTTGGGCAGAATTCGCTCAATATTTGGGCTCTTTCGGTGATTTACAAGCGGAAATAGGTTTGAGTTTCAGTATTAATGGTTAATTTGAAAAGGAGTAGAATTCACAAGACTTCTTTGAAAAATGGGCAAATAGAGTGATTTGTAATATAAAGATGCACAGGCCACAACATAATTCAACTGGAATTCTAACTGTTCGGGCGATTTTAGTAGAGAAAGTCGAAAGAACAGGGCTTATCAGTGAGTTTTTTGGTAAATACCTGTTCTATGGGCGCCAGGTGCTAAATGCGGGTTGAGGAGCAAGGTGAGGGGCCGAGTTTGCGGACTGAACTCCTCAAGGTGGCGGACTGGAGCTATGGTGGCGAATTGGTCGTGCTTTGCATGCGCAGTCATCATAAATCAACAAGAAGAAATAAAAAAAACTATCGCTTTCGCGACCTTTTAAAGAAATTTTGGGTTTTTTCGGGCTTTTTGGCGCTTTTTGGGATGACATCATCATGACGTAACTTTGTCCTGTAGCGGGGTACGGGAGGTGACATGGCGGATGACATGGTCGCTGACATGGACGGATGGAATGGCGTACACTGCAGACGAAATAGTAACGCGGGCACTGATGTGGGTGCAGACATGGTGGATGACGTGAGTAGTGAGAACAGGAGGTGGTTTGTGGTTTCCATCGGACCACCTTTTGTATGGGGGTGGTTTGCGTTAGAACGGACCCGATGCAATAGAAAGGTGACACACATCCCGGGGTACGGTGGGAAAAACGCTTTCCATTGGGAGCTAACCAATGGACGTGGGAGCAGCTCCGATATCGACGAGATCCATTGGATCTGGAGGGCACGATCCAACAGTTTACGGGAGGCATAGATGGTGGAGGTTTAAAAGAAAGGGACCCGCGTCAATATTTTAACATTTTTCCAAATACATGCGGGTCAAAACTTTGGCTAAGAGGGTTTGTATGGTTTATGTGGGCGGGTTAGGTGTGGCTATTTATTTAACCGGGTGTTAAATAAATTCCAAAGACGCGGAGGGTTATTATAATGTTTCTGGTAAACGTTATAATTCCTAAAACTTTGCTATATGACTATAGTTGCCAGGGGTAGGGATATTATATATTGTTTTTGGGTTTTTTATGTATTTTTATGTATAATAGGGGAGTGGAAATATAAGTGGGAGTTATATAATAGAGTTAACATGTTAATATGAATACGAGGGGAAGTTTTAGGGGCATGAAATTGAATCACCTAGACTTGTGGGTGTGGGGAGAAATAAAACTTTACACAAGAAATGTGGCTTTGAGCTTTTAAGTAAACCTGAAGTTTCACTTAAGTTTTTATGGAAATGGAGTGAAGTTAAGAGTTTGAGCAGATCCCAATCTCTTTGAGGGATGTGTTACACAGTAATTTGTCATTGTCTTCCTGTCAGTCGCCCTACTGTGTCAAGAATTCACAATAATCAAGTTCATGCCTTCTGAACTGGCCCAAAACCCACTTTTCCAAAGTTTTCCTCATCAGCACGTCTGCTTCTAAAATATCCGCGCTGACTGGCGGCTCGTAGTGTATTCAGTGCGCTGCCAGCGCGGAAGCACATCACTTTTCCGCGCTGGTCGCATTTTATGAGCCAGCGCACCTCTCCTTTGTATTGGGTCGCGCTGACATGACTTTCCTAGTTATTGAGGCGCGACGTCAGCGCGTCAGTCGCCTTATAATCCGCGCTGATCCTGTTTGGGCAAATTTGTTCCAACAGCCAGCCTTCCAGATTATTCCAGGCTTGGTTGTTGGCTTTGTGAGTATCGACTCCCTTCTATGGCATGTCTGTTCGACCCTTTGTAACCATTTCCCTCAAGGATAAGCTCATCCTTCCACCCTTTTAGGAGGCTCCTTCTCCTATATAAACTTCCACCATTACCATGAGCAGCTAGTTTTGGAATAGCTTGGATTGTATAGAGCTTATAGTGCTCAGATTGCTGCTACTATAGGTATTTGGTGTGCTAGGTGTGGAAGTGATTGATAGCTTAGGGAAGGTTGTTTTGTGTTGCTTGTGTGAGAGAGAGTTTCTTGTCTTGGGAGAATCATTTCCAAAGGTGAATGCTTGGGACACTTGCTGACTGGCCCCTCCTGAGAAGGTTACCGACGTCAGAACATTTGGTTGTACTCTTCTCTGTTTGATTAATAATAGATGACTGCTATTATTGTTCCATTCTCATTTGTACATGCAATGGTTAAATGTGAATTACATCTTTTCTGACTGATGTATGGTTGCTTTTACTAGATTTCACGCTTGCGTTTGTTTCCTCTTCGTGTGTGCAGGTATCTATTCGCGGGGATCGCGGAGGATTGTGACCAGCCAAAGCGAAGGAGCGAAGGCAGCATCTCTTCGTCAAACAACAGCGCTGGAATCCAAGTAGGTGCTCTTTACCTCTTGTTTAATTGTAATTAGGAACATTCATAGCAGCATTGTTTGATTGTTGCTAGACCCCTGCTGGGCTAGTAGGGATCGCCTCTATCCGTAGAGGGGATTTACCTCTCCAACAATTTGGCGACTCCGCTGGGGATTAGCCTTTTTGTCTCTTGAGTCCACTTTTGTGTTTGAATTTGATTGTTCTCCCCTTTCGAGATTCTGGGATTGTTCCTCTGTTTATAAGCTTTCTGGGTGCATCTGGGAAGTGTTTTAACTGTTAAAAGGTCTTTACCTTTGGTTTGGGAAGTTTTGCTTTGGCTTCACTTGTTTTTACCCTCAGCGCGCTTTAATTCAAAACAGACGCGCTGACATCGCGTCCCTTCTTCTGTTCTGTCCTTGTCATCGCGCCTGTACAGTCCATAGTCGCGCTGACCTCGTTTTTAGAGACAGCGCGCTTCATCCATGTGCTTCGCGCTGACGTCGCACACCTGCTTCTTTGCCCTCCCTGTCATCGCGCCTGTGTGATTAATAGTCGCGCTGACCTCGTTTTCCTGAGACAGCGCGCTTTATCCGTGTATTTCCGCGCTGACGTCGCAAAGTTGCTACGGGACACCTCCTGTCAGCGCCGAGTTGCTGAAGGCCACCCGCGCTGATCCTGTAAAACTTGATTTTGTCCAGATTAGCCTCCTGAACTTCTTGCTTAGCTTTCCCCTCTTCTCTCCACTTGGTTTGTGACTTGTTTTTCATTATCTGAACTCTGAGCTGCTTGCTTGCGAAGTCTTGTTCCACAGGGTTTAGTTTTTCTCATTTTTTCGGTTTTGCAAATACCTTCCTCTTTGCTTTCACTGCTTGGTTTGTATTTCCGCCATCACTTTTACAGTTGCTGGATTGTGTTGAGTCTCTAATTGACTGGTTGTAACTCTCATCCTTCGGGTGTTTGCCTTTCTCCATTGATTTCGCACTCTTGCCCTAGGGCATCTAGTGGCCATGTGTGTGTCAAGCCTTCCGTAGGGATCTTGTTTGCTTATTTGACCGGCCAACTTCAGATTTGTTGTTGCACTTGTTTAGTGATTGTTGAAGTGTTTTGGGTTGTGTTTCCGAGTGGTTTTCGCTTCCTACTTGCTTGCAATCCTTGCTTGTCTTGCCGAGCTTAGATCACATAGCTCGTGCACAACTTAGTTTTCCTTTTGATTTGGAAGCCTTTGTTGGATGTTTTGGGAACTTTGTGTGCTTTCATTAAGTGATTTGCTTGGTGTTCCGGTTCCTCCAAATTCATTTAGATGCTTTGTGCCATTGAAAAAAAAAATCAAACTAGTAGCTTTGCTTTTGAGAATTGAAAAGGAAAAGAACATTTCATTGATTGGAATTTTCAAAAGAAAAAGTTTCCTTTCCTCGCTTTCAGCTGCATTAGGTTGTTGGTTTGCTTGTATTCGTTTTGTTTGATCAAAGTTCCTTTACCTTCTCATAGTTAGGATTCATCGAACAAAATGAAATTCTTTGGCATGTAGTTTGCATCTAGGTAATTGTGAGAGAACATACGATAGGACCTGAAATCGAAACTTAATTTCAAGATCAACTATAAAATGAACCGAATGAATCTAAAAACGCATTGGAACTAAACGCAAATATCTAGAGGTCTAGGTTAGAGACGTGTCCCGGCGTCTTTAAACATAGTCACTGTTGTTTCACATTAGGTTGGGTGATTCCTCCTTCTGTGACTCGATAGTGGTCTAACACGGACTGCGCTCCCACGTACCGTCGCGTATATAGGGAGACCCCACTAGGCTTTTATCCTTTATCCATAGGAAGCCAAGTCTGCCGCCTTGTGAACCGTAACGCACCGAACACAGCATTCGGGAAGATTGACTGCAGTACGGTAAGTCCTTGGCTCTCATACGATTGCTGAGGTGTATAAGCAGTTTTGCGGGTTGCTTGGTAAACCTTATACCTAGAGTCTCCAGAGCAGTCACTTTTGATCCTTTTCGGACTCCCTAAATGAAAAGGTGCCTGTGAGCGTCTTGTCACTTCGTGCTCATTAAACATTCGAAGGAGACTGGAGTCATCTTTTCGTCCTTTTCTTGACTCCTGAAACATGAAAAGGTCAAGTTTGGTTCTTGTGTCTAAAAATTAATTCGGCCACGATAACATCACCTGATTAGATCTTGTGTGCGTTAGTTTTGAGTAGGGTTTTTATCGTTAGTTTGCTTTAGGTTTTCTAAGGGGTCTGGTCATCCTGGCTGACCCGTCAACTCCCGGTCTAAGTGATCAAGGTTCTCCATCTTCTGTTGCTCCAGAGGTACCAGTTGTAAGCGGTACTCTTCCCATTTTTCCGAGTATCCAGCCTATCAACGTACGTGCCCCGGGCGACGAAGATTACACAGAAGATTGGAATCCTATCTGGGAGCCCGATTATACCCCTCGTACCCCTCGTACTCTTCTCGGTATGTCGTCTCCAATGTCTACTTCCCCGATGGATGAGACAGCTTCCAATACCGGTGAGACGCCCGTAGTGACGGACATTGAGACTCCGATCCCGGCTTCCTCTCCACTCCCTCCACGATATCAATCAATGAGGGATAGGATAGCTGCTAGAACTACTTCTACGACTATATGGGATCCTAGCCTTATTGCCTCCACCGGGCCTTTTGTTTCGCAACCCCTTAGTACACCCCTTACTTCAGGGCTTAACACGCCCGTTACCTCAGTTCCCACCAATCCAACCGTTTGTGTGGCACGCTTGACTCCGGTCGTCAGTGCTATACCAGCATCCTCGTCTGTAAACCCTGAAGCTGGGCCCTTTCCTGGTGGCATTCCAGGAGCAGGGCCGTATGATGCCCACGGGCAGCCCATTGTGGACCCAGATTACGATGGTCCACTCTTTTATTATGATGCGAACGGCGAGTACCTAGAGAGCATTTCGGTCCTTCCTCATCGTCCTTTCGAAGAGAACCAGGAACCGTTGAACATGAGGTACGATCCCGCCACTCATGTTTTTTATGGGAACCGGGATCCTCCCGTACAGCCTCAAGGACCACCCAATCAAGGCCAGCCGCCTTATGTCAAAACCCCTCAAGGGCAACCACTTTATGGCCCGCCTTACCCGGGACAATCTGGGGGCCCACAGGGACAACCCTACCAGGGACAACCCTCGGCCGTTGGAGGTCCGTCGTATTCATATCAAGGTCAACCTACTGGATATCCAGGGCAACCTGGTACTCAGCAAGGTTACCCAATTGGACAACCAGGGCAGCCTTACGTTCAGCAAGGCCAACCCGGTTTCCAGCAAGGGTACCCATCTGGACAAACTGGGTCAGTTTATAATCCTCAAAATCAACCAGCAGTCCAGCAGGGATATCCTCTTGGGCAGGGGGGGCAACCTTACTTACAGCAGGGCCAACCTACTGCCCAGTCCGGTCATCTTTCTGGGCAGGGTGGGCAACCCTATGTTTAGCAGGGTCAACCCACTGCTCAATCCATGAATCCTTCTGGGCAAGGGGGGCAACATGCTATACAACAAGGCCAACCCTCTGCTCAGCCTATGCACCAAGGAGGGCAGCCTGCTATGCAGCAAGCCCAGCCCTCTGCTCAGTCTGTTCACCCTGGGGGGAAAACGGGCCAACCTTCTATGCAGCAAGGTCAACCCGCTGTCCGCCCTAATCGTCCAGCTGGACAAGCTGGCCAACCTCGGCGTCAACCAGCTATCCAGCCGGCTCAGTCATCCGTTCCGCAAGGACAACCCTTGGTGGCGCATGGACAACCTGGTGCCCAGCAAGTCTATCCTGCTGGCCAACCAGGTCCATCTCAAATCCAACCAAGTCAACCTTCGGGACAGATGGTTCAACCCCAGCCGGTTCAAGGACATTACCCTGGGCCTCAAACTCAAACGGGTTATCAACCTTCTTACCAAACGCAGCCTGCCTATCAGGCTCCGTATGGGGCCCAGCAACCATATGGCTACCAGCAACCCCAGGGGCAAAATCAGTTTGCTCCTTATCAAAATTATCAGCAACCACAGGTCACTCCTTACCAAAATTATCAATATGGTGCACCTGCGGGGCAAGCTGCTGGTACATGGGGAGCTGGGGGGCAGACACAGGGACAACCGTCCACATATGGCCAGAATCCGTACGGACAGAACCCCTATGGACAAACTCCCTATGTGCCAGGCCTTTTTGGGCCAGGTCCATCGGGACAAAGTTCTTACGCACCAGGCCCTTTTGGGCCAGGTCCATTCGGACAGAGTTCGTGGGGGCAACCATCATCTGGTTGGAACCCTAATGTCGCCTCGAATCCGCAGCCACAAATGTCCTTCAACCCGCAGCTACCATTCTTAGCAACGTTGGAACTGCCTGATGTGTCCAAGTTAACAAATGATCCTATCTTGCATAATCCATATTGGCCACCGGTTCCAACCAAAATACCAGGTGATTGCCCAAAGTTTGATGGCAAAGCTGGTGAAGACCCTCAGGCCCATGTAATGACTTATCACCTTTGGTGTTCATCCAACTCATGGCTTGACGATTCTATCTGGCTTCGCCTCTTTCAGAGGACTCTCACTGGTTCAGCTGCTAAATGGTACATCGAACTCAATCGCGATATGTTTTCAGATTTCAACTCGTTGGCTATGGCCTTTTTGACTCATTTTCAGCTACCCATTCGGTACGAGACTGGGACCCATCTGCTCACGTCTCTCAAACAGGATACGGCTACGCACATCTCTGATCATATACATGAATGGAGAAGGCATCGTCGCTTGATTAAATTTTGGATTCCTGATCAACTCCTGACCGACTGGTTCACGACTTCCTTTGTCCCTAAAATTGCAAAAGACATCGCAATGGGAGCGTGTGTAACTGAAGAGCAAGCAATCGCGCGAGTTCAGTACCTCGACTTAGTGTACTCTCAGTCAGGTACCTTGTATGAGTATTTGCCAGATGCCCCGAGGCCTGGACAACCCAAGGCTCCACCAAAGCCTTCTGTTGATGGAGTCATTGGCTCTGTTAATTCGTCATCTAAGAAATCGGCCGCGAACCCTGGGAAGCAGAAACAGAACGCCTCTAACGAAAATGCTCCTCAGGGCCAATCTATTTCTGGGACTACCTCCGAGGTAAACGCCGTCCAGTCCACCGCGGCGGATAAATCCTCGAAAGGCAAAAAGAAAGGGAAGGCTAAAGATAAATCTGGACAGCCCAAGCAGAACCCTCCTAAACCTCCCTCCGAGGAAGGAGCTAAACGAAAGCCTAAGTATCCTTGTCTCATCTGCGAGGAGGATCACTACACCAAGGATTTCCCTAGGCGGTCCGAGGTTAGTCGGCTTTTGAAAGGTGCTTCGGGGCCTCCTGCTATGCTTAAAGAGCCTTTCCCTTCCCAGCAGACGCATCAGGTGGCAGATCCCTCTCAATCCTCTTCCTCGTTCGGTTCTCAAGAGTTCATGGCTGGAACGATTCCCATCCATGTTTCGACTCGAGCGAAAGATTATCCATCTCCAGCCGGGAAAGAGCCGGAGGTTCCCTCCAGCGCTCCTCCGTCCAATTCTGGTCCCCTTCACATCGAACGGCCCAACACTGAGACGATCCCCCGACCCCCTCCCAAAGGTGTACTCAGGAAGTCATCTTATAACCCCAATGCTCGTGCTGCCCAGCACTATAGCATTGTCGAGGACTTAGCTCAGGCTCCCTCTGCTATGTCCGCGTTAGAAGTCCTCCAGAGCTGCCCCTCCCAGAGGAAGTCCCTGCTATCAGCGATTGGTGGCATAGACCCGGCAGATTCGGATTTAATTTCTTTTGATCTCGAGGGTTTCACACAGAGACTACCTCATCAAGTGGCCTTCCTTATACAGGTTCTCATCAACGGCAAAACGATCCATCATACAGTCATTGATGAAGGTGCCTCAACCTGCATCATGTCAGTTGCTTGCTGGAAGGCTATTGGTTCTCCTGCTCTGAGCCAGTCTCCTACGACCCTGGAGGCTTTCGATGGAAGAGAATCTCATCCGTATGGTATCCTCCCACGATTGCCTATATCTTTAGAAGGGAAAATTGTAGAAGTAGAGGTTGAAGTTGTTGACGCTAATCTCACTTACAACCTCCTCCTTGGACGAAGTTGGACATACGCCATGCAAGCCGTGGCTTCCTCCTTGTTCCGTGTCATTCGCTTCCCCCATCAAGGAAGAATCGTCACGGTGGACCAGCTGTCCTTTTTTGCTTCCTCTTCTGAAGGGAATGTCCCATTCGTGGAGCATACCTCCAAGTCATTAGTGAGTGTGGGTGCCGGACTGTTCAAAGATCCCTCATTGATGGGAGTCTTTCCCCTCCCACCTCCGAATCTTGCCCCTGTTAACATGATTTCAGTGTGTTCTGATCCATGGGTTCTTCCTCCCTTGAATCAGGAAGACTCTTGGGGTGAGATGATGCCGTTGAGCCCTGCCGAGCTCAACTACATCGAGATTGTCGCTGCATCGGCTCCCCCTCCTGAACCTGCTTTTCCAAGTAGCGTTCCCGATTCATATGATCACTTCCCTTGGTTGGGAGATGAGGCCACTTCGGACCCCTTGAAGGAATCATTCCCTTCTGATGAGGCTATCATTGAGACTATGTCTCTCGAAGAGCTCCCTTGGTTAGATCACCACCATCGCTCTTCGTTCCTCCCTCCACATTCGGAAATGGTCGCATGTCTCGAAACGCCTGTTCAGCTATATCAAGTGTCTTCGGAAGGCAATATGGGTAACATCACGCAAACCCAGGCCATCGACATCTCTGTCAAACTAGGGATTGTCGAGAATATTTTCATTGGAGTCACATGCACTCCTGAGGAAGTTCAACTGTATACCGCTTTATTTCGCGAATTTCGTGATGTCTTCGCATGGTCTTACGAGGAAATGCCCGGCATCGACCCTAGTATTGTGGTGCACGAAATCCCTACTTATCCAGGCGCTAAGCCTGTTCGTCAGCGTTTACGTCCAGTGCACCCTCGAAAGGCTGCAGCCATCAAGGCCGAAGTTGAAAAACTTCTTAGAGCTGGTTTCATCTATGCCATTCCCCTCACAGAATGGGTATCCAATATAGTCCCTGTGAATAAAAAGCAAGGCACTATCCGGGTCTGTGTTGACTACCGCGATATCAATCGCGCCTGTCCAAAAGATAACTTTCCTACGCCTTTTATTGATCAGCTTATTGATGACTGCGCAGGAAGCGAGATTTATTCGTTTATGGACGGCTTCTCTGGTTACAACCAGATCAACATAGCCCCCGCAGACCAGCATAAGACAACTTTCATTTGTCCTTGGGGCACCTTCGCTTATAAGAAGCTACCTTTCGGTCTTAAAAATGCTGGTGCCACTTTCCAGCGTGCGATGTCGTATGCTTTTCATGATATCCGACACATCGTACAACCTTACTTGGATGACCTTCCAGCTCATTCAGCTAAACGTCAAGACCATCCATCTCATTTACGCGAAATCTTTCTCCGCTGTCGACACTACCGTATTCGACTCAATCCGCATAAGTGTGTCTTCTGCGCAGAATCTGGCCGACTACTCGGGTTCATCGTCTCCCGGGAAGGCATCTGCCTGGATCCCCTTAAAGTCGTGGCCATTTTGAACCTTCCTCCCCCTGCCTCTTTGCAGCAATTGCAGAGCTTACAGGGAAAAGCTAATTTTCTCAGACGATTCATTTCGAATTATGCCGAGGTGGCTAAGGGTTTCACACGGTTGTTAAAGCGAGACACGCCCTTTCGTTGGGATGCTATCGCCCAGGAATCTTTCGAGCACCTTAAAGACCTTCTTGTCTCAGCTCCGCTCCTAAGACCTCCGAATTACCACCGTGACTACACTCTCTATCTAGCTGCCGCTGACACCACTATCGGCATGGTTCTAGTGCAGGATGATGATGCCGGCACCGAGCACGTTATCTATTATCTTAGCCGCAACCTTCTGGATACGGAAACTCGCTACGCATATGTCGAGAAGTTGGCATTGGCAACTGTCTGTGCCGTCCAACGATTCCGTCACTATATCCTGTTGCGCACAACGACCGTGATCTCTGATTGCAACCCCATGACCTACATTTTGTCACGTCAGCTGCTGGGGGCAAATACTCGAAGTGGATTGTAATCCTCCAAGAGTTCGACTTGGAATTCACTGCAGCCAAGTCTAAGAAATCTCTGGTCTTTGCTGAACTGCTCTGTTCCTTACCATCTCACTCTGCACCATCTCGCTCAGAGGAACATATCCCGGATGAAACACTATTTCTCATCAGCACCCTCGACCCGTGGTACGGGGACATTATCGTATATTTACAGACATCTTCCTTCCGTCCGAATGTATCGAAAGATGCACGACAGCGAATTCGTCATCAAGCTCAACCCTATCGCATCTTGGGCGATACCCTGTACCACCTCGGCGTTGATTCTGTTCTCCGCCGTTGCTTGACTCTCGAGGAGGTTGAGCAGGTATTAAATGACTGCCACTCCGGCGCTTGTGGTGGCCACATGTCGGGATATGCTACCGCCCAAAATATCCTCCGTGCTGGTTATTTCTGGCCTTCCATCTTCAAGGATTGCATCCTTGCTGTACAAGCATGTCATGAATGCCAGGTTTACCACCGGAAGATGCGTGCACCTGTTGCACCACTGCACCCTGTTGTCACCGTAGGTCCATTTGCCAAATGGGGCATCGATTATACGTCCTGTAACCCTCGTTCGGCCGGGGGGCATGGGTACATAATCGTTGCCGTGGATTATTTCACCAAGTGGGCCGAAGCGATGCCTACAATGAACGAAGATGGTTACACAGCGGTGCAGTTTTTATTCAACCATGTCATTACTCGTTTCGGAGTCCCTCAGGCTATTGTCACAGATCACGGAAAGCATTTCCGTAATCACATGATGACAAAACTAACGACCCAACTAGGCTTGCGTCAGGATAGTTCGACACCGTACTATCCACAATCTAATGGTCAAGTCGAGGCCGTGAACAAAGTTTTGATCACTATGCTTCAACGCACCGTCAATACGCACAAGTCTAATTGGCATCTGATGCTGTTTCCAGCCTTGTGGGCCTACCGGACTTCCGTGAAGGATGCCACCGGCTTCACTCCATTTCAATTGGTTTATGGCCTAGAGGCTACCCTTCCTGTCGAATGCAAGATTCCTTCGTTGAAATTAGCTATCGAGTTGCTTCCCAACACCACTCTAGTGGAGGAACGACTTCTGTACCTAGAACGGTTAGACGAGACTCGTCGTTTAGCCTCTCTGGCTATCGAAGCGCAAAAGAAGAGAGTCAAAGCTCACTTTGACCAGAACATTCATCCTCGTTCCTTCGTTGAGGGAGATCTAGTACTGCTCTACGATCAAGCTAAAGATAAGCTGGGGGCAGGAAAACTCGAGTCCATGTGGCTAGGTCCCTATATCGTGAAAAGAGTTTTACAAAAGGGCGCATATGAGTTGATTGATTACGAAGGAAACCCTCTCGACAAGCCCCGCAACAGGCTGTATCTGAAGAAATATTATGCATGAGTTCATGCACTCACTTTGTACATACGTGTGTTTAGTGTGTTTTGTGTGCATGATTTCATATTTTGCTTTGGTGTGAAAGCATGTTTTCCTCTTATCGTGTTTTCTTCTTCTCGTGCAGATGTCTAGTGCACCTTATGTCGGTTTCGCTGATGGCGCCTGCCGTAGTACCTGTAATTTGTCTTCTGCGGCATGGGCGATCTATGATCCTCACGGAGAGTTGCTAGATCTTCAAGGAGTCTGTCTCGGTCGTACCACTAATAATGTTGCTGAATACAGTGCCGTAATTGAGCTACTAGCCGAAGCAGTTGATCTCGGCATCTGAGCAATGATGGTAAACCTGGACTCCCAACTGGTCATTCATCAACTTAACGGGCGATATTCCATCAGAGACCAACGCATCCTAAGGTTGTATCTACGTGTCAGATTGTTAGAAAGGAATTTTGACTATATCACATATCAACATATTCCGAGACGATTAAACACGTTGACTGATGCATTGGCAAATCATGTGTTAGACAGACATTTGCGAAATAGATAACATCATACAAGAAGACATAGAAAGCATAATAGAGTAAAGCATATGTAAATATTTTCTCAAGCATAGTTTGCATGCGTGCTGTGTGTGCTTTTAAGCTTGCATTAAAAACATTAAAATTCATGGGTCATGTGTTGTGCAATTCATACATAAGATCACATTTGTACTGAACATTTGCATAACATAAGCAAAAACATCATCACATGTAACAAGATCCATCCAAAAATCGGTATGTATATATATATATATATATATATATCGTGTGGCGCACTGAGGCGCTCAAAAATAAGTGTATGTGTCAAAAATAAGAGTCACTGTTCTCCATACATTCGAGACATATGTCTCTCAAAACATCAAAAAGAAACCTAGGCGACTACTGTGCTGGGTTGTGCTCTCTGTAGCACACAGCCGCTCGTGCCACCCGCCTCAACAGGCGGTGCACCCTGGGTGCCACCCCCACCGTATGGATCTGGTGTTCTATGGGAACCTCCTCGACTCCCTGATAGTCTGGCACGCCCTCCAGCAACCCCTCAAGGTTGCGAGCTATGGTCTCTGAAGTATCAACTCCTGGAGGGACCAAGGCAAGGACATTGGCTCCTTGCCCCTCTCTCCGTGCCTCTGGGGCTAAGCCAATGGGTCGAACAGGTCCCACATCTGCACACAACGACATCTGTTAAGACATATGCATTTAAAATCAAAAAAATATATATATTAAAAAATTCAGAAAAAATCAAGTGTCATACCTCCATCATCCCAGTGATCTCCCACGAGCAGTGGCATGTCGGGATCGTTGCGGAAATCCATACCTGCGTACGGCCAATCCTCAACGAAAACGATCTGCTGCTCCAGCCACTCTCGAAAGACCACTCCCCAAGTAGCTGGACGGCCACCACCCCCGCGTGGCATGATGCGAGCCCATCGAGTGGCCCTCGTCTCCCGCGGACTTCTAGGAGGATCCACGGCTATAGTCTGTAGCCGCATGACTGGTACCCGCTCCAGAATGAGTGGGAGTAAGAGCGACCCATAGCCAAACTGTTTCGACTCTCCGCGTCGACAGTTGTTGAGTTGCCTCTTCATGCTGTTGGTCACTGCAGTGGCCCAATCAAACACTGTAGGCTGTAGACAATCAAGAGCTAGTAGCAGGTGGGTCTTCGAGGCCTCGTGGTTGGCCAAGCATCCCGCTGCCCGGGTCACCATAAAAAGGATGGTGCGGAGGACTATATCTCTCACCGTGGGAATCGACACCTTCCCACTCCGCGTTTTCTCCGCCTCTGGACATACTCGAGCCATGAGTTGGTCGAGAGTCTTGCCGCTGGGCCGCTGCCCCTCCAGAATGGGCCTTGCACCCCGGCGCGACAATCCAGTCAAGAAATATATGTCCATATGGTCGAACTCAATGTCTTTACCACGGATGGTAAATTTGCCGTCTATTGGGTTCCATGACCGGATCAGGAACTCAAGTAAGTCATGATGAGCTCTCAAGCGTGGAGTCAGGAAGAATTTTAGGAATCCACACGCCCGCATGGCATCTCGGCAATCCGCTCTTGCAAAACCGGCTATGTCCTCAACATCGTGAGCCCTCTCTTGCCACTGGAAGGCCATTGCGTCCTGCATGAGAATTAAAAACAATTAGAACGCTGGCTAATAAAAATTTCACGTTCAAATTATAAAAATTGAAATTTGACTGCGCCAGCGCGGCTGTTTTTAAAACAGCCGCGCTGACCATGGCGGTCCTTTTGTATTTTCTCCAGGTCAGCGCGGAAGAACACGGGTTTTCCGCGCTGACCCGGAATTTGGTACGTGTAATTTTCATCGGTCAGCGTGGACCCGAGCGGGAAACCCGCGCTGACCGAGAGCGCACCAATGGCTCAAAAAATCGCCCGATTGGGCCAATCCCACCGTCAAAATACTTATAAAAAGACTCAAAAAAGGGCGCATGGCAAGAGGAACCTACCTGGAGCAAGCCGTTCGCCGAATGGTGTCCGCACGAGGAAGAATTGGCTCCGTCAACTTCACAGCTTCACAACGTTCTCAAAGGCTCAATTTGGTAACAATGGTGAAAATGACTATTTACCTTTCTATTTATAGTAAAAATGGCTCAATTGACTATAATTTTTTACGAATATGGGTTTTTGGTCATGCTTTTACCATGGATTTAGCCCTTCTGTCAATGTCTTATACATGTTTCCATATGTTTTAACATGTCGAACGGATTTATGCGGGTATTCTTATTGTGCAGGTCCTCGGAAACGGTGAAGATCATAATGATCCTGAAATCACTTGGTCCCAAAAAATGTCGTCTTTGAGCTCTTTTCCGACATAAAACAAGAAAAGATGGCCGAGCCTCCTTTCAGCTCGTTAAAGGGAACGAGAGGCGGTCGTTTTAAGCTCTTTTTCCGACCGTATAACTCAAAAAGATTGCCGGGTGTTTGTTGTTTCGCACTCGTTATCGGCTCTAAAACGACGTGTTTCCAACCACTTTTTTACTTTTTCAGGTCGAAAGCACTATTTACGAAAAGTACTCCACGATCGTAATGGTCGGGCGGTTCTTTCGAGCATTGTTTTATAATTTTTCGGGCTCGAGAGACACAACTGTATGAAAAAGGACCCCCCTTGGAGTCTCCTTTTCTGCTGTCTTTTCAGACTCTCTAAACAAGAAAAGACGCCGAGTTTTTCCTTTGTCAGGCTCGTTAAACACTTGATGACATTGGACATTGTCGAAATGACACTCTTCGAGCATATGCTATCCCCGTCAAGCTCGTCATCCAAAAATAACCGGGGTACCTGCCAGAAATGGTGGGGAAAATGGAACTGCAATCGTTGCGTCGGCAGTATGTCGCTCTTGAACATGGCACTCTTCTGCTTCGTGTCTGGGTGGGCCCATCTCATCTTGTTTTTCACTGGCCTCCGTGGGTTTGGGTTATCCTATTTGACCTCTCATCTGCTCATTGCCATCATCACCATACCCTCTGCTCATTCGATGTCAAATACTGCCAAATCCGTTATGGTGCCGCCGATATGTTCAAGAGAAGTTGACCTCTGCAATAGTACAACCTCATCTGCTGTCTCACACAAATCATTTTTTCCTCTGTCTCGTGTCGATGATGTGGGAATCATTATGGCCCACCTTCGATCAAGGTCACTTCTTATCGACTTCAACTCATTATCCAGGAAGGTGACTTAGAGACTCCCTTCAGGTGCCTTAGAGCCTGCATGCCCTAATGGCAGGTTCTTCGTGTTCGACGTGAGGTTTACATCATTGGCCTCTGATCGAATGATTCCGTGGGTGTTCGACACCAGCTCATTGATTCACATGCCGCGGATTGTACCTATAGTACCTTGAGGGCCATTGTCATTATTGGTGGTACCTCTCGCGTCTGTTAACAGTTTTCATCATTGACTGGTAATCAGACGATGTTCATGCGTGTTCGACTTCAACTCATGTATTCACATGCTTGAACTTGTACTTTGTTCGGGTCGGGACGGAGCGCAAGACCCTGGATCCCTGTCTGTTATGGTCCAGGTTGCGATTTTGTGGATGATCATTACATGACTCATTGATGGATGGCTGCGCCCATACCTGAGTCTTGATGGATGGCTGCGACCATACCTTATCATTTAGTTTGGTCTCTCTAGCTGGGTGGCTGCGTCCATTCCACAGACCTTTCCGCATGTCTTTTGGATGGCTGCGCCCATGCCTAGACTGCATGTACTTGATTATCAGAGATATTCGGTCCTTCCTGGTGGTGTTCCAGTTCGGCAAAGTGTTGTAAAGCATTTCACCCCTCCCACTCTCTCGGTCTTCATGCTTTAGGGGGCATCTGTTACACAGTAATTTGTCACTGTCTTCCTGTCAGTCACCCTACTGTGTCAAGAATTCACAATAATCAAGTTCATGCCTTCTGAACTGGCCCAAAACCCACTTTTCCAAAGTTTTCCTCATCAGCGCGTCTGTTTCTAAAATATCCGCGCTGACTGGCGGCTCGTAGTGTATTCAGTGCGCTGCCAGCGCGGAAGCACATCACTTTTCCGCGCTGGTCGCATTTTATGAGCCAGCGCACCTCTCCTTTGTATTGGGTCGCGCTGACATGACTTTCCCAGTTATTGAGGTGCGACGTCAGCGCGTCAGTCGCCTTATAATCCGCGCTGATCCTGTTTGGGCGAATTTGTTCCAACAGCCAGCCTTCCAGATTATTCCAGGCTTGGTTGTTGGCTTTGTGAGTATCGACTCCCTTCTATGGCATGTCTGTTCGACCCTTTGTAACCATTTCCCTCAAGGATAAGCTCATCCTTCCATCCTTTTAGGAGGCTCCTTCTCCTATATAAACTTCCACCATTACCATGAGCAGCTAGTTTTGGAATAGCTTGGATTGTATAGAGCTTATAGTGCTCAGATTGCTGCTACTATAGGTATTTGGTGTGCTAGGTGTGGAAGTGATTGATAGCTTAGGGAAGGTTGTTTTGTGTTGCTTGTGTGAGAGAGAGTTTCTTGTCTTGGGAGAATCATTTCCAAAGGTGAATGCTTGGGACACTTGCTGACTGGCCCCTCCTGAGAAGGTTACCGACGTCAGAACATTTGGTTGTACTCTTCTCTGTTTGATTAATAATAGATGACTGCTATTATTGTTCCATTCTCATTTGTACATGCAATGGTTAAATGTGAATTACATCTTTTCTGACTGATGTATGGTTGCTTTTACTAGATTTCACGCTTGCGTTTGTTTCCTCTTTGTGTGTGCAGGTATCTATTCACGGGGATCGCTGAGGATTGTGACCAGCCAAAGCGAAGGAGCGAAGGCAACATCTCTTCGTCAAACAACAACGCTGGAATCCAAGTAGGTGCTCTTTACCTCTTGTTTAATTGTAATTAGGAACATGCATAGCAACATTGTTTGATTGTTGCTAGACCCCTGCTGGGCTAGTAGGGATCGCCTCTATCCATAGAGGGGATTTACCTCTCCAACAGGATGTTAGTGAATGATTATTGTGAGGGGAGAGAGGGGGAGTTAGACATGCAACATCTAATCTGTCATCACACCTTTACCATGGCACTTGAGATATCCATGAAATAGATCATATTCAAAAAGATGACACTGGTGATAGACCTGTTTCTGCAACTTCAATCTACTTACCCATTCTACAATTCCTAACATTTTTTCTTCATTTTGATTGGGTGCATTTGAACTAGAAAACCCTGATTTTCCTCTTTTCTTTTGGCTGCCCTCCTATCTAAATCTATCCTTATTTCTTCCAAGGGCTCAAATTAAGCAGTTGGGCCCTTTATTTCTCTATCTATCTAGTGATCTGCGAAGCTTGAACTGTTTGGATAGACCTTTGTTCTCTATTCTACAACAGGAAATTTAAATATGGACTGGCCCAGATTGAGCTATTGGGCCATCCATCAAGTGTGATAAGAAACAGTGTTTGCACATTGTGAACTTGCTTTGCACAAATATGAAAGTAGTGGCATTTTGACTGGCCACTTTCCTAGTCTTTATTTGGGGTTCATTTTCTTTATCTTTTGTTGACCAATTCATTCTTCTTGCCCTTTGATTTTTCTTTTAGGGCATACCCTCTTTACATTTTTAATTTTCTTTATTTGTTTACAAAATACAGAACCTTTGCAGCATGGAAAGGATGATCATATTTGGCACTTCCATAGTCAATCATGAGAAATGACACCTATTGATATAGGAACCTAATAGTGGCTCCACTTGGGGATGGCTTTTCCAGGTGAAAAGTCAAGAACAGCAGGTCAGATGCCCTTATTTTCAACTCTTGCTGTAATCTGGGACTTTCTTCTTCTGTAGACACACAACTGAATCTTTGTAACATGTATACACTTCTCATGAGCTAATGTGAACAGAATAACAACTCTATTTTTCAAGTTGGTGTAAATGTTCAGTGATCTTCATGGCTTCCAAGCTTTCTTTTTTATTTCTTCTAACAAGCTCAAATATGTACAAAAGGTGGCACAACTGTTTGCTTTTTTCCTTCAGAACTTGCTGCATCTTATCCCTTATCTAATTGCTGTAATGAACTGCTAAAATAGACACTATTTATGTACAATATACAGTCTTGTTATGTTGATCAAAGAGGATCAAAATAATGCTTGAGCATTCGCCCATTGACTGGCCCTTCCTCAGCTTCTGTGCCATCCAAACTCTTCAAAAAATAGGTGTTGTTTCCTTGTACAGCCTGAATGACATAAGGTCCTTTCCAAAGGAAATCAAATTTTCCATGCTTTCCTTTGTCTTCCCTTCTAGAATCCCACTTCAGCACTTTGTCTCCTATGAAGAAATCTTCAGCTTTTGTTCTTTTGTCAAAAATCTTCTTGAGTCTATCTTGCAGAACCTGAGTTCTCTGATATACTTCCTCTCTAGTTTGTTGCAAGTGAATAGTTTGATTGATTCTCCTTTGAATGTCATTGGGTTCTGCTTGTAACTCTTGCAACAATTTGATTACAGGGATTCCCAAGGATGAGGGGAACACAACCTCCATGCCATAAACCAATTCATATGGGCTGGTTCCAGTAGATCTTTTGGTGGTCAATCTGTCTGGCCATAGTGCATTTATTGATCAGGCTTTTGTTGGAGGATTCGGCTAGGCCATTACCTTGAGGGTAATAGGCTGTGGAGTGGCGCAAGTTAATGTGGTACTTATGACAAAAATTGATCATTCTTTTGGATTTAAAGGCAGTAGCATTGTCTGTAATAATTTGCTCCGGACAACCAAATCTAGACAAAATATTGGTTTCTAAGAATTGCATGATGATTGAGTCATTGGCTTGCCTACAAGGGATGGCTTCTATCCATTTGGTAAAGTAGTCTGTGGTAGTCAAAATCCACTTGTGTTGGCCAAAAGAAGAAGGGTGAATTTCTCCAATGAAATCTAAACCCCATTGTTGAAATGGTCTTTCAGTGGAAATGGTTTTAGAGGTAAAGGTAACAACTTTCTCTTGCTTTCAGAGATCTGGCATTTATGGCAAGAAACTACAAATTTTTTGACATCAGCAAATAGGGAGGGCCAATAAAAACCAGCTCTTAGAATTTTATCAGTTGTTGACTTCCAATACAAGTGTCCTTCGTAGTCCCTTGCATGAAATTCCTTGAGTATTTTGTTAGTTTCATCCTGTATTAGGCAATTTAGCAAAATACCTTCATGGTTTTTCCAAAACAACACATGATCTATAATACAAAACTTTGAAGCTTTCATTTTCAAGAATCTCTTTTTAGTCCTGGATAACCCTGGAGGAGCTTGCAGGTTTAACAATACAAAACATATGTCAGCATACCAAGGTGATTGTAAAAAGGCTTGATTGATCTGTGGAGTCGCCATCTCCTGTTCGTTATCCAGTTCATTGATGTCAAGGGCTTGAAAATTGGTTTCAGTCATTAATTTAGCTAACCCTTGTCCTTTTATGAGTTTTGTAGGCTTGATTTCAATGTCATGCTCTAAAATGTTGGCTATCCATTTGCCCCTCTTACCTTCAATTCCTTCTTGAGTCAGAATGTCTTTGACCATGACATTTGGGACATAGGCTATCACATGAGAATACAAGATATAAACTCTAAAATCCTTGATTGCCTTAACAAGGGCATAAGCTTGTTTCTCCATAATTTGATATTTGAGTGGAGCATCTCTAAGTGCTTTGCTGAAGAAAGCAATGGGCTTCTCACATCCTTTGTCATCCTTTTGTAGTAGGACAACAGAAATAGTATGCTGAGATTCAAAGGAAAAAATTATGAAATCTCTATCAAACTTGGGGCTTGTGAGAACAGACGTTTTAGTCAAAGCTATCTTGATTTCCTCAAAGGCTTGTTTAGCTTCTACGGTCCATTTGACTTTAGAATCTTTCTTCAGCATATTATTCAACAGTCTTATTAGCTCGGCCAAATTGGGAATGAATCTTCTTAGGAAATTGATCTTTCCTAAAAAAGCTTGTAGTTGTTTGATGTTTCTTGGGTGAGGCACTTGGAGAATAGCTTGTATTCTATTCGGGTCAATTCTTATGCCATCTTTCGAGATTATGTGACCTAGGAGTTTGCCTTCTTCTAGGCCAAACAATGATTTCTTTAGGTTCAATGATATGCCATATTTTCTGCAAATTAGGAACACTTGTCTCAGATGTTCTAAATGTTCTTGGTCTGAGTTTCAAAAAGTAGTGAGATCATCAAGGTATATGACTAAGAAATCATGGATCTCTTTTGCAAAGGCTATGTCCATTGCTCTTTGAAATGTGGCCCCTACATTTTTGAGTCCGAAAGGCATATTTACATATTTAAAGGTTCCCCAAGGTGTTGTAAAGGTAGTTTTATCTTGATCATCTGGGTAGACTAAAATCCGATTAAATCCTAAGAAGCCATCTAACAGTGAGATCCTAGAAGCTCCTACTACCCTTTGTAGGATATGATCCATTTTTGGTAAGGGGTATTGGTCTTTGAGAGAGACTTTATTCAAATTTCTCAGGTCTACACAGAGTCTTATCTCTCCGATTTTCTTCCTAGTGGGCACTAGATTTGAAACCCATTATGAAAATCTAATAGGTGCAATTATTCCAGCCTGGTAAATTCTTTTGACTTTCTTCTCAATGAGAGGAAGGAGGACTGGATTAACCCTTCTCAGCTTTTGTGTAAAAGGCTTTTGATTTCCTTTCAAGGGTATTGTATGTTGGATGACAGAAGTATCATAGGACTTGAGGTCCTCATAGCTCCATGCAAAGACATGTTGGAACTCTTTAAACAACTCAATGTATTTCAGCTTTTGATCAGGAGGCAATGTTTTAGAAGTTTTACCATTTTGGGATTTTCTGTGGTTCCAATATTGCAGTCCTCAATTTCTGCATTAATTGGTTGCATTTTTGACATTGCATTCTAAATTTGTTTTTGGTATTTTCTGGAAATGTTTAAAGATCACAGTTTTTGACAATATTCTCAAGGAAGCTCTTATGAAATATAGGAGGCTTTGGGCTTTCCTTTGAATATGTTGAAACAGGGAAACGGATCAAATCTTTGGGACAACTGTTTAAAGCCTAAAACTAGACTAGATATTGATTGAAGCAGCGTTAATTTACTCCTGTAAATGCACAACAAAAACAGTTTCAAAGGCTACCTGGCTAACTTCAGGCTCCATCTGTAGCTTTAGAAAATAGACAGCAGTTACAAACAGTCATTCAGATCCCCAGTGGAGTCGCCAATGATGTTATCACTCAGGTTGTTCCCTGCCTCCAGAAGGGAATACAGCCGAGGTAACCACTAACTAGTCTTTTAGCTGCAGATTCTAGCCAATCTGCAACCAGAGAGGGCTCTCTCTTTATGATTTAGATTTGTTTTGTTATATGTTAGGCTAGTTATGAAGCACAAGTTTTGTTTGGTGTTTGGAAGATGACATTCAGTAGAGCAGGGCTGTAATGTGAGAGAAGTTCAGACCATTGGGTTGATGGAGTCTAATGGAAATAAACCTCTGGGTATGGTTTCTTTGGCAATAGGAAAACTATAGAGCAAGATAATTAAACACAGAACAATTTCAAGCTAGAATAAGATGAAATGAAGTCAAGGAATGAAAGGCAATCAAGAATCTTTCATTATGCTAATAGAGGGAAATTGTATAAACATTATCAGGGAGCAGTTAAGAATTCCTTGATGATATTTAGAGTGAAAGAACTAGGGAGACAAGAGCAATCAAGAATTCTTGCCTATGCTAGTCCTGTAGAAAACATAAAAAATTATAGGAATTGAACACATAGTACAACAAAGTAAATTTTGGGTTATCCTTTTTTCCTGTAACTTAGAGCATGATATTTAGATGCTAAATAAAACACAGATACAGTAACACAAGAGTAAAGAAGACTTATTGATCCATGTATTAACACGAGAATTCTGCAATATATCCTTCTGCAATTGATTCCATAACCAACAAATTCACCGATAAAGCATTCCAGCAATCTTTATTTCAGAAGAGTTCTCAAAACATATAGCACAAGTCCAAAATGATATTCACCACCCAACAATAATACATATCTTGAGGAGGTATTTATAAAAGAGTTTAAAAAATATCCCGTAGGAAAAAATATCAAGTAATAAATTCATCCATCTACTTTGCAAAGGCAATAACTGATATGGAAAAACCACGCAGAAATGAATGCAGAAGTAACTATGTTGTATTGGTTGCCTTAGGTGTTTCACTATTGTTGGCTTTTCAGCTCAACTAGTCGGCTGATAGCTGCTTCTTTGATTTGTGTCCCTCATGTGCTGTCACTTGCCACCTGTGCCTTAGTTTTCCTCAATGCTTTTTAGCGCGAATTCCCTCCTTTGTCAATTTGATTTTCTGATAGGTGACTCTTGTATTTGAATTTGATTTTATGCAGTAGATCAAAAAGAGCATTAAAATTACCTTGGAAAAACCTCAAGCATGCCCTCCCACCATTGATCTGTTGGTAGCTGGTGTCTCTGTAGTTTAATTAATGTTTCATCAGCTTCAGTATATGTGTAGTAATTTGGCTGGACTTCAAAAAGATGATTTATTTCATGTTCAATATAGAACAAATTTTCTAATTTGTCATATAAACTCTGTCCAGAGGGAGGTACTGTCTCTTCTGTGCTACTTGATGATGTTGTGATTTGATTGGTAACATAGGTATTTACCCTATGAGCATATTGTTCATGTGTTAACAGTCTTCCATTGCTGGTCAATAAACTGGGTAACCCCTTGCTCTGCAACACTGCAAACTTTTGTCTGAAGGCATTTATTTCTGTTTGCATCTCTTGGCACTTTCTTTCCAAAGTCTGCACAAAATTCCTCATGGTCAGCACCTTTTTCACTATCAAAATTGTGTCTGTTCTGTTTTTGATATCTAGTGCCGCTAGCTGATCTCTAGTATGAGTATTCAAAAAGTGAATCAATCTATTGGCCTGCTCAGGCTTGTTTGCCAATAATGCTCTGGATTTTTGAGTCTCAAATTGAGCTATCGCTATCAATTCAATCTGGTCATGAATAGTCTGGATTGATGTCCATTGATCAGTGATGGACTGGCCAATTTTAACCCATAAAATAGTTTTGATCTTTGCCAGAGTTTTGTGAAGAGTAAGGTCCTTCTCCAAAGCTTTTACCTTATTTTCCAGGGCCTTTACTTCTCTTGTTTTCTCAACCACAGTCATTTTGGATTTATCATAATTTACCTCAATCTTGGCTAGTTTTTCTTTGGTTTCCTTCAGCTATACCATTTGGAGTTCCAAAGCCTTCATTTCTTTCATCATATCCTCCATGTTCAGGCTCGCATCTTGTCCTGCTGCTGCTGTAGTTGTTGTTGAAGCTGAGGTACCTGCTGTTGATGCCAGATCAGTTGGATGGATTGTTGCTGTAGTTGCAGGAAGAGCAGTTGTAAGAATTGGAGCTGTTTGAGCTGGCCGAGAGGCCAACTCTCCCTGTTTTCCTTGCAGTGCTGCCTCCAAGGCTTTCTCTGTTTCTAGCAGTCTTTCACTCATCCTCATTAGCAAACTTACCACATCCTCCTCTTCTTTCTGATGTGCAACTTCTGTGATTTGAGGATGTATTGTAACTGGCAGCTTGAGCTGCCTCCTGAGGCTTGCTATGTCTTCCTCTTTCTTTTTTATCAAGGCATGTATACCCTTGGGATCCTTGGGATCATGTCCCAGTTCCATGATAATCTCCTCCAAAGATTTAATTCTGTTGTCCTTAGCTAATGAGGAGGCTTTCTCCATTCCAATTGGGCAGAAGTATTATGAAGTGAATTTTGCAATTTGTGGGCCAATATTGCTTTATCTGCCAAGGTGGAGTACACCATTTCTCCGGTTTGCTTATGTAGTTCAATCTGGTCCATTGGGTGGATGTCTTTAGAAAGGACTTCCAGATTGGTTCTGATATAATCAGCAGCTAACTGGGGTTGTTGTACTGTAGGCCTGAAGTGACTAAGGGTCATTTTCCCTTCTTGGATATCATAGGCTGCCATTAGCCTTTGTTGATTGGTGGGAGCCATTCTTAGCAATTGGTTATAGAGCTGGAACCTTACTGGCTCATTTCTGGCCTTGATTTCAGTGAATGCCTTCTTGATGTCAGAGCCTTGCTTGCTCTGTTGCCTGGTGGATGTAACCTCCACACCATGTTGCCTCTCTTGCTCCTGCTGAAAGGAGCTAGCTGATGTTTCCAGAATTGGAGGAATCCGTTGTTCGGTTGTTTCCTCACCCCTTAGGTTGCCTGCTGTCTCCTCTGTCAATTCTTCCTCAGAGTAAGGGTTTAACCTTTGCCTCTTCTCCCCTTGCTGTTTTGTGGATGCCCCTGTGGGTGTTTCTTCCTGCCTATCCCTTTTCTTGGCTCTTTCCTCATTGAGAGGAGTTTGTAACACAGGGATTTTAGGTGCCTTTGTTTGTGTTGAAGGGGCTTGCCCTTGACTATGCTCTTTTGCTGTATCTGGCCGGTCTGCCATTGTATCCTGCTGCTCTGAATGCTACACTTCCTTCCCTTTAGATGTCCCTGCAGATGGAGTAGTCTCTTGGGCATGTTGTTGTGAAGTTGTGCTAGATGATGTGCCCGCTCCAAGGTGTTGAAGCAATGTGAAAGGCACCTCTCCAAAAGAGTCTAGGTCAAGTGTTTTTTCAAGCTCTTTCATTCCTTTTTCTAATTTCTCTTCTTCAGTAAGATCCTCAACTAGTGTGCCTTCTACCCATTCTTGTTGATTAGCATATTGTTCAATTTCAGGGATTTTGTGGTGCACATATCCTGTAATCTTGTTTTTTACTCTCCTAAAACTTATGAAATGTTCAGGGTCATATGGTGACCAATGAAAACTTTGTTTCAGCTTAAGTTTCTCTCTCAGAATATTGCCAGCTTCCTTCCATGCTTCTTCCCTTTTATTGAAGATAAAAGGGCCCAATTGATGCCTTATCTTGGGCTGTGCTTGTTTCCTAGCACCATAGAAATGAGTCAAATCTAAACTATTGAATTGTCGGTAGTATTCTAGGGCAAAGAGTCTCATAGGGACATATTTTGGCAGTTTGTAGGGGGTTAATTCACAGCCATAAATCCTTATCACTGTGTGGTTTTGGTAAAAATACCAGTCACCAATACTGTATTCCTTTGAGAGATGTAGGATTTTCTGCATTTCAGCAGAGAGCCTGGCAGGAGGAGTTGTTGACAACAAACAAGTGGCTGGATATATGAAAAGGTCAATAAACTCACAATATGTATATGGGGAGCTATGAACTTGATGGAATACTGAGGACCAAAATATTACAGACCTTCGCTCCCCCTTAGCATCCAATTTTTTGAGGGAAACTGGGAAACTATCAAGTTGATAGTACAACAGCAAATGATATATATATGAAGTGTACCTGAACACTCTCTCTCTGTCTAAATTCATGAATTGCTCATGAATTTTGTTAGCTATGAAGGTAGCATAATCATACTTGACAACAGGGGTCTATCCTGGAGCAAACATGGAAATCAAAGCTAAGACAGTCTCATCCACAATTTCACTTGTTATGAATCCCAGGATGTAGGAAATCATGTTTATGACCATTTTTCCAGGCTCATCAAACCAAGCATGGTGATAGGGAAGTGTGTATCTAGAGTAGCAATCTGGTGGCATGAACATCTTGGCAATTCGGTCAACTTCTGCAGAGGACAACTTGGAGGCTTGATCCAGCAAATGTTTCATGGAGAGAGGGACCAAAGGCTGAGTTGGCTTGAAGTGCAGCATCTCATTTATAGACTGAGGGGTGATATGAAAGAGGACATTTCCAGAAGGTTCCATCACTGCCCTTTGAGAAGGCTCATAATTAGCACAACATTGATGGATGAGGTCAGGGAAGACATTCACTGAAGGCAGGTAGTATATAGGCATATTAGACTCCCAGATTCTAAATATGTTAGCTTTATTCCTGTAGCTATTCCTTATTTCACAAAAAGCTTGAAGGTGAGGTTTGTCACCCTCCATGTCATCAATCTGGAAATCTCTATCAGCAAGAGGTAGCCACTCCAACTCCTTATGTGGTGCATTCAAGGGTGCAATATTCAGGGCCACTGGAGCCTCCATTTTCAGTTTGTTAAATGACCTTTTAACTTGAAGTTAGAGCTTTTGGAGCAACAGACAATAGAACACTAGTTTTGGTTTTCCTCATGAAATCACAGACTGAGCTATGTTTCTAGAAATTGCTGCTTTGGGGGAAATTCATAGTAAAAATAGAGTTTGCAGAATTTGATTTGGAAGTTGGAAAAAAGTAGGGGAAAGGGTGCTCCTTTTACAGGTGTCTTTGGGCAGAATTCACTTAGTATTTGGGCTCTTTCGGTGATTTACAAGCGGAAATGGGTTTGAGTTTCAGTTTTAATGGTTAATTTGAAGAGGAGCAGAATTCACAAGACTTCTTTGAAAAATGGGCAAACAGAGTGATTTGCAAATAAAGATGCACAGGCCACAGCATAATTCAACTAGAATTCTAACTGTTCAGGCGATTTTAGTAGAGAAAGTCGACAGAACAGGGCTTATCAGTGAGTTTTTTGGTAAATACTTGTTCTATGGGCACCGGTGCTAAATGTGGGTTGAGGAGCAAGGTGAGGGGCCGAGTTTGCGGACTGAACTCCTCAGGGTGGCGGACTGGAGCTATGGTGGCGAATTGGTCGTGCTTTGCATGCGCAGTCATCGTAAATCAACAAGAAGAAATAAACAAAACTATCGCTTTCGCGACCTTTTAACGAAATTTTGGGTTTTTTCGGGCTTTTTGGCGCTTTTTTGGATGACGTCATCATGACGTAACTTTGTCCTGTAGCGGGGTACGGGAGGTGACATGGTGGATGACGTGGTCGCTGACATGGATGGATGACATGGCGTACACGGCGGACGAAATAGTAACGCGGGCGCTGACGTGGGTGCAGACGTGGTGGATGACGTGAGCAGCGGGAACAGGAGGCGGTTTGTGGTTTCCATCGGACTGCTTTTTGTACAGGGGCGGTTTGCGTCAGAACGGGCCCGATGCAATAGAAAGGTGACACGCGTCCCGGGGTATGGCATGAAAACCGCTTTCCATCGGGAGATAACCAATAGACGTGGAAGTGGCTCCGATATCGATGAGAGCCGTTGGATCTGGAGGGCGCGATCCAACGGTTGACGGGAGGCATAGATGGTGGAGGTTTAAAAGAAAGGGACCCGCGTTAATATTTTAACATTTTTCCAAATACATGTGGGTCAAAACTTTGGCTAAGATGGTTTGTATGGTTTATGTGGGCGGGTTAGGTGTGGCTGTTTTATTTAACCGAGTGTTAAATAAATTCCAAAGACACGGAGGGTTATTATAATGTTTCTAGTAAATGTTATAATTCCCAAAACTTTGCTATATTGCTATAGTTGCCAGGGGTAGGGATATTATATATTTTTTTTGGGTTTTTTATGTGTTTTTATGTATAATAGGGGAGTGGAAATATAAGTGGGAGTTATATAATAGAGTTAACATGTTAATATGAATATGAGGGGAAGTGCTAGGGGCATGCAATTGAATCACCTAGACTTGGGGGTGTGGGGAGAAATAAAACTTTACACAAGAAATGTGGCTTTTAGCTTTTAAGTAAACTTAAAGTTTCACTTAAGTTTTTATGGAAATGGAGTGAAGTTAAGAGTTTGAGCAGATCCCAATCTCTTTGAGGGATGTTAGTGAATGATTATTGTGAGGGGAGAGAGGGGGAGTTAGACATGCAACATCTGATCTGTCATCACACCTTTACCATGGCACTTGAGATATCCATGAAATAGATCATATTCAAAAAGATGACACTGGTGATAGACCTGTTTCTGCAACTTCAATCTACTTACCCATTCAACAATTCCTAACATTTCTTCTTCATTTTGATTGGGTGCATTTGAACTAGAAAACCCTGATTTTCCTCTTTTCTTTTGGCTGCCCTCCTATCTAAATCTATCCTTATTTCTTCCAAGGGCTCAGATTAAGCAGTTGGGCCCTTTATTTCTCTATCTATCTAGTGATCTGCCAAGTTTGAACTGTTTGGACAGACCTTCGTTCTCTATTCTACAACAAGAAATTTAAATATGGACTGGCCCAGATTGAGCTGTTGGGCCATCCATCAAGTGTGATAAGAAACAGTGTTTGCACATTGTGAACTTGCTTTGCACAAATAGGACAGTAGTGGCATTTTGACTAGCCACTTTCCTAGTCTTTCTTTAGGGTTCATTTTCTTTATCTTTTGTTGACCAATTCATTCTTCTTGCCCTTTGATTTTTCTTTTAGGGCATACCCTCTTTACATTTTTAATTTTCTTTATTTGTTTACAAAATATGGAACCTTTGCAACATGGAAAGGATGATCATATTTGGCACTTCCACAATCAATCATGAGAAATGACACCTATTGGTATAGGAACCTAACACCAGTGAAATATTTCTAAGTAAAAAAGGTAGAATTCAGTGCACTGCTCTGCCTTTGGATAGTTTTCACGTTCTATGTTTTTCTTTGTTAAAAAGGATTCATGTATTTATGCCCTTTTCACACTCTCAAACAATCTCTCCACCTCACATTTTTCGACTCTAATTGCTAGACTTTTCGCCTGTCTTGCCTCACGAAACAACCTGCGTCTTTGAGTTAAATTCTCTGCTCATGCTGTTACTTGGCCCCACACATCCCAGAAAACTCAGTAATTCTTCAAACATCTCCATCATATTTATTTACCTAGCCTAAAATCAATGTCCATTTTTGAGTCATCTCAGACCCTATTGTTTTTTTTCCTGAGTGTGACCCGGAGAGAGCCCTCTCCTGTTCTGGTAGGGATAGCTACCAGACTGAGTGTGGTTTGTGGTTACCCTGAATTTTTCCTTCCTTCAGCCTAAGGCAAATTTAGGTGCTAACATAGTGGCGACTCCACTGGGGAATGAAAATGGTTTGCTTGAAGATTGTTTTGCCCCAGTACATATCTCAAGTTCAGAGCTGATTGTTGATGGTGAACAACGATCAGACATAAGAAGGCTGAAATCATTCACCTGGCGACTCCATTCACTGAAGAATCTAGCAATCAATCCTTCATGGTGACTCCACTGCAGAGAGATCAGTAGCTTTGAGATTTTCAAAATGGAGCGGTTTGCAAGAAGATACGCTCCCATGAGCCGAGATCACATCCCAGGTTTTCCAAATAATTCCGAAGGTAGATTGGTCAAGGAATCTGCCTACGTTTAAAGATGATGGTAAGAAGGACACTGCTTTACATCTAGTTCGATTTCACATGCATATTCACAAGTTGAAGGTTGATTTTCCTGAAGATTGCTTGATGAAGATATTCCTGGCCACTATAGAAGGTGAAGCCCAATCTTGGTATAAAAGTTTGCCGCCTACTTGTATTTACTATATAAAGGATTTTCATGCCCTGTTCATTGAAAGATATCAAGAATCTTATCCATCATTAAATCTAGTTCATGACTGTTGCAAACATGCTTCTACCTTTATTGAAAGCCTTGAAAAATACTATGAGGATGATAATTTTATCGATGATGAGATCATGGAAGCCTTGTACGAGAATCCATTTCAGCAACATGAAGAGAAACTAGAGGAGTCCCATCAAGATGCTTAGGAAACGTTGCAGCAAAATCAAGATCTTTGTACGGTGGAAAATGAAGGAATTTTGCACCTTGACAGTCAACATGAATTACATGAAATAGATCAGTAGGTTGAAGAGTTCTATATGGCTTAAAGTGATGAAAGAAAAAGTGTCGGTTCAGATCTGTCCATAGAAGAAGACAACATACAAGGAAGTCCAGTTCTAATTCCAGAATGTGATAATGTCAAGTCACCCATTTCAGATTCAGATTCAGATTGTGATGACCAAGAAAACCTTGTACTAAGTCCCATGAAAGAGAACTATGCTGCTGAAATCATCTGGGATGAAGAAGACAGAGTTTTGGATCCAAATGTTCTCATGTCAGCAGAACTAGACCTTCATGAGGAGGTAGCCCAGTCAGATCATGAACAACAAGATGAGATCTTTGCTCAAGCAAGTGAAAGAGTTCCTCTGGATGAATTTATGGTAGATGATAGAAATGTTAGTGTTAGGTTTCAAGAAAAATCTGACGTTGCTTTTCTCATGATTGATAAATGTGATGAATATAATGAGAATCTGGCTGTCATATCGTATGAAGATGACCTACCATCTATTCAGACTTCAAAAGATCAGACCATTCAGGATTCTCTTTCGGATTCTTCCTCATATGTCTCATGTTTTTTTAAGTGTTCTTTGAAGAGGAGATCTTCTCATCTACTTGTTCAGAATTTTTTGAAGACCAGGAGCATACTCTTATTTATGAAGAAAGACCAGAATCAAGAGAAAAAGGTACCTTGTTTTTTCAGCAGGAGGAAAGACTTCATGTTTTTCAGGATCCAATGGCAGATTTGTTGCAGTCAGCAGTGAAGGTGATTATTGCAGTATTCAGTGATGAAGGGGATCATGGTCAATTATGTTTTTGGAGGCCCAGCTACCAGTATCTGTTGTTGACCAGAAGATCTAATCCGTAGAATCAATCAAGAAGGTGTCTACTTGATTGGTTACATTGGAAGACACATTACACATGATTGTACATATTGCATTAGTACACAGGTGGCTATCATCATGATTTGAAACCCTCGAATCTTGATGGACTGCTGCCATTGAATAAGTTTTGTCAGTTCTTGTTTTAGTTAAGTCAGTCATGAGTCATTTCCTTTTGTTAGAGTCAAGTTTTTTAATTCATGTTAGTTTGCATTGAGTCAGTTTCAGTCAGTAAATTGAGTCATGTCGGTTTGTCGGAATAATGGACTCCATAGCCCAATGGACGAAGGCACTGTCTGCTCACCCAAAGATCTGCAGTTCTTGGCACCTCCAAGGAGCTACCATCCCCATTGGAGCCAATGTTAGAGTCGGTCTTGTCAGTCCTCTGGCAGAGATCAAACATGCTCTTACAAAGTGATTTTAAGGTGTCAAGGTCAAATTTTATCATTTCAGTGAGTCTTCAAGCAAAATTTGGTCACTAGGTACTAGGTCTAGGGTTTGCTTTTACTCCTGTCAAAGTTGTCCAAATGTCAGTCCATGTCACCGTTCAGTTGAGTGTACCATCATTCAGAGGGTTTTCATTATCATGTCAAGTTCCACTGGGTCATTTTACACCTTGTTCATGCTTCAGTTGCGCCTAGGTAAGGTCATTCCCTCTCCTAGGGTCTTGAAGGAAATTTCTCTTGGACGGTCAAATCATCGGAAAAACTTGTATCCTGATATTCATACACCTTCCCCTATCCTTAAAGTACCTTATCAAACACTTCCCATCACTGAGATCCCCCAAATTCCTCATTTTCGCACAAACCCTAGTTTCTTGCTACAACTTGGCAATTTTCTAGGTTGGACTTGTGTTTTGCCTTTTTGGACCCCTTCCCCTCACTCAATCTTTGAAATTCCACTTTCCCCTGCTTCTTAACATCCCTCCCTACTTCCAAGAATTTTCCCAAGAATTTAGAAGCCGCTTATCCCCTTCATTTCGCTTCATTTCGACAAATCTCTTGTTCCACACATCGGGATAGGTTTTACTCCAATGATGTTTCTGAGCAATAAAAGATGAATTTGGGAAACCTGAGAGAGGTTTTTGTCTAGAATACACCAAGGAAGAAAAACCTCCTTCACTTTTTACACAGGTGTCATGGTTTTGGAGAAATGTCAAAACTACAATTTCCTCAGGAGAATTGATGCACCTCTGAAGTGACCTTGGGAAAATCAAGTTTTCTCCTAGCTCGGTTGGCCAAATAACTTTCTTGATGAGTCAAATGATAACTAGACACAAAGGTAATTCCTATGAGCTATCATGAGCTCAATTTGGAGTTGAGAAAGGCATTCAAAAGTTGACTGTAACAGCACTCTGCCGTGAGGCAGCTTCATTTGGCACATTTTGACCAGTCTTGGGAGATTTTATTTTTGATAGGGAAAATGAAATCCAAATTGAAAAAGTATAGTTGGGTTGGAAATTAGACTCAAATACCTTCCCACGAACTATCTTGCACCCAATTTGGACATCAGGAAGGCCTCCAAAGGCTCTTGCAAAAAGGCGCGACACACATGGGAGGCACGGCGCACAGGGCTAAAAGGCCTGAAATTCATTGAAATCTTCCTCCAAATTGCAAATGCTTCATTCCACAAGTAGGTAAAGCCTCTATTTTGGTGTTTCATCCAAGTTTGTGCTAGGGTATTTTGGTTTATGGATGCTAATGAATGAAAAAAAATTCAACCCCTCTCATTTTGAATTCCTCACATGTAAACTGCTGCCTAGGGTTTCAAAACTTGTTCGCCACCAAGGTTACTCTTTTCCATTATATCTCTTGTCCTTAATTCATTTTTTTCCCCATCCCCTAAAGTTACTAAACCCTATCCTAAATTCCCTTTCCCAAAACCTTCAAAGGCGAAACCCTAAACCGTATCCCACACATAAGACCCCTCAAACCCTCCTATATTTCCCAAACAAATCTTTCCCTGATAGTCCCTAATCCCTCACTATTTTTCCCTCCCATTACTGTCCCTCATGTCATTATTTTCTCTTGCTAACAAAGGTCAAGCACATCATCAAAGGCATTACAAGACAGTGTGACATATCAACATCTATTTGTCCAAGACAGTTTGTCCACCAGCAAACATGACATCTGATCCGTCATATGATCATGAAGAAGAGACACAATGATTCACCAACAGAGGTACATGCAACTAGAAGGCCTCATAGAGGTGGCAAAACATCCGTGAAGACCAGTAGGCTGCCCAACAAAACCTAAATGAGAGGACACCCATTCAGCAGGAGATAGAGGCTGATCGAGAGACTTGGCTCAAGATGATCAACATCCACTTAGAGAAGCTGCTGGACAAGGTCAAAAAGGACCATGCATTTCTGAGACACATGGATTTCCACTACATGGCATGAAACAAAGTGTGCAAGGCCCGAATCAGGAATTTGAAGGCGAAATTGAGGAAGGCAATCAAGAAGCAAAAGAGGCAAAGGGAGCTCGATCGACTTTAGATATTGGCCGAAGCCTCTTTGGCCCAACATAACACTTGATAAGGAAGCTCCAGCCCAAATTTCAAGAAATTTGGGGCAATTTTGGTCACATGGCAAATTTTTGGTCACAACACAGGTTTTTTCTCCCAGTGGCGCGGCGCTTAGGATTGGGAGCTCCAAATCACAAATGGCTTGCATTTTTGGATTCAACATGAAAAATCATGCCTGCTAGTGCATGGACAAGAAGTTTGGGCAAGTTTTGAGTCCCCAAGAGGTCAAAAACACTCAAAAAATGACCTCTGTGCCCCTATTTTGACACACAGGAAGCAGTCTTGTTAGAATGATGTTTTGGAGGGGAAAATGAGCACCAAATTCAGAAATTCCACTTGGGTTGGAAAGTAGACAGGCCAGGCTTTCCAACAAACAAATTTGGGCATAATTTGGACTCCAGCAGGTACCTCAAAATCACCTCCAAAGTGGCGCGGCGCGTATAGATTTGGGCGCGACACATATAGAGAAAAAGGCCAAAATCGCACCCGTTTCGCGAAATTTCGATTCGCGACTTTCTCCAAGTGGGCCCGCTCATTTACACTATATTTTTCTTGGCAACTAAGGCAATGTTTAAAAATCATTTTCACTAAAGGTGGGCTCCTATCCAAGTGGCAAAGTAAGGCGAGTGGTCACCCAAGCCATTTTTCATTTTTGTAATGCTGCACCTGTAACTAATGGTTGGCTTTCCACTTCCACTTTGTAATGATTTGAAAAACTCCCCAACTCTTGGTCGTTCTATTTCCTCATGGCATAATCTATTTATTGTATGCAAACCATTTGCAAAGGGTTGGTTTTCATTTCTGGGAACTGTGGGTGAGACACCCAGTCATTCACTGTATATTTTGACAGAGAATTAATGAAAGATTGCAGCTCTGGTTCATGAGATTCCTATGGTGTGAGTTTAGAAAATGTATCTTCTTTATGTTTCATATGTATTTCGTTATGTTTCATATGTTCATTTACATTCATTTCCAGTGAAAGATTTCTAAGTAAAAAAGGTAGAATTCAGTGCACTGCTCTACCTTGGGATAGTTTTCACGTTCTATGTTTTCTTCTGTTGAAAAGGATTCATGTATTTATGCCCTTTTCACACTCTCAAACAATCTCTCCACCTCACATTTTTTCGACTCTAATTGCTAGACTTTTCGCCTGTCTTGCCTCACGAAACAACCTGCGTCTTTGAGTTAAATTCTCTGCTCATGCTGTTCCTTGGCCCCACACATCCCAGAAAACTCAGTAATTCTTCAAACATCTCCATCATATTTATTTACCTAGCCTAAAATCAGTGTCCATTTTTGAGTCATCTCAGACCCTATTGTTTATTTTCCTGAGTGTGACCCGGAGAGAGCCCTCCCTTGTTCTGGTAGGGCTAGCTACCAGACTGAGCGTGGTTTGTGGTTACCCTGAATTTTGCCTTGCTTCAGCCTAAGGCAAATTTAGGTGCTAACACAAGTCTCACACCAAAATGTGACCGTTGTTGGTTAAAGGGCCGAAAAAGCCCCCTTTTACTCTTTTCACTCATTTCGCTGCAAAAACTTCTGTTAACCAATTCTAAAACCTTGAACCTATGCGCAACCATTTTAACCACCTTTTGCAACTAGAATATGTTGCAGACACCAAATTGAAACAGCAAATAGAAAATTGAAGCCTCAAAAACCTCTGTTACTACCACAGAACCCTGTCTGTGCACCAAATTGTCATTTTCCAGGTATTCTTGAAAGAACCATAATGGTCCTGTAATTTAAGCTATGCACAATAATTATTAAAGGGTTAATTAACTAAATTAATTAAAAAACCTCGCTAGGCTGAAGAAAACCTTACTGTGCATCCAAAATCCATTTTCTACAGACTGTAATTACCCTCCCCATTGTTCCAAAGCTTCTGACCTTACTCCTAAAGCCAAAGAAAAAGTAATTTAGTTGAATAAACCAAATTATGGCTTCCCAAATATCTTTGGATATAAGACCCCTGCAAACCCCTCACCTAGATATTGACCAGCTCCCATTGGACGACATAGATTTTCAAATTAAAGACACTGTTTCCCCTAGCCATCTAGTGAAACTCCACTGTTGGAGTAAAGATAAATTCCTAAACCAGAATGATACACCTATGGGAATCAAATTTTCCCAAGTACTTGTTCCCACAAGTATACCTATTCCAAGAAATCATCCATGTCTGCCAAGCTTGCTATGTCCCAAGTCAAAGAGCCATAGTCTCTTAATCCAATAGTTCCAAAGGAAACTCATCAACCTTTTACCTCAAATACTCAAATGATTGAAAAACAACTTAGCATTGAAGTCTCTTCATCTAGAAAACCAGTGGATAAAGAGAAAGATATAAAAGAGAAGTACAAAGAAATCAAGTTGAGGAATGAGGCATTAAAGGCTAAAACATATGCCCAGTACTTCAAATAGACACCTACCAATCAGAATAGATTAATGTCATCCTTTGACATTAAAACTGGTAAAATGAAAATGACCTTTATGCAGCCTACAGTCTAGCAGCCTAGATCATCAGCAAACTATAGGAAGATAGAGTTTGAATTTTTGGCCAGGGATGTTCACCCTATTGATCAAATTGAATTCCATAAGTACGCAGGTTAAATGATTTACTCCATAATGACTAACAAAGCAATGACTGTGCAGAAAATTCAAAGCTCTCTGGACAACATCATAGCACAGTTTAAGTAGAAAAGGCATCCTCACAGGCCAAGGATAATAGAATCAAGTCACTGGAAGACTTGGTAATTGAAATTGGATATAATCCAAATGATATCAAGGCTGCAGAAAAACTAATAAAGAAGAAAAATGAGGATATTACTGCTTTGAAGAAACAACTGAAGTTGCCTCCTTTACAACATCCATAGACCAAAGAGGTCCTAGAGAGCCAAACCCTGCAGGAGGAAATGATGGATCTCATTCTTTAATTAAATTCTCAATTTAAAGAAATGGAGAATGAATTGGACAGTTTAGTACAGCTGAAATAAGCTAACCTTGAGACAACTACTGCCACTACTATCCCTACAGTTACTACAGCAGTTCCATCAACTTTGGCAGCTTCATTGGCCCCAACAGCTCCACTGCCTACAACACTTCCAACTGCAACAACAACTACATCAGCATCAGGTTCAACAACAGCGACAGCTCATCCAAGTGATGAAGTAAGTAAACTGGTCAAAGCCATGAAGGACATTTTTATTCAGACCAATGAAATAAATAAAATTAAAGAACAAATAAGAATTCTAGAGGATGATAAGAAACTGGCTCAAATTATGCATAAAAATGAAGTACATAAGTCAAACAGGTTGACTGAGAGGATAAAGAAATTGGAAAAAGAATTAACATTGAAGGAGCCACTTGCCTAAGCAAAAGAGCAGCTATGGGCCAATATCATTGACTCTGTGAATGATATTTGGCCATCAATACAGGTTATCTTTGAACAAAATGATTTAGTCAAAGAGGTTGGTGAAGCAATTCAAAGAGTTAAAGCTGAACGACTTGGAAATATGCCAGAAGAAGCCTCAAGAATTATCCAATTCCTTAACTCAAAGAACAAATATGAACTACAGGAGCTTGACAAAGTTGATAGGACTGGTGCTATACTAGAGGCGAAGAAAGTAATCACCAAGAGGAACTTGATGATGCAACTTGAGGACAAATGCCAAACCATGGAGCTAGCTATACGCAGGTTCATGGTCAAATTTGATGCTTTGAGGTAGAAAGGTCTGCCAAATCCATTGGTAATAAATGACAGGTTAATTCCACATGAAAACTATAACAAGAAAATCAGAGAAGTGGCAAGGGAACAAGCCAATAATTCCTCTATGAAAGGGATGCATACAGGAAAGGTTCTTTACTAGACTTTTGAGAACCTCTTTCACCTCTAGCATGAGGTAAAACATCTTTTTGTAAACAAGACCACCTTTGCAAAATACACATAAGCTGATGAAGTCTACAAAAGAATGGTAAATATTAAATTACTAGATACAGAGACTTGGGAAAAATTAAATGATCTACTGTGAAGATGCAAGATAAACAGTAGATACAGAGCAGTGAAAGTAAAGCAACAGATCAGCTAGGTCAAAGAGTATCAGATGGAAGAGTATCAGTCAAAAGGAAAAGTAAAAGAACAATAAGTGTAGAGCAACAACAAAGGAGAAAAAATAGCAAAAGATCAAAGCATAAGACAGTAGAGCCAAATAAACAGGGACAGCTTGCAGCAGTTACATATCTGTCTCTATCTTCTTGCATGAAGATATTCTTGTTTCCTTGAATAATTCCTAAATTCGTTTAGGATACTTTGTAACTATTTTTGTATAAATACTTCATAATTTGAAGTATAGAGGGTGGATTGCTAAACATTTCTATATTTGTATTGATCTAAAACCTAAGGGTTCATTGTACCATTTTTTCAAGTCAGCAGACTGGACTGAGTAATAAAGGCATTGCATTGCAAGATTCATGTTTTGGGCCACTTCAGTGAAGTATTTTCTGTTTGTCAAATTGTTATCTTCTTAAGTGTTTCACATACTTGCATGTTATCTAAATTGAATGAAATAACTGGAATATTATTACAAAATTTGTTTAAGTACACTCTATCATGAACAATTATTCATTTTATTGTTTTCTTCTGATATCCATAGTAGGGAATCCTTCATTGCTCCCTAGTTTTGATTGACCTTTTTCATTTGCCTCATTATTCGGTTTGACGAATCCTTAATTTCTCCTTGACCCCGATTAGAAACCATTTCACCATCCAACCTAAAAGATCTGAATTTACTCAGCTATCTTGCCCTATGAACACTATCTTTAAAACTTGATTCAGTGATATTTTCTTGAAATTTTACCCATAGCCCAATGGTAAAAGACATCCCTTTATCCATCTAAGTCAGTGATTCCACCACCAAATCAAAGTCAAAACCCAATCAAGCTTAAATAACTAGCCTAAAATAAATTAACTCAACAAAGTTAAAGGATAAAGAGAGATCCCTCTCTGAGCATTAGGAAGGATAGATCCTGATCTCAGAATTAGGTTTGTGCTTACCTCTAATATTTCTTTGACACAAGACAACAAACCTATGGAAATTTTAGAGTGATAACATAGTGGCGACCATACTAGGGAGCAGTCCTCAGTTTAATAAACCTTAAAGGAAATCTTAAATCTCATCTCTGCACCTTAAGGTCATTTTAGGGTTGTTAAAAGGTTTTGCTTAAAAAATTAAAATTCTGGCTCCCAAAAGAACACATTATACCAGGGCACATCCAGATCCAAACCCTGCTATAATTGTTGATGATCCTGACAGAATTTTAAGAAAACCAAAAAAGGTAGAAACTCAAGGAAGTAGTAGTCAGTTAATTAAAGCAAATTCACTCCCTAAAGAGTTATCAAGTTTAGAGGATATTCAATTTGATTTATCATTTGAGCTTTCTTTGTTTCGCACCAAATCTAAAAATTCAATTCATGATACTGTAATAGACCCCAATTTTATTCAATTTATTGAATAAAAAAAGGTTCCTATACATCTTGATTTAGATCAACATGTTTTGGATACTTTTGACAAACTATAAGCTTTAACCTCAACTTTGATAAGGCATATAGATGAATCTTATCTTCAACAATCAGTTGAATTAGCTTCCCTAACTGCTACTACCCCTGAAATTTCTACGAAGTCTTCAAAAACTGTAAATACAGCTTCATTTACTACCACCTCACCTATAATATCCACTATAGTTCATTCCCCAAAACCATTCATACCTCAACTTCCTTTCCAACCAAACATCTCAACTTCATTTAGTTCATCTACAGCCATCTCAAGTTCTTCTCCAAGCACCACTACTTTACCCCCTAGTCAAACCAAAGCCTTAGCCATGGCAAACATATATGCACCTTTGGTCTTACCAGCTCAACTACATGCCATGCCCCAAGACTACCAAAGTAAAATCTTTCTGTTTGATGCTACTGGTCAGTATACTGCCCAACAACATGTGAATAAAATGACTGATTATTTTGAGCTACATGAGATTGATGATTTTGATGTGCAAATGAGGTTATTTGCCCAAACACTAGCAGAAGATTTCAAAAAATGGTTTAAAGGTTTACCTGCTAATCATATTGTTGGTTTAGCTGCTTTCCATATATTTTTTATCGATAGATGTGAAAGAAAGAAAAACCCTTTACAAATATTGTCTGAATATGAAAACATTAGAAGAGCTCCTAATGGATCTGTTCAGGATTATTGTACTAGGTTCAACAGTATCTATAATGAAATCCCTAGAAATATCAAACCTCCACCAAACTTAGCACTAATCAAATTTCCTGATGGTTTTGACACAAATATGTCTTACCAATTGAGAGAAAGAAACCCTGAAACATTGGAACAGATGCAAAGTAATGTTGTTAGTGTAGAGTCCAATTTATTAGCTAAGAAAGCTAGGATGAGAAATGACAAAAGAGTTACCATTAAAGAGGAACCATCCACTTCAGATGGTAGGATAGATAGTTTGGCTAAAAGTGTAGAAAGGATAATGGATAGATTAGAAATTATGGAAAGAAAGTCTCAGTGGGAAAATCAACAAGGACCCCCAATAAGAAACCCCAACTTCAGGAAAAATCCTAATACTAGAAAAACAAGAGATGCTATACCTGATCAACAGGTTATACCACCTTTCCAGGAAAATTATACTCAAGGCTCACAAAACTATGAAGAAGAGGAGGACACCTAGATAAACCTATTTGGGATTAAAAACGAAGATGTCGTTTTTCTTACTCAGGAAGAACGGGAATTGTACATGCTACAACAATTACAATTAGAATCTAGAGAGTCCTTTGACTACAAACAAGGTTATGAATTTGCTATCTATGAAGTTCACGAATAGTATAGCCTTAGAAGAAAAAAGAATACTGAAGTTCCCACTAAGAAATCAGTCCAAACCCAAACTAAAAAAATAGCAGAAGCTCATGTGACCAAAGTTCTACAAATTCTCCCTAGAGGAACTCAAGAGACTTCCAGCCCAAAAATTGTAGACATAACTTCAGTTAAAACTCAAACTTAAACTATTACTCAAACTATTCCAAATAAGAAAATTCAAAACAAAACCGTTGCTACACAAACTGGGTTTCCAAGTGTTGATAAAGAAGATAAAAGTACACAGACCATAATTGCTAAGGAAGATCTCATACAATCAGGCAAAACTCAATTGCCATTCAGCATTAAGACTGAGATAGCCAAATTGAAAATATTAGTTCCTTTGACAAAGCTAGTGAAAAATGAATCATACACAACACAAATCACTGAAACACTAAACATAGGGGAAGGCGAAGATGTTGTAAACCTCAATGATGATCAACCTGAGTTATTATTTGGTCCAGAAGTAAACAAAAAACATCAACAAGGGGGTATACCTCCATTCTACATTAGCTTAAGTTCATGATAAAATCTTACATAATGCTATGCTCGGTTCAGGGGCATCCCATGACTTAATGCCTAAAGCAATCATGGAAAGATTAAATTTAGATATCACCTGACCCTACAAGGACCTGTTTTCCTTTTATTCTAGCCAAGTCAAATGCCTTGGTCTAGTTAAATATTTGTGTGTGACTCTAGTCCAGTGCCCAACAAAGAGTATTGTTATGGACATAGTAGTTGCAAATATCCCACCCAAGTATGGAATTCTATTATCTCGCTCATGGGGAGAAAAATTGCAGGGATCTCTATAGTTAGACATGTCATATGCTACCATCCCTGTATTGGTCAGCAAATAAAGCTTTACAGAGAAACCTTGATGAAATACATGGTAAGTAGTTCAGAATTACCCTATATACTCCATGCATTCTGATATGGACTCATTTATCTTGTATAATTCAGACAATGGAAAAAATGAAATCACTGATATAGAAGAAAAATACAAAGCACCTGATAGTGAAAACATAACACATGAGTCTCTATGGAATTTAGATTTTGATGGCTCTGTTAATAGATTAGGAGAAGGTGCGGGAGTTTGGATTCATAACATGGAAAATAATCACTCTAAAGGTCATGCCTTTAGATTAAACTTTAAATGCACAAACAACATGGTAGAGTATGGGGCTTTAATCTTAGGACTCCAAATTGTAAGAAAACTTGGAGCCAAGAGATTTTCTATCATGGGAGACTCGGAACTGATCATAAAATAAATTAAAGGAGAGTATTCTGTGAATAATCCTAGACTTAGCCAATATAGAGAAATTGTTCTAGATCTGATTAAGGAACTTCTTGAAATTGATTTTGCTGCTATTCCTAGGAAACAGAACATGCAAGCTCACAGTTTGGCTACTTTTGCTAGCACTTGCAAATTACCTTTTCAGCCCAACCACTAGTACACTGCAGAAGTAAGACACAGACCTGTTATACCTGATAATCTGAAATATTGGCAGATTTTTTCACAAGATTCTCAAATCTATGATTTCATGAATGCTGAGGGAGAATTCCAAAACTGTAACATAGATACTGATTGTACAGTAGATAACATCATAAATAGTGACATAGATATAAATGATTTAGATGTAGATAAACCCACTAAATTCACTAAAGTAGAAATAGATAACTTAGAAAAGGTAGAAATAGAAGAAATAATCAATGATGATTATGAGATTTTAAAACTTAAAATTAACCTTTTGCCTAAGGGATTATCCCATTAGAAGATTTATTTGATTCAAATGATGTAGCCAAAAACCAAAAATGGAGCCTTTAAGATCAAACATAGAAGAATGTAACATAGGAACAGAAGAGAAACCCAAACTTATCAAAATATCCAAAGCATTACCTCCAGATGAAAAAATAAAATACATAAGTTTGTTTAAATAATTTCAAGGTGTCTTTTCCTGGAGTTATGAAGACCTCAAGTCTTATGATACCAGCATTATTCAACATAAGATACCCATCAAAGAATATCAGAAACCCTTTAAACAAAAACTTACAAGAATTAATCCAGTTCTTATGTCATTAATTGAAAAATAAGTAAAAATGATGTATGATGCACAAATCATAGCACCAATTAGATATTCAGATTGGGTCTCTAATTTAGTCACCACAAGAAAGAAAATAGGAGAAATCAGACTTTGTGTTGATTTTAGAAACTTGAACAAAGTATCACTAAAAGATAACTATCCCCTCCCTAAAATGGACCACATTCTCCAGAGGATAGTAGGGTCATCCAAAATTTCATTGCTTGATGGATTCTCTGGATGCAACCAAATCTTAGTTCAACCAGAGGATCAGGCAAAGACTGCATTTACCACTCCCTTGGGTACTTTCATGTATTTAAAGATGCCTTTTGGATTAATGAATGCTGGAGCAACATTCCAAAGAGCAATGGACATAGATTTTGCAAAATAAATCCATGACTTTCTAGTTGTTTACCAACATGACATCGCAGTGTTTTCCAAATCAGATAATGAACATCTAGATCAGCTAATAATAATTTTTTATTAAATGTAGACAATTTGGTATTTCCTTGAATCCCAAAAATACACTCTTTGGGCTAGAAGGAGGTAAACTCTTGGGACACATAATATCAAAATATGGAATTAGAATAGATCTAGCTAGAATAGAGGAAATCCTAAACATCAGTCATCCTAGGAACATTAAATAATTGCAATCATTCTTGGGTAAAATAAATTTTATTAGAAGATTCATTTCTAACTTGGCAGAATTAATCAGAGAATTAAATAACAGGTTAAAGAAAGATTCAACACTTAAGTAGAAAGTAGAGGCTAAACAATGTTTTCAGGAAATCAAAGAAGCCCTTACTAAAACACCAGTCCTCATAAGTCTTGATTTCAAAAAAGATTTTATAATTTTTTCTTTTGCTTCAGAACATACTATTGCAGTAGTCTTGTTGCAAAAGAATGATCAAGGTTATGAGAAGCCTGTTGCATTTTTCAGAAAATCTTTGAGAGATGCTACACTAAAGTACAACATAATGGAAAAAAAAGCACTTGCTTTAGTGAAAGCTATTAAATATTTCAGAGTGTACATCTTATACTCACACATCATTGCATATGTTCCAAATTCAGTAATAAAAGACATATTAACACAGAATGGGCCTGAAGGAAACAGAGGCAGATGGATTGTCACCATTTTGGAATATGACATTGAAATAAAGCCTACAAAACTTATCAAAGGCCAAGGTTTGGCTAAACTCATGGTTGAATCAAACTATCAAGCCCTAAATATAAATTTCATTGGTGCCCTAGATGACTAGGAGGAGATGGCGATTCCACAGATGAGTGAACCTTTCATAGATTCACCTTGGTATGCAAATATCATATTTGTTTTACTAAACCTACAAGCTCCTCCTGGTTTTTCTAGAACTAAAGGTAGGTTTTTGAAAATGAAATCAAAGAAATATTGTATCATAAACAATGCTTTATTTTGGAAAGATAATGATGGAATTTTATTAAATTGTTTATTAAAAGATGAAGCTGACAAAGTTATGCAAGAATTTCATCCAGGAGATTGTGGAGGACACCTATACTGGAAAACAACTGTTGATCAGATTTTAAGGGTGGGTTTTTATTGGCCCACCCTTTTTGCAGATGTCAAGATATATGTGACCTCCTACCACAAGTGCCAAATATTTGAAGGCAAAAAGAAACTCTTACCATTACCTCTCAAACCCATCTCCACAGAAATGTATTTTCAACAATGGGGTTTTGAATTCATTGGGGAAATTCACCCATCCTCCTCAGCCCAGCATAAATGGATTTTGACAGCCACTAACTACTTTACTAAATGGATAGAAGCCATCCCTTCTAGACAAGCCACAGACTCTCTCATCATTTCATTCCTTGAGAACAACATCCTTTATAGGTTTGGATGCCCACAAAAGATCATTACTGATAATGCAACTGCTTTCAAATCCAAGAAAATTTTAGACTTTTGTAACAGATATCACATTACCCTTGGCCATTCCACTACCTGTTACCCTCAAGGTAATGGGATTGCAAAATCCTCAAACAAAATCCTTGTTAATATCTTCAAGAAACTATTAGCAGACAATAAAAAGACCTGGAACAAAAAGTTGGTTAATGCCTTATGGGCAAACGGACTAACTACCAAAAAGTCCATTGGTACATATCCTTATCAACTAGTATATGGAATGGATGTTGTTTTTCCATCCTCTTTAGGAGTACCAGTGATGAAAATTATTCAAGAGTTGCAAGTGGAACCAAATGATATCCAAACCAGAGAAGAAGTCGATGTCAAATCACAAGTGATCCAGGATAAAATCAAAAATATTTTTGAAAAGAAAACCAAAGCTGATGATTTTTACATAGGTGATAAAGTACTCAAATGGGATTCTAGAAGAGAAGAAAAGGGTAAACATGGTAAATTTGATATCCTATGGCAAGGCCCTTATATCATTTATGGTTATAGAAGTAACAATGCATTTTTATTGAGGAAACTAGATGGAACAAATCTACCAAGTGGACCCGTGAATGTCAGAATGCTAAAGCATTACTTGTCCTCAGATTAACATTAGTTCATTTATTTACTTTTCTCATTGTACATAACATTGCAAATTTTAGATTGGATTGGATAATTTTCTTTTGAGGTTGAAGCCCGAAGAGAAGGCCCTGAACTTTGAAAGGTGTACCATCATATGTACGAATAAATAAGATCACAGAGGAGCAGTTAAGAGGCAACCACAGTCAAAGTTTCAAAGGCTATTGTTCTTAAAGTTCTTGACATTTCGCCAGGAAATGCCATCCCCATGTGGAGCCACTGTTAGGATCCTATAATAATAGGATTTATAATTTTGAATTGGCTATGGTTATTCTTGTAATATTGTACATACTTTTGCTTTCTGCAAAATGTTTTCCCATATTAAAAATAAAAAATGTAAAGAGGGTAAGTCCTAAAAGAATAATCAAAGGACTAAAAGAAAGAAAAAGATCAAAAAGATATAAAAAATATGAACCCAAAAAAGAGATAAGAATAGATCATGAAAGTGTGCAAATTCAAATGCCACTCCTTTTTACTTTACTTTGCAAAATAAAATTGTGTGCAGCTTGTCAAAAATGCCACAATCCATCATGGTCAAATAGTTTAAACTTGATTCATTCATGCTTTAAATTTCATGTTGATAGATAGAGAATAAAGATCTAGCCAAACTATTTAATCTTGGCAGATCAGTAGTTAGGTAGAGAATAATAATAAACTCATCAGTTTATTCTAAGCCATTGGAAGTTATAAGGTTAGAATTAGATAGTTTATTTATCAAAGAAAAAGAAATGGAGGGTCAACAAGCTCAAATGCACCCAATGAAGGAAGAGAAAATGCTAGGCTAAATAAAAAGTAGGTAGAAGAAGTTTTGGAAATGCACAAGCTTGTTAAGTCAAAAGCACCTTCATCATGCTTAATCCTATGTTTCATGTGCAGGAGGAATTGTCAAAGAGAAAGGACACTCACTAAATCTTATTTACTAATTTCCCCTCATTTCACTAGACCCCCACATACTTCGTTTATTAATTTCCCCTCATTATCCCTTCATTACTTTTCATCCCCTAATGTTGTCCCCTTCTTGGTTCCAAAGCACCCCTTCCTTCTTCATTTCCCCTTGTAAAAACCCTTTTCCCTTCATTTTGACCTTTTTTCCCTTTGTTTCACACATTACCCTTTAAAAATAATTCCCCCTTCCCAAAACCCCTTTCCCTAGTGTGAAACCCATTCCCATCACAAATAATACCCCCCCCCCTTAATTTCCCTTTTTCCTTAAAAACCCACTAAACCCCTTTATCCTAAGTTATTTCCTAAACTATACTCCCACTTTATGTATTTAAAGTCCCCCACGTTATAATTCCCCAACACCCTTTAACTCACCAAACCTTGGTGTATAGTTAAAACCTATGTCATATAACCCATGGTCCCCACCCTTTATTAACCCATTAATTATATTAAAATCTCGTGATTACTTTTTAATTAATTACATTTCATTGTAATTAAAAACTGACCCCATTCCCCGGCTCCACCCTCGCAACTCCACCGTGCAATAGCCCTCCGATCTCCCACCTCCACATACAATGGCACATATCCATATCACGCAGTTTCATCATGTGACAGTTAAAGGTCCAAAAGCACGTGAGATTCGCAGTTTTGGACGAGCAGTGTTTTTCTACGTGGTGGCACCAGGTTATATCGTGTGCTCGCAAAAAATACCGCCCTCCACCCAAAAGCGGTGTGATATGTCATAAAACCGCCTCCCCGCATAAAAGAAAACTACCCACTATTCATTTACCAAATCTCGTGCCAAAATGTGACCATTGTTGGTTAAAGGGCCAAAAAAGCCCCCTTTTACTTTTTTCACTCATTTTTGCTGCAAAAACCTCTGTTAACAAATTTTGAAAACTTGAACCTCTGTGCAACCATTTTAACCACCTTTCGCAACCAGAAGACATTGCAAACACCAAATTGAAGCAGCAAATAGACAATTGAAGCCTCAGAAACCTCCGTTGCTACCACAAAACCCTATCTGCACATCAAATTGTCATTTTCGAGGTATTCTTGAAAGAACCAGAACGACCTTGTAATTTAAGCTATTCACAGTAATTATTAAAGGGTTAATTAATTAAATTAATTTAAAAACCTTGCTAGACTGAAGAAAACCATACAGTGCATCCAAAATCCCTTTTCTACAGATTGTAATTATCCTCTCCATTGTTCCAGAGCTTCTGACCTTACTCCTAAAGCCATAGAAAAAGTAATTTAGTTGAATAAACCAAATTATGGCTTCCCAAAGCTCTTTGGATGTAAGACCCCTGCAAACCCCTCACCTAGATATTGACCACCTCCCATTGGCCAACAAATATTTTCAAATTAAAGACATTGTTTCCCCTAGCCATCTACTGAAACTCCACTGCTGGAGTAAAGATAAATTCCTGAACCAGAATGATGACATTCACCTATGGGAATCAAATTTTCCCAAGTACTTGTTCCCACAGGTATAACTATTCCCAGAAATCATCCACTTCTGCCAATCTTACTATGTCCCAAGTCAAAGAGTCATAGTCTCTTCATCCAGTAGTTTCAGAGGAAACTCATCAACCTTCTACCTCAAATACTCAAATTATTGAAAAACAACTTAGCATTGAAGTCTCTTCATCCAGAAAACCAATGGATAAAGAGAAAGATATAAAAGAGAAGTACAAAGAAATCAAGTTGAGGAATGAGGCATTAAAGGCCGAAACATATGCCCAGTACTTCAAATAGACACCTGCCAATCAGAATAGATTAATGTTGCCTTTAACATTAAAACTGGTAAAATGCAAATGACCTTTATGCAGCCTATAGTCCAGTAGCCTAGATCATCATCAGACTACAGGAAGACAGAGTTTGAAGTTTTGGCCAGGGATGTTCACCCTATTGATCAAATTGAATTCCATAAGCAGGCAGGTGAAATGATTTACTCCACAATGAATAACAAATCAATGACTGTGTAGAAACTTCAAATCTCTCTGGACAACATAACAACATAGTTTAAGTTAGAAAAGGCATCCTCACAGACCAAGGATAACAGAATCAAGTCACTGCAAGACTTGGTAATTTAAATTGGATATAATCTACATGATATCCAGGTTGCAGAAAAACTAATAAAGAAGAAAAATGAGGATATTGTTGCTTTGAAGAAACAACTGAAGTTTTGTCCTTCAGAACACCACAGACCAAGGAGGTCCTAGAGAGCCAAACCCAGTAGGAGGAAATGATGGATCTCATTCTTCAATTAAGAGCTCAATTAAAAGAAATGGAGAATGAATTGGACAGTTTAATACAGTTGAAACAAGCCAGCCTTGAGACAGCTACTGCCACTGCTATCCCTATAGTTACTGCAACAGGTCCATCAACTTTGGCAGCTTCATTGGCCCCAACAGCTCCGCTAGCTACAACACTTCCAGCTGCAACAGCAACTACATCAACAACAGGTTCAACAACAACAACAGCTCATCCAAGTGATGAAGCAAGTAAACTGGTCAAAGCCATGGAGGACATGTCTATTCAGACCAATAAAATAAATAAACTTAAAGAACAGATAAGAATTCTAGAGGATGAGAAGAAATTGGCTCAAATTATACATAAAAATGAAGTACATAAGTCAAACAGGTTGACTAAGAGGATAAAGAACTTGGAAAAAGAATTAACATTGAAGGAACCACTTGCCTAGGCAAAAGAGAAGCTATGGGCCAATATCATTAACTCTGTCAATGATATTTGGCCATCTATACACGTTATCTTTGAACAAAATGATTTAGTCTAAGAGGTTGGTGAAGCAATTCAAAGAGTTAAGGCCAAACAACTTGGAAATATGCCAAAAGAAGCCTCAAGAATTATCCAATTCCTTAACTCAAAGAATAAATATGAATTGCAGGAGCTTGACATAGCTGACAGGACTGACACTATACTAGAGGTGAATAAAGTAATCACCAAGAGGAACTTGATGATGCAGCTTGAGGACAAATGCCAAACCATGTAACTAGCTATAGGCAGGTTCATGGTCAAGTTTGATGCTTTGAGGTAGAAAGGTCTACCAAATCCATTGGTAATAAATGACAGGTTAATGCCACATGAAGACTATAACAAGAAAATCAGAGAAGTGGCAAGGGAACAAGCCAATAATTCCTCTATGAAAGGGATGCCTACAGGAAAGGTTCTTTACTAGACTTTTGAGAACCTCTTTTACCTCTAGCATGAGGTAAAACAACTTTTTGTAAACAATCCCACTTTGCAAAATATGTTATGAAACCAACTCAAGAAAAGATAGAAAGATAGATCAACGCCTTAGAATTCAGCCTCTTCGAGGGGGAAACCTCCTTTACATTACATAAATGAACAATTATTCAATGATACAAATGACAAAACCTCCTTTCTATATATAGGAGTCTAAGGAGTCACAATATAATCTAGCCGACCTAACGATAATAATATAAAGCCACAAAAATAACAATAGAGGGATTCTATGGGGCACAGAAATAACAATATGGGGGTAATAGGGGCACAACAATATAAATAAGGGGTATAACTACAATAGTAATGGGGTAATCACTAGTATTATAGGGACCCAACATGCCCCTCTCCTTCAAAAAAGTGTTGTCCTCAACGCTTGAGTAGTTCTGGATACTTCTGCATAAAATTCTCATCCTCCCATGTGGAATCTTCAGCGGATAAGTTCTTCCACTTGATAAGATACTCTGAAATTGATCGATTTCGTAGTTGTCGAGTTCTTGTTTCTGTGACTGCTTCTGGTTCCAATATAATTTTTCCTTCCTCGTCAAGTTCTGGCAATATTGTTTGAATTGGGAGCTTGTCGCCTATAACCTTCTTTAAACATGAAAAATGGAAAACTGGGTGCAATCGAGAAGCTGCAGGAAGCTCCAATTTGTATGCCATAGTACCAATCTTTTGCAACACCTTGTATGGACCATAATACTTTGGTGATAATTTATTATCCTTCTTAGCTTGCTTTAGGGACATTTGCTTATATGGTTGTAGCCGTAGGAATACCCAATCACCTACATCAAAACTTCTTTCACTGCGATGTTGATCTGCCTGTTGTTTCATTCTATTTTGTGCCAACACGAGGTTATCCTTTAAGAGTTGGAGGACTTGTTGTTGATGTTCGATGTGATGTTCCACTGCCTAAACCTTAGAATTTTCTCTTAAATATGATGTGATGGATGGTGGTTGATACCCATAAAGTGCCATAAATGGGGTCATTTTTGTTGCTGTATGGAAGGAAGTGTTATACCACCATTCAGCCAGAGGCAACCATTTGACCCATTGTGTCTGTTTATCAGATACAAAGCAACGAAGATATCCTTCCAAACATTTGTTTACTATCTCAGTTTGCCCATCAGATTGAGGATGATAAGATGAGCTATGAGCTAACTGAGTACCAAGACAAGAAAATAATTTTGTCCAAAAATTTCCAGTGAAAATGGGATCTCTGTCACTTACAATAATCTTTGGGTTTCCATGTAGCTTTTGAACTGTTTCCATAAATGCAGTAGAAATTGTACTGGCTTTAAATGGATGTGATAATGCACAAAAGTGTGCATACTTGGTAAGTCTGTCAACTACCACCATGATGACACTCTTTCCCTCAGACTTGGGTAAACCTGTGATAAAATCCATTGAAACCTCCTCCCAACGTTGGCTTGGAATGGATAAAGGTTGTAATAGACCCGGTGTCTTAATTGTTTCAACTTTATTTTGTTGGCAAACCAAACATTCCGCCACAAACTTTTGAATATCTGATTTAAGGCCATCCCAAAAAAATTCCTTCTTAACCCTGTGGTAAGTTTTTAAAAATCCTGAGTGCCCTCCTAAGGGAGAAGTGTGCAATTCCATAAGAATCTTTTTTTTAGCTGGGAATTCTTACAGAGGTATAAGCGATCTTTGTACCATAACGAATCATTTTTCCAGCTAAATGTATCAGAAGTACTGGAATCTTGTTGTAGCTTTCGAATAAGTGCCCACACTTCTTCGTCATTCTTCCATTCCTCCCTTGCTTCGTTTATCCAATCTGGTTGGATAATAGAAATGGCACACAACAATGCTTCCACATCCTCATCCTTTCTTGAGAGTGCATCTGCCACCACATTTTGCTTCCCTTTTTTGTAGATGATTTCAAAGTCATAACCCAACATCTTTGTGACCCACTTTTGTTGCTCTTCAGAGGATAATCTTTGTTCTAAAAAGTATTTAAGGCTATCATGATCCGTTTTTACCTTGAAGTGTCTTCCCATTAGGTAGGGTCGCCATTTCTTAAGTGCATGGAGTATTGCCAACATTTCCTTCTCATAAATAGCTTTGCTTAAAAACTTTCCCTTGATTGGACGACTTTCAAAAGCAATGGGTCTTTCATCTTGCATTAGAACAGCACCAATTCCATTTCCTGAAGCATCACATTCCACAATAAAGGTTTTTGTGAAGTCTGGTGTAGCTAAGACCGGTGCTTGGCACATTGCCTCTTTAAGATGTTCAAAGGCCTTTGTTGCTTCCGGAGTCCATGAAAATGAATCTTTCTTCAATAATGTTGTTAGAGGTGCTGCTATTCTCCCATAATTCTTAACAAACTTGCGATAATACCCTGTCAACCCAAGAAATCCTCGCAGATGCTTTATGGATGTGGGGATTTTCCATTCCTTAATGGCTTTAATTTTGCTAGGGTCTACCTTAACTCCTTCATGAGATACAATATGACCCAAATATTCCACCTCCTGGACTCCAAAGAAACATTTGGATCTTTTTGCATATAATTGTTTCTCCTCCAATAGTTGTAGCACCCTGTCAACATGTTCAACATGATCCTTCCAAGACTTGTTGTAGATTAGTATATCATCAAAAAATACTAACACAAATTTTCTAAGGAATGGTTTGAAAATTGAATTCATCAAACCTTGAAATGTTGAAGGTGCATTGGTAAGGCCAAAAGGCATGACCAAAAATTCATAATGACCCTCATGAGTTCTAAATGCCGTTTTCGGAATGTCTTCAATCTTCATTCTGATTTGATGATATCCCGAACGAAGATCCAACTTGGTGAAGTAAATTGATCCATGCAATTCATCCAGTAATTCATCAATGACAGGAATGGGGAACTTATCTTTAATAGTGAGCTTGTTGAGCTCCCTATAATCCGGACACATGCGCCATGATCCATCCTTCTTGTGCACCAATACTACTGGAGCTGAGAAAGAACTTTGACTCGGTTGAATTATACCAGCCTCTAGCATTTCTGCAACCATACGTTCAATTTCACTTTTTTGGACATAGGGATATCTGTACGGCCTGATGTTTGGAGGAACACTTCCTGGAATCAGATGAATAGCATGATCATGATCACGCATAGGTGGGAGACCTTTGGGAGTCTCAAATACCTTGGAATGATTGTCCAGGACTTTTTGGAGATCTGGAGAAATAGATGATTCCAATGTGGAAACATCTAGCGAACATAATTGTGCAATTACACCTCTTTGCTCCTTTTTTAGAAGCTTTGTCATGCCATTAGAGCTGATTATCTTTCTTGGTTTCCCTGCAATACCCCTTAATTCAACTTCGTTTCCTTCATAGAAAATTTGATGAAAAGTTCTTGAAAATTAAAAGCTATTGTACCCAAGGATTGTAGCCATTGGACTCCTAGTACAACATCAGCACCTCCCATTGGAATGGAAAGCATTGGGCTAGTCAATACATATTCTCCCATGGATAGCTTGATATTATGGCACTTTCCAGAGCAATTTATTGTTCCTCCATTTGCAATCATCACTTGACACTCTGGTGCTGGATATAGGAAGCAATTCAATTCTTTTGCTACCCTACAATGAATAAAATTGTGGGTGCTTCCTGAATCAATCAACACTATTACCTTTTTCTTCTTGATTTGTCCTTCTATCTTGATGGTTTGAGGAGTGGTAATTCCCGCCAATGCATTACAAGATATGGTCGGATTTATTTGTTCTTCATCTAGGCTTTGTTCCTGGAGTATATCCTCTTCTTTTGACCTTTCTTGCTCCTTTTCTTCTTCCTCTTCACAATCTATGTAGAATAATTTCTTCTCAGCACACTTATGACCTTTTGTGTATTTGCTATCACAACTGTAACAAAGCCCTTTTGCTCTTTTTTCTTCCAATTGTTGTGGTGTCAACCTTTTAGGTTGTGGAAGACTAGGGGCAACAACACTTCCGTCTTTATAGTTGTGAGTGGTATGCTTCCTAGTTGCCATAATTTTGCTTTCCATTTTTCTTGCTAACCTGAATGCCTTCTCTAATGAATCAGGTTCCCAAAGGCGAACATCATGTTGGATATTATCCTTTAAAGACCCTATGAACACATCAATCCTATGCTCCTCTGGAATATCTTTTACCCTTATGTTCAATTTTTGGAACTCCTCAATGTGCTCCATTATTGAACCCTTTTGTTTGAGACTTATCAATTGGCTAAAAAAAGTGTTGCTTTTTGTATCCTCATAATGTGCTATCAATTCTTCCATAAAAATTGCCCAAGTGATAAATTTTTTACGAGCACAAAGCCATTGATACCATACAAACTGATTTGGTTCCAAATATACAGTTGCCATACGTACCTTTTGTGCGTTTTGCACATTATTGAGATCGAAGAATTGCTCCATCTGTAATATCCATGTGGTGGGATCCTTGCCATCAAACTTCCTCATATCGATTTTTGGAATATGGTGATTCTTAGATCCAACATTAGCGTCTATGGAATCATGATTAACATTTCTTTTGTTCTCATCATGAGTTTCCTTTACTACCTTTTCACCATTAGTAAGTATTTCTTGTAGAAAATTTGTCAAATCTGTCTTCAAATCTGCCATGCCTGTCTTCAAATTTGTGTTCAAATATATCTTCAAATTGTCCATCTTAGCTTCCATGCCATTCATCTTAGCTTCCACGCCATTTATCTTAGCTTCTGTTAACTTTTGTGAGCGTGACATTTGTTGCACTTGTTCTTGTAAATTTGATATATCATGTAGCATTTCTTCCTCTTCTTCATGAGTCATGCTAGAGCTTTTAGGTTCCTTACTAGGTGTTTGCATTTTCTTTCCTCGGGGAATCAGTTACCGATAATAATTCTCTACTATGCCCTTTGAATTCCTTCAAAATAAATTTTCAAACCAAGCTTAAGCAAAAATTTAAAAAAATCTACACACCTTTTTTCACTTTGTAGGAGCTTGATATTGCCTCTGATGTATCTCTGTACTTTCCAATCATCTAGTTTTGAATTTGTGATCTGTAGTAGTTCTTTGTGTCCTCTTTCCAATGCCACCAGTCTGATCCAAATTGGATTCTCCAAGAAAGAGTTATGCACAATCTCCCAAGATGACCTGATTATAGACCTTTCCAGAAGAGCGAACTTGTATGAAGTGCCACGTGTACAATTTTCGATCTTTGGTTCTGAAAAAGATATAAAAGAAACTACAGTCTGTCCTCTTTCTGTACCTTCTTACGAAATTTCAATCTGATTCCCAGAGAGAAAGTTATGACGATTTTCCCCAGGTCACCTGTTTTAAATGTAATTCAGGAGTCTGCAAAAAGACTAACTTCCTCAGATCATATCTCCGCAAATGTCGCGCGAAAAGCCTTGAAATTCAGACCCAAGGTTCAACGTGATTTCTTCTCAAATGGGTTTTTTTTGCGACTTCTGAAACGTCACAGAAAAAAAATTTATAGCGAAAATTCCACGATGACCTGTTTGGAGCAACGAAACCCTAGAATCCAAAGCTCTGATACCAAATGTTATGAAACCAACTCAAGAAAAGATAGAAAAGATAGATCAACGCCTTAGAATTCAGCCTCTTTGAGGGGGCAACCTCCTTTACATTACATAAATGAACAATTATTCGATGATACAAATGACAAAACCTCCTTTCTATATATAGGAGTCTAAGGAGTCACAATATAATCCAGCCGACCTAACAATAATAATATAAAGCCACAAAAATAACAATAGAGGGATTCTATGGGGCACAGAAATAACAATATGGGTGTAATAGGGGCACAACAATATAAATAAGGGGTATAACTACAATAGTAATGGGGTAATCACTAGTATTATAGGGACCCAAAAAAATACACAAAAGTTGAAGAAGTCTACAGAAGAATGGTAAATATTAAATTACCAGATATAGATACTTGGGAAAAATTAAATGATCGACTGTGAAGATTCAAGGTAAACAGTAGATACAAAGCAGTGAAAGAAAAGCAACAAATTAGCTAGGTCAAAGAGTATCAGATGAAAGAGTATCAATCAAAAGGAAAAGAAAAATAACAACCAGCATAGAGCAACAACAAAGTAGAAAAAACAGCAAAAGATCAAAGCATAAGACAGCAGAGCCAAATAAACAGGGACATCTTGCAGAAGTTACATATATGTATCTATCTTCTTGCATGAAGATATTTCTGTTTCCTTGAATAATTCCTAAATCAGTTTAGGATACTTTGTAACTATTTTTGTATAAATACTTCCTAATTCAAAGTATAAAGGGTGGATTGCTAAACATTTCTATAGTTGTATTGATCTGAAACCTAAGGGTTCATTGTACCATTTTTTCAAGTTAGCAAACTGGACTGAGTAATAAAGGCATTGCATTATAGGATTCTTGTGTTGGGCCACTTTAGTGAAGTATTTTCTGTTTGTCAAATTATTATCTTCTTAAGTGTTTCACATACTTGCATGTTATCTAAATTGAATGAAATAACTAGAATATTATTACAGAATTTGTTTAAGTACACTTTGTCTTGAACAATTATTCATTTTAATGTTTTCTTCTGATATCCAAAGTAGGAAATCCTTCATTTCTCTCTAGTTTCGATTGACCTCTATCATTTCCCTCATTATCCGGTTTGAGGAATCCTTAATTTCTCCTTGACCCCGATTGGAAACCATTTCACCATCTAGCCTAAAAGATCTGAATTTACTCAGCTACCATACCCTGTGAACATTATCTTTAAAACTTGATTCCTTCCTATTTTCTTGACATTTTACCCATAGCCCAATGGTAAAAGACATCCCTCTATCCATCTAAGTCAATGATTCCACCACCAAACCAAAGTCAAAACCCAATCAAGCTTAAATAAGTAACCTAAAATCAATTAACTAAACAAAGTTAAATCATAAAGAGAGAGCCCACTCTGAGCATTAGGAAGGCTAGATCCTAATATCAAAAGTAGGTTTGTGGTTACCTCTAATATTTATTTTGACACAAGATAACAACCGTAGGGAAATTTTAGAGTGATAACAATTGCTTCGATTCAGGGAAGAAGTTGTTTTTAGTTTCATTTATCATGCTTTGGATTTGATTGATGCTTGTTTGTTCGGAATTGTTAAAATTTTCAATAAAGTGCTTTATGTGAAAGATTCATTTTTCATTTTATGAAAAGAAGAACATCATTCTAGTTTACTTAAGCGAAAACATTGCATTAGTAGCATTATTGAGATGTTATAATTGCATGATCATGAGAATTGGAAATGGAATGAAACTTATTATGTTGTTATAGGAAGATTAAGCGCATTTTGGAGATTTATTAGTGAAATTTTTCATTCTTTGGTTGTTGCTTTGATTTTGTGTTCCCTATCTCTCAATTAGTGTTAACTTTCATCGAAGATAAAGATCTCTATTCTCATATAGTTGCATGTAGGAATTTTGTCAAATGACAGTAGTAGGGCCTTGTAATTGAGACCTAATTCAAGATCAACCGTTAAAATTTATTGAGTTAACCTAAGGAAGCATTGAAACTTAACGCTCACATTTAGAGGTCTAGCCTAGAGATGTGTTCTGGCTTCTTTAAACATAGCAGTTGTCATTCACTTCGGCACTAGACAGCGCTAGTACGGACTTGTGCTCCCCGTACCATCAAGTATATAAAGGGATACCCCACTAGGCTGTAATTCTTTATCCATAGCAAGCTGAGTCTATTGCCTTGTAAACATGATACATTGAACACAACATTTAGGGAGATTTCCTACCCGTACTTCTCGATTCGTCGAGAGGTATTCTATAGTTCATGGTTACCAGGTAATCCTTTTGCCTATACCCTAAGTAGTCATTTTTTATCTTTACTGACTCTTTAAATTTGAAAATATCATCGAGCACTTGTCCTTTTGAGCTCACTAATTCCGAAAGCGACTAGAGTCACCTTTCGTCATTTTCTTGACTCTTAAAATATGAAAAGGCAAAGTTTTGTTCCAGTGTCTTAAAATAAATTGCCCACGAAATATTCCTAGTTAAAGTTATCTTCCTTAGTGTTTCTTTAAAATTCGATTCCAATGGAAACATTCCTAGAGTCTACTAGTCAAGGGTTCCCCTTGGATGGGAATCCTGGTCCTTTTCCTTCTTTTGGAAATGTTGGTGCTCCTTATATGGCAACGTTGTCCCTCCCTAGATTAACCATTTGTTTACCTGTCTGGTTATTTTCGACCTCGGTGATCCCGAGTGTCCCAACTCCTACCCTGCCATCTCCTTCTTCTGAATTACATCACGTTGATTCTAAGGTTGATCTCTCCCCTTTTTCCACTGTTTCTTCCTCTTCCTCTTCTACTTCACCTGGTGAAAGTTTGAAATCCAATAACCAAGAGGCTAAGAAGAAGAAGAAGAAGACGACGAAGAAGAAGTAAGATAAGCGAGAGGCCAACCATGCAACTATTGCTCTAAATGCACTTCCTATCGACAGACCTTCTGATCCTTCATGGAAGGTAAACTTCCCTTGCAGGTTATGTAAGGGTGACCATCTCCTTCAAGATTGTCCTAGCATTCCCAGAGTCTTAGAGGTATGCTCTCAAAATCTAGATTGACCATCCCCATCGACCTTTGGATATCATGTCAATGCTACACCCTCGGTTAGCGATGGTAAGATGAAAGGGAAGATTAGATTCCCCTGTAGATTATGTGAAGGAGACCATCTTCTTCACCTTTGTCCTCTTATGGATAAAGCTTCCAAAGTTTTGGAAAACCTTGCATCTCCTCAACCCCAACTTCTTGTTGGTTATCAGAGGCTTTCTTCTGACCCTCTCCCGGTTGGTAAAGAGATTGACTTGGATTCATCTTTTGCATATCCTGCTCTTCCTGAGCGAGTCTCTCTTGTATCTCTTCCCGACCAACCATTGGTCAAAAAGAGTGTCGACTTGGCTCCACCTTCAGTTGTTCACTCTGTTCCAGAAGAGAGTGGTGATTATACTGCTCATGTTCTTCTCATCTCTTTAGATTCTCATGAATCGAAGAGTGACCCTCTTGTCCATGTTGTTCAAGAGAGTCCTTCTCCTATTCCTGGAGGGCATGGGGGAAATCATATGATACCCCCACCAAGTAGTTTTGTCATCTCTTTCGATTGGATTCCATTGACTGCTTTCTACCTTCCATCTTATGTGCCTTTCCAGATTACAATACAAGCCTATAATATGGTAGTACATGGCACTATATTAGATGAAGGTGCATATGTTAGCATCATGTCTTCTACTCCTTGGGAAGCTTTGGGTTCCCCACAGCTTGTGGCTGTCACCGAGAATCTGTTGGCTTTCAATGGAGGAACCAGTCAGCACTTAGGGATCCTTCCGAAGTTCCCTATTACTTTGGGAGGAAAGACTGTCTATATAGACGTGATGGTAGTCCAAGGTCCCTTAGATTTCAATCTTCTCCTTGGACACGACTATGTTTATGTCATGGGAGCTCTTGTTTCTTCACTTTTCCATGTGGTTTGTTTTCCGCACGGTGGGATAATTGTGGCCATTGATCAATTGCCGTTCATTGGTCAACACACGCCTCCTTTGCAACCATCATCCCCTATCAACTCTTGTTTTCAAGAAGTACCTTCCACGCCATAAGTCAATTATCTGGCTACCCGTTCCGTCTCCACATCTGTTGATGATCAGAGAGATGGTATAGTACATTATGTACTGAGGGCATTGGAACCTGACCTGTCTATGGTACCAATTGACATGTATTCCTCCTAGAGTGTGGTTCTTCCATCTAGTGAAGACCTCTTTGGAGTCATGTTCTCGTATGTTCCATGATCAATTGTCATGAGGATAGTTCTTGGTCTTGTGTCAACCTCGTTAAAAAATGAAACAAGGAGTCATGAGGATAGTTCCTGGTCTTGTGTTAACCTCGTTAAAAAATGAAACAAAGGGTGTGAGCATAGTTCTTTGTCTTGTGTCAAGCTCATTAAAAAATGAAACAAGGTTCTTGAGGATAGTTCTTTTACTATGTCAACCTCGTTAAAAAATGAAACATCTCCCTTTTTCAAATCGAGTCTTTGATTAAGATCTCATAAAATCCCAGTCGAGTCTTTCCAAGATCTCGAAAGTGAACCTTCATTCCGTCCACCTATTTGACTGAAATGAAGCTTTGGGGGCATGTACCTTGATTGAGTCATTATGCTGGGGGCATGCAAAGTTATAGTAAGCATAGTTTTTCATTTCAAGCTTGTGTAAACATGAAACCAAATCCAAGCAGAGTTCTCCATGGTTCAAGCTTGTGTAAAAATGAACCCATGCCCAATTTACATCTTGTGATTTCCATTTTTCTCAGCTAAATGAGCCTTGGTTGTTTCATTCCATCACCACCATCTCTTTGGGCGATCATATGTTTTCACTTGGTTGTTTTTCCCTTCCTAAGGGACCACATCGATGAGTACTTTTATTAGCTTGTCTCTTGACCATTACATGTTTTGAGTAGTTCCACCATTGTCGGAACCAGTTGCTACCCTTTATATCACTCGATCCTCCAAGACAAGTCATCTTTAAGCTCTTTTCTGACTCGTAAAAAATGAAAAGATCGCCGAGTATTTTTCCCTTTTTGACTCATTAAAAGAACATAAAAACAAGGGGTCTGCTTTCAAGCTCTTTTTTGACTCTTTAAAAATGAAAAGATAGTTGATCTCTTGCCATTTCAAACTCGTTAATGAATGCGAAACGTCATGCATCCAGTATAATTTTGCCCCTTTTTCGAGTTGGGATGCACTATTTACGAAAAAGGTACTCCTTGACTGAAATGGTCAATCAGTTCTCTCAAGTATCATTTTCAACCTTTTCGGGCTCGAGAGACACAAATGTACGAAAAGGGACCATACGGAGTTTTCTTTTCCGTGTTTTTTCCAAACTCTCTAAACAGGAAAAAGATATCAAGTTACACCTTTGTCGGTCTCGTTAAAATATTAAACGACATCAGATTTGACACCATGATGAACATGAGCGTCTCCTTCCTAGGGCTCATTAAACTTACTAGGTCGAATCTGTCCGAAGGATGAACTTACAGTGCAAGAATATGCTATCCCCTTCAAGCTTGTGATTAAAAAATAATTGGGGTACCTGCCAGAAATGGTGGGGGGAAAATTGGAAATCTAATTAGTTGTGTCAGCAGCTCACTCTTGAAAATGATACTTTCTACTTCGTGTTGGGTTGGGATATCCTCCTTTGTATCATTGACCTTCCTGGGTTGGGCTGTTCGTTTTTTCCTTCCGTTTGATCTCTTCCACGTCATCATGACCACTGATCCTATGGATCCAAAAGCTGCCAAACTTCCAGTTGTGTCGTTAATATGTTCCAGAGTTGTCCTTCTACAGTTACACTTACCCCTGATTCTCTATATCATCCAAAATAATTTTGCATCCCTTTGTCTTGTGTCAATGATGTGGGATACATTATGGCCCTCCTTCGACATGGTCGCTTCTTGTCAACTTCAACTCATTATCCGGTAAGTTGACCGAGAGACTCCCTTCCAGTACCTTAGAGCTTGCATGCCCTAATGAAAAGTTCTTCACACTCGATGACAAGTTCACATTATTGGCTTTCGATTGAGTGATTTCACGGGTGTTTGACTTCAGTTCCTCTATTCACATTCAATGGATTGTGCTAATAGTACCTTGAGGACCATTTTCATTATTGGTGGTTTCTCTCACGCTTGTTAATAGTTTGCATCATTGACTAGTAATCAAGCGACTTTCTAGCATGTTAGACGTCAACACATCTATTCACATGTTAGGATTTGTACTTTGATCGGGTCATGTTGGAGCGCAAGACCCTGGACTCAGATCACAAAAGTCTAGGTTGCGAAGTGATGTGACATGGTTATGTTGATATACATGTCTCTTTCAGATGGATGGCTGCGACCATAACATGAGTTATCATAAGTGATCCTTCTCATTATTGGATGGTTGCGACCATACCTTGGTTTCATTATGATCCTCTTTAATGGATGGTTGCACCCATGCCTGGATCCATTTACATGATCATTCTCTAGATGGTTGCGTCCATACCATGGTTCATTTATCATTTGATAGAGTTTTTAGTTATGTATATGTCTCTGTACTTGCTTGCAGGTTTTCCGACAACAAACTATGGTTCCCCACACTGATTCATAAACCATTTCATCCCTCACTCTAGTTCGGCCTTCACGCTTTAGGGGGCATTTGTTACATAGCATTTTGTCACTGTCCCTGTACTCCCCATTCCTTGATCCTGGAGGACCTCTACAGTGAAACCTATATGCTTTCCCTTCATGAAGAAACTCCCATTGTGTCCCTCTCCATGAGCAGAACAATTCCCTTTTACACAATTTCCTCAAAATCTTCTGTTTTTCCCAGTTTACAAGACCGGCGCTAATGGCCCTTGTCCTCCTCACACCAATATGCAGGGATTAACACTGTCCCTAGCACTGACCGGAGTGACTGAGCTTTGTTTCAGTCACGTCGGTCCTCTTATGTAAAGTTTTTAAATAAAGAACCGAAGATTCCAGCTCTAGAAGCTTCGTCACGAAAGTTTGGTAAATGGTTTGGCCGGATGGGGTCGAGGATGTCAGTTTGGGCTCCTTTCCCTATAAGGATGGAACTACCTCAAGAGATAAGACCTTCTCCCATGAGAAGAGGATCCATCTCCCATCCATTCATGCTATATAAGCCTCCAGTTTTCCCAAGCACAAGCTAGTGTGGTAGTGTTAATGTTGGTGTGGTAGTGCTAATTAAGTTTGGAGTAAACAACAAGAAATTCATAGTTGTAGCTCTCTAGTTGTGTGAGGAAGAAGTGTGAATTTGGTTTAGTGTGAAGCCTAAAGGGAAGAGTGTTAAAACTATCATTGTTGAGGTCATCATGGAATGCTAGCAGAAGTGTGTGGGAACCTGGTTTTTTCAGAGGAGAACGGAAACGTCAAGACAATGGTTGTAATCCCTTCTTGATTCAATATATATGCAACTATCGATTGATTTCCTACATAATGTGTCATCTTACATGTTCATGGCTTAATGTTTCTTGACTTGTTAAGTAGGTTGAATTACAATTTGTCTATTATCACGATTTTTGTTTGCTGTTGTTTACTTGTTTCAATTGTTTGAAGAAGGAAACGAGAGATAGTTGGAGCGAGCAAGCAAGGACATCATCAAATGGGATAAGCTTACTAAGGGGTAGGCCCTCTTAATTCGTTCTAACCTAAGGAAATCTTCTATAGAATGTATCGGTTGTGGCTAGACCCATTATTGGGCTAGAGGAATTGTTTGTGTCCGCACTTATAATTTTACTTCACCACAAATTGGCGACTCCATTGGGGAGCCAATCCTTCTGTTTGTCTTGTTTGAGATTTCATGGTTTTGTGTGAACTTTTCTAGTTCCACTTTTTCCCTTTGGTTCCATTTATTTTCCTTTGCTTACTGGTCTAAGTTTGAAATTCATAGTAGCAAATCTGGTCCCATCTTTAAAAAAATTTATTTTTTTCTTAGCATCCTCGCTCAGTGATAGTCACACAGATCAACACGATATGTTGAGAAATAGTCACTCTGACCTCCCTCTGGCGCTTTTTTTCAGTTAGGCAGTCGCGTCAATGCCTGTAAGTGAAGATTAGGGTTTGCCCCAAATCTTGGCCAGCGTGTTTTTCTCTCATGATTTCGACACTGTAAGCCTTTTAGACCATATTTTCCCTTACTAGAGTGCTTCATTTAGCTTGGTTTGTGTGCTTTCTTGGTTTAGCCCACCCTTTGATGTGTTAATTTTGCCCCTGTGTGAAGTTATTTTTTATTTTTTCTTTGAATCCCTCGATCAACACTAGTTGTCAGTTAGGTCATCACGCCAATCAATCCATCAGTGCTAGTTGTAGTATTGGTCAATCATGTGGGTCGTGCCTATCGGTGCTAGTTGTCAGTTAGGCAGTCGCTCCAGTCTCTGAGTTAAGAAAATATCTGAATTTCTCCCATTCCCATGCCAGTGTGTCTTGACCTTCAGACTCCCTTCTACAGACTCCCATCTTCATTGCTTCATTTGCAATCGAATGAGTGAAAGGGTCTCATTTGTTCTCTTATTTCGAGTGTCTCTTTTCTGTTTCCAAGCATAGATTACATTACTTGGTTTGTCGATTGAAGCATTTATGCATTTGGTTAGTTCGATTCAGGGAAGAATTTGTTTTAAGTTTCATTTATCATGCTTTGGATTTGATTGATGTTTGTTTGTTCGGAATTGTTAAAATTTTCATTAAAGTGCTTAATGTGAAAGATTCATTTTGCATTTTATGAAAAGAAGAACATCATTTTAGTTTACTTAAGCGAAAATATTGCATTAGTAGCATTATTAAGAAGCTAGAATTGCATCATCATAAGCATTGGAAATAGAATGAAACTTCTTATGTTGTTATAGGAAGATTACGTGCATTTTGGAGATTTATTAGTGAATGTTTTCATTCTTTGGTTGTTGCATTGATTTTGTGTTCCCTGTCTCTCAATTAGTCTTAACTTTCATCGAAGATAAAGATCTCTATTCTCATATATATTTGCATGTAGGATTTTTGTCAGATGACAATAGTAGGGCCTTGTAATTGAGACCTAATTCAAGATCAACCATTAAAACTTATTGAATTAACCTAAGGAAGCATTGAAACTTAACGCTCACATTTAGTGGTCTAGGCTAGAGACGTGTTTCAGTGTCTTTAAACCTAGCAGTTATCATTCGCTTCAGCACTAGACAGTGCTAGTACGGACTTGTGCTCCCTGTACCATTGAGTATATAAAGGGAGATCCCACTAGGATATAATCCTTTATCCATAGGAAGTCGAGTCTGCTGCCTTGTAAACGTGATACACCGAACATAGCATTTGGGGATATTTCCTACCCGTACTTCTCGGTTCACCGGGAGGTATTCTGCAGTTCACGTTTACCAGGTAATCCTTTTGCCTAGAATACCCTGAGTAGTCATTTTTAATCTTTACTGACTCTTTAAATTTGAAAGGATCATCGAGCACTTGTCCTTTTGAGCTCATTAATTCTGAAAGTGACTAGATTCACCTTTCATCCTTTTCTTGACTCTTAAAATATGAAAAGGCAAAGTTTTGTTTCAGTGTCTTAAAATTAACTGCCCATGAAATATTCCTGGTTAAAGTTATCTTCCTTAGTGTTTCTTTAAAAGTCTATTCCAATGGAAACATTCCCAGAGTCTACTAGTCAAGCATTCCCCTCAGATGGGAATCCTGTTCCTTTTCCTTCTTTTGGAAATGCTAGTGCTCCTTATATGGCAACGTTTTCCCTCCCTGGATTAACCATTGGTTTACCTGTCTGGTTATTTTCAGCCTCCGTGATCCCGAGTGTCCCAACTCCTCCCCTGCCATCTCCTTCATCTAAATTACAAATTACATCACGTTGATTCTAAGGTTGATCTCTCCCCTTATTCCCATGTTTCTTCCTCTTCCTCTTCTACTTCACCTGGTGAAAGTTTGAAATCCAATAACCAGGAGGCTAAGAAGAAGAAGAAGTAGACGAAGAAGAAGAAGTCAGATAAGTGAGAGGCCAACCATGCAGCTACTTTGCTCTAAATTCACTTCCTATCGATAAACCTTCTGATCCTTCGCGGAAGGTAAAATTTCGTTGTAGGTTATGTAATGGTGACCATCTCCTTTGAGACTGTCCTGGCATTCCCAGGGTCTTAGAGGTATGATCTCAAAATCTGGATTAACCATCCCCATCGACCTATGGAGATCATGTTGATGTTGCAACCTCGGTTAGCGATGGTAAGAAGAAAGGGAAGATTAGATTCCCTTATAGATTATGTGAAGGATACCATCTTCTTCACATTTGTCCTGTTATGGATAAAGCCTCCAAAGTTTTGGAAAACCTTGCAGCTCCACAACCCCAACTTCCTGTTGGTTATCAGAGGCTTTCTTCTGACCCTCTCCTAGTTGGTAAAGAGATTGACTTGGATTCATCTCTTGCCCATCGTTCTCTTCCGAAGCGAGACTCTCTTGTGCCTGTTCCCGACCAACCATTGGTCGAAAAGAGTGTCGACTTGGCTCCGCCTTCAGTTTTTCACTCTGTTTCAGAAGAGAGTGGTGATCATACTACTCATGTTCTTCTTGTCTCCTTAGATTCTCATGAATCGAAGAGTGACCCTCCCGTCTCGGTTCTTTAGGAGAGTCCTTCTCCTATTCCTGGAGGGCATGGGGGCAATCATATGATACCCCCACCAAGTAGTTTTGTCGTCTCTTTCGATTGGAGTCCATTGACTACTTTCTGCCTTCCATCTTATGTGCCTTTCTAGATTACAATACAAGCCTATAATATGGTAGTACATGTGTTGGCTTGTTGGGGCCTGACCCAGGTTCGAAGATGATTTAGCCAAACAAATCCCAGTACTACTGGCCCTTTTGGCAACAGTCCATGGAGCGCGGATTAACTTCTCACCTGAAGTAGTACGGGAGGGTGCTAGAACCAGGTTTCTGCACCTTGGGGATGTCTGATGGGTTCCAAGTGGTCTGCGGTTTGACCCTGTGCGTACGTCACTACGCGCACTTATCAATACCTCGCAACTTGCGATGCTACCCTCGCGCAGCCCTACTCGGGGCCTGAACAGTGTTATTACCCAAATCCTTACTAGTAACCCAATATCAGTTGATTAGCTTAGCTTATCTGTATTCTTTCAGTTATACTTAACAATATTCTCCATTCATACAAGTACATGCAGTAAATAAATAGTATAATTGCAAATGATATCAAACAGGAAATAAAACAGAACATACACACGGAATTCAGATAAAACTTCTTGGTGGGCCCCAATATTGCAGCAATAACACTGCAACTCCTGGGACTCCCTTCTTTACTTTTATCAACCCGGTAGTTCGTAACAAACTTGGAAGCAATGGTGCTATATGCACAAGTACTAGCTCTTGCCGCGGCTATCACTTGACCAGCTGGCACAAGTCCGCTAGGAGCTTAATCCAACTTCTATGAGCTCTTAGAAGAAGCTTTTTAACTGATGGATAAAAGCTAACTCAAAAGAGGCTAATCTACTTGCAGAAAGAAACTGAAAGCGGAAAGGAAATGCAAACCCTAGCAAACCCTAGTTTTATCGACTAACCCTACTGGTGCAAGAAAAATGATGAAAGCTATAGAAAGGAATGCCATTGACTCTTAGAAAGGTAAAATGCATGTGACTAAGCTACTTTTGAAGTGAAATCTGAAAAGAAACATCTTTTTGTATTTTTGAGTAAGTTGGCAGAATTATTGTGCATGTGCTTTAACTATTTTTGACTGTGCAGAGGTGGATTGGCAAGAGGAAATGCTTGCAGGAGGTTTGGAAGGTTAGAAAAGGGCCTAAGGGGTCCCTAGCACCCTTCCAGAGAGTTTCACAGTGATCAGATCTCAAGAAATTGCTTTCGTGAGCTTCTACAGGAAGTCTGCAGGGGTTCTACAGGATGTTTTGAAATTTCTACAGGATGTTCTGTAATTTTCTACAGGATGTTCAGAAATGGGATTTTGGAGGATGGATGGAGGAAGAAATATGAAGGAGTGGGTATGGAGGTGAGATAAGGGTGTGAGGAGATCCAAGACTTGGGGAATGGGGCTGAGGAGTGGCGAGGATGGTTGGATTTGTTCAAGGAGAGGTAGAGCAATGTTGCACAAAAATATGGGAATTTAGGGCAAAGTGAGCAAATGGAAAATGTGAGGCAAGAATCTGAGTTGGAGGATGGAGTGGGCAGGATTGATGGAGTACTGGCAGATGAAGAAGTACTACAGGTGCTCTGCAAGTTATTTCTCCAACTGAACAAACAAAGACTTGGAAAATCAGAGACCTAGTTATGTTAACCTAATCTGATCTAGTTAACAGTAAAGAGAATGAACAGAAGTTTATTTGCAATGAAACCATGTATAATAACTATGCAATGAAGCAATCAAGAATATGAACATGTAACCAACTTTTGCAATTAAAGATCGAACACTAATGATTGCATGGTGAAGCAAAGACAATGTTTTTGGTGGCAGCAAGGTCACCTTGATCCCAGCTCCTGATCCGACTGAGGGAGAGGTGAAATCAGAGGTACTTGATGGCCCTTTTTCTGAATATCTTCCCTGTTATTAACCTATCAACTAAATATGAACATGAAAATCCTTTTTAATCATCAAAATCAATCTAAATAACAAAGCAAGATTTAAATCTAAATAGCAGATTTTATTCTAAGAATGCAGCAAAAACACATAAAGGTAAACAAAGGAGGTACTGGGCACTTGATTTGGGCCCAACCCCAAGAGATACAGCCTCATAAGATAGAATAGATCTGGTGCAAAGCTGGATTCATTTTTATTGAGAAAGAAATAATAGTTACATCAAAAACTATCCACAAGGAAAAGCTTGAAAATGTGCTGAAATGCAGAGCTAACCTACTGCCTAAAAAATGACTAAAATCTAACTGCAAAATAGCTAACTTCTACCTACAAAGTGACTAACTAAAATGAGGTCCTAAGCCTTCTTATTTATACAAATTGAGGACCCCAACAGCCCTCCTAAATTTTAGGAACTCGGCTGCCAAAACTTGTAGTTAACAGCAACTTTACTAGCCCTTGCTTGGTTGCCCTTGTGATAATCGATTTGGTGGCACTTGAACTCCGAGATGATGGTGGATAATTCAAGATAAGGGCCCATAAATGAAGGGGACACCTTCCTACAAATCCTCTCCACGAATTTGGCTGCTAAGTGCTCATTTAAACCTTTGATTTTGTGTCCAAATTGATCAAAAAGACTGCATAAATCACACATTAGACTTGTTGGCATAATGACTAACCCAATTCACTCTATTAGCATAAATATAATCAAAAACATGCAATAAACTAATGAGAATGGTGTATTAAGTCGAATTAGGAGGCTGAATGAGCCCATATAATTATCCATTTTTGGGGCTCATCACTTCTCTTTATTATTCTTCTTCCTTGGTTACAGACTCGACTCTGCCCTGCACACTCAGCTACAGGGGTCCGCGCACTCAGCTATAGACTCTACTAGGCCTCTGTACACTTAGCTGCAGAGCCTCTTCCTACTACTATTACCCAAGATACTAGACTCTTGCTCTATGCTCTCTATCTTTCAGACTCCATCCGTTGGTTCACTCCCTTCATTCCTTAGTTCCTTTACAACTTAGAGCCTCGCTCTATTTATACAATCCCATGGTCCGTGAACCATGGGTAGGCTGACACTGCATTCAAAACTTAGGGCGGAAAACCCTATGAATCTAACATACAATTCGCGCTCTACGCCCACAATTCGCTGAATTTTTACAATAATAACAACTCAAAACTTGGGCTTTAAGCCCTAAAACATGTTGTGGGGGGATTCCATTCCCAACAGGCCCCCAACACAAACATCATGACTTGCCCTCGAGTCACTCTGTCGGCGCAGCGATCTTGGCGCGGAGTCCCTCCAGCTGGTCCCGAACAGTCTTGATGTCTGCAGTGCACAGAGCTGCTGCTTGTTGAACCTGTTGCATTCTCCCTTCTGAGACCTATGTTTCTAGTGTGTTTCACTACATCTACGCATGCATCCCCTGAATCTATGCGATCTTTCCTTCAATATCTGAAGTGATTGTGAAGGCTTCGTTAATCCATGGTTGGACATGCACTTTGAGAACTACTTCCTTATGGTGCACCGTGTCTACTTGCTCCTTTAATGCCTTGTCTTGCTGCATTCTTGCAAGCCGTTGAGTAAGGACTACTATCTGCATAGTCCCTCTGATGTTGTCATACTGTTGCTGGAGTTCACGTGCCTCTGTCTCCAATGGTTGGATGTTGGGGTCCTCCTGCAATGTCATGAGGACCTCAAGCGCTTGTTCCAACATGTTGGTACAGTCACGCACTGCACCTCCAATATCTTCCAACCCTACTATAATAGTGTTGGCGCACTGTTCTCTGATCTCTAGGGGAGTGGAAGGTTATGCTTTCAACCACAGCTCGGCAATTTGAAGGTTCAACTCTAGCTGAACCTTTGTTGTCTCTTCTCTTGTATCGCGGACCCCACTTGCCAAACTATGAATCTGCACTTCTACCGGTAAATCTACTACGATAGCCAGTTTTGGGATGCATCGGCAAGCGTCAGCTACCATTTACACCAACCTTTGGTTCTGCGACACCAACTCATTGTGCTGCAAGCTGAGTTGCTCCATATTGATCTTCTCTTCACTAAGAACTTGGATAGCGCAGTTCTCCCTAGCACACAACTCTGCTATTATTCCATCCTGTAGCTGATAGAGTGTTTCCCAAGGAAGGGCAGCTAGATTAAGGCCAAGGCCTTTCATCATGCTAACTGTCATTCGGTCCATTGCATATGATGATATTAATTCTCCCTCTGGTAACACTATTGTGTTGGCCATCCTCGCGCCCAGCATCTACTCTACTCTTGAAGTGCTTGCTGCGACGTGGGTAGACAGAATACCTTCCTGAGGGGGTTGCACCTTTAACTCCTACAGCTGAACCCTGAGGACCCCCAACACACTCTGGTGCTCCATCATAAACTCTCAGAGCGCTTCACTGGTGACATCGCAGACTGTCTCACCAATGTCATGGAGATCACCTTCAGTTAAGGTGATCGGGTTAATGGCCATCTTCGAGGCCTTGACCTTCTTTCTTGGACCCGATCTTTCTGTGATACGCGGTCGTTTGAGTTGTATCGACATGGTCCTTGGGTCCGCACTCCCTTCTACTATTACTGTGTTCTCTACCTCCTATCCTGAGGATGTTGCTTGGCCCTCCTCTGCTTGTACTATTGCGGCCTCTGTTGTCTGCATTGTTGTTGCTTCTGTGGCCTTCTTCTGCTCCGCGGCTACCTGTGCCACTTCCTGGGCTGCCCTTACCTCGGCTACTGCCTTTTCATTTCCCCTTCTCTCAGCCAGTTGGGTGACGTGCAGCTTGGCATCATCCTTCTTTTTCTGTGTTGCTGCCTTCTCCAGTTGCGCTAAATCTGGGGCGCGCCACTCAGGGGGCCATGTTTCCAATACAATGAAGATTGCGTCATCAGTGGCTACAAATGGTATCTTTTTCCACTGCTTCGCCAGATCCTTCTGTGCCCTGATGTAGATGTTGTGCATATCCACCTTTAAGTCTGCAAAACTTTGAGACAATTGTGCACCGTAGGTGACAGGCGCGGCCTCCTATTGATCCACATTTGGATGCTCGCCTCCATGAGAACCCAAAAAAATTTTATATCGCGAATTCGTTTCTCGTCTTTAGTGGCCTGGAGTGAAGCGTAGCACTTCGCAGTCTCTGGTAAGTCTCATTCAATGTTTGGGAACTAACTATCCTCTGGCAGTTTGCCTGCTACAAGCAAGATGGATAAGAGAAACCGCATGTAGTGGAAGGTCTTACCCGACTCCTGGGCCTCGCCATAGTTTAACAAAAACTCCTTGCAGAGGAACTCGACCCAGTTGAACTGTACCCCCTCTGTGCACTATTCGGCCAACGTGACCACCGGCACTAGTACCTCATCAACGCGGCATTTTCTCATCACTTTACCGGCCAAGAGTTGGGTGGCTACATGCACCCCCTTATCCTTGATGTTGGAGATGGCATAGCCCCTCTTCTTTTTCTCCAGCTTATAATTTGCCTTCATGGCCTCTGCAAGAGCCAAATCACTACCTTTCCCAGCTATCATCGCTGGGTCCTTTCCTTTACAGGGAAGCCGAGAAATTCTGTGGATGAGGTCTACCATGATGGGAATAGGCTCGTCCAGCCATAGATACCCATCATGCACTCGGCAGAGTAGCTACCTGATGATGAAAATGGTGATGGGCGTGCTGTGGAAATGTGGTATCCATAACAAATGCAACAACCCAGCCTTTTCCACACCGCGTAGCCATTTTCGCGGCTCTAACGTTATCACCGCCCCCTCCGTATTCTACTTCATCAGATTTTCCATCTCTAAGTGCGAGAACTTCTTGCTGTCCATGAGGTCCCAGTCTTCAAATTTCATGGTGGGCATGTGGCCTAGGTGTGAGCCCTCAAATACAATGCCATCGAGGAGGAGCGGGGTCTGGAGTGAACTCTTTGTTGCATCCAAATCCTTCGGTACTTTGGATTTCCCTTTCCGCGAAGGGACATACGTGGGTAGTTTCGCTACAGAGCGCAACGGTTGGATGTCCTCCTCCACGTCTTCTTCTTCTTCTGCAGTGGCAATTAGGGCCTGCAAATATTCTTCCTCTTCATATGTTTCAATCATGACTACCTTCCCTTTTTCTTCCATTGATAACTTGTTGTGCTACGAATTCCTCAGGGACATGCATACTGGTCCCATTGCCTGCTTATCCTTCTTCGGCCTCGGCGTCCGCGGTGATTTGGGGATTTCTGTCACAACCCCAACGTCTTCGAGAACATCCTGTACCATGGGGGTCTACGCGGCCTCGCCGGCAATTCCTTCTTCACTTCCCAACCCATCCTTGGTGTTCGTCATCATTGCTATGCTATATGTTGTTTATCACGAACTCAAGGGCTCTATTATCGCTCAGCTCTCAACACTCTATGCTATGCTCAACTGCTCAATGCTAAAATGACCAAGTGTTTTCTACTAGCTAGCCCTTTGAGTTTTATAGTGCCTTTTGAATTCAAATTCGACCATTCCCCCCAATTCCGGGCCATTAATGCTTTCTTAGCAGCAGATTTTCCCAAATCTTGCCCATAACTCGCATCTTAAATTCCCGCCACCCACACCATTTGCCCTCAAATCGGACATCCCATCATGAATAGTGACACCAATGGTCACTTCCTAGCTAATTCATGCGGCAGCGCAGCCCTTCATGCGTGGTCGTGAACCCTGTGACATCCTACTTCTATGCACACCTCTCAGAGTGGGCAGCTCCCAGGCAGAATATTTTCTAGTCCTACGCTCTCTTTCAATTGCCTAGAGTGCTAAGAATGTCCTTCCTATGGCTAGTCAGGTGGGTGCACCACCCGTGTGAGGCTTCATCTCATCCTCCATCATGGTTCGCAAAGAATCCCCATCTGCCATTGTGGTGATTAGCACTGCGCACTCTACTATTTGCAATGCACTTCCTTAGTTACTGTGTTTGGCAATATGCAGCAAAGACATACACAACTCCATAGATGTTTCTTATTTAGACCCCTCTCCTTATCGCAGGTCTCCCCTTGGTCAACTACTTTTGGCCTTCGATGGGTGAATGCTTTACGGCTTGGCTGGCTCGCACTTCTCCCTGTGGAGTTATCCCTTCTATTTTTCACCTTGATCTCCTCACCCTGATGGGAAAGCGATAACGAACCTTTGTCAAGCGAGCCATACTTCCTTACCAACTCCAACCCTACCCCTGGTATTGGTTGGTATTGGAACCAACTCCACCCTAGAACTGAACCCTACCTATTGGTATTGGAACCACTAAACCAACCCCTGGTATTGGAGCAACCTGACCCCTGACTAAACCCATTTATGCGCCTAAAGGTCCTCGACCAAGAAAGAAACCTCGATTCTAGCCATGGCAGTGGACTAACCAATTTTTGGTGATAGTCCTCTAATTCGTTAGTGTGATCGTCTGCACCTTTCCTTTCCATCCTTGGTTTATCGACAAGAATTGCTACCTTTATTTTGTTTCCCTGCCTCTTGACCTCTGCATCCATTAAAGCGCCTTTCTTTCTTAGTCATGCCTAGTCCTTTTCAAGTTCATGAAGTCTAAAGTTTCCCTGTCGAATTGCTTCCTGAAGTCTTATATGTTCCGCTTCGCATAGTTGTGTGATTTCTTCGTCCTGGGCTTCGCGCACTGTCACATCTATGGGTGCTGTTATGTGCGGATTCGTCTTTGCATGCTCGTAAGAGATTATGGTCCCTACTTCATTCCGCAGCCTTAGAATTTCTCTCGTAGTCAGGGTTTTACACATGGTCCTATAGGCCCATCGAACCATTGGTACACGCAAGTCCCAGTCAGTGCATCTAACCTGGTGGACCTTGTTCAGCACTTCGCACACCCTACCAAATGCTTCCCCACGGATAATATTCGATGCACTTCGTCTTTCCTGCCACTGCAGTTTGTTCCTATTTTCTATCCTGGGAGTGGTGTGCATTTGTGTGGGCTGCATGCCATACGTCTATACCCATCTAGAAAGGTAGGCACGCAAGCCGTTTTTCCCCTCATAACTGGCTCTCATTCTTAGATGGGGTTATCCAAATCGTATAAGCATCCCCCTTCTGCATTCGCACCAATCCCTGAAACTCTATCGGTGCGTACCCCCCATCATGAAGGCGTAGCGCATAGTGCCCATTTCAGAGCTTCAAAACGCTACTATTCCAGCACTTTGCTCTCAAATTTGTTCAAGAATTCATCCACCGCTGTCAACCCATCATACACAAGAAGATCTCTTAACTCTGTTGTCACACAGCACAGTGATCTTACCATCACGTTGCAATTGAGTGTGGTTACCTCGTGTAACCAGTTCTACCATCTTTCTATTTCCTCATCTGAATCTCAAGTGTAGGAGCTTTCGAACTCCCATGAAATCCTACCATCTGCTATTGGATTCACCCAATCCTTCTCTCGCGCAGTTATTTTATAAATACAGTCTAGTTCATCGTTGCTCTCGTCATCACACGTGGCTCTATGTAGCGTGCTCCTTCCACCTGGTCTAAAGTTACTACTATGCGTAGTGACTTTTTCTCAAATATAATTTTGCACTTCTTTATATTTATTACTCCGTTCATAGCAGTGGCCCAGTCTATTCCCAATAGCGCAATATAGGGATTGTTGTCATCAACAATCTCTATCACCTCGAAATCTCCAAGCGTGCTCGCACCTTCAATGTCTACTGTTATCCCCTGCAACCTTCCCATCGATATAATCTTCTGTTGGTTTGCCATCCGTAATTGAATAGGGTACCATTGCAACGCGGGCCTATCCATGCGCTCCCATGTCTATTTTGGCAACACATTCTCGTCCGATCCTAGATCCAGGATGACTTGATCCATTTCATACTCTCTGATTTGTGCAGTCAATCTCATTTCCCTTCCTATTCACAACACATGCTTTCCAAGTTTTCAGACTACGTGCAGTTCTCCTGACCCCGTGCACCTAGTGATAAGTTCCTACAATCCTCTCACAGCCTTGTTGTCACACAGCAGTTTCATACATGTCTCCAAAAAGGTAGTGATCATTGAAGGAACCATCTCCGACTCTATTTGATCCTTACTACCTAAAGTGGAGGCTTCTGTGAAGCTCTTCTTAGCTTCCATGAATGTCTCCTTCGTGCGCTCCAGATCAAATTCAGGTTCCTTTGTAGGAGCCTTGCGAACCCACACACTTTCTTCAGGCTTCTTACCTTTGTCATCTGCTATCGTGATATCACTTCTGAGCACTATGTTTACATTCCGGTCCTCTTTGCGCGGCTTAGACCTCATCATTTGCAAATTCTAAGTTGGGGGAGGCTGGAGTACCCCATTCTCGCGCAGCCTCACTATCAGTGTAGGGTATTCCTCTACCTCATGATCAAACTGAGTACAGTATAAACATGATGTTCTCGTCGGATTTATACAATCACGAACATAGTGCCCTGGCCCTTTGCAATTGTAACAAATTAGATGTCTGCGACCCCTTCTTGGTCCCATTCCACCTTGACCTCGTCCGTGCCCCTGAAATCTAGCATGCTCCATTCCTGCATTCGGGTCAAGGGTTCGTGTTTCAGTCTGCACTCTGTAGGCAGGAGTCTAATCCATCATCACTCATAACTTCTTCAGGTGCGCTCATCATGGCCTACCAACCTGCAGAAATTACAGAACAATTGTTGGGACATCTACATATACTTCTGCAATAGATGACAATTATCTGTAGCGTGTCTTCCTCCAATCTGACAAACCGCACACCATAATTCAGGCGTCGCGCTCAGTCCTGCTTGTGCCTCTGGTCTTAATGGCATTGGCCCTCCTCCCACCAAGTAGTTCATGAAGACTAGACAATGGCCCTTGTCATGCCCCTGGCCTTTGCATTTTATGCACCATACTTCCTCGTGCGCCTCTGGCTGACTTGTCCTATCCTGTTTCAAAATCTGCATTTCCAGACACAAATTTTGCAGTTGCGCGTGGATTTGTTGGACTCCCGGGCCAGGATCTTGTATTGGGGTCTCGTGTAGTCTCATTACAACCTCCAAAGCTTCGAACTGAGTGGATAAATTTTACTGCGATGGCGCCATCCTGATATGCGGTGCTAGGGACGCTACAAAACATGCGTGATGTTGCCCATCTGTCAAGGTCATGTTGGCTTCGTGAATCATACTCTTCAGTCTCTGATATAGATCCCATGGTGTCTTGCCTAGAAGCATCGCAATCTCCTTAAACCCGATAATCGATTGTGTCTCCGACTTTGGTCTGCTAAATTCCATGTTTAGAGTGGCCTGGATATCTGCGATCCCTGCGTTCGGATGGTCATTAGAATGCTTAATGTACCATGTTAGTGCACTATCTTGCAATGCGCTTACTAAAGTTTCCTTCTTTATATTGTCATCCACAACTCCTTGTGCTTCCCATATGGCCCTTACCACGAACCAAAATTGGTTCGGATCTTCGTTCCCTACTCCTCTAAATACCGCGCTCGCCATATTGAACTGTGGTGGTGGCGGAGGTGGTGTGGGCGGAGATGGAGGTGAAGATGGTGAGACTAGTGGCAGTGTAGGTGGAGGTGGTAGGTGTAGAATTCATTGCCTTATCAGACCGACCGCGCTTCTAGGAGAAACTTTCGTGAGCTATTCCTCACTTTCCCACAGAGGTGAAATCAAGGGCTATTTTCAATCTCTGCGCTACCTTTGTTTCTATATATCCTCCCACTTTGCATAGCCACAATTTATTTGCATACCCCGCTTTTCACACAATAGCATCTTAATCCAAGTGTTCAAATATTTAACGTACTTACCTCATGGTCCTTTGAGGAAGCGTCATTCCGCCTTGCTGTAGCTGACTGTCGTGTCTACCGCGAACTCATCGATAAATCCTCCTATAATCCAATCGAGCCAATGGTCCACAGTGCGCGTGATCTTATCTTCCGATGCTTCTAGTCTGTGCACTAATTCTGGATTCCACACGATTGGTTTCTCGAGCCTACACCTTCCCTTACTATCTTCTAGATTCGCGATCCACACATACAGCTCAGAGGGAAAGGATGCAAAGAAAATTTCGTGGATTTCCATATATAAGTAGCGCTCCAACCACTATTCCTTTGATACTTGAGAATTCATGTTTTCCTGCACCGTGAACTCGTGAATCTTTCTGTCTAACCACCCTTCAATTTCTTTCTTCGTTTGATTCCAATGACACGACATTAGACATACCTTATGTAGATCTTGGTCTCGACAACGGAACCATTTGTTGGCTTGTTGGGGCCTGACCTAGGTTTGGAGATGATTTATCCAAACAAATCCTGGTACTACTAGCCCTTTCGACAACAGTCCGTGGAGCGTGGATTGAGGTCTCACCCGAAGTAGTATGGGAGGGTGCTAGAACCAGGTTTCCACGTCCTAGGATATCTGATGGGTTCCAAGTGGTCTGCAGTTTGACCCTGTGCGCATGTCGCTATGCACACTTATCAGTACCTTGTAGCCTGCGATGCTGTGCTCATGCAACTCTACTCGGGGCCCGAATAGTGTTATCACCCAAATCCTTACTAGTAACCCAATATCAGTTGATTAACTTAGCTTATATGTATGCTTTCAGTTAAACTTAACAATATTCTCCATTCATGCAAGTACGCGCAACAAATAAACAGTATAATTGCAGATGATATCAAACAGGAAATAACACAAGAACAGATACACGGAATTCAGATAAAACTTCTCTTCATTATTCTTCTTCCTTGGTTACAGACTTGACTGGGTCCACGCACTTAGCTGCGGACTCTTCTAGGCCTCTGTGCACTCAGCTGCAGAGCCTCTTCCTACTACTATGACCCAAGATACTAGACCCTTTCTCTATGCTCGCTATCTTTCAGACTCAATCCCTTGGTTCACTCCCCTCATTCCTTAGTTCCTTTACAACTTAGAGCCTCACTCTATTTATACAATCCCATGGTCCATGGACCATAGGTAGGCCAACACTACATTCAAAACTTAGGGTGGACAACCCTATGACTCTAACATACAATTCGCGCTTTGCGCCCACAATTCGAGGAATTTTTACAATAATAACAACTCAAAACTTGGGCTTTAAGCCCAAAACATGTTGTGGGGGGTTCCCCACAGCTTGTGCTTGTAACTGAGAATCTATTGGCTTTCAACGGAGGAACCCGTCAGCCATTAGGGATCCTTCCAATGTTCCCTATTACTTTGGGAGGAAATACTATCTATATAGACGTCATGGTAGTCCAAGGTCCCTTAGATTTCAATCTTCTCCTCGGACGTGACTATGTTTATGTCATGGGAGCTCTTTTTTCTTCACTTTTCTGTGTGGTTTGTTTTCTGCACGATGGGAGAATTGTGACCATTGATCAACTGTCGTTCATTGGTCACCAAACACCTCCTTTGCAACCATTGTCCCCTGTCGGCTCTTGTTTGCAAGCAGTGCCTTCTCCGCCACAGGTCAATTATGTGGCTACGCATTCCGTCTCCACATATGTTGATGATCACACAAATGGTATACTACATTATTTACTAAGTAAATTGGAACCCAATCTGTCTATGGTACCAATTGACATGTATTCCTCCCAGAGCGTGGTTCTTCCATCTAGTGAAGACCTCTTGGGAGCCATGTCTTGTATGGTCCATGATTAGCTATCGTGAGGATAGTTCCTAGTCTTGTGTCAACCTCGTTAAAAAATGAAACAAGGAGTCGTGAGGATAGTTCCTGGTCTTGTGTTAACCTCGTTAAAAAATGAAACAAAGGATGTGAGCATAGTTCTTTGTCTTGTGTCAAGCTCATTAAAGAATGAAACAAAGGTTTTGAGGATAGTTCTTTTACTATGTCAACCTCGTTAAAAAATGAAACATCTCCCTCTTTCAAATCGATTCTTTGATTAAGATCTCGTAAAATCCCAGTCAAGTCTTTCCAAGATCTCGAAAGTGAACCTTCATTCCATCCACCTAGTTGATTGAAATGAAGCTTGGGGAGCATGTACCTCGATTGAGTCATTATGTTGGGGGTATGCAAAGTTATAGCAAGCATAGTTTTTCATTTCAAGCTTGTGTAAACATGAAACTGAATCCAAGCAGAGTTATCCATGGTTCAAGCTTGTGTAAAAATGAACCCATGCCCAATTTACATCTCGTGATTGCTGTTTTTATCAGCTAAATGAGCCTTGGTTGTTTCATTCCATCACCACCATCTCTTTGGCCAATCATATGATTTCACTTGGTTGTTTTTCCCTTCCTGAGGGACCGCATCAATGAGTGGTTTTATTATCCAGTCTCTTTACCATTACATGTTTTGAGTAGTTACACCATTGTCGGAACCAGTTTCTACCCTTTATACCACTTGTTCCTCTAGGATAAGTCATCTTTAAGCTCTTTTCTGACTCGTAAAAAATGAAAATATCGCCGAGTATTTTTCCCTTTTTAACTCGTTAAAAGAACATAAAAACAGGGGGTCCGCTTTCAAGCTCTTTTCTGACCCTTTAAAAACGAAAAGATAGCCGAGGCCTTGTCGTTTGGAACTCGTTAACAGATGCGAAACGTCATGCACCCAGTATAAGTTTACCCCTTTTTTGGGTTGGGATGCACTATTTACGAAAAAGGTACTCCTTGACTGAAATGGTCAAGTGGTTCTCTCAAGTATCCTTTTCTACCTTTTGGGACTCGAGAGACACAAATGTACGAAGAGGGACCATATGGAGATTTCTTTTCCATGTCCTTTTCAAACTCTCTAAACATGAAAAAGATACTGAGTTACATGTTTGTCGAACTCATTAAAATATTAAACGACATCGGATTCGTCAATATGACGAACATGAGCTTCTCCTTCCTAGGGTTCATTAAACTTACTAGGTTGGATTCGTCCTAAGTATGAACTTACAGTGCAAGCATATGCTATCCCCTTCAAGCTTGCGATTAAAAAATAATTGGGGTACCTGCCAGAAATGGTGGGGGAAAATGTGGAAATCTAATCAGTTGTGTCAACAACTCACTCTTGAACATGACACTTTCTTCTTTGTGTCATGTTGGGATATCCTCCTTTGTATCGTTGACATTCCTGGGTTGGGCCGTTCATTTTTTCCTTCCATTTGATCTCTACCACGTCATCATGACCATCGATCCTATGGATCCAAAAGATGCCAAACTTCCAGTTGTGTCGCCAATATGTTCAAGAGTTGTCCTTCTACAGTTACACTTACCCTTGATTCTCTGTATCATCCAAAATCATTTTGCATCCCTCTATCTTGTGTCGATGATGTGGGATACATTATGGCCCTCCTTCGACACGGTCGCTTCCTATCGAACTCAACTCATTATCAGAGAAGTTGACCAAGAGACTCCCTTCCAGTACCTTAGAGCTTGCATGCCCTATTGGCAAGTTCTTCGCACTCGACAACAAGTTCACATAATTGGCTTTTGATAAGGTGATTTCATGGGTGTTCTATTTCAATTCCTCTATTCACATTCCGTGGATTGTGCTTATAAAACCTTGAGGACCATTTTCACTATTGGTGGTTTCTCTCGTGCTTGTTAACAGTTTGCATCATTGACTGGTAATCCAACGACTTTCTAGCATGTTCAATGTCAACACATCTATTCACATGTTAGGATTTGTACTTTGATTGGGTCGTGTTGGAGCTCAAGACCCTGGACTTAGATCACAAAAGTCCAAGTCAAAGTGATGTGACATGGTTATGTTGATATACATGTCTCTTTCAGATGGAAGGTTGCGACCATACAATGAGTTATCATATGTGATCCTTCTCATTATTGGATGGTTGCGACCATACCTTAGTTTCATTATGATCCTCTTTAACGGATGGGTGTGCCCATACTTGGATCCATTTACATGATCATTCTCTGGATGGCTACATCCATACCATGATTCATGTATCATTTGACAGAGTTTTCAGTTATGTATATGTCTCTGTACTTTCTTGCAGGTTTTCTAACGATAGACTACGTTCCCCGCACTGATTCATAAATCATTTCATCCCTCACTCTAGTTCGGGCTTCACAATTTAGGGGGCATGTGTTACACAACATTTTGTCACTGTCCCTCTACACCCTATTCCTTGATCTTAGAGGACCTCTACAGTGAACCCTACTTGCTTTCCCTTCATGAAGAAACTCCCATTGCGTCCCTCTTCATGAACAGAATAATTCCCTTTTGCACCATTTCCCCAAAATATTCTGTTTTTCCCAGTTTACAAGACTGGTGCTAATGGGCCTTGTCCTCCTCCCGCTGATATGTAGGGATTAACACTATCCCTATCACTGATCGGAGCGACTAAGCTTTGTTCCAGTCGCACCTTTCCTCTTATGGAAAGTTTTTAAATAAAGAGTCGAAGCTTCCAACTCCAGAAGCTTCATAACGGAAGTCTGGTAAATGGTTTGGCCAGATGGGGTCGAGGATGTCAATTTGGGCTCCTTTCCCCTATAAGGATGGAACTACCTCAAGAGATAAGACCTTATCCCATGAGAAGAGGATCCATCTCCCATCCATTCATGCTATATAAACCTCAAGTTTTCCCAAGCACAAGATAGTGTTGTAGTGTTAATGTTGGTGTGCTAATGCTAATTAAGTTTGGAGTAAACAACAAACTATTCATAGTTGTAGCTCTCTAGTTGTGTGAGGGAGAAGTTTGAATTTGGTTTACTGTGAAGCCTAAAGGGAAGAGCTTTAAAACTATCATTTTTGAGGCCATCATGGAATGCTAGCAGAAGAGTGTGGGAACCTAGTTTTTTCGAAGGAGAACAACAACGTCAAGAAAATGGGTGTAATATCTTCTTGATCCAATATTTATGAAACTATCGATTGATGTCCTACATGATGTTTCATCTTACATGTTCATGGCTTAATGTTTCTTGACTTCTTAAGTAGGTTGAATTACAATTTGTCTATTATCACGGTTGTTGTTTGCTATTGTTTACTTGTTTCAGGTGTTTGAAGAAGGAAACGAGAGATAGTTGGAGAAAGCAAGCAAGGACATCATCAAATGGGATAAGCTTACTAAGAGGTAGGCCCTCTTAATTGGTTTTAACCTAAGGAAATATTCCATAGAATGTATCGGTTGTGGCTAGATCCATTATCAGGCTAGAGGAATTGTTTGTGTCCGCACTTATAATTTTACTTCACCACAAATTGGCGACTCCACTGAGGAGCCAATCCTTCTGTTTAGCTTGTTTGAGATTTCATGGTTTTGTGTGAACTTTTCTAGTTCCACCTTTTCCCTTTGGTTCCATTTCTTTTCCTTTGCTTACTGGTCTGAGTTTGAAATTCATAGTAGCAAATTTGGTCCCATCTTTAAAAAAAAATTATTTTTTTCTTAGCATCCTCGCTCAGCGTGCTTAATTTGCTGACAGTCACATCGATCAGTGCGATATGTTGAGAAACAGTCGCTCCGACCTCACTCTGGCACTTGTTATCAATTAGGCAGTCGCTTCGATGCCTGTAAGTGAAGATTAGGGTTTGCCCCAAATCTTGGCTAGCATGTTTTTCTCTCATGATTTCGACCCTGTAAGCCTTTTAGACTATCTTTTCCCTGACTAGAGAGCTTCATTTAGCTTGGTTTGTGTGCTTTCTTGGTTTAGCCCACCCTCTGATGTGTTAATTTTGGCCGTGTGTGTAGTTATTTTTTATTTTTTCTTTGAATCCCTTGATCAACACTAGTTGTCAGTTAGGCTGTCGCGCCAATCAAGCCATCAACACTAGTTGTAGTATTGGTCAGTTGTGTCGGTCGTGCCTATCGGCGCTAGTTGTTAGTTAGGCAGTCGCTACGGTCTCTGAGTTAAGGAGAAATCTAAATTTCTCCCATTCCCATGCTAATGTGTCTTGACCTTCAGACTACCTTCTGCACACTCCCATCTTCATTGCTTCATTTGCAATCGAATGAGTGAAAGGGTCCTGTTTGTTCTCTTATTTTGAGTGTCTCTTTTCACTTTCCAAGAATAGATTACATTGCTTGGTTTTTCAATTGAAGCATTTATGCCTTTGGTTGGTTCGGTTCAGGGAAGAAGTTGTTTCTAGTTTCAATTATCATGCTTTGGATTTGATTGATGCTTGTTTGTTCAGAATTGTTAAAATTTTCATTAAAGTGCTTTATGTGAAAGATTCATTTTGCATTTTATGAAAAGAAGAACATCATTCTAGTTTACTTAAGTGAAAATATTGCATTAGTAGCATTATTGAGAAGCTAGAATAGCATCATCATAAGCATTGGAAATGGAATGAAACTTCTTATGTTGTTATAGGAAGATTAAGTGCATTTTGGAGATCTATTAGTGAAAGTTTTCATTCTTTGGTTGCTGTATTGATTTTGTGTTCCCTATCTCTCAATTAGTCTTAACTTTCATCGAAGATAAAGATCTCTTTTCTCATATATATCAGCATGTAGGAGTTTTGTCAGATGACAGTGGTAGGGCCTTGTAATTGAGACCAAATTCAATATCAACCGTTAAAACTTATTGAATTAACCTAAGGAAGCATTGAAACTTAACGCTCACATTAGTGGTCTAGGCTAGAGACGTGTTCCGACGTCTTTAAACCTATCAATTGTCATTTGCTTAGGCGCTAGACAGTGCTAGTACGGACTTGTACTCCCCATACCATCGAGTATATAAAGGGAGACCCCACTAGGCTGTAATCCTTTATCCATAGGAAGCTGAGTCTGTTGCCTTGTAAACGTGATACACCAAACACAACATTCGAGGAGATTGCCTGCCCGTACTTCTCGGTTCACCGAGAGGTATTCTGCAGTTCATGGTTACCAGGTAATCCTTTTTCCTAGGATACCTTGAGTAGTCATTTTTTATCTTTATTGACTCTTTAAATTTTAAAGAATCATCGAGCACTTGTCCTTTCGAGCTCATTAATTCCGAAAGTGACTATAATCACCTTTATTCCTTTTCTTGACTCTTAAAATATGAAAAGGAAAATTTTTGTTTCAGTGTCTTAAAATTAACTGCCTATGAAATATACCTAGTTAAAGTTATCTTTCTTAGTGTTTCTATAAAATTTGATTACAATGGAAACATTCCCAGAGTCTACTAGTCAAGCGTTCCCTTCAGATGGGACTCTTGGTCCTTTTCCTTCTTTTAGAAATGTCGGTGCTCCTTATATGGCAACGTTGTCCCTCCCTAGATTAACCATTGGTTTACCTGTCTGATTATTTTCAACCTTGGTGATCTTGAGTGTCCCAACTCCAGCCCCACCATCTCCTTCATTTGAATTACATCACGTTGATTCTAAGGTTGATCTCTCCACTTCTTCCCCTGTTTCTTCCTCTTCCTCTTCTACTTCACCTGGTGAAAGTTTGAAACCAATAACCAGGAGGCTAAGAAGAAGAAGAAGTCAGATAAGGAAGAGGCTACCTATGCAACTATTGCTCTAAATGCACTTCCTGTCAACAAACCTTTTGATCCTTTGTGGAAGGTAAAATTCCCTTGCAAGTTATGTAAGGGTGACCATCTCCTTCAAGGTTGTCCTGGGATTCCCAGAGTCTTAGAGGTATCATCTGAAAATCTGGATCGACCATCCCCATCGACCTCTGGAGATCATGTCGATGTTGCACCCTCGGTTAGTGATGGTAAGAAGAAAGGGAAGATTAGATTCCCCTGTAGATTATGTGAAGGAGAGAATCTTCTTCACCTTTGTCCTCTTACTGATAAAGCTTCCAAAGTTTTTGAAAACCTTGCAGCTCCTCAACCCCAACTTCCTATTGGTTATCAGAGGCTCTCTTCTGACCCTCTCCTAGTTGGTAAAGAGATTGACTTGGACTCATCTCTTGCCTGTCCTGCTCTTCTTGAGCGAGACTCTCTTGTGTCTATTCCTGACCAACCATTGGTCAAAAAGAGTGTCGACTTGGCTCCGCCTTCAGTTCTTCACTTTGTTTCAGAAGAGAGTGGTGATAATATGGCTCATGTTCTTCTCGTCTCCTCAAATTCTCATCAATCGAAGAGTGACCCTCCCATCCCGATTGTTTAGGAGATTCCTTCTCCTATTCCTGGAGGGCATGGGGGCAATCATATGATACCCCCACGAAACAGTTTTTCGTCTCTTTCGATTAGATTCCATTGACTGCTTTCCACCTTCCATCTTATGTGCCTTTCCAGATTACAGCACAAGCCTATAATATGGCAGTACATGGCACTATATTAGATGAAGGGACGTCTATTAGTATCATGTCTTCCACAACTTTTTCCTATCACCGAGAATCTGTTGGCTTTCAACGGAGGAACTAGTGAGCCCTTAGGGATCCTTCCAAAGTTCCCTATTACCTTGGGAGGAAATATTGTCTATATAGATGTGATGGAAGTCCAATGTCCCTTAAATTTCAGTCTTCTCCTTGGACGCGACTATGTTTATGTCATGGGAGCTCTTGTTTCTTCACTTTTTCGTGTGGTTTGCTTTCCGCACGACGGGAGAATTGTGACCATTGATCAACTATCGTTTACTTGGTCACCAGGTGCCTCCTTTGCATCGTCCCCTATCGGCTCTTGTTTGCAAGAAATACCTTCCCCGCCACAGGTAAATTATGTGGTTACCCATTCCTTCTGCACATTTGCTAATGATCACATAGATGATATAGTACATTATGTACTGAGGGAATTGGAACTCGATCTATCTATGGTACCAATTGACATGTATTCCTCCTAGAGCGTGGTTCTTCCATCTAGTGAAGACCTCTTGGGAGCCATGTTCTCGTATGGTCCATGATAAGTTAACATGAGGATAGTTCCTGGTCTTGTTTCAACTTCGTTAAAAAATAAAACGAGTCATGAGGATAGTCCTGGTCTTGTGTTAACCTCGTTAAAAAATGAAACAAAGGGTCTGAGCATAGTTCTTTGTCTTGTGTCAAGCTCGTTAAAAAATGAAATAAGGGTCTTGAGGATATTTCTTTTACTATGTCAACCTCGTTAAAAAATGAAACATCTCCCTTTTCCAAATCGAGTATTTGATTAAGATCTCGTAAAATCCCAATAGAGTCTTTCCAAGATCTCGAATGTGAAGCTTCATTCCATCCACCTAGTTGACTGAAATGAAGCTTGGGGGGCATGTACCTCAATTGAGTCATTATGCTGGGGGCATGGAAAGTTATAGCAAGAATATTTTTTCATTTCAAGCTTGTGTAAACATGAAACTGAATCCAAGAAGAGTTCTCCATGGTTCAAGCTTGTGTAAACATGAAACTCAATCCAAGCAGAGTTCTCCATGGTTCAAGCTTGTGTAAAAATGAACCCATGCCCAATTTACATCTCATGATTGCCGTTTTTATCAGCTAAATGAGCCTTGGTTGTTTCATTCCATCACCACCATCTCTTTGGCCTATCATATGCTTTCACTTGGTTTGTTTTCCCTTCCTGGGGACCGCATCGATGAGTGGTTTTATTAGCCATTCTCTTGACCATTACATGTTTTGAGCAGTTCCACTATTACCGGAACCATTTTCTACCCTTTATACCACTCATTCCTCCAGAATAAGTCATGCTTAAGCTCTTTTCTGACTCATAAAAAATGAAAATATCACTGAGTATTTTTCCCTTTCAACTCATTAAAAGAACATAAAAATGGGGGGTCCGCTTTCAAGCTCTTTTCCGACCCTTTAAAAAAGAAAATATAGTCGAGCCCTTGTCATTTCGAAATCGTTAACAGATGCGAAACGTCATGTGCCCAGTATAAGTTTACCCCTTTTTCGGGTTGGGATGTACTATTTACAAAAATGGTACTCCTTGACTGAAATGGTCAAGCGGTTCTCTCAAGTATCCTTTTCTACCTTTTCAGGCTCGAGAGACACAAATGTACGAAAAGGGACCATATGGAGTTTTCTTTTCCGTGTCTTTTTCAAACTCTCTAAACATGAAAAAGATAATGAGCTACACCTTTGTCTCACTCATTAAAATATTAAACGACATCGGTTTCGTCACCGTGACGAACATGAGCTTCTCCTTCCTAGGGTTCATTAAACTTACTAGTTCGGATTCATCCTAAGGATGAACTTACAGTGCAAGAATATGCTATCCCCTTCAAGCTTGCAATTAAAAAATAATTTGGGTACCTACCAGAAATGGTGGGGAAAAATTTGGAAATCTAATCAGTTGTTTCAACAGCTCACTCTTGAACATGACACTTTCTGCTTCGTGTCAGGTTGGGATATCCTCCTTTGTATCGTTGACCTTCCTGGGTTTGGTCGTTCATTTTTTCCTTCCATTTTATCTCTACCACGTCATCATGACAACCGATCCTATGGATCCAAAAGCTTCCAAACTTTCAGTTGTGTCGGCTGATATGTTCAAGAGTTGTCCTTCTACAGTTACACTTACCCCTGATTCTCTGTATCATCCAAAATCATTTTACATCCCTTTTTCTTGTGTCGATGATGTGGGATACATTATGTCCCTCCTTCAAAATGGTCGCTTCCTGTCAACTTCAACTCATTATCCAAGAAGTTGACCAAGAGACTCCCTTCTAGTACCTTAGAGCTTTCATGCCCTAATGGCAAGTTCTTCGCACTCGATGACAAGTTCACGTCATTGGCTTTCGATCGAGTGATTTCATGGGTGTTTGACTTCAGTTCCTATATTCACATTCCGCAGATTTTGCTTATAGTACCTTGAGGACCATACCATGAGTTATCATAAGTAATCCTTCTCATTATTGGATGGTTACGATCATACCTTGGTTTCATTATGATCCTCTTTAACAGATGGTTGTGCCCATGCCTGGATACATTTACATAATCATTCTCTGAATGGCTACATCCATACCATGATTCATGTATCATTTGACAGATTTTTTAGTTATGAATATGTCTCTATACTTGCTTGCAGGTTTTCCGACGACAGACTATGGTTCCTTGCACTGATTCATAAAGCATTTAATCCCTCACTCTAGTTCAGCCTTCACTCTTTAGGGGGCTTCTGTTACACAGCATTTTTTCACTGTTTCTATACTCCCCATTCCTTGATCCTGGAGGACCTCTACAGTGAACCCTACATGATTTCCCTTCATGAAGAAACTCCCATTGTGTCCCTCTTCAAGAGCAGAACAATTCCCTTTCGCACCATTTCCCCAAAATATTTTGTTTTTCCCAATTTACAAGATCAACGTTAATGGACCTTGTCCTCCTCCCACCGATATGCAGGGACTAACATTGTCCCTAGCACCGACCGGAGCGACTAAGCTTTGTTCCAGTCACGCCTGTCCTCTTATGGAAAATTTTTAAATAAAGAGCCGAAGCTTCCAACTCTAGAAGCTTCATAACATAAGTCTGGTAAGTGGTTTGGCCGGATGGGGTAGAGGATGTCAGTTTGGGCTCCTTTCCCCTATAAGGATGGAAATACCTCAAGAGATAAGACCCTCTCCCATGAGAAGAGGATCCATCTCCCATCCATTCATGGTATATAAACCTCCAGTTTTCCCAAGCACAAGCTAGTGTTGTAGTGTTAATGTTGGTGTGCTAGTGCTAATTAAGTTTGGAGTAAATAGAAATCTATTCATAGTTGTAGCTCTCTAGTTGTGTGAGGGAGAAGTGTGAATTTGGTTTACTGTGAAGCCTAAAGGGAAGAGCCTTAAAACTATCATTTTTGAGACCATCATGGAATCCTAGCAGAAGTGTGTGGGAACCTGGTTTTGTCGGAGGAGAACGGAAATGTCAAGACAATGGTTGTAATCTCTTCTTGATTCAATATATATGCAACTATCAATTGATTTCCTACATGATGTGTCATCTTGCATGTTCATGGCTTAATGTTTCTTGACTTGTTAAGTAGGTTGAATTACAATTTGTCTATTATCACGGTTGTTGTTTGCTATTGTTTACTTGTTTCAGGTGTTTGAAGAAGTAAACGAGAGATAGCTGAAGCAAGCAAGCAAGGACATCATCAAAAAGGATAAGCATACTAAGAGGTAGGCCCTCGGGCTAGAGGAATTGTTTGTGTCCACACTTATAATTTTACTTCACCACAAATTAGCGACTCCAGTTGGGAGCCAATCCTTTTGTTTGTCTTGTTTGAGATTTCATGGTTTTGTGTGAACTTTTCTAGTTCCACTTTTTCCCTTTGGTTCCATTTCTTTTCCTTTGCTTACTAGTCTAAGTTTGAAATTCATAGTAGCAAATCTGGTCCCATCTTTAAAAAAAAAATAAAAATTCTTAGCATCCTTGCTCAACGTGCTTAATTCACTGACAGTCGCGAGGATTAACGTGATATGCTGAGAAACAGTCGCACTAACCTCCCTCTGGCACTTGTTGTCAGTTAGGCAGTCGCGTCGATGCCTGTAAGTGAATATTAGGGTTTGCCCCAAATCTTGGCCAATGTGTTTTGCTCTCATGATTTCGACCCTGTAAGCCTTTTAGACCGTCTTTTCCCTGACTAGAGAGCTTCATTTAGCTTGGTTTGTGTGCTTTCTTGGTTTATCCCACCCTTTGATGTGTTAATTCTGGCCCTGTGTGAAGTTCTTTCTTATTTTTTCTTTGAATCCCTCGATCAAGACTAGTTATCAGTTAAGCAGTCACGTCAATAAAGCCATCAATGTTAGTTGTAGTATTGGTCAGTCGTGCCGATCATGCCTATCAACGCTAGTTGTTAGTTAGGTAGTCGCTCCGGTCTCTGAGTTAACAAAAACTCTGAATTTCTCCCATTCTCGTTCCAGTGTGTCTTGACCTTCAGACTCCCTTCTTCGGACTTCCATCTTCATTGCTTCATTTGCAATCGAATGAGTGAAAGGGTCTCATTTGTTCTCTTATTTTGAGGGTATCTTTTCTCTTTCCAAGCATAAATAAAATTTCTTGGTTTGTCGATTGAAGCATTTATGCGTTTGGTTGGTTCGATTCAGGGAAGAAGTTGCTTTTAGTTTCATTTATCATGCTTTGGATTTGATTGATGCTTGTTTGTTCAAAATTGTTAAAATTTTCATTAAAGTGCTTTATGTGAAAGATTCGTTTTGCATTTTATGAAAAGAAGGACATCATTCTAGTTTACTTAAGTGAAAATATTGCATTAGTAGCATTATTGAGAAGCTAGAATTGCATCATCATAAGCATTGGAAATGGAGTGAAACTTCTTATGTTGCTCTAGGAAGATTAAGTGCATTTTGGAGATTTATTAATGAAAGTTTTCATTCTTTGGTTGTTGCATTGATTTTGTGTTCCATGTCTCTCAATTAGTCTTAAATTTCATCAAAGATAAAGATCTCTTTTCTCATATATATCTGCATGTAGGAGTTTTGTTAGATGACAGCGGTAGGGCTTTGTTATTGAGACCTAATTCAAGATCAACCATTGAAACTTATTGAATTAACCTAAGGAAGCATTGAAACTTAACGCTCACATTTAGTTGTCTAGGCTAGAGACGTGTTCCAGCGTCTTTAAACCTAGCAGTTGTCATTCGCTTCAACACTAGACAGTGCAAGTACGGACTTGTGCTCCCCATACTGTCGAGTATATAAAGGGCGACCCCACTAGGTTTTCATCCTTTATCCATAGGAAGTTGAGTCTGATGCCTTGTAAACATGATACAATGAACACAACATTCAGGGAGATTTCCTACCCGTACTTCTCAGTTCACCAGGAGGTATTCTATAGTTCATGGTTACCAGGTAATCCTTTTGCCTAAAATACCCTGAATAGTCATTTTCAATATTTACTGACTCTTTAAATTTGAAAAGATCATCAAGCACTTGCCCTTTCTACTCATTAATTCCAAAAACGACTAGAGTCACCTTTCATCCTTTTCTTGACTCTTAAAATATGAAAAGGAAAAGTTTCGTTTCAGTGTCTCAAAATTAACTTCCCACGAAATATTCCTGGTTAAATTTATCTTCCTTAGTGTTTCTTTAGAATTCGATTCCAATGGCAACATTCCCAGAGTCTACTAGGCAAGCGTTCCCCTCGAATGGGAATCCTGGTCCTTTTCCTTCTTTTGGAAATGTTGGTGCTTCTTATATGGCAATGTTGTCCATCCCTAGATTAACCATTGGTTTACTTGTCTGGTTATTTTCGACCTCGGTGATCTTGAGTGTCCCAACTCCTGCCCCACCATCTCCTTCATCTGAATTACATCACGTTGATTCTAAGGTGTATCTCTCCCCTTCTTCCCCTGTTTCTTCCTCTTCCTCTTCTACTTCACCTCGTGAAAGTTTGAAATCCAATAACAGGGAGGCTAAGAAGAAGAAGAAGACTAAGAAGAAGAAGTCAAATAAGTGAGAGGCCAGCCGTGCAACTATTTTGCTCTAAATGCACTTCCTGTCGACAAACCTTCTGATCCTTCGTGGAAGGTAAAATTCCCTTGCAGGTTATGTAACGGTGACCATCTCCTTCGAGACTGTCCTAGCATTCCCAGGGTCTTAGAGGTATGGTCTCAAAATCTGGATCGACCATCCCCATCGACCTCTAGAGATCATGTCAAAGTTGCACCCTTTGTTTGCGATGGTAAGAAGAAAGGGAATATTATATTCCCCTGTAGATTATGTGAAGGAGAGCATCTTCTTCACCTTTGTCCTCTTATGGATAAAGCTTCCAAAGTTTTGGAAAACCTTGTAGCTCCTCAACGCCAACTTCTTGTTGATTATCAGAGGATTTCTTCTGACCCTCTCCTGGTTGGTAAAGAGATTGAATTGGATTCATCTCTTGTCTGTCCTGCTCTTCCTCAATGAGACTCTCTTGTGTCTCTTCCCGACCAACCATTGGTCAAAAAGAGTGTCGACTTGGCTCCGCCTTCATTTGCTCACTCTGTTCCAAAAGAGAGTGGTGATCATACTGCTCATGTTCTTCTCGTCTCCTTAGATTCCCATGAGTCAAAGAGTGACCCTCCCATCTCGATTGTTTAGGAGAGTCCTTCTCCTATTCCTGGAGGGCATGGGGGCAATCATTTGATACCCCCACCAAGTAGTTTTGTCATCTCTAGTGATTGGAGTCCATTGACTGCTTTCCTCCTTCCATATTATGTGCCTTTCCAGATTAGAGTACAAGCCTATAATATGGTAGTACATGGCACTATATTAGATTGTTGGAAATAATATTGAGAGGGGGGGGTGAATCAGTATTATCAGATCAATCAAACTTTTCAATTTCATACTCAGAAACATATACGCTACTTCAATTAAGTGAACCCGCGTGTACACGCTACTGTGTCTAATGAAACTCGCGTATATCCAGAGATCTTATAATTCAGTTAGCTTAATCTTCAGTAAATGCATCAGATCATTATTAAGCATATTAACAGTAAACAGGTGCAGAATAACAGAACAGAACATCACACAAGAGCCACACACATGAACACAAAGATATAAGGTGGAAACCCAATGTGGGTGAAAACCACCTGCTGCAAGTCATCTCAATCTTCTTCTTAATAAGAAAATCCTTTTACAATATTTGTACTGGTGCAGTCTTATACCAGTACGGGAGCTACAACCCCCTTTGCTCTTGTACTAGCCGATCCATTTACTAGTACGCAGGCTGCTACCTGCTACAATGCTCCAAAGATCTCCTTTAGCTTTTGTACTAGCTTAGATACTAGTACGTAGGTGCTTGCCTACAATCTTCTCACCTCCAGGTACCACGTTTCATCAATTTTCAGACTGGATACACTGAAGCACAACACATAATCTGTAAGGCCACTTTTCATCCAATTTTCATATTGGACCCATAACTATCATTGAAGCTCAAAACAATCATCAAACTCTGAATCACTGAAACCCTGTTAACAACAGTCATCAGAACACAGAGCAGACACAGAACTCTGTAATAACCATCAGATCCATCTGCAACTTCAAATATCAAGCTTTATAATGTATACGCTACTTCGATGAATCAAACCCGCGTGTATACGCGCTTTTACCAAAGACAACCTGCGTACAGATCTAAAAATAATTTCTCATAACTTGTAGTCATACTCATAACACTTATAGAACTATACATGCGTCAGTATGTAGATCTAGAATAAGCATCATAAAGATAGTTCATTTCAAACCATTTGATCCCGATCTCTCCTTAGATCTAGCTCAGATTAAGTAATGCATCATCAACCCATAACCCTGCATACTGGATCTAATGCTTCATCAGATATTCAAGACATTTCAGATGCACTTGCCTAATGATTTCCTTCCCTTTATATAGCCTTAGGCCTTGTTCAATACCAAGAGCCAAAACCATAGAAATCCAATACCATCAACTTCAAAACTAGGGATCAACACGTCCGCCGAGACGCCAAGGTCCAAAACCATAGGCACAACTTCCAAGGAATAACCGCCATGGACCAAAGGTACTTTTCCACATACACGCGCTTTTGCTGAAGCCAACCAGCGTGTACACGCGACTTGGGCTTAACGAGCCTGCGTGTATGAACTTTCTCTTCTTCTTATAGTCTGATCATCAATTCCTTGCTGCTGACCTTCTGTACTATGATTTGTCATCAGTGAGGTTTGCCATCAAGGACAACACTTATCTCATAATGCCAACAATCTCCCCCTTTGGACTTGATGGCAAAGCTAACTTGTCACACTTAGAACTATCATCTGATTCGTTTGAGCTGTCCTCCATCAGTCACATCTGATATTTCTTCTGAAGATTCATCATCTGATTCCTTTGACTTAGAACTATCATTTGATTCCTTTGAGCTGTCCTCCATCAGTCACATCTGATATTTCTTCTGAAGATTCATCATCTGATTCCTTTGAGCTGTCCTCCATTAGTCACATCTGATATCTCTTCTGAAGATTCACCCAGTTATACATAAGTGAGATATTCTTCTATGAGAGGGTTGCCATCAAGTACAACACATGCATCATAATGCCAACAATCTCCCCCTTTGGACTTGATGGCAACAACACCAAATCACTCTCCCCCTTTGACATCAAGGGCAAAGGGTGGACCAAGAAATTTTCTTCCTTTGCTAAATCATTCCACTGTCCATACTCCCCCTGAGTACCTGCTGAAATCTCTGAATAGTCTCCCCCTTTGTATATGCCAAGGTGTACCAATCTGTCCATGCTCCCCCTGAGTACATGCTGAATCTTTGTTCTTGCTGAAGTGTGCTGATCATGCTCTCCCTGACTGTAAGCAAGGTCTACAAAAGATGTTCTTCAAGAAGAACATGACTCTATACATCATAAAGGACCTTCCTATCACTTAGGACTCATACATACATCCATCTCTCAACTAAGTGAGGATATACAAAAATTGACTCATCCACCCAACCAAGTGGGAATACATCAAAATTTTACATATGACAACCAATCATATTGCATCAATCATCCCAGGCATAGTGGGGAAACCAAAATAGGCCGTTACATGACCTTGACACCATAAAAGAGATATCACAAATGACATAGCGACAATAGATCTAGACCAAGACTTATGAAAGTCACAAATAACTGATATCGCCAGCATCTTGTCAATCAGCATTCAGATCAGCAACCAAGAGATCCTTTTGTTCTTCCTCTAACTTTGATTCACCTGAAATCAACAACAACTTGTGAACTAGATCCAAAGGCTTCTAAGATAATGCCAACAATGCATCATTGGAAGATTATCTGCTCCCCCTGAACCTGTGCCAGATGATCTCTGTCAGACCTATATCAGACTTTCTGCAACCAACATCTGTCCCTGCTGATTTCCTTCAAATCTCCATATACGCGTCTGTATACACATAAACAAGCGTATATACGCAGATATCCCTTACGCAATACGCGTACACCATATATGCGACTAACCCCTTGTAAAACGGCGTATGCACGCGGATATCCTTTAAACAACACGCGTACACAAATTTCCATATCAGCAACCTGTAAATGTCCTGTAGAGAATAGGTCATCAACCTATAACAAGGTATGTCTGTATCAATTCATCCCTTTGAACAGAATTCAGAGTCATTCACATTGTATCATGTGTGAAACCACCATAGCCATTTCATCAAGCTCTACATGATCCAAGTATCATTACTTGGGGACATCTGCATCAATTAACATATGTAAGTATAAACCTATCATCATATAGATAAGAACTCATCACCATGTCTCCAATAAAGCAACTTTGAGTAGTCATCCATGTATCAGCATTATGTATCTTGAGCTCAAGCTTATTTGACAAAACTTCTTGATATCATCAACAGCAACAATCCTTATCCACAAGAGTGCCTGCATCATAACTGTATGATTTTTATGCATATGACAACAGCAGTATATGAGTGACCCATCATCAAGTGAGGAAGATGTATATTCAAGCTTTGTACTTCTCCTTGTCCTTATGAAGATCACCATGTAAGCACCATATATGCATCATCAAAGAGTCATCCATAAATCTGATCTGAACATCAACTATGTAACCCCAAGAATCATATGAGATTTTATCATAGACAACTCACAAACACATCATAGCAAGATATATCATTTAGCCATATAAGAATCATCACCAAGGATTATTAACCATAATGCCAACAATGAATTACTAAAGGCATATGCTCCCCCTCAACCAGTGCCATCTGTTAGATCTGATCATGTATATATCAGCAATAAGCATCAAAACATCATCATCCTCAAGTTAGGATCAAAAGCACTTCTAGACATCATACAAGTAACAAAACATTTCCACACATCCTCAGCAGACTGTAACCAATAGAGCAAATAATAGACTGAATCATATCAGATCCTTTTTCTGATCCTGTCCCCACTGCTTTTCCTCAGACTGACATATACGCGACTTTGCAGTGTCTAACTCGCGTATATACGCGACTTCCCTTTAAGGAACTTGCGTATGAGATTCAGAACACTGAAGTTTTACACTTTCAGCTCCCCCTGAGTCTGATATGTCTGTGCTGTGTTGTGTCTCAGTACATTGTGCTGACTGTACTTCCTTCTTCCTCCATATCTTCAAGTGTGATGAGGTTTTCTCCTTTTGGTGTGATGTCCATCCTTTGTTCCTGCATTCCTTTGCTATATGTCCAAGCTTGTTACATGCATAACATCTTACATGTTTCATTTTCCTCCTGTAGCAATCAGCAGCTTTGTGACCAAACATATTGCAAGCAAAGCAATATCCATTAAAGTACCTTGAGTGTGATGATCTTTCTGCATGATGGTCTTGAACCCTTCTTCTTCTACATCTAGCTGCAACATGTCCAAGATTATGACATACATAACATTCAACATTATTCATAAGAGGAGTAAAAGATTTTCTTTGAGGAGTCTCTTTCCTTGATTGTTGATGGGGTTGACCTTCCTTGTTGATCATTTTAGATTTCTTTTTAGAGTTCCTTGCCTCACCTTGTGAACTAGATTCACCTTCAACAGATTCATGAAAACCAAGACCAGTCTTGATAGCAGGAGACCTTTGACTACTAAGAATATCATCCAAGGCTTTAGTACTATCTTGAAATCTCAAAAGTTTATCCTTTTCTTCTAATTTCCCTTTCAAGATATTTACCTCAACTTGAAGTTGTTCCTCCTTTTCTAGACATTGCTTCTTCATGTCTTCTCCATCTTTCCTTCCTTCTTCCAACTGATGCCTTAATTTGAGAATCTCCTTTTCTTGTTCTTCATTCAGATCCTGCTGCATTTCACGATCTCGGAAGGCACATTCTAGTTGAGATTTTAAGCTGGTGACTTCGTTTTCTTGTTTTGCAATAGCTTGGAGTAGATCTGTATTCTGCTTCTTTGATTCTTCAAGATCTCCTTTTAGTGAGGGGATTGTAGCTTCAAGATTTTCATAGTAGCTGGATCTATCTTTGAGTTTCTTGATGGTTGTGCTTCTTTCGTTGACTTCTTTTCTTAATGATGTCACTTCATGCTGCAATTTTTGACATTGGTCTTCCTTGTCCTTGAGTAGCTTTCTTACCTTGTTTCCTTCTTCTAGTTGGGCCTTTAGTTTGGTAACTTCTTCTTTGAAAGCACATTCCCTTTTGTTCAATAGATCTTGTTGATCTTTAACTTTGTCTGTAAGCCTTCTAAATAATGCCTCTATTTGATACTTTTCTTGCTCACCCATAAAAGCATGTTCAGTAGTTTCACTATCACTTCCATCACTTTCACAAGGAAATATAGCAGGAACATCAGAGGATAACACATTCATACCTGATAATGATTCTGAATCTGATTCTGAATCTGAAGAGCTTCTTATACCTAATCCCCAATCGACTCTCCCACTGTCATAGTCCTTCTGAGATGTCTTCTTCTTCTTATGAGCTTTCTTCTTAAGCTTCTTTCCCATTGTTCCACGGATCTCCTTCAAGTGATCAAGCTTCTACCAAAGGACCTGCTCTGATACCAATTGTTGGAAATAATACTGAGAGGGGGGGGTGAATCAGTATTATCAGATCAATCAAACTTTTCAATTTCATACTCAGAAACATATACGCTACTTCAATTAAGTGAACCCGCGTGTACACGCTACTGTGTCTAATGAAACTCGCGTATATCCAGAGATCTTATAATTCAGTTAGCTTAATCTTCAGTAAATGCATCAGATCATTATTAAGCATATTAACAGTAAACAGGTGCAGAATAACAGAACAGAACATCACACAAGAGCCACACACATGAACACAAAGATATAAGGTGGAAACCCAATGTGGGTGAAAACCACCTGCTGCAAGTCATCTCAATCTTCTTCTTAATAAGAAAATCCTTTTACAATATTTGTACTGGTGCAGTCTTATACCAGTACGGGAGCTACAACCCCCTTTGCTCTTGTACTAGCCGATCCATTTACTAGTACGCAGGCTGCTACCTGCTACAATGCTCCAAAGATCTCCTTTAGCTTTTGTACTAGCTTAGATACTAGTACGTAGGTGCTTGCCTACAATCTTCTCACCTCCAGGTACCACGTTTCATCAATTTTCAGACTGGATACACTGAAGCACAACACATAATCTGTAAGGCCACTTTTCATCCAATTTTCATACTGGACCCATAACTATCATTGAAGCTCAAAACAATCATCAAACTCTGAATCACTGAAACCCTGTTAACAACAGTCATCAGAACACAGAGCAGACACAGAACTCTGTAATAACCATCAGATCCATCTGCAACTTCAAATATCAAGCTTTACAATGTATACGCTACTTCGATGAATCAAACCCGCGTGTATACGCGCTTTTACCAAAGACAACCTGCGTACAGATCTAAAAATAATTTCTCATAACTTGTAGTCATACTCATAACACTTATAGAACTATACATGCGTCAGTATGTAGATCTAGAATAAGCATCATAAAGATAGTTCATTTCAAACCATTTGATCCCGATCTCTCCTTAGATCTAGCTCAGATTAAGTAATGCATCATCAACCCATAACCCTGCATACTGGATCTAATGCTTCATCAGATATTCAAGACATTTCAGATGCACTTGCCTAATGATTTCCTTCCCTTTATATAGCCTTAGGCCTTGTTCAATACCAAGAGCCAAAACCATAGAAATCCAATACCATCAACTTCAAAACTAGGGATCAACACGTCCGCCGAGACGCCAAGGTCCAAAACCATAGGCACAACTTCCAAGGAATAACCGCCATGGACCAAAGGTACTTTTCCACATACACGCGCTTTTGCTGAAGCCAACCAGCGTGTACACGCGACTTGGGCTTAACGAACCTGCGTGTATGAACTTTCTCTTCTTCTTATAGTCTGATCATCAATTCCTTGCTGCTGACCTTCTGTACTATGATTTGTCATCAGTGAGGTTTGCCATCAAGGACAACACTTATCTCATAATGCCAACAATCTCCCCCTTTGGACTTGATGGCAAAGCTAACTTGTCACACTTAGAACTATCATCTGATTCGTTTGAGCTGTCCTCCATCAGTCACATCTGATATTTCTTCTGAAGATTCATCATCTGATTCCTTTGACTTAGAACTATCATTTGATTCCTTTGAGCTGTCCTCCATCAGTCACATCTGATATTTCTTCTGAAGATTCATCATCTGATTCCTTTGAGCTGTCCTCCATTAGTCACATCTGATATCTCTTCTGAAGATTCACCCAGTTATACATAAGTGAGATATTCTTCTATGAGAGGGTTGCCATCAAGTACAACACATGCATCATAATGCCAACAATCTCCCCCTTTGGACTTGATGGCAACAACACCAAATCACTCTCCCCCTTTGACATCAAGGGCAAAGGGTGGACCAAGAAATTTTCTTCCTTTGCTAAATCATTCCACTGTCCATACTCCCCCTGAGTACCTGCTGAAATCTCTGAATAGTCTCCCCCTTTGTATATGCCAAGGTGTACCAATCTGTCCATGCTCCCCCTGAGTACATGCTGAATCTTTGTTCTTGCTGAAGTGTGCTGATCATGCTCTCCCTGACTGTAAGCAAGGTCTACAAAAGATGTTCTTCAAGAAGAACATGACTCTATACATCATAAAGGACCTTCCTATCACTTAGGACTCATACATACATCCATCTCTCAACTAAGTGAGGATATACAAAAATTGACTCATCCACCCAACCAAGTGGGAATACATCAAAATTTTACATATGACAACCAATCATATTGCATCAATCATCCCAGGCATAGTGGGGAAACCAAAATAGGCCGTTACATGACCTTGACACCATAAAAGAGATATCACAAATGACATAGCGACAATAGATCTAGACCAAGACTTATGAAAGTCACAAATAACTGATATCGCCAGCATCTTGTCAATCAGCATTCAGATCAGCAACCAAGAGATCCTTTTGTTCTTCCTCTAACTTTGATTCACCTGAAATCAACAACAACTTGTGAACTAGATCCAAAGGCTTCTAAGATAATGCCAACAATGCATCATTGGAAGATTATCTGCTCCCCCTGAACCTGTGCCAGATGATCTCTGTCAGACCTATATCAGACTTTCTGCAACCAACATCTGTCCCTGCTGATTTCCTTCAAATCTCCATATACGCGTCTGTATACACATAAACAAGCGTATATACGCAGATATCCCTTACGCAATACGCGTACACCATATATGCGACTAACCCCTTGTAAAACGGCGTATGCACGCGGATATCCTTTAAACAACACGCGTACACAAATTTCCATATCAGCAACCTGTAAATGTCCTGTAGAGAATAGGTCATCAACCTATAACAAGGTATGTCTGTATCAATTCATCCCTTTGAACAGAATTCAGAGTCATTCACATTGTATCATGTGTGAAACCACCATAGCCATTTCATCAAGCTCTACATGATCCAAGTATCATTACTTGGGGACATCTGCATCAATTAACATATGTAAGTATAAACCTATCATCATATAGATAAGAACTCATCACCATGTCTCCAATAAAGCAACTTTGAGTAGTCATCCATGTATCAGCATTATGTATCTTGAGCTCAAGCTTATTTGACAAAACTTCTTGATATCATCAACAGCAACAATCCTTATCCACAAGAGTGCCTGCATCATAACTGTATGATTTTTATGCATATGACAACAGCAGTATATGAGTGACCCATCATCAAGTGAGGAAGATGTATATTCAAGCTTTGTACTTCTCCTTGTCCTTATGAAGATCACCATGTAAGCACCATATATGCATCATCAAAGAGTCATCCATAAATCTGATCTGAACATCAACTATGTAACCCCAAGAATCATATGAGATTTTATCATAGACAACTCACAAACACATCATAGCAAGATATATCATTTAGCCATATAAGAATCATCACCAAGGATTATTAACCATAATGCCAACAATGAATTACTAAAGGCATATGCTCCCCCTCAACCAGTGCCATCTGTTAGATCTGATCATGTATATATCAGCAATAAGCATCAAAACATCATCATCCTCAAGTTAGGATCAAAAGCACTTCTAGACATCATACAAGTAACAAAACATTTCCACACATCCTCAGCAGACTGTAACCAATAGAGCAAATAATAGACTGAATCATATCAGATCCTTTTTCTGATCCTGTCCCCACTGCTTTTCCTCAGACTGACATATACGCGACTTTGCAGTGTCTAACTCGCGTATATACGCGACTTCCCTTTAAGGAACTTGCGTATGAGATTCAGAACACTGAAGTTTTACACTTTCAGCTCCCCCTGAGTCTGATATGTCTGTGCTGTGTTGTGTCTCAGTACATTGTGCTGACTGTACTTCCTTCTTCCTCCATATCTTCAAGTGTGATGAGGTTTTCTCCTTTTGGTGTGATGTCCATCCTTTGTTCCTGCATTCCTTTGCTATATGTCCAAGCTTGTTACATGCATAACATCTTACATGTTTCATTTTCCTCCTGTAGCAATCAGCAGCTTTGTGACCAAACATATTGCAAGCAAAGCAATATCCATTAAAGTACCTTGAGTGTGATGATCTTTCTGCATGATGGTCTTGAACCCTTCTTCTTCTACATCTAGCTGCAACATGTCCAAGATTATGACATACATAACATTCAACATTATTCATAAGAGGAGTAAAAGATTTTCTTTGAGGAGTCTCTTTCCTTGATTGTTGATGGGGTTGACCTTCCTTGTTGATCATTTTAGATTTCTTTTTAGAGTTCCTTGCCTCACCTTGTGAACTAGATTCACCTTCAACAGATTCATGAAAACCAAGACCAGTCTTGATAGCAGGAGACCTTTGACTACTAAGAATATCATCCAAGGCTTTAGTACTATCTTGAAATCTCAAAAGTTTATCCTTTTCTTCTAATTTCCCTTTCAAGATATTTACCTCAACTTGAAGTTGTTCCTCCTTTTCTAGACATTGCTTCTTCATGTCTTCTCCATCTTTCCTTCCTTCTTCCAACTGATGCCTTAATTTGAGAATCTCCTTTTCTTGTTCTTCATTCAGATCCTGCTGCATTTCACGATCTCGGAAGGCACATTCTAGTTGAGATTTTAAGCTGGTGACTTCGTTTTCTTGTTTTGCAATAGCTTGGAGTAGATCTGTATTCTGCTTCTTTGATTCTTCAAGATCTCCTTTTAGTGAGGGGATTGTAGCTTCAAGATTTTCATAGTAGCTGGATCTATCTTTGAGTTTCTTGATGGTTGTGCTTCTTTCGTTGACTTCTTTTCTTAATGATGTCACTTCATGCTGCAATTTTTGACATTGGTCTTCCTTGTCCTTGAGTAGCTTTCTTACCTTGTTTCCTTCTTCTAGTTGGGCCTTTAGTTTGGTAACTTCTTCTTTGAAAGCACATTCCCTTTTGTTCAATAGATCTTGTTGATCTTTAACTTTGTCTGTAAGCCTTCTAAATAATGCCTCTATTTGATACTTTTCTTGCTCACCCATAAAAGCATGTTCAGTAGTTTCACTATCACTTCCATCACTTTCACAAGGAAATATAGCAGGAACATCAGAGGATAACACATTCATACCTGATAATGATTCTGAATCTGATTCTGAATCTGAAGAGCTTCTTATACCTAATCCCCAATCGACTCTCCCACTGTCATAGTCCTTCTGAGATGTCTTCTTCTTCTTATGAGCTTTCTTCTTAAGCTTCTTTCCCATTGTTCCACGGATCTCCTTCAAGCGATCAAGCTTCTACCAAAGGACCTGCTCTGATACCAATTGTTGGAAATAATACTGAGAGGGGGGGGTGAATCAGTATTATCAGATCAATCAAACTTTTCAATTTCATACTCAGAAACATATACGCTACTTCAATTAAGTGAACCCGCGTGTACACGCTACTGTGTCTAATGAAACTCGCGTATATCCAGAGATCTTATAATTCAGTTAGCTTAATCTTCAGTAAATGCATCAGATCATTATTAAGCATATTAACAGTAAACAGGTGCAGAATAACAGAACAGAACATCACACAAGAGCCACACACATGAACACAAAGATATAAGGTGGAAACCCAATGTGGGTGAAAACCACCTGCTGCAAGTCATCTCAATCTTCTTCTTAATAAGAAAATCCTTTTACAATATTTGTACTGGTGCAGTCTTATACCAGTACGGGAGCTACAACCCCCTTTGCTCTTGTACTAGCCGATCCATTTACTAGTACGCAGGCTGCTACCTGCTACAATGCTCCAAAGATCTCCTTTAGCTTTTGTACTAGCTTAGATACTAGTACGTAGGTGCTTGCCTACAATCTTCTCACCTCCAGGTACCACGTTTCATCAATTTTCAGACTGGATACACTGAAGCACAACACATAATCTGTAAGGCCACTTTTCATCCAATTTTCATACTGGACCCATAACTATCATTGAAGCTCAAAACAATCATCAAACTCTGAATCACTGAAACCCTGTTAACAACAGTCACCAGAACACAGAGCAGACACAGAACTCTGTAATAACCATCAGATCCATCTGCAACTTCAAATATCAAGCTTTACAATGTATACGCTACTTCGATGAATCAAACCCGCGTGTATACGCGCTTTTACCAAAGACAACCTGCGTACAGATCTAAAAATAATTTCTCATAACTTGTAGTCATACTCATAACACTTATAGAACTATACATGCGTCAGTATGTAGATCTAGAATAAGCATCATAAAGATAGTTCATTTCAAACCATTTGATCCCGATCTCTCCTTAGATCTAGCTCAGATTAAGTAATGCATCATCAACCCATAACCCTGCATACTGGATCTAATGCTTCATCAGATATTCAAGACATTTCAGATGCACTTGCCTAATGATTTCCTTCCCTTTATATAGCCTTAGGCCTTGTTCAATACCAAGAGCCAAAACCATAGAAATCCAATACCATCAACTTCAAAACTAGGGATCAACACGTCCGCCGAGACGCCAAGGTCCAAAACCATAGGCACAACTTCCAAGGAATAACCGCCATGGACCAAAGGTACTTTTCCACATACACGCGCTTTTGCTGAAGCCAACCAGCGTGTACACGCGACTTGGGCTTAACGAACCTGCGTGTATGAACTTTCTCTTCTTCTTATAGTCTGATCATCAATTCCTTGCTGCTGACCTTCTGTACTATGATTTGTCATCAGTGAGGTTTGCCATCAAGGACAACACTTATCTCATAATGCCAACAATCTCCCCCTTTGGACTTGATGGCAAAGCTAACTTGTCACACTTAGAACTATCATCTGATTCGTTTGAGCTGTCCTCCATCAGTCACATCTGATATTTCTTCTGAAGATTCATCATCTGATTCCTTTGACTTAGAACTATCATTTGATTCCTTTGAGCTGTCCTCCATCAGTCACATCTGATATTTCTTCTGAAGATTCATCATCTGATTCCTTTGAGCTGTCCTCCATTAGTCACATCTGATATCTCTTCTGAAGATTCACCCAGTTATACATAAGTGAGATATTCTTCTATGAGAGGGTTGCCATCAAGTACAACACATGCATCATAATGCCAACAATCTCCCCCTTTGGACTTGATGGCAACAACACCAAATCACTCTCCCCCTTTGACATCAAGGGCAAAGGGTGGACCAAGAAATTTTCTTCCTTTGCTAAATCATTCCACTGTCCATACTCCCCCTGAGTACCTGCTGAAATCTCTGAATAGTCTCCCCCTTTGTATATGCCAAGGTGTACCAATCTGTCCATGCTCCCCCTGAGTACATGCTGAATCTTTGTTCTTGCTGAAGTGTGCTGATCATGCTCTCCCTGACTGTAAGCAAGGTCTACAAAAGATGTTCTTCAAGAAGAACATGACTCTATACATCATAAAGGACCTTCCTATCACTTAGGACTCATACATACATCCATCTCTCAACTAAGTGAGGATATACAAAAATTGACTCATCCACCCAACCAAGTGGGAATACATCAAAATTTTACATATGACAACCAATCATATTGCATCAATCATCCCAGGCATAGTGGGGAAACCAAAATAGGCCGTTACATGACCTTGACACCATAAAAGAGATATCACAAATGACATAGCGACAATAGATCTAGACCAAGACTTATGAAAGTCACAAATAACTGATATCGCCAGCATCTTGTCAATCAGCATTCAGATCAGCAACCAAGAGATCCTTTTGTTCTTCCTCTAACTTTGATTCACCTGAAATCAACAACAACTTGTGAACTAGATCCAAAGGCTTCTAAGATAATGCCAACAATGCATCATTGGAAGATTATCTGCTCCCCCTGAACCTGTGCCAGATGATCTCTGTCAGACCTATATCAGACTTTCTGCAACCAACATCTGTCCCTGCTGATTTCCTTCAAATCTCCATATACGCGTCTGTATACACATAAACAAGCGTATATACGCAGATATCCCTTACGCAATACGCGTACACCATATACGCGACTAACCCCTTGTAAAACGGCGTATGCACGCGGATATCCTTTAAACAACACGCGTACACAAATTTCCATATCAGCAACCTGTAAATGTCCTGTAGAGAATAGGTCATCAACCTATAACAAGGTATGTCTGTATCAATTCATCCCTTTGAACAGAATTCAGAGTCATTCACATTGTATCATGTGTGAAACCACCATAGCCATTTCATCAAGCTCTACATGATCCAAGTATCATTACTTGGGGACATCTGCATCAATTAACATATGTAAGTATAAACCTATCATCATATAGATAAGAACTCATCACCATGTCTCCAATAAAGCAACTTTGAGTAGTCATCCATGTATCAGCATTATGTATCTTGAGCTCAAGCTTATTTGACAAAACTTCTTGATATCATCAACAGCAACAATCCTTATCCACAAGAGTGCCTGCATCATAACTGTATGATTTTTATGCATATGACAACAGCAGTATATGAGTGACCCATCATCAAGTGAGGAAGATGTATATTCAAGCTTTGTACTTCTCCTTGTCCTTATGAAGATCACCATGTAAGCACCATATATGCATCATCAAAGAGTCATCCATAAATCTGATCTGAACATCAACTATGTAACCCCAAGAATCATATGAGATTTTATCATAGACAACTCACAAACACATCATAGCAAGATATATCATTTAGCCATATAAGAATCATCACCAAGGATTATTAACCATAATGCCAACAATGAATTACTAAAGGCATATGCTCCCCCTCAACCAGTGCCATCTGTTAGATCTGATCATGTATATATCAGCAATAAGCATCAAAACATCATCATCCTCAAGTTAGGATCAAAAGCACTTCTAGACATCATACAAGTAACAAAACATTTCCACACATCCTCAGCAGACTGTAACCAATAGAGCAAATAATAGACTGAATCATATCAGATCCTTTTTCTGATCCTGTCCCCACTGCTTTTCCTCAGACTGACATATACGCGACTTTGCAGTGTCTAACTCGCGTATATACGCGACTTCCCTTTAAGGAACTTGCGTATGAGATTCAGAACACTGAAGTTTTACACTTTCAGCTCCCCCTGAGTCTGATATGTCTGTGCTGTGTTGTGTCTCAGTACATTGTGCTGACTGTACTTCCTTCTTCCTCCATATCTTCAAGTGTGATGAGGTTTTCTCCTTTTGGTGTGATGTCCATCCTTTGTTCCTGCATTCCTTTGCTATATGTCCAAGCTTGTTACATGCATAACATCTTACATGTTTCATTTTCCTCCTGTAGCAATCAGCAGCTTTGTGACCAAACATATTGCAAGCAAAGCAATATCCATTAAAGTACCTTGAGTGTGATGATCTTTCTGCATGATGGTCTTGAACCCTTCTTCTTCTACATCTAGCTGCAACATGTCCAAGATTATGACATACATAACATTCAACATTATTCATAAGAGGAGTAAAAGATTTTCTTTGAGGAGTCTCTTTCCTTGATTGTTGATGGGGTTGACCTTCCTTGTTGATCATTTTAGATTTCTTTTTAGAGTTCCTTGCCTCACCTTGTGAACTAGATTCACCTTCAACAGATTCATGAAAACCAAGACCAGTCTTGATAGCAGGAGACCTTTGACTACTAAGAATATCATCCAAGGCTTTAGTACTATCTTGAAATCTCAAAAGTTTATCCTTTTCTTCTAATTTCCCTTTCAAGATATTTACCTCAACTTGAAGTTGTTCCTCCTTTTCTAGACATTGCTTCTTCATGTCTTCTCCATCTTTCCTTCCTTCTTCCAACTGATGCCTTAATTTGAGAATCTCCTTTTCTTGTTCTTCATTCAGATCCTGCTGCATTTCACGATCTCGGAAGGCACATTCTAGTTGAGATTTTAAGCTGGTGACTTCGTTTTCTTGTTTTGCAATAGCTTGGAGTAGATCTGTATTCTGCTTCTTTGATTCTTCAAGATCTCCTTTTAGTGAGGGGATTGTAGCTTCAAGATTTTCATAGTAGCTGGATCTATCTTTGAGTTTCTTGATGGTTGTGCTTCTTTCGTTGACTTCTTTTCTTAATGATGTCACTTCATGCTGCAATTTTTGACATTGGTCTTCCTTGTCCTTGAGTAGCTTTCTTACCTTGTTTCCTTCTTCTAGTTGGGCCTTTAGTTTGGTAACTTCTTCTTTGAAAGCACATTCCCTTTTGTTCAATAGATCTTGTTGATCTTTAACTTTGTCTGTAAGCCTTCTAAATAATGCCTCTATTTGATACTTTTCTTGCTCACCCATAAAAGCATGTTCAGTAGTTTCACTATCACTTCCATCACTTTCACAAGGAAATATAGCAGGAACATCAGAGGATAACACATTCATACCTGATAATGATTCTGAATCTGATTCTGAATCTGAAGAGCTTCTTATACCTAATCCCCAATCGACTCTCCCACTGTCATAGTCCTTCTGAGATGTCTTCTTCTTCTTATGAGCTTTCTTCTTAAGCTTCTTTCCCATTGTTCCACGGATCTCCTTCAAGTGATCAAGCTTCTACCAAAGGACCTGCTCTGATACCAATTGTTGGAAATAATACTGAGAGGGGGGGGTGAATCAGTATTATCAGATCAATCAAACTTTTCAATTTCATACTCAGAAACATATACGCTACTTCAATTAAGTGAACCCGCGTGTACACGCTACTGTGTCTAATGAAACTCGCGTATATCCAGAGATCTTATAATTCAGTTAGCTTAATCTTCAGTAAATGCATCAGATCATTATTAAGCATATTAACAGTAAACAGGTGCAGAATAACAGAACAGAACATCACACAAGAGCCACACACATGAACACAAAGATATAAGGTGGAAACCCAATGTGGGTGAAAACCACCTGCTGCAAGTCATCTCAATCTTCTTCTTAATAAGAAAATCCTTTTACAATATTTGTACTGGTGCAGTCTTATACCAGTACGGGAGCTACAACCCCCTTTGCTCTTGTACTAGCCGATCCATTTACTAGTACGCAGGCTGCTACCTGCTACAATGCTCCAAAGATCTCCTTTAGCTTTTGTACTAGCTTAGATACTAGTACGTAGGTGCTTGCCTACAATCTTCTCACCTCCAGGTACCACGTTTCATCAATTTTCAGACTGGATACACTGAAGCACAACACATAATCTGTAAGGCCACTTTTCATCCAATTTTCATACTGGACCCATAACTATCATTGAAGCTCAAAACAATCATCAAACTCTGAATCACTGAAACCCTGTTAACAACAGTCATCAGAACACAGAGCAGACACAGAACTCTGTAATAACCATCAGATCCATCTGCAACTTCAAATATCAAGCTTTACAATGTATACGCTACTTCGATGAATCAAACCCGCGTGTATACGCGCTTTTACCAAAGACAACCTGCGTACAGATCTAAAAATAATTTCTCATAACTTGTAGTCATACTCATAACACTTATAGAACTATACATGCGTCAGTATGTAGATCTAGAATAAGCATCATAAAGATAGTTCATTTCAAACCATTTGATCCCGATCTCTCCTTAGATCTAGCTCAGATTAAGTAATGCATCATCAACCCATAACCCTGCATACTGGATCTAATGCTTCATCAGATATTCAAGACATTTCAGATGCACTTGCCTAATGATTTCCTTCCCTTTATATAGCCTTAGGCCTTGTTCAATACCAAGAGCCAAAACCATAGAAATCCAATACCATCAACTTCAAAACTAGGGATCAACACGTCCGCCGAGACGCCAAGGTCCAAAACCATAGGCACAACTTCCAAGGAATAACCGCCATGGACCAAAGGTACTTTTCCACATACACGCGCTTTTGCTGAAGCCAACCAGCGTGTACACGCGACTTGGGCTTAACGAGCCTGCGTGTATGAACTTTCTCTTCTTCTTATAGTCTGATCATCAATTCCTTGCTGCTGACCTTCTGTACTATGATTTGTCATCAGTGAGGTTTGCCATCAAGGACAACACTTATCTCATAATGCCAACAATCTCCCCCTTTGGACTTGATGGCAAAGCTAACTTGTCACACTTAGAACTATCATCTGATTCGTTTGAGCTGTCCTCCATCAGTCACATCTGATATTTCTTCTGAAGATTCATCATCTGATTCCTTTGACTTAGAACTATCATTTGATTCCTTTGAGCTGTCCTCCATCAGTCACATCTGATATTTCTTCTGAAGATTCATCATCTGATTCCTTTGAGCTGTCCTCCATTAGTCACATCTGATATCTCTTCTGAAGATTCACCCAGTTATACATAAGTGAGATATTCTTCTATGAGAGGGTTGCCATCAAGTACAACACATGCATCATAATGCCAACATAGATGAAGGCGCGTCTGTTAGCATCATGTCTTCTACTACTTGGCAAGCTTTGGGTTCCCCACAGCTTGTGGCTGTCACTGAGAATCTGTTGGCTTTCAACGAAGGAACCAGTCAGCCCTTAGGGATCCTTCTAAAGTTCCCTATTACTTTGGGAGGAAATACTGTCTATATAGACATGATGGTAGTCCAAGGACCCTTAGATTTCAATCTTCTCCTTAGACACGCCTATGTTTATGTCATGGGAGCTCTTGTTTCTTCACTTTTCCATGTGGTTTGCTTTCCACACGATGGGAGAATTGTGACCATTGATCAAGTGTCGTTCATTGGTCACCAGGTGCCTCCTTTGCAACCATCATCCCTTATCAGCACTTGTTTGTAAGCAGTACCTTCCCTACCACAAGTAAATTATGTGGTTACCCGTTCCATCTCCACATCCATTGATGATCACACATATGGTATAGTACATTATGTACTGAGGGCATTGGAACCCGATCTTTCTATGGTACCAATTGACATGTATTCCTCCCAAAATGTGGTTCTTCCATCTAGTGAAGACATCTTGGGATCCATGTTCTCTTATGGTCCATGATCAACTATAATGAGGATAGTTCCTGGTCTTGTGTCAACCTCGTTAAAAAATGAAACAAGGAGTCATGAGGATAGTTCCTAGTCTTGTGTTAACCTCGTTAAAAAATGAAACAAAGGGTGTGAGCATAGTTCTTTGTCTTGTGTCAAGCTCGTTAAAAAATGAAACAAGGGTCCTGATGATATTTATTTTACTATGTCAACCTCGTTAATAAATGAAACATCTCCCTTTTTCAAATCGAGTCTTTGATTAAGATCTCGTAAAATCCCAGTTGAGTCTTTCCAAGATCTCGAAAGTGAACCTTCATTCCATCCACCTAGTTGACTGAAATGAAGCTTGGGGGGCATGTACCTCGATTGAGTCATTATGCTGGGGGCATGAAAAGTTATAGTAAGCATAGTTTTTCATTCCAATATTGTGTAAACATGAAACTAAATCCAAGCAGAGTTCTCAATGGTTCAAGCTTGTGTAAAAATGAACCCATGCCCAATTTACATCTCGTGATTGCCATTTTTATCATCTAAATGAGCCTTCGTTGTTTCATTCCATCTCCACCATCTCTTTGGCTGATCATATGCTTTCACTTGGTTGTTTTTCCCTTCCTGAGGGACTGCATCGATGAGTGGTTTTATTAGCTAGTCTCTTGACCATTAGATGTTTTGAGCAGTTCCACCATTTCCAGAACCAGTTGCTACCCTTTATACCACTCGTTCTTACAAGACAAGTCATCTTTAAGCTCTTTTCTGACTCATAAAAAATGAAAAGATCGCTGAGTATTTTTCCCTTTTTGACTCGTTAAAAGAACATAAAAATGGGGGGTCTGCTTTCAAGCCCTTTTCCGACCCTTTAAAAATGAAAATATAGCTGATCCCTTGTCGTTTCGAACTCATTAATGAATGTGAAGCATCTTGTGCCCAATATAAGTTTACCCCTTTTTCAGGTTGGGATGCACTATTTACGAAAAAGGAACTCCTTGACTGAAATGGTCAAGAGATTCTCTCAAATATCATTTTCTACCTTTTCGGGCTCAAGAGACACAAATGTACGAAAAGGGACCATATGGAGTTTTCTTTTCCACGTCCTTTTCAAACTCTCTAAACATGAAAAAGATACTGAGTTACACCTTTGTCAGACTCGTTAAAATATTAAACAACAATTGGATTCATCATCATGACGAACATGAGTTTCTCCTTCCTAGGGTTCATTAAACATACTAGGTCAGATTCGTCCAAAGGATGAACTTACAGTGCAAGCATATCCTATCCCCTTCAATATTGTGATTAAAAAATAATTGGGGTACCTGCCAGAAATGGTGGGGGAAAATTTGGAAATCTAATCAGTTGTGTCAGTAGCTCACTCTTGAACATGACACTTTCTATGTCGTGTCGGGTTGGGATATCCTCCTTTGTATCGTTGACCTTCCTGGGTTGGGCCGTTCATTTTTTCCTTCCATTTTATCTCTTCCACGTCGTCATGACCACCAAGCCCATGGATCCAAAAGCTGCCAAACTTCCAGTTGTGTCGCCGATATGTTCAAGAGTTTCCTTTTTGTAGTTACACTTACCCCTGATTCTCTATGTCATCCAAAATCATCTTACATCCCTTTGTCTTGTGTCGATGATGTGGGATATAATATGGCCCTCCTTCAACACGGTCACTTCCTGTTGACTTCAACTCATTATTTGGGAAGTTGACCGAGAGACTCCCTTCCAGTACCTTAGAGCTTGCATGCCCTAAAGGCAAGTTCTTTGCACTCGACGATAAGTTCACATCATTGGCTTTCGATCGAGTGATTTCATGGGCGTTCGACCTCAGTTCCTCTATTCACATTCTGTGGATTGTGCTGATAGTACCTTAAGGACCATTGTCATTATTGGTGGTTTCTCTCGCGCTTGTTAATAGTTTGCATCATTGACTGCTAATCAAGCGTCTTTCTATCATGTTCAAAATCAACACATCTATTCACATGTTAGCATTTATACTTTGATCAAGTCATGTTAGAGTGCAAGACCTTGGACTCAGATCACAAAAGTCCAGGTTGCGAAGTGATGTGACATGGTTATGTTTATATACATGTCTCCTTCAGATGGATGGTTGTGACCATACCATGAGTTATCATATGTGATCCTTCTTATTATTGGATGGTTGCGACCATACCTTAGTTTCATTATGATCCTCTTCAACGGATGGTTGTGCCCATGCCTGGATCCATTTACATCATCATTCTCTAGATGGTTGCATCCATACCATGATTCATGTATCATTTGATAGAGTTTTTAATTATGTATATGTCTTTGTACTTGCTTGCAACTTTTTCGACGACAGACTACAGTTCCCCGCACTGATTCATAAATCATTTCGTCCCTCACTCTAGTTCGGCCTTCATGCTTCAGGGGGCATCTATTACGCAAAATTTTGTCATTGTCCCTGTACTCCCCATTCCTTGATCTTGGAGGACCTATACAGTGAACCTTACATGCTTTCCCTTCATGAAGAAACTCCCATTGTGTCCCTCTCCATGAGCAAAATAATTCCCTTTTGCACCAATCCCCAAAATCTTCTGTTTTTCCCAGTTTAAAAGACCAGCGCTAATGGCCCTTGTCCTCCTCATGCCAATATCTAGGGATTAATACTGTCCCTAGCACCGAATAGAGTGACTGAGCTTTGTTCCAATCATGTCGGTCCTCTTATGGAAAGTTTTTAAATAAGGAGTCAAAGCGTCCAGCTCTAAAAGCTTCGTAATGGAAGTCTAGTAAATGGTTTGGCTAGATGGGGTCGAGTATGTCAGTTTGGGCTCCTTTCCCCTATAAGGATGGAACTACCTTAAGAGATAAGACCTTCTCCCATGAGAAGAGGATCCATATCCCATCCATTCATGGTATATAAACCTCCAGTGTTCCCAAGCACAAGCTAGTGTTGTAGTGTTAGTGTTGGTGTGCTAGTGCTCATTTAGTTTGGAGTAAACAACAAGCTATTCATAGTTGTAGCTCTCTAGTTGTGTGAGGGAGAAGTGTGAATTTGGTTTACTGTGAAGCCTAAAGGGAAGAGCCTTAAAACTATCATTGTTGAGGCCATCATGGAATGCTAGCAGAAGTTTGTGGGAACCTGGTTTTATCGGAGGAGAACGGCAACGTCAAGGCAATGGTTGTAATCTCTTCTTGATTCAATATATATGCAACTATCGATTGATTTCCTACATGATGTGTCATCTTACAAGTTCATGGCTTAATGTTTCTTGACTTGTTAAGTAGGTTGAATTACAATTTGTCTATTATCAGGGTTGTTGTTTAATGGGTTTTACTTGTTTCAGGTGTTTGAAGAAGGAAACGAGAGATAGCTAGAGCAAGCAAGCAAGGACATCATCAAACAGGATAAGTGTACTAAGAGGAAGGCCCTCTTAATAGGTTCTAGCCTAAGGAAATCTTCCATAGAATGTATCGGTTGTGGCTAGACCCATTATCGGGCTAGAGGAATTGTTTGTGTCCGCACTTATAATTTTACTTCACCACAAATTGGCGACTCCACTAGGGAGCCAATCCTTATGTTTGTCTTGTTTGAGATTTCATGGTTTTGTGTGAACTTTTCTAGTTCCACTTTTTCCCTTTGGTTCTTTTTCTTTTCCTTTTCTTACTGGTCTGAGTTTGAAATTCATAGTAGCAAATCTGGTCCCATATTTAAAAAAAAATATTTTATTCTTAGCATCCTCGCTCAGCATGCTTAATTCGCTGACAGTCGTGAGGATCGGCGTGATATGCTGAGAAACAGTCGCACCGACCTCCCTCTGGCACTTATTGTCAGTTAGGCAGTCACGTCAATGCATGTAAGTGAATATTAGGGTTTACCCCAAATCTTGGCTAGTGTGTTTTTCTCTCATGATTTCGACCCTATAAGCCTTTTAGACCATCTTTTCCCTGACTAGAGAGCTTCATTTAGCTTGGTTTTTGTGCTTTCTTGGTTTATCCCACCCTTTGATGTGCTAATTATGGCCCTGTGTGAAGTTGTTTCTTATTTTTTCTTTGAATCCCTCAATCAAGACTAGTTGTCAGTTAAGCAGTCGCATCAATAAAGCCATCAGTGCTAGTTGTAGTATTGGTCAGTTGTGCCAATTGTGCTATCGGCGCTAGTTGTCAATTAGGTAGTCACTCTAGTCTCTGAGTTAAGAAAAAATCTGAATTTCTCCGATTCCCATGTCAGTGTGTCTTGACCTTCAGACTCCCTTCTTCGGACTTCCATCTTCATTGCTTCATTTGCAATCGAATGAGTGAAAGGGTCTCATTTTTTCTCTTATTTCGAGGGTCTCTTTTCTCTTTCCAAGCATAGATTACATTGGTTGGTTTGTCGATTGAAGCATTTATGTGTTTGGTTGGTTCGATTCAAGGAAGAAGTTGTTTTTAGTTTCATTTATCATGCTTTGGATTTGATTGATGCTTGTTTGTTCAGAATTGTTAAAATTTTCATTAAAGTGCTTTATGTGAAAGATTCATTTTGAATTTATGAAAAGAAGGACATCATTCTAGTTTACTTAAGCGAAAATATTGCATTAGTAGCATTATTGAGAAGCTAGAATTGCATCATCATAAGCATTGTAAATGGAATGAAACTTCTTATGTTGTTATAGGAAGTTTAAGTGCATTTTGGAGATTTATTAGTGAAATTTTTCATTCTTTAGTTGTTGCATTGATTTTGTGTTCCCTGTCTCTCAATTAGTCTTAACTTTCATCGAAGATAAAGATCTCTTTTCTCATATATATCTGCATGTACGAGTTTTGTTAGATGATAGTGGTAGGGCTTTGTTATTGAGACCTAATTCGAGATCAACCATTAAAAGTTATTGAATTAACCTAGGAAGCATTGATACTTAATGCTCACATTTAGTTTTCTAGGCTAGAGATGTGTTCCGACGTCTTTAAACCTAGCAGTTTTCATTCACTTCAGCACTAGACAGCGCTAGTATGGACTTGTTCTCCCCGTACTGTTGAGTATATAAAGGGAAACCCCACTAGGTTGTCATCCTTTATCCATAGGAAGTTGAGTTTGCGGCCTTGTAAACATGATACACTGAACACATCATTCAGGGAGATTGCCTGCCCGTACTTCTCGGTTCACTGGGAGGTATTCTGCAGTTCATGGTTACCAGGTAATCCTTTTGCCTAGAATACCCTGAGTAGTCATTTTTAATATTTACTGACTCTTTAAATTTGAAAATATCATCAAGCACTTTTCCTTTCAAGCTCATTAATTTCGAAAGCGACTAGAGTCACCTTTCGTACTTTTCTTGACTCTTAAAATATGAAAAGGAAAAGTTTTGTTTTAGTGTCTTAAAATTAACTTCCCATGAAATATTCCTGGTTAAAGTTATCTTCCTTAGTGTTTCTTTAAAATTCGATTCCAATGGCAACATTCCCAAAGTCTACTAGTCAAGTGTTCCCCTCGAATGGGAATCCTGGTCCTTTTCCTTCTTTCGGAAATGTTGGTGCTCCTCATATGGCAACGTTGTCCATCCCTAGATTAACCATTGGTTTACCTGTCTGGTTATTTTCGACCTCTGTGATCCCGAGTGTCCCAACTCCTGGCTCACCATCTCCTTCATCTGAATTACATCACATTGATTCTAAGGTGTATCTCTCCCCTTCTTCCCCTGTTTCTTCCTCTTCCTCTTCTACTTCACCTGGTGAAAGTTTGAAATCCAATAACTGGGAGGCTAAGAAGAAGAAGAAGAAGTCAAATAAGTGAGAAGCCAACTATGCAACTATTTTTCTCTAAATGAACTTCCAGTCGACAAACCTTCTGATCTTTCGCGGAAGGTAAAATTCCCTTGCAGGTTATGTAACAGTGACCATCTCCTTCAAGACTGTCCTAGCATTCCCAAGGTCTTAGAGGTATGGTCTCAAAATCTGGATCGACCATCCCCATCGACCTCTAGAGATCATATCCATGTTGCATCCTCAGTTATCGATGGTAAGAAGAAAGGGAAGATTATATTCCCCTGTAGATTATGTGAAGGAGAGCATCTTCTTCACCTTTGTCCTCTTATGGATAAAGCTTCCAAATTTTTGGAAAACCTTGTAGCTCCTCAACACCAACTTCCTGTTGGTTATCAAAGGATTTCCTCTGACCCTCTCCTGGTTGGTAAATAGATTGACTTGGATTCATCTCTTGTCTATCCTACTCTTCCTCAATGAGACTCTCTTGTGTCTCTTCGCAACCAACCATTGGTCAAAAAGAGTGTCAACTTGGTTGTGCCTTCAGTTGTTCACTCTGTTCCAGAAGAGAGTGGTGATCATACTACTCATGTTCTTCTCGTCTCCTTAGATTCCCATGAATCGAAGAGTGACCCTCCTATCTCAGTTGTTCAGGAGAGTCCTTCTCCTATTCCTGGAAGGCATGGGGGCAGTCATTAGATACCCCCACCAAGTAGTTTTTTCATCTCTAGCGATTGGATTCCATTGACTGCTTCCCGCCTTCCATCTTATGTGCCTTTCCAGATTACAGTACAAGCCCATAATATGGTAGTGCATGGCACTATATTAGATGAAGGCGCGTTTGTTAGCATCATGTCTTCTACTATTTGGCAAGCTTTGGGTTCCCCACAGCTTGTGGCTGTCACCGAGAATCTGTTGGCTTTCAACGGAGGAACCAGTCAGCCCTTAGGATCCTTCTAAAGTTCCATATTACTTTGGGAGGAAAGGTTGTCTATATAGACGTGATGGTAGTCTAAGGACCCTTAGATTCCAATCTTCTCCTTGGATGCAACTATGTTTATGTCATGGGAGCTCTTGTTTCTTCACTTTTCCGTGTGGTTTGTTTTCCACACGATGGGAGAATTGTGACCATTGATCAAGTGTCATTCATTGGTCACTAGGCGCCTCCTTTGCAACCATCATCCCTTAACAGCTCTTGTTTGCAAGCAGTACCTTCCCTGCCACAGGTGAATTACGTGGCTAGTAGTTCTGTCTCCACAATTGTTGATGATCACACATATTGTATAGTACATTATGTATTGGAACCCGATCTATCTATGGTACCAACTGACATGTATTCCTCCCAAAGCGTGGTTCTTCCATCTAGTGAAGACCTCTTGGGAGCCATGTTCTCTTATGGTCCATGATCAACTGTCATGAGGATAGTTCCTGGTCTTGTGTCAACCTCATAAAAAAATGAAACAAGGAGTCATAAGGATAGTTCCTGGTCTTGTGTTAACCTCGTTAAAAAATGAAACAAAGGGTGTGAGCATAGTTCTTTGTCTTGTGTCAATCTCGTTAAGAAATGAAACAAGGGTCTTGAGGATATTTCTTATACTATGTCAACCTCGTTACTAAATGAAACATCTCCCTTTTTCAAATCGAGTCTTTGATTAAGATCTTGTAACATCCCAGTCGAGTCTTTCCAAGATCTCGAAAGTGAACCTTCATTCCATCCACCTAGTTGACTGAAATGAAGTTTGGGGGCCATGTATCTCAATTGAGTCATTATGCTGGGGGCATGCAAAGTTATAGCAAGCATAGTTTTTCATTCCAATCTTGTGTAAACATGAAACTGAATCCAGGCAGAGTTCTCCATGGTTCAAGCTTGTGTAAAAACGAACCCATGCCCAATTTACATCTTGTGATTGCCATTTTTATTAGCTAAATGAGCCTTCGTTATTTCATTCCATCTACACCATCTCTTTGGCCGATCATATGCTTTCAGTTGGTTGTTTTTCCCTTCCTGAGGGACCGCATCGATGATCGGTTTTATTAGCCAGTCTCTTGACCATTAGATGTTTTGAGCAATTCCACCATTGCTGGAACTAGTTGTGACCCTTTATACCACTCATTCTTCCAAGAAAAGTCATCTTTAAGCTCTTTTCTGACTCGTAAAAAATGAAAAGATCACCGAATATTTTTCCCTTTTTGACTCATTAAAAGAACATAAAAATAGGGGGTCCACTTTAAAGCTCTTTTCTGACCCTTTAAAAATGAAAAGATAGTCGATCCCTTGTCATTTTGAACTCATTAACGAATGCGAAACATCCTACACCCAGTATAAGTTTACCGGTTTTTCAGGTTGGGATGCACTATTTACGAAAAGCAACTCCTTGACTGAAATGGTCAAGATATTCTCTCAAATATCGTTTTCTACCTTTTCGGGCTCGAGAGACACAAATGTACGAAAAGGGACCATAAGGAGTTTTCTTTTCCTATCTTTTTCAAACTCTCTAAACATGAAAAAGATATTGAGTTACACCTTTGTCGGACTTGTTAAAATATTAAACGACATTTGGATTCATCACCATGATGAACATGAGTTTCTCCTTCCTAGGGCTCATTAAACATACTAGGTCGGATTCATCTGAAGGATGAACTTACAGTGCAAGAATATCCTATCCCCTTCAAGCGTGTGATTAAAAAATAATTGGGGTACCTGCCAGAAATGGTGGGGGAAAATTTGGAAATCTAATCAGTTGTGTCGGTAGCTCACTCTTGAACATGACACTTTCTATGTCATGTCGGGTTGGGATATCCTCCTTTGTATCGTTGACCTTCCTTGGTTGGGCTGTTCATTTTTTCCTTCCATTTTATCTCTGCCATGTCGTCATGACCACCAAGCCTATGGATCCAAAAGCTGCCAAACTTCCAATTGTGTCATCAATATGTTCAAGAGTTGTTCCTATGCAGTTACACTTACCACCTAATTCTCTGTGTCATCCAAAATTGTTTTGCATCCCTTTGTCTTGTGTCGATGATGTGGGATACAATATGGCCCTCCTTCGACACGTTCGCTTCCTGTTGACTTCAACTCATTATCCGGGAAGTTGACCAAGACACTCCCTTCCAGTACCTTAGAGCTTGCATGCCCTAATGGCAAGTTCTTCACACTCGACGACAAGTTCACATCATTGGCTTTCGATCGAGTGATTTCATGGGTGTTCGAATTTAGTTCCTCTATTCACATTCTATGGATTATGCTAATAGTACCTTGAGGACCATTGCCATTATTGGTGGTTTCTCTCGTACTTGTTAATACTTTGCATCATTGATTGGTAATCAAGAAACTTTCTATCATGTTCAAAGTCAACACATATATTCATGTGTTAGCATTTGTACTTTGATCAGGTCATGTTGGAGCGCAAGAACCTGGAATCAGACCACAAAAGTCTAGGTTGCAAAGTGATGTGACATGGTTATGTTGATATACATGTCTCTTTCAGATGGATGGTTGCGACCATACCATGAGTTATCATATGTGATCCTTCTTATTATTGGATGGTTACGTCCATACCACAATTCATATATCATTTGATAGATTTTTCAGTTATGTATATGTCTTTGTACTTGCTTGCAGTTTTTCCAATGACATACTATAGTTCCCCGCACTGATTCGTAAAGAATTTCGTCCCTCACTCTAGTTTGGCCTTCATGCTTCAAGGGGCATCTGTTACTTATCATTTTGTCACTGTCCCTGTACACCCCGTTCCTTGATCCTAGAGGACCTATATAGTGAACCATACATGCTTTCCCTTCATGAAGAAACTCCCATTGTGTCCCTCTCCATGAGCAGAACAATTCCCTTTTGCACCATTTCCCCAAAATCTTCTATTTTTCCCAGTTTACAAGACCAGTGCTAATGGCCCTTGTCCTCCTCACACTGATATGCATGGATTAACACTGTCCCTAGCGCCAACCAGAGTGACTGATCTTTGTTCCAGTTATGTCGGTCCTCTTATGGAAAGCTTTTAGATAAGGAGTCGAAGCTTCCAACTCTAGAAGCTTCGTAACAGAATTCTAGTAAATTGTTTGGCCGGATGGGGTCGAGTATGTCAATTTGGGCTCCTTTCCCCTATAAGGCTGGAAGTACCTCAAGAGATAAGACCTTCTCACATGAGAATAGGATCCATATCCCATCCATTCATGGTATATAAACCTCCAGTTTTCCCAAGCACAAGTTAGTGTTGTAGTGTTAATGTTGGTGTGCTAGTGCTCATTTAGTTTGGAGTAAACAACAAGCTATTCATAGTTGTAGCTCTCTAGTTGTGTGAGGGAGAAGTGTGAATTTGGTTTACTGTGAAGCCTAAAGGGAAGAGCCTTAAAACTATCATTGTTGAGGCCATCATGGAATGCTGGCAGAAGTGTGTGAGAACCTGGTTTTGTCGGAGGAGAACGGCAATGTCAAGGCAATGGTTGTAATATCTTCTTGATTCAATATATATGCAACTATCGATTGATTTCCTACATGATGTGTCATCTTACAAGTTCATGGCTTAATGTTTCTTGACTTGTTAAGTAGGTTGAATTACAATTTGTATATTATCATGGTTGTTGTTTGATGTTGTTTACTTGTTCCAGGTGTTTGAAGAATGAAACGAGAGATAGCTGGAGTGAGCAAGCAAGGACATCATCAAACGCGATAAGTGTACTAGGAGTAAGGCCCTCTTAATAGGCTCTAACCTAAGGAAATATTCCATAGAATGTATCAGTTGTGGCTAGACCCATTATTGGGCTAGAGGAATTGTTTGTGTCTGCACTTATAATTTTACTTCACCACAAATTGGCGACTCCACTGGGGAGCCAATCATCTTGTTTGAGATTTTATAGTTTTGTGTGAACTTTTCTAGTTCCACTTTTTCCCTTTGGTTCCATTTCTTTTCCTTTTCTTACTGATCTAAGTTTGAAATTCATAGTAGAAAATCTAGTCCTAGCTTTAAAAAAATTTATTTTTTTCTTAGCATCCTCACTCAGTGCGCTTAATTTGCTGACAGTCACGTTGATCAGTGCGATATGCTGAGAAACAGTCATGCCAAGCTCCCTCTAGCACTTGTTGTCAGTTAGGCAGTCATGCTGATGCCTATAAGTGAAGATTAGGGTTTTCCCCAAATCTTTGCCAGTGTGTTTTGCTCTCATGATTTTGACCCTGTAAGCCTTTTAGATCGTCTTTTCCCTAACTAGAGAGCTTCATTTAGCTTGGTTTGTGTGCTTGCTTGGTTTATCCCACCCTTTGATGTGTTAAGTTTGGCCCTGTGTGAAGTTCTTTTTATTTTTTCTTTGAATCCCTCGATCAGCACTAGCTGTCAGTTAGGCAGTCGCGTCAATCAAAACATCAGCGCTATTTTTGGTACTGGTTAGTCGTGTCGATCGTGCCTATCGGCACTAGTTGTCAGTTAGGTAGTCGCTCCACTCTTTGAGTTAACAAAAGATCTGAATTTCTCCCATTCCAGTGCCAATGTGTCTTGACCTATAGACTCCCTTCTTCGGACTCCCATCTTCGTTGCTTCATTTGCTATCGAATGAGTGAAAGGGTCTCGTTTGTTCTATTATTTCGAATATCTTTTCTCTTTCCAAACATAGATTACATTGCTTGGTTTGTCGATTGAAGCATTTATGCATTTGGCTAGTTCGATTCAGGGAAGAAGTTGTTTTTAGTTTCATTTATCATGCTTTGGATTTGATTGATGCTTGTTTGTTCAAAATTGTTAAAATTTTCATTAAAGTGCTTTACGTGAAAGGTTCATTTTGCATTTTATGAAAATAAGAACATCATTCTAGTTTACTTAAGCGAAAATATTACATTAGTAGTGTTATTGAGAAGCTAGAATTGCATCATCATAAGCATTGGAAATGGAATGAAACTTCTTATGTTGTTATAGGAATATTAAGTGCATTTTAGAGATTTATTAGTGAAAGTTTTCATTCTTCAGTTGTTGCATTGATTTTGTGTTCCCTATCTTTTAATTAGTCTTAACTTTCATCGAAGATAAAGATCTCTTTTGTCATATAGCTGCATGTAGGAGTTTTGGCAGATGACAGCAGCAGGGCCTTGTAGTTGAGACCTAATTCAATATCAATAGTTAAAATTTATTGAATTAACCTAAGGAAGCATTGAAACTTAATGCTAACATTTAGTGGTCTAGGCTAGAGACGTGTTCCGGCGTCTTTAAACCTAGCAGCTGTCGTTCGCTTCGGCACTAGATAGCACTAGTATGGACTTGTGCTCCTCGTACCGTTAAGTATATAAAGGGAGACCCCACTAGGATATAATCCTTTATCCATAGGAAGCTGAGTCTACTGCCTTGTAAACATGATACACCAAACACAGCATTCGGGGAGATTTCCTACCCGTACTTCTCAGTTCACCGGGAGGTATTCTGCAGTTCACGGTTACCAGGTAATCCTTTTGCCTAGAATACCCTGAGTAGTCATTTTTTATCTTTACTCACTCTTTAAATTTGAAAATATCATCAAGCACTTGTCCTTTCGAGCTCATTAATTCTGAAAGCAACTAGAGTCACCTTTCATCCTTTTCTTGACTCTTAAAATATGAAAAGGAAAAGTTTTGTTTCAGTATCTTAAAATTAACTTCCCACAAAATATTCCTGGTTAAAGTTATCTTCCTTAGGGTTTCTTTAAAAGCCAATTCCAATGGAAACATTCCGAGAATCTACTAGTCAAGTGTTCCCCTTGGATGGGAATCCTGGTCCTTTTCCTTCTTTTGGAAATGTTGGTGCTCTTTATATGGCAACGTTGTCCCTCCCTAGATTAACCATTGGTTTACCTATCTCGTTATTTTCGACCTCGGTGATCCCGAGTGTCCCAACTCCTGCCCCACCATTTCCTTCATCTGAATTACATCACGTTGATTCCAAAGTTGATCTCTCCCCTTATTCCCCTATTTCTTCCTCTTCCTCTACTACTTCACCTGGTGAAAGTTTGAAATCCAATAAACAGGAGGCTAAGAAAAATAAGAAGTCAGATAAGCGAGAGGCAAACCATGCAGTTATTTCTATAAATGCACTTCCTATCGACAAACCTTCTGATCCTTCGTGGAAGGTAAAATTCCCTTGCAAGTTATGTAAGGGTGACCATCTCCTTCGTTATTGTCCTGACATTCCCAAAGTCTTAGAGGTATGGTCTCAAAATTTGGATCGACCATCCCCATCAACCTCTGGAGATCATGTTGATGCTTCACCCTTGGTTAGCGATGGTAAGAATAAAGGGAAGATTAGATTCCCCTATAGATTATGTGAAGGAGAACATCTTCTTCACCTTTGTCCTCTTATGGATAAAGCTTCCAAAGTTTTGGAAAACCTTGCAGCTCCTCAACCCAACTTCTTGTTGCTTATCAGAGGCTTTCTTCTGACCCTCTCCCGATTGGTAAAGAGATTGACTTGGATTCATCTCTTGCCCGTCCTGATCTTCCTGAGTGAGACTCTCTTGTGTCTATTCCCGACCAACCATTGGTCGAAAAGAGTGTCGACTTGGCTCCGCCTTTAGATGTTTACCCTGTTCCAGAAGAGAGTGGTCATCATATTGCTCATGTCCTTCTCATCTCCTTAGATTCTCATGAATCGAAGAGTGATCCTCCCATCTCGGTTGTTCAGGAGAGTCCTTCTCCTATTCTTGGAGGGCATGGGGGCAATCATATGATACCCCCACCAAGTATTTTTGTCGTCTCTTTCGATTGGAGTCCATTGATTGCTTTCTGCCTTCCATCTTATGTGCCTTTCCAGATTACAATACAAGCCTATAATATGGTAGTACTTGGCACTATATTAGATGAAGGCATGTCTATTAGCATCATGTGTTCTACTACTTGGCAAGCTTTGGGTTCCCCATAGCTTGTGGTTTTCACCGAGAATCTGTTGGCTTTCAAAGGAGGAACTAGTCATCCCTTAGGGATCATTCCGAAGTTCCCTATTACTTTGCGAGGAAATACTGTCTATATAGACGTGATGCTAGTCCAAGGTCCCTTAGATTTCAGTCTTCTCCTTGGACACGACTATGTTTATGTCATGGGAGCTCTTATTTCTTCACTTTTTTGTGTGGTTTGTTTTCCGCATGATGGGAGAATTGTGATCATTGATCAACTGCCATTCATTGATCACCAGGTGCCTCCTTTGCAACCATTGTCCCCTATCGGCTATTGTTTGCAAGTAATACCTTCATCGCCACAGGTCATATATGTGGCTACCCGTTCCGTCTCCACATCTACTGATGATCACACAAATGGTATAGTACATTATGTACTAAGGGAATTGGAACCCAATCTCTCTATGGTACCAATTGACATGTATTCCTCCCATATCATGGTTCTTCCATCTAGTGAAGACCTCTTGGGAGCCATGTTCTTGTATGGTCCATGATCAGCTATCATGAGGATAGTTCCTGGTCTTGTGTCAACCTCATTAAAAAATGAAACAAGGAGTCATGAGGATAGTTCCTGGTCTTGTGTTAACCTCGTTAAAAAATGAAACAAAGGGTGTGAGCATAGTTCTTTTTCTTGTGTCAATCTCGTTAAAAAATGAAACAAGGGTCTTGAGAATAGTTCTTTTATTATGTCAACCTTGTTAAAAAATGAAACATCTCCCTTTTTCAAATCGAGTCTTTGATTAAGATCTCGTAAAATCCCAGTCGAGTCTTCCCAAGATCTCGAAAGTGAACCTTCATTCCATCCACCTACTTGACTGAAATGAAGCTTTGGGGGCATGTACCTCGATTGATTCATTATGCTATGGGCATGCAAAGTTATAGCGAGAATAGTTTTTCATTTCAAGCTTGTGTAAACATGAAACTGAATCCAAGCAGAGTTCTCCATGGTTCAAGCTTGTCTAAAAATGAACCCATGCCCAATTTACATCTCATGATTGCCATTTTTATCAGCTAAATGAGCCTTCGTTGTTTCATTCCATCACCACCATCTCTTTGGCTGATCATATGATTTCACTTGGTTGTTTTCCCTTCCTGAGGGACCGCATTGATGAGTGGTTTTATTAGCCAATCTCTTTACCATTACATGTTTTGAGCAGTTCCACCATTGTCGGAACTAGTTGCTACCCTTTATACCACTCGTTCCTCTAGGATAAGCCATCTTTAATCTCTTTTCTGACTCGTAAAAAATGAAAAGATCGACAAGTATTTTTCCCTTTTTAACTCGCTAAAAAAACATAAAAACAGGGGGTCTGCTTTCAAGCTCTTTTCTAACCCTTTAAAAACGAAAAGATAGTCGAGCCCTTGTCGTTTCAAACTCGTTAAGGATGCGAAACGCCGTGCACCTAGTATAAGTTTACCCCTTTTTTGGGTTGGGAGGCACTATTTATGAAAAAGGTACTCCTTGACTGAAATGGTCAAGTGGTTCTCTCAAGTATCCTTTTCTACCTTTTCGGGCTCGAGAGACACAAATGTATGAAAAGGGACCGTATGGAGTTTTCTTTTCCAGGTCTTTTTCAAACTCTATAAAAATGAAAAAGATACCGAGTTACACCTTTGTCAGACTCTTTAAAATATTAAACGACATCGGATTCAGCACCATGATGAACATGAGCTTCTCCTTCCTAGGGTTCATTAAACTTACTAGGTTATATTCGTCATAAGGATGAACTTACAGTGCAAGCATATGCTATCCCCTTCAAGCTTGCAATTAAAAAATAATTGGGGTACCTACCAGAAATGGTGGGGGGAAATGTGGAAATCTAATCAGTTGTGTCAATAGCTCACTCTTGAACATGACACTTTCTGCTTCGTGTCAGGTTGGGATATCCTCCTTTGTATCGTCGACCTTCCTAGATTGGGCCGTTCATTTTTTCCTTCCATTTGATCTCTACCATGTCATCATGACCATTGATCCTATGGATCCAAAAGCTACCAAACTTCCAGTTGTGTCGCCGATATGTTCAAGAGTTGTCCTTCTGTAGTTACACTTACCCCAGATTTTTTGTATCATCCAAAATCATTTTGCATCCCTTTGTATTGTGTCGATGATGTGGGATACATTATGGCCCTCCTTCGACATGGTCGCTTCCTGTCGACTTCAAATCATTATCCGAGAAGTTGATCGAGAGACTCCCTTCCAGTACCTTAGAGCTTTCATGACCTAATGGCAAGTTCTTCGCACTCGACGACAAGTTCACATCATTGGCTTTCGATCGAGTGATTTCATGGGTGTTCGAATTTAGCTCCTCTATTCACATTATGTGGATTGTTCTTATAGTACCTTGAGGACCATTTTCATTATTCGTGGTTTCTCTTGCACTTGTTAACAATTTGCATCATTGACTGGTAATCAAATGACCTTCTAGCATGTTTGACGTCAACACATCTATTCACATGTTAGGATCTATACTTTGATCGGGTCATGATGGAGTGCAAGACCCTGGACTTAGATCACAAAAGTCTAGGTTGTGAAGTGATGTGACATGGTTATGTTGATATACATGTCTCTTTCAAATGGATGGTTGCGACCATACCATGAGTTATCATATGTGATCCTTCTCATTATTGGATGGTTGTGACCATACCTTGGTTTCATTATGATCCTCTTTAACAGATGGTTGGTCCCATGCCTAGATCCATTTACATGATCATTCTTTGGATGGCTGCATCCATACCAAGATTCATGTATCATTTTATAGAGTTTTTAGTTATCTATATGTCTATGTACTTTCTTGCAAGTTTTCCGACGACAGACTACGGTTCCCAAAACCCACACTAATTCATAAAGCATTTCATCCCTCACTCTAGTTCAGCCTTCATGCTTTAGGGGGCATCGGTTACACAGCATTTTGTCATTTTCCCTATACTCCCCGTTCCTTGATCCTGGAGGACCTCTACAGTGAACCCTACATGCTTTCCCTTCATTAATAAACTCCCATTGTGTCCCTCTTCATGAGTAGAACAATTCCCTTTTACACCATTTCCCCAAAATATTATGTTTTTCCCAGTTAACAAGACTAGCGCTAATGGCCCTTGTCCTCCTCACACCAATATGCAGGGATTAACATTGTCCCTAGCGCTGACCGAAGTGACTGAGATTTGTTCCAGTCATGTCTGTCCTCTTATGGAAAGTTTTTAAATAAAGAGCCGAAGCTTGCAACTCTAGAAGCTTCATAATGAAAGTCTGGTAAATGGTTTGGCCGGATGGGATCGAGGATGTCAGTTTGGGATCCTTTCCCCTATAAGGATGGAACTACCTCAAGAGATAAGACCTTCTCCAATGAGAAGAGGATCCATCTCCCATCCATTCATGCTATATAAACCTCCAGTTTTCCCAAGCACAAGCTAGTGTTGTAGTGTTAATGATGGTGTGCTAGTGCTAATTAGGTTTGGAGTAAATAGCAAGCTATTCATAGTTGTAGCTCTCTAGTTGTGTGATGGAGAAGTGTGGATTTTGTTTAGTGTGAAGCCTAAAGGGAAGAGCCTTAAAACTATCATTGTTGAGGCCAACATGGAATGCTATCAGAAGTGTGTGGGAACCTGGTTTTGTCAGAGGAGAATGGAAACGTCAAGACAATGGTTGTAATCTCCTCTTGATTCAATAGATATGAAACTATCGATTGATTTCCTACATGATGTGTCATCTTACATGTTCATGGCTTAATGTTTCTTGACTTATTAAGTAGGTTGAATTACAATTTATCTATTATCATAGTTGTTGATTACTGTTGTTTACTTGTTTCAGGTGTTTGAAGAAGGAAACGAGAGATAGCTGGAACGAGAAAGCAAGGAAATCATCAAACGCGATAAGTGTACTAAGAGGTAGGCCCTCTTAATTGGTTCTAACCTAAGGAAATATTCCATAGAATGTATCGGTTGTGTCTAGACCCATTATCAGGCTAGAGGAATTGTTTGTTTCCGCACTTATAATTTTACTTCACCACAAATTGGCGACTCCACTGGGGAGCCAAAACTTATGTTTGTCTTGTTTGAGAATCCATGGTTTTGTGTGAACTTTTCTAGTTCCACTTTTTCCCTTTGGTTCCATTTCTTTTCCTTTGCTTATTGGTATGAGTTTGAAATTCATAGTAGCAAATTTGGTCCCATCTTTAAAAAAAATATTTTTTTCTTAGAATCCTCGCTCAGCACACTTAATTCGCTGACAATCGCGTCGATCAGCGAGATATGCTGAGAAATAGTTGCGCCAACCTCCCTCTAGCACTTGTTGTAAGTTATGCAATCGCGTCGATGCCTGTAAGTGAAGATTAGGGTTTGCCCCAAATCTTGGCCAGTGTGTTTTGCTCTCATTATTTCAACCCTATAAGCCTTTTAGACCATCTTTCTGTAACTAGAGAGCTTCATTTATCTTGGTTTGTGTGCTTTTTTGGTTTAGCCCACCCTCTGATATGTTAATTATGGCCCTGTGTGAAGTTCTTTTTTATTTTTTCTTTGAATCCCTCTATCAACACTAGTTTTAAGTTAGGCAGTCACGTCGATCAAGCCATCAGTACTAGTTATAGTATTGGTCAGTCATGCTAGCCATGCCTATCGGTGCTAGTTGTCAGTTAGGCAGTCGCTCCGGTCACTGAGGTAAGAAAAAAAACTAAATTTCTCCCATTCCCGTGCCAATATGTCTTGACCTTCAGACTCCCATCTTCATTGCTTCATTTGCAATCGAATGAGTGAAAGGGTCTCGTTTGTTCTCTTATTTTGAGTGTCACTTTCTCTTTCCAAGCATATATTACATTGCTTGGTTTGTCAATTGAAGCATTTATGCGTTTGGTTGGTTCGATTCAAGGAAGAAGTTGTTTTTAGTTTAATCTATCATGCTTTAGATTTGATTAATGCTTGTTTGTTTATAATTGTTAAAATTTTCATTAAAGTGCTTTATGTGAAAGATTCATTTTGCATTTTATGAAAAGCCGAACATCATTCTAGTTTACTTAAGCGAAATTATTGCATTAGTCGCGTTATTGATAAGCTAGAATTGCATCATCATAAGCATTGGAAATGGAATGAAACTTCTTATGTTGTTATAGGAAGATTAAGTGCATTTTGGAGATTTATTAGTGAAAGTTTTCATTCTTTGGTTGTTGCATTGATTTTGTGTTCCCTATCTCTCAATTAGTCTTAACTTTCATCGAAGATAAAGATCTCTTTTCTCATATATATCAGCATGTAGGAGTTTTGTCAGATGACAGTGGTAGGACCTTGTAATTCAGACCTAATTCAAGATCAACCATTAAATATTATTGAATTAACCTGAGGAAGCATTGAAACTTAATGCTCACATTTAGTGGTCTAGGCTAGAGACGTGTTTCGGCGTCTTTAAACCTAGGAGCTGCCGTTCGCTTCAGCACTAGATAGCGCTAGTATGGACTTGTACTCCCCATACCGTCGAGTATATAAAGGGAGACCCCACTAGGCTATAATCCTTTATCCATAGGAAGCCGAGTTTTCTATCTTATAAACGTGATACACCAAACACAGCATTCAGGGAGATTGCCTACCCGTACTTCTCGGTTCGCTGAGAGGTATTCCGCAGTTCATTGTTACCAGGTAATCCTTTTGCCTAGAATACCCTGAGTAGTCATTTTTTATCTTTACTAACTCTTTAAATTTTAAAATATCATCAAGCACTTGTCCTTTCGAGCTCGTTAATTGTGAAAGTGACTATAGTCACCTCTCATCCTTTTCTTGACTCTTAAAATATGAAAAGGCAAATTTTTGTTTCAGTGTCTTAAAATTAACTGCCCATGAAATTTTCCTGGTTAAAGTTATCTTCCTTATTATTTCTTTAAAAGTCAATTCCAATGGCAACATTCCCAAAGTCTACTAGTCAAGTGTTCCCCTTGTATGGGAATCCTGGTCCTTTTCCTTCTTTTGGAAATGCTAGTGCTCCTTATATGGCAATGTTGTCCCTCCCTAGATTAACCATTGGTTTACCTGTCTGATTATTTTCGACCATGGTGATCCCTAGTGTCCCAACTCCTTCCCCGCCATCTCCTTCATCTGAATTACATCACATTGATTCTAAGGTTGATCTCTCCCCTTCTTCCCCTGTTTCTTCCTCTTCCTCTTCTACTTCACCTAGTGAAAGTTTGAAATCCAATAACCAGGAGGCTAAGAAGAAGAAGAAGAATACGAAGAAGAAGAAGTCAGATAAGTGAGAGGCCAACTGTGCAGCTATTTCTCTAAGTGTACTTCATGTCAACAAACCTTTTGACCCTTCGCAGAAGGTAAAATTCCCTTGCATGTTATGTAAGGGTGACCATCTCCTTCAAGGCTGTCCGAGCATTCCCAGAGTCTTAGAGGTATGGTCTCAAAATATGGATCGACCATCTCCATCGACCTCTAGAGATCATGTCGATGCTGCACCCTTAGTTAGCGATGGTAAGAAGAAAGGGAATATTAGATTCCCCTGTAGATTATGTGAAGGAGATAATCTTCTTCACCTTTGTCCTCTTATGGATAAAGCTTCCAAAGTTTTGGAAAACCTTGTAGCTCCTCAACCATAACTTCATGTTGGTTATCAGAGGCTTTCTTCTGACCCTCTCCTGGTTGGTAGAGATATTGACTTGGATTCATCTCTTGCCTATCCTGCTCTTCTTTAGCAAGACTCTCTTGTCTCTGTTCCCGACCAACCATTGGTCAAAAAGAGTGTCAACTTGGCTCCACCTTCAGTTGTTCACTCTATTCCGGAAGAGAGTGGTGATCATACTGCTCATGTTCTTCTCATCTCCTTAGATTATCATGAATCGAAGAGTGACCCACCCATCCCGGTTGTTCAAGAGAGTCCTTCTCCTATTCTTGGAGGGCATGGGGGCAATCATATGATACCCCCACCAAGTAGTTTTTTCGTCTCTTTCGATTGGAGTCCATTTACTTCTTTCTACCTTCCATCTTATGTGCCTTTCCATATTACAGTAGAAGCCTATAATATGGTAGTACATGGCACTATATTAGATGAAGGGGCATCTGTTAGCATCATGTGTTCTACTACTTGGCAAGCTTTGGGTTCCCCACAGCTTGTGCCTGTTACCGAGAATCTATTGGCTTTCAACAGAGGAACCAGTCAACCCTTAGGGTTCCTTCTGAAGTTCCCTATTACTTTGGGAGGAAATACTGTCTATATAGACATGATGGTAGTCTAAGGTCCCTTAGATTTCGATCTTCTCCTTGGACACGACTATGTTTATGTCATGGGAGCTCTTTTTTCTTCACTTTTTCGTGTTGTTTGTTTTCCACACGACAGGAGAATTGTGACCATTGATCAAGTGTCATTCATTGGTCACCAATTTTTGGCTTGAGGAGGCCTGACCCAGTTTCGGTGTTAATTAGCCAAACAGATCCCTACACTACTAGCCCTTTCGGCATTAGCCTTCGGAGCACAGACCAAAGTCTCACCCGAAGCAGTATGGGGGGATGTTGGTACCAAGTTTCTGCACCCTGAGATGGTTGTGATGTCGTCTTATTCCTTCTATTCTTGCCTTCACGTAGGTCACTTAGTCCTAGGGCTCTATCTTTCCAATCCCTTATTCCTCCTTTCGATACCTCCGCAAAAGGGCACGGTTGTCCTTCGCGTAGCCCTAACCTTCAATTTAGATACTTTCGCGTTGCTAAGGCAGTGTATTGCACATATTATCTTAAGATTCTTACTTGTCTTATTAGATACTTACAGTTAGCACCCAATAAACACATATTCTTATATGCGTTCAATCATCCAACATAATTATACACATCCGCACACCATATAAGCATTATAAACGAAATTCATACATAAAATGACAAGATGCATCAATCGGAACAAAGACACAGAAATTGTAGAATACTTCTCTTTATTAATATCTTCCAAGTGATTACAAACTCTAACCACCCTGCGAACATAGCTGCAGGGGTCCGCGCACTCAGTTGCTGACTTTCACCCTAGGCCTCTATGCACTCAGCTACAAAACCTCTACCTATGCTACGACCCAAAACTTAGACTTCTTACTTCAGAGCTATCACTCTCTTATCTTGTTCATCATCGACTGATTACTCTAACTACTTAGAGCTTATCTCTTTTTATACAATCCCATGGTCTGCGAACCATGGGTAGATCTCTTACAGCCGACTTTACTTTACAAAACTAAGGGCAGACAACCCTTTATGACCTATAACACCTACGCACTCTGCAACCACAAAATGTGGAGTATTTACCATTTTATTACAAAATTTGACACAAACATGGGCTTTTAGCCCCAAAACTGCCCTTTGGGGGATCCCATTCCCAACAGGCCCCCAACACAAACATCGTGACTTGCCCTCGAGTCACTCGGCAGGCATGAAGATATTTGCACGAATTCCTTCCAGCTCGACTCGTATGACCGCAACCTCGGTCATGCACTGACCTTCCGCCTACTTCGCATCTTCCACTGTCTTCTCGGTCAGTGCTCCCATGCTGTTAGCCTAAAGCTTTTGTTACGTTGCATGTAGAGTCGCAAGCCTGCCTTCAATATTCCCTGCCACTATGTAAGACTCATCCAGCTAGGGCTTTAGTCTCGCCTTGAGCACTACTTCCTTGTGCAGCATTGTGTCCACCTATTCCTTCAGCTGCTTGGCCTCCTACAGCTTGGCTAGTCTCTGTGTTAGCGCGACGGTTCGCGTTGTGCCCTTAACCTCATCGTAGCACTGTTGTATCTCACGCATTTCCATCTCTAGCCTCTGTACATTGGGGTCCTCCTGCAAGCTTTTCAAGACCTCAAATGACTACTTGAACAGTTGCGTGCAGTCTGCTACTACACTATCCACCACCGCTACTGCTTTTGTGACAGCGGTCGCCCACTGTTCCTTCACTTCTGGCGGAGTTGAAGGTTGGGCCCTCAACTATAACTCTATAATTTGTAGGTTCAAATCCAACTGAACCCGTGCCATCTCAATCCGAGTGTCAGGCACCCCTGTGGCCAACTTGCGGATGTGTACCTCGATTGGCTCCTCCTCTAGAATGGCCAACTCTGGGACCATTCTGCATGCCTCCTCAATGACCTGCAAAATGTGCTTTCTCTGATTGGTCGCCTCGGTCTTAGCGGTGATGGCAGCATTTCTCTGTAGGGCCATCTGCTCATTATTGATCCATTGTTCACTGATCACCTGGAGGGTGCGGTGCTCTCGGGCCCTCAGCTCAGCAATTATTCCATCCTGTAAGAGGTGTAGTGCTTCACGCGGGAGCACTGCCAAGTTCAACCCAAATCCCTTTAAGGCGCTAACAGTGGACCTGTCAGCCTCATTCTCTATATTCAGTGCTCCATCTGGTAGCACTATCACACTGGAAGTCTTCGTGCATAGCATATCGGCAGCCTTTGAAGTGCTGATAGCCAGGCTGGTAGACACCATGTCAGCGTGCGACGCGCGGGTCTGTAGCTCCTGCAACCTTGTCTGGATAACCCCTATGATGATCTGTTTCTAATTTTAAAACTGTTGCAGGGCCTCGGCGGTGACATCCCTCACTATGTCACCAATATCATGCAAGCCATGCTCTGTTAATGTGATGGGGTCCAGCGAGGTCTTGGTCACCTTTGATTTCTTCCTGGGCCCTCCTTTCTCCAACTCTCTTGGGCGCTTGATGCGGCTGGACGTCTCCTGAGGGTCCACGCCATGCTATTCATATGTTTCCTCCTCGGTTTCAGGTGAAGGTGACCTTGCGCCTTTGTTAGAGCCCCGCTCTGTTCCACCTGTCTACTTCCCTGTTTGTTGCACGGCCCCGCGCTCCGCCTAAGCCTTATCAGCAGCCTCCTTCTTCCTCTTTTTGGCCAGTTGTGTCATCTTAAGCTTGGCCTCCTCCTTTTTCTTCTCTGCAGTGGACTTGCTTCCACCCACCGCCAAATCTGCGGTAGAGCACCACATTGCTAGCCATTAATCAAGCACTGCATCAATGGCATCATTCATTGCCAGATACAACAAGTCGTACCAGTTCTGTACAGGGTCCTTCTGTGCCCTGATGGATACTCGATGGAAGTCTACTTTAAACTTGGTGTAGTCCTACAGGTTGGCATACACCGTAGGTGACAATCATGGCTTGTGATTGATGGCCATCCAAAATTTCATCTCCATCAAGATCCAAAAGATCTTGTTGTCCCTAACTCGTTGCATGTCCTTTGTCTCCCACAGTGAAGTGTACTTCACTTCTTATAGGAGGTCTGGAGCGACCAAAGGGAACTAACTATCCTTTGGCAGCTCCCACGCTATCAGCACAATTGACAGCAAGAGCCACGCATAGTGGAACATCTTGTTGAGCTCCTTTTCTTCGTGGCAATTCACCAGGAACTCTCCACAAAGGTACTCCTTCAGCGCATTGTGTTGCAAGCGTGACGATAGGCGCCGGTACCTCATCAGTGCGACACTTCCTCATCACCTTCCTCGCTAAGATCTGTGTGGCTACCTTCACAGTGAGGTCACAGATGCTGGATATAGCGTATCTACGCAGCTTCTTCACCAGTTTAAATTTTTATTTCATCGAGTCTGTGAGAGCCTGCTCACCACCTTTTCCGCCAAAGATCATGGCCGAATTCTCACCTGTATATGAAAATCATGTTATCCGATGAATCAATCTATTTGTGATGGGTATCAGCTCCTCTAGCCACACAGACCCATCACGCACCAAGCGCAGCAGCTGCTTGATGACCAAAACTGTTACTGAGGTGCGATTGTAGTGCGGCACCCAGAGCAAGTTGAGAAACCCTGCCTTTTCTACTCCCTTGATCAACCTCCGTGGCTCCAATGTTATCATTCCTGAATTCGTATCAATGATGTGATGCATCAGCTGCTCGGTCACCAGGTGTGGGAACTTCTCGTGGTCCACCAAGTCCCATTCTTCAAGTTTCAATAGAAACACTCATGCCAAGAGTGGACCATCGAAAACAATGTCGTCCAGTAGCAGATGGGTTTTCAGGGGAGTCTTACTCTCATCAATGTCCTTCGGCACCTTGGACTTAGGCTTGCACGGGGGGACATACTTTGGAAATCAAGTAATAATGTCCGCACAATGGGCTTCAACCTCCTTGACTTCAACTCCCACATCCTCGTCATCCATCGGGATGTCTTCAATGTCTTCCTCCTCTGGTTCTAAGTTTATGGCCTTGCCTTTCTCCTGTGCAGTGGGTTTTGGTGGGTTTCTCCTTGGCGATGCACGCACCAGTATAGCAGGCTACTTGCCCTTCTTATCCTTCACGGTTTCTTTGGTTGGGGTCAGCTTTGGTCTCGGCATCTACGGTGATTTAGGGACCTATGCCAATACTTTGGCCGCTACTGGAGTAGCTTCCTCTACCTCCATCTCAACTTTTGGCACTAGTTCCTCTACTATTTCTTTGGTATTGATAGTTTCTGTGGGTGCTAACATAATTCTCTCCAATAGTACGCACGACGTCTCGGGTAAGTTTGCAAATGCTGGAGTCTCTTTCAAAGCTTCAAAGAATTCTCAGTTCATGAGTGCCTAAAAGCTCAACAACTCAACTCTCAAAATGCCAAGTGTTTTTCATTGGACAACCACTTGTACTTTATAGGGCACTTTGAATTCAAATCCGATTGTTCCCCCCAAATTTGGTTCATTAATGTCGGATTGGTGGCAGATTTTCAAGGATCTGAGCCATAAATTTTGTCTTAAATGTCAGCGCCTGCTCCATTTGGCCGCATTTCAACTGTTAAATCATGAAAAATGTCTTTAATGGTCACTTTCCGACCGACTTGCGCGATTTTCCCTTGGGTAGCGCAGCTCTCTTCGCATTGTCACGGACCCTGTGACACGTCCTTGCTTCGCACCATCCTCCAATGGCGCAGCTCCCCAACTCGAGAAGTGTAGTTTATAGTCTCGTGCCTCCTTTCAACTGCTTGGAGTGCTAAGACTGTGCTACCTTCATCTAGTCACACGGCCGGATTTCCGGTGTATGGCTTCAATCAACTGCCATTCACCTTTCCTGGGAAGGGAGATCTATTCAATTTGACTAGTTGTACTGCTCCTCCATCGGTAATCTCCTTAATTACATAAGGCCCTAACCAGTGCATTCTAAATTTCCTTGGAAATTTATCAAAATTATTGTCATATAACAAAACCAGTTCATTTACCTTAAAGGTGTGCAGCTTAATATGTCGATCATGCCATGCCTTTTCGCACTGCTTTTGGACCTGTTGATGAAATAAAGCTAGAAATCTCTCTTCCTCAAGTTCATCCAACTATGTGAGCCTTTCCTCCAGGGCTCTATTATCCATCATACCTATGAGCGCTGATATGCATAGGCTAGGCACAATATATTCCATGGGCATTACCGCTTCAACACCATAGACAACCCTAAAAGGGGTTTGTCCAGTCAACCTCTTGCATGTTGTTCGATAAGACCATAGTACTGCAGGTATGCGTAGGTCCCAATCACTTCGCTAAGCATTGCAAACCTTGGTCAGTGCATTCTCCAGCACTTTATTGAATGCTTCCACCATCGCGTTAGCCTACAGGTGATAAGGTGTGCTCTTCTGGTGGTATACCTGAAATTCCTCCGTCAACGCGCTAATTGTCTCATTCAAAAAGTGCATACCACAATCACTCATCAAGACCTTTAGACAGCCAAATTGTGTTAGTACATGCTCAAAGAGGAACTTCGTGACAGTCCCACCTGTGCAATCCTTCACAGGTTTTGCCTCTGCCCAACGAGTCAAACAATCCGTCGCAGTGATAATGTACCTTGCTCCTGTCTTTCCTTGGGGCTGAATGGGTCCCACAAAATCTATTTCCCATTTCTCAAAGGGTTGCAACATCATATGTGGATTCAAAGGTATCTCATCCCTCTGCGATGGCCTTCTAGTCCTTTGACACACATCACATGCCTTGCAATACACTTTTGAGTCTTGATGGAGGGTTGGCCACCACAACCCTGCATGTAGAATCTTCTGCGCAGTTTCTCTTCCTGCATAATGTCCTCTTGCGATGCCCCCATGAGCGTCTGCGAGGATGCTGCTTCTTTCAAACTCAGGTACATATTGTTGCAATATCTCATCAGACCCCATTTTGTATAGATGCCCAGCAATGACAGAGAAATCTGCTGCGCGCACCACTAGTTCCTTCTTCTATTGGACAGTGTATCCTTCTGGGGTAGTTCCTATCGTTAGGAAGTGTATTATATCCTCAAAATGACCATCCGTGACGCGCACTGCAAATAGCTACACGTCAGGCAATCCTTCCTCCAAATTAGTGGGCTCTTCCCTTGTTTCAATGCGCGACAGATGGTCTGGTCCCGCATTTAGTCGTCCAGGCCTCACAATAACTTCAAAATCATTCTCCTGGAACAATAACAGCCATATGTAGATTCCCCCTCCCCCAACATAGTCTTATTGACCAGGTACCTCAACACGGAATGGTCTGTGTACATCTTAAAATGGCCTCCCAACAAGTAGTGCCTAAACTTCTCGAACGCATATACCATAGCTAACCTTCATGCTCAATGGTGGAATAGTTCTTCTCTGCCTTGGATAATCTTCTACTTGCAAACGCAATAGGGTGGTCCATGTCTTCTCCACCAGCCTGTGTCAGCACTGCTCCCAGTGCCATACATGATGCATCGATATGTACATGAAACTCCTTCTTCCAATCCAGGAAGACTAGGATCGACGCAGTGACCATCTTTTCTTTCAATACATCTAGGCTCTTCTTACAATCTTCGTTCCAGCAGAACGTGACATCCTTCTTCAAAAATTTCTTCATAGGCGCGGTGATCTGGGCATAGCCTTTGATAAACTCTCTATAATATCCTGTATGTCCCAGGGTAGTGTGCAACTGCTTCACACTCCTTGCGCCTCCAAGTTTAGTATCACCGCGATCTTCGTGGGGTCTACCATCAGTCCCTATCTACAAACCACATGACTTAGCAGGGTCCCAAAAGGAACACAAAACAAGAACTTCTTCAGATTAAGAATGATCTGATATCTTTGAAAGGTATCTAGCATTAGGCACAGGCTTGCTACATGGCTTTTCACTAGCCCAAACACAGTCCAGTCATCAAAGTATACTTCCAGGAACTTATAAATAAATTCCTTGAATGCAGCAACGACTATGCACGAGAAGATCGTAGGCACATTCTTCAATCCAAATGGCATTACAATGTACTGAAAACAAACCCACTCAATGGTGAAGGTTGTTTTTCTCCTATCCTCCGGCACGATTTTGATCTGGTGGTACCCAAAAAACCCATCAATGAAGGAATATGCTTCCTGACCACCTACATTGTCCAACACTTCATCAGTGAACGGAGTTGGGAAAGGATCATGTACGCAAGTGTCATTCAACTTCCTGAGATTCACGCATATCCTTATTTCATCCTTCTGCTTCTTCTCTTGTACCACCTATTAGGGTCCTCTAATAATAGGATTCATAATTTTGAATTGGCTATAATTAATCTTGTAATATTGTACATACTTTTTCTTTCTGCAAAATGTTTTCCATATTAAAAATTAAAAAATGTAAAGAGGGTATGTCCTAAAATAAATATCAAAGGACAAAAAGAATAAAAAAAGTGAAAAAAAGTGAAAAAATATGAACCCCAAACAAAAACAGACCATGAAAGTATGCAATTCCAAGTGCCGCTACTTTTTACTTTACTATGCAAAATAATGGTTGTTTGTAGCTTGTCACAAATGCCGCAACCCATGATAGTCAAATAGTTTAATCTTGACTACTTCATGCTTTAAATTTCATGTTTATAGATAGAGAATAAGGATCTAGCCAAACTGTTTAATCTTAGCAGATCAGTAGTTGATTAGAGAAATAAAAATGTGCTCATAAGCTTAATCTGAGCCATTGGAAGTTATAAGGTTAGAATTAGATAGTTTACTTTTCAAAAGAAAAAGGAAAGGAAGGGTCTGCTAGCCTAAATGCACCCATTAAAGTGAAGAAAAAATGTTAGGGTAAGTAAAGGGTAAGTAGAAGAAAGGTTGCAAAAATACAAGGTTGTCAAAGCATAAGCACATTTATCATGCTTAATCCTATGTTTTAGTGTGAAGGAGTAGCTATGAAAGTGAAAAGATGTTCACAAACTAATTTAATTAACTTCCCCTCATTTCATTTCACCCCCCATTACATACTTGCTAATTTCCCCATCATCCCATCATTTCTTATGAATATACCCTTTTCCCCTTCATTTTGACCCTTACCCCTTGGTTTCACACATTTCCCTAGCAAATTACCCTCCAAAGGTCATTTCCTACTAAAAACCCCTTTTCCCTAGTGTGAAACCCATTCCCCTTTGAAAAAATCATTTTCCCCTTATTAATTTCTTTATTTTATCTAAAAAACCCCTAAAACCCCCTTTGTCTTAAGTTTAAATTCCCCCTCCGCATTTACTTAATTAACTCCTCCATTCATATATTTCCCGAGAAAACCCTTTTAACCCATAAAACCCCTTTTTCTTAAGTTTTGTTTCCCCCTTGCTTTATTTAATTAACTCTGCAAAATTCACATTTTCCTGATATAAACCTGTTTAACCCACCACCCTTGGTGCGGTTAACAAACCCTGCCACATTTTAAACCTGGGTCCCATTTTACTAAACCCACACATAATTTTTAATCCTCGCTTTATATCATTAATTAATTACAAACCAGTTGTAATTAACCCCCAGGCCCTGCTAATCTCCACCCCTTTTCCCTCCGTGCATCTCGACTGCACGATAGCCCTCTGATCACCCACTTCAAAATCCAATGACCTACATCCATATCGTACGCTCCCGATGTCCGACAGTTAAAAGCCCGAGAGCACGCGAGATTCGTGGTTTTGCTCGGCCCCTTTCGGTTACGTGACAACTTTTGGTTAACTCACATGATCTCATGAAAATACCTCCTGATGGCCAAAAACGGTGCGATGAACCTTAATACCACCTTCCTGTGTAGCCAAAACCATCCATTGTTCACATTATGAAATTTTGCACGATTTTCTAGATGTTACCCGTTAAAACACCGAAGACCCTCATTTTCACTCTTTTCGCTTGCTTTTCACTAAAAGCTACCTAACCCTTCCTGCGCCACCCTAAGCCTCTACAACTGAATTTCACCATTGATTACCTCCCAAACACGCTCCGGACTCTGTCCACAAACATCTAAGTTCCCTAAAGCCATTATCACCTCCTTGCCAACCTGGATTTTATTAATGAATTGTTTTATTTTGCAGGTGATTAGAAGAATAGGAGCTTGGATAAACAATTTTGATACTAGTTCCAAAACCTGTTTACTCCAAGATTTGCAAGGAAAATGTATTCAAAAGGCTTTAATTCAGAAGGAAAAGACAATTATCATAAAGCAGGAAGAAATCATTTACACAGAGGCAGTAAATGTTAAAACAGAGATGAAATCATTTTCACCAGCACAGCAAAAGTTTCTTACAAACTACTCTCCAAGCAACATTTTGTATTCTACATAGTAAAAATAATTTTTACTAAAAACACAGAAGCATGAAAGAGTGAGTAAGATTTATCGTAAAAGGTAAAAATAAAAGCAGGTGACAGAGCATACAGTTGAAAAATAATCAGATGAAAGGTCATAAGTAAATATGACATCTAGCGTGAAGACCAAATAGCCAAGCAGCTTAAAGGGAAAAATATCAGAGACTAAAAGACAGCAGAACCTAAATAATAAGGACATCAAATAGTATTTCAATAGTTTTCTCTATCTTCTTGCATGAAGATATTTCCTTTTCCTAGATTAGTTCTCAATGTAGTTTTGAGATATTTTGTAAATTTCTTTTGTATAAATACTTCATAATTCGAAGTATTGAGGGTGGATTGCTATACATTTGTAAAGTTATTTTTATCTTAAACCTGAGGTTTACTGTACCAATTTTCAAGTCAACAAGCTGGAGCAAGTAATAAAAATATTGCACTACAGGATTCATGAGATGAGCTATTTGCAGTGAAGTATCTTCTTTGTCTAATTTTGTTAACTTCCTATGTGTTTCATAAACTTAAATTTTTTCCAAATTTGAATGAATTAACTGGAAATATAACTCAGAACTTGTTTAAGTACACTATGTTTTGCACAGTTAGTCATTTATAGGTTTTCCTCTGATATCCAGATTTGAAAACCCTTAATTGCTCTCCCATCCCGGTTGACCTCTTTCACTTCTCTTCATAATCCAGCCTAGGGAACCCTTAATTGCTCCCTGGATCCGATTTGAAACCATTTCATCATCAAGCCTTTGAGATCTATAGTAACTCCTCTATCTTGCCATGTAGACACTATTTTTAGAACTTAATCCAGTCTTGTTTGTCTGACATTTGACCCCATAGCCCAATGGTAAAAGAAAACCCTTTTCATCTAAGTGATCCCACCACCCAAATTCAAATCAAAAACCCAAGCACAGTCATAACTAGCCTAAAATCAATTAACTAAAACAAAGTTAAATAAAAAAGAGAGAGCCCTCTCTGAGATTAGGAAGGTTAGATCCTGATCTCCAAAGTTGGTTTGTGGTTACCTCTATTGTTTCTTTTTTCTGACAACTTAGAAGAAATTTTGGAGTGATAACATCATTGGCGACCATACTGGGGACTTTGTTCCTTAGTCTGATAAAACTTTAAGGAAACCTTAAATTTCATCTTGAGCCCCTTAAGGTCATTTTTGTAAGTCATTTTTGAAAAGTTTCATAAAAACAGTTTAAAAAGTTGGAATTTTGCCTCCTAAGAAGACTCTGTTGGAAATAATACTAAGAGGGGGGGTGAATCAGTATTATCAAATTAATAATTTTTCATTTCCATAATCAGATTCATATACGCTACTTTAGTTAAGGGAACTCACATGTACACACAACTGTGTTTAGTGCAACTAGCGTATATCCAATAAACTTATGATTCAGTTAATTCATCATATATTGATCTTTAAACAGTGCATTAGATCCATATAAATAGTAACCAGGTGCAGTGAAAACAAAATAGATCATCACACATAAGAAACACACATGAACACCAAGGTATAAGGTAGAAACCCAATGTGGGTGAAAACCACCTGCTGCAATCGTCTCTGTCTTCTTTTAATAATAAGAGAATTTTGTTTACAATTTTTGCATTGGTGCAGTCTTATACCAGTATGCATGCTTCTACCTGAAGAAGGCTACAACCTTCTCTCGTTCTCCGACTTCTACTAGAAGGGAGCTACAACCCCCTAGCTCTTGTACTATTTGATATGTTTACTAGTATGTAGGTGCCGGCCTACAGAAGGCTACAACCTTCTCTTTTCTTCTAGGGACCATGTTTCATAAATTTTCAAACTGGATCCATCAACAACATCATCAAATATATCTACATCAACCAATCTTCTTTTGAACCAACCACAACTGAATCAATCAATCACTCCATCAATCTAATCATTCAGAATGCTGTCACCGGAATACAGTAACTAGAACCCAAGAAATAACCCAGAACGCTGCAACAGCAAACAGAAGCAACTAAAATATATTTTCAAGGTATACGCTACTTCCATGTGTTGAACCTGCGTGCATACGCACTTTCCTCAAGGTGAACCAACGTACAGATCTAGAAATCAAATTTATGATGTATATGTTGTTTTGATATGTAGAACCAGTGTGTATACGCTTCTTTTCTGAAGTGAACCTGCGTACAGATCTGTAAAAGATGATTTAAACATAACTACTATTCAGGACTTCAATCATACCCAGATCATCATTTTTACAGACTACAACATGCGCCAGTTATTCAGATATATGATCAAACCACATAAAGATAATTCACTTCAAGCCTTAAGATCCTAATACACCATTAGATCTTATCCTTCATCAAGCACTAAGGTTCTTCCTCGGTTCAGATCTAGCACAACATCATAAGCCAATAACCTACATATTAGATCTCACACTATATCAGATATTCGATACTTGCACACCCTAGCCTAATGATCTTCTCCTCCTTTCATAGTTTTAGGCTTTTCTCAGTACCATGGACCAAAACCACTTAGGACCAATACCTTGGACCAAATACCTAGGGTCAATACCTTGGACCCGATACCTTGGATCAATACCATGGATCAAAATACCATGGACCAAATACTTCAGACCAAACATTTATTTTTCCAAGGTATACGCGATTTTCCTTTTGTGAAAGTGCGTGTGTACATATAGATGACTTGTATACAGTGAACCCACGTGTATATGTGGCTTGGTCAATGGTGAAACTTCGTATACCTCTCTTTCTTCATTCTATGTAGTCTGATCTGTAACTCTATGTTGTTAACATGTACTACTGTGATCTATCATCTGAGTGAGTTGCTTTCTGGAATGATTCCTTGAAGTTGTCCTTCATTTCATCATACTTGTAAACACTCCAGTCATGTATTCTGTCACATCTAATATCTCTTCTATAGATTCATCTAGTTACCATATACAAGAGAGTTATTCTGCTACAAGTGGGTTGCCATCAAGTACAACACATACATCATAATGCCAAAAATCTCCCCCTTTGGACTTGATGGCAACAACCACACCAACAACCACACCAATTCATTCTCCCCCTTTGACATCAAGGGAAAAGGGTCATGCTCCCCCTAAGTGCATGCTGAATTCTCTAATACGTTGAAGTGTTGATTGAGCTCCCATGATCAAGTCCATGCTCCCCCCGAGCATAAGAAAATTCTACAAAAATATGTTCTAAAATAAGAACATGACTCTATACATACATCACAATTGACCTTCCTATCACAAATGACTCATACATGCATCCATCTCCCAACCAAGTGGGGATATACCAAATTTGACTCATCCACCCAACCAAGTCAGGATATACCAATTGTTTATACATGACTAAAATATTACATCATCCTTCCCATGCATAGTGGGGGTACAAATTACATCATATGACCAAAAGGGACTCATCAAAAGACTACAACAGACAGAGACTAATTATTACATCATGAGTCTTGATATGACCTTTACATTGAATGATATACATGACATTTATAACAGAGACAAAATGTCTTAAACAAGACCATGATAGTCATCAGCAACTATCATCAGCAGCATCTGTCAACAGCATCCAGACCAGCAACCTATATATGTCCATCATTAGTTCCCAAAATATCATCAACCATGTTCTCCCCCTGAACCTGTGCCACCTGTTCACTGTCAAATCTGATCATTGCATATGTCAGTAAGAGATATCAAAGCATCATCATCAATCAAATATACATCAAGTGATCAACAACATTATGAGGACCAATATATCAGCAGATTGAAATCATCATCAAATAGAGCAGATAATTGACAGAACCATAGTAAACCCCCTTTTTCCTGAGTCTAGCCCACTGTTTTTCTTCAAACCAACATATACGCGATTGTGTCCATAGAAACTCGCGTATGTACACGACTACACTTCATGAAACTCACGTATAACCACCTTTCTCTGAAAAATAGGATTTAACAGCAGGATGATGCAGAAACTACTCCCAGCTTTTGTCTGAGATATTCAAATGTCTCTTTGGGCAGTGGTTTAGTGAATATATCAACAACCTGTTCTTTGGAGGGAACATACTCCAATTTGAATTTTTGTTCAAGTACTTGTTCACGTAGGAAATGATATTTGATGGGTATGCGCTTGGTCTTGGAGTGCAAGACTAGATTCTTTGAAATACTAATTGCACTTGTATTATCACATAGAATGGAGATGGGTGGAGTACACGTGATCTGAATATCTTGCAAGGTTTGCAACATCCAAAGTAATTGTGTGCAGCAAGATGCAGCAGCCACATATTCTGCTTCAGCTGTAGATAATGAAATTGAGATTTGTTTCTTGCTGAACCAAGACACTAACCTAGAACCCATATAGAATGCACCACCACTAGTGCTTTTTCTGTCATCAACACTTCCTGCCTAATCTACATTTGTATATGCATGAAGTGTAAGATTTGTATCTCTAGGATACCATAAGCCAAAGTTATGTGTTCCTTGAAGATATTTGAAAATTCTTTTGACTACCTGAAGATGTGATTCCTTTGGATTTTCTTGGAATCTTCCAACTATTCCCACTGCATGCACGATGTCCAGTTGGGTACTTGTTAGATAAAGCAGACTGCCAACCATGGATCTGTAAGTTGGTTGATGTACTGTTGCTGATTCATCATTTGAGCTGAGACTAAATCCTGTTACCAATTGAGTACATACTGGTTTAGAATCTTCCATGCCGTACTTTTTCAGGATCTATTTGAGATATTTGGTTTGTGATAGAAAAATACCATCTTTATGTTGCTGCACTTGTAGACCAAGAAAGTAGGTAAGCTCACCAAGAAATGACATTTCAAATTCTTGCTGCATTACTGAAGAAAAATTCTGACTCATGGATTCTTCATTGCTACCAAAAATGATATCATCAACATACACAACAATTATTAGCAATTTATCAGTGTCCATCTTTGTATATAGATTGCTATCTGCTGACCCCTTTGAAAAACCCTGTTGGTGGAGATATTTGTCAAGATGGTAATACCATGCCCTTGCAGCCTGTTTTAGACCATAGAGATATTTTCTGAGTTTGCATACAAGTTTGGCATCATTTCCAAGAATGAATCCTTCTGGTTTTTCAATATAGACTTCTTCTTCTAAGTCTCCATTAAGAAAGGCAGATTTTATATCCATTTGGTGTACTTTGAATTTCTGAAAACTAGAAAGAGCAAGAAACATTCTGATGGCTTCAATTCTAGCAATAGGTGCAAAAGTTTCTTCAAAATCTATACCTTCTTGTTGAGCATATCCTTTACAAACAAGTCTGGCCTTGTTTCTAATAACTTCTCCATTTTCGTTCAACTTGTTTTTGAATACCCATTTAGTTCCTATGATATTTTTATCATGAGGTCTAGGAACTGATTCCCAAGTATTGTTCTTTTCAATTTGCTCAAGTTCTTCATTCATGGCCTTGACCCAACATTCATCTCTGCATGCTTCATTTATATTTTGAGGTTCAGTGGAAGATAGTAATGCTAGATAGCTTGAAGCTTCAGCAATGGTTCTTCTAGTCTGCACACCTGCTCCTTTTTCTCCTAAAATTTGAGCTTCTGGATGATTTTTCTGAACATACCTGGATGGAGTCTTTTCTTCTATCGTTATCTCTTCTGCTGGTGCTTCATTGGTTTCCTCTTCAAAATCAGTGTGATTTGATGTGGGAAAATGATCCTCATCTTATTCATTGTCATAATCTTCGGTTTTTATCTATTTTGGATTTTTGCATGCTTCATCAACCACAACATCAATACTTTCAATAATCTTCCCAAGTCTTTTATTGTAACATTTATATCCTTTACTTCGGGAAGAGTAGCCAAGTAGAATACCTTCATCTGCTCTGGGTTCAAACTTACCAAGTTTTTCATCAGTCCTTTTGATGTAACATTTTCTTCCAAAAACTTTGAAGTATTTTACAGTAGGAGTCTTACCATACCAAAGTTTATGTGGAGTTTGAGTGTTGTTTACCCGAACATTTGCTTGGTTGAGAATAGTGACAGTGGCGAATGCAGCTTCACCCCAGAAGGTTGCAGGAGTTCCATATTCATCTAGCATAGCATGAGCCATTTGTTAAATAGTTCTGTTCAACCTTTCTACCACTCCATTTTGTTGAGGAGTCCTTGCGGTGGAGAACTGCCTTTTTATCCCATGTTGTTCACAAAAGTCAAAGAATTCGTATGATGTGTATTCCCCTCCTCGATCAGATCTAAGGCATTTTATTTTGCGATCTGATTCATTTTCAACCAAAGCTTTGAAGGCTTTGAATTTTTCAAATGCTTCATCTTTATGCTTTAGAAGACCTATCCAACACATTCTTGAAAAATCATCAATGAACAATATAAAGTATTCTTCTCCACGAGGTGACTTTTTCCTTGATGGACCACATAAATCAGTATGAACAAGTTCAAGAGGCTTACTAGCTGACCCTTCCTTTTCGATGAATTGAGATCTGGTTTGCTTACCGAATTGACATGATTTTCATATAGTATTTCAGGAATGTTGATATTTGGAAGATCACGAACAACCTGGAATCTACATGCTTTTCTTATTTGAGAAAAGCTTAGATGTCCCAATCTTCTATGCCATAGCCAGTTTTCATCATTTTTGCTTAGATAGCACTGTTGTTGTCCTCCATTGAGTATGTATAGTTTGTTTGGAGTTCTTGTCCCTTTGATCACGGTTTCTCTTGTATCAATCTCACGAACAACACATCCATTTGATCGAAACACTACTTCATTTCCTTAATCACACATTTGACTCACACTCAATAGATTATGCTTTAAGCCATCAACATACATAACATTCCCAGCTTTAACTTTTTCTTTCAAGAAAATAGAGCCTTTACCTTTTATGAGAGTAGGAGTGTCATTTCTAAATGAGACACTCTTTTCCTTTTCTAAGGCATTATATGAGTGTAGTTTTTCTCTGTCACCTATCATGTGTTTTGAGCATCCACTATCGATGTACCACTGGTTTTCTTGTCCTTCTACATACAAGGCCATACCACATCTTTCTTTTTGTGGTTCTTTCTTTCTCCATATTTTGGGATTTAATGGAGTTCACTCCTTTTGAGCTAATTTCCGAAATTTACTCCTGCATTCAGATTCTTCATGGCCAAAGTTGTTATAGATTGAGCATTCTATTTCATTTTCAAGAAGAGAAAAGTTATTATAGGAACTTTTCTTGATCGCTATCACATTCCTTTGATTTTGTGCTTCTCTAGTCATGATAGTTTTGTAAGCAACACCTTGAGTAGCTTTGTGTCCAAAATTATGACATGAGAAACATTGACCATTAAAGAAGTTCCTGCAATTATCGAATCTACTGACCTGTTGATTGTAGTTGAAGTTCCTCCTACTGACCTGTTGATTGTAGTTTCTATTGATATTCTTTGAAGCAGATTGAGTATGATTTGCCTGAGGTTGATTGTGACTTTTGTTCATCCTTGAAGTAAATTGAGCCTAATTCACCTGGTGATCTACTTTATGCCTTTGCTGACGATTGTTGAACTATTCATTGCTCTTTGCTGCATCAAGATAGCTTTTAGTGGAGGTTGACGGCTTTTGTGATTGAGATGTTTCTTCAGTATATCCAAGACCTGTCTTTATCAGAGGAGAGCACTACACTTTGATAATTTCATTTAAGGTTTTTGATCCTTTAGCAAATCTAAGATTAAGATCTTTTGTTTTCTCAAGATCCTTTCTTAGACCCACAATTTCATATTCTAGCTTTTCATTGTGTTTTTCTCTTTCAGCAAGTTGGTATGTCAAGGTATCTATAATCATATTCTTTTCTTATAAATAGATTTTGAGTTTAGAGATTTCTTCATAAAGGTCATCTTCATCTAATGCATCCAAAAAATCATCATCTTCATATGCCATCAGAAGTCTATAGTCATTACTATTTTCATCGTCATCACTATTTGATAAACCATTTCTATCTTCATGAGTATAGTAGCTCTTTTTACTTACACTTTGTTTTCTATTCCATTTTGCAGTTTCCTTCCCTTTATCATATTTATCTTTATGAGTACATTTGGCAGCATAATGACCAACTCTACCACAGGAAAAACATTTGAAAGGTAGTTTACCTCTGAATGTACCTGAACCCCGTTGAAGATTCTTAACAAAGTTTTCTTCCTCTTCTTCTTCTGAAATATGTCCTGATTCATTGAGTTCTTCTTTTCCTTGTGCTGAAGATTTAAATGCAGCTTCTCTCATATCTGATGGACCTCCTTTTCTCATCTCAAAGGCAGTTAAAATTCTGTGAATTTGTGTCATAGTAATAGTCTGTAGATCCTAATTTTCTTCTATGGAAGATACTTTTGATTCAAATTTAGCAGATAAGGATCTTAAAACTTTTTCAACTAAGGTAACTTCCTTTATCTCTTCACCCAGATTCTTCATGCAACTAATGATCTCATCTATACGTAAGAAGTAACTAGCTACACTTTCATCATTGTGCATCTTGAGAGTTTCATATTGAATTCTGAGAGTTTGCAGTTTAGCACGTTTTACCTGAGAGTCTCCTTCGTAGCTTAGAACGATTTTGTCCCATATTTCTTTGGCTGATTTGAGTTTCATAACTTTGAAAAACTCTGATTGTGACAGACTTCCCAATAATGTATTGACAGCCTTGGCATTGGTTTCATATTGCTTTTTACCTGTTGCATCTATAGGAATTGCTGATGGAAATGTATATCCTCCTTCCACGATTTCCCCAACATTTGTTCCAAGAGATTGAAAATAGGTTGTGGTTCTTACCTTCCAATAAACAAAGTTTTTCTCATCAAAGATTGGCGGTCTGATGGATCCCCCGCTTTCTTGATTACTCATGATGATGGATCTTCCTTCAAGCGGTCAAGCTTCTTCTAAAGGACCTACTCTGATACCAATTGTTGGAAATAATGCTGAGGGGGGTGTGAATTAGTATTATCAAATTAATAATTTTTTATTTCCATAATCAGATTCATATACGCTACTTCAGTTAAGGGAACACGCAACTATGTTTAGTGCAACTAGTGTATATCTAGCAAACTTATGATTCAATTAATTCATCATATATTGATCTTTAAACAGTGCATCAAAACCATATAAACAGTAACCAGGTGCAATAAAAACTGAACAGATCATCACACATAAGAAACACACATGAACACCAAGGTATAAGGTGGAAACCCAATATGTATGAAAACCACCTGCTGCAATCGTCTCTGTCTTCTTTTAATAATAAGAGAATTCTGTTTACAATGTTTGTACTGGTGCAGGATTATACCAGTATGCAGGCTTATACCTGCAGAAGGCTACAACCTTCTCTCGTTCTCCAGCTTCTATTGGAATGGAGATACAACCCCCTAGCTCTTGTACTAGCTGATATGTTTACTAGTATGTAGGTGTTGGCCTACAGAAGGCTACAACCTTCTCTTTTCTTCCAGGGACCACGTTTCATAAATTTTTAGACTGGATCCATCAACAACATCATCAACTATATCTACATCAACCAATCTTATTTTGAACCAACCACAACCGAATCAATCAATCACTCCATCAATCTGATCATTCAGAATGCTGTCACCAGAATACAATAACCAGAACCCAAGCAATAACCCAAAACACTGCAACAGCAAACAGAAGCAACTAAAATATATTTTACAAGGTATACGCTACTTCCATGTGTCAAACCTGCGTGCATACGCGCTTTCCTCAAGGCGAACTAGCGTACAGATTTGCAAATCAAGTTTATTTTGTATATTTTGTTTTGATATGCAGAACCAGCATGTATACGCTTCTTTTCTTAAGTGAACCTATGTATAGATCTATAAAAGATGATTTAAACATAACTACTATTCAAGACTTCAATCATACCCATATCATCATTTTTACAGACTACAACGTGCGCCAGTTATTCAAATATATGATCAAACCACATAAAGATAATTCACTTCAAGCCTTAAGATCCTAATACACCATTAGATCTTATCCTTCATCAAGTGCTAAGGTTCTTCCTCGGTTCAGATCTAGCACGACATCATAAGCCAATAACCTGCATATTAGATCTCACACTATATCAGATATTCGATACTTGCACACCCTAGCCTAATGATCTTCTCCTCCTTTTATAGTTTTAGGCTTTTCTCAATACCATGGACCAAAACCACTTAGGACCAATACCTTGGATCAAATACCTGGGGTCAATACCTCGAACCCGATACCTTGGACCAATACCATGGATCAAAATACCATGGACCAAATACTTCGGACCAAACATTTAGTTTTCCAAGGTATACGTGCTTTTCCTTTTGTGAAAGTGCGTGTGTACGTATACGTGACTTGTATACAGTGAACCCACGTGTATACACGGCTTGGTCAATGGTGAACCTGCGTATACCTCTCTTTCTTCATTCTGTGTAGTCTAATCTGTAACTCTGTGTTGTTAACATGTAGTACTGTGATCTGTCATCTGAGTGAGTTGCTTTCTGAACTAATTCCTTGAAGCTACCCTGCATTTCATCATACTTGTAAACACTCCTGTCATGCATTCTATCACATCTGATATCTCTTCTGTAGATTCATCTAGTTACCATATATAAGAGAGTTATTCTGCTACAAGTGGGTTTCCATCAAGTACAACACATACATCATAATGCCAAAAAACTCACTATACCAGGGAAAATCCAGATCCAAACCCTGCTACTATAGTTGATGACCCAAACAGAATTTTAAGAAAACCAAAAAACATAGAAACTCAAGCAAGTAGTAGCCAGTTAGTCAAAGCAAATTCACTCCCTAAGGAGTTGTCAACTTTAGAGGAAATTCCTTTTGATTTGTCATTTGACCTCTCATTATTTAGAACTAAATCTGAAAATGCCATTCATGAAACTGTGTTAGACCCTGAGTTTATTCAACTCATTGAATCAAAGAGGGTGATTATCCATCAAGATTTAGATAAATTTGTCTTGAATACTTTTGACAAGTTAGAAGCTTTGACCTCCGCATTGATAGGCCATATAGATGATGCTTACCTTCGACAATCTGTTGAATTAGCTGCCCTCACTGTTGTTGCCTCTGAAATTTTTGCACAATCTTCACTCACTGTAAATACACCTTCATTTACCACTACCTCACCTATAGTAACCACCACAGTCCATTCCCCTAAACCAGTTATTCATCAACCATCCTCACCATCATCTAGTTCATCTCCATCCAGTTCAAGCCCTTCCTCAACTACCAGCACTTTACCCCCTAGTCAAGCCAGAATCCAAGCCATGGCAGAGTGATATGCACCTCTGGTTTTACCTACACAACTCCATGCCATGCCCCAAGATTATCAAAGAAAAATATTTTTGTTTGATGCTACTAATCAGTACACTGCCCAACAACATGTGAACAAAATGATTGACTATTTTGAGTTGCATGAGATAGATGAATCAAATGCCCAAATGATGTTGTTTTCCCAAACATTAACTGGGGATGTTAAGAAATGGTTCAAAGCTTTACCTGCCCACCAAATTGCAGACTTAGCTACTTTTCATAGATTATTCATTGATAGATGGGGGAGAAAGAAAAACCCCTTGCAAATACTTTCTAAATACGATAACATTAGAAGAGTTCCTAATGAGTCAATTCAGGATTATTGTACTAGATTCAATAGCATCTACAATGCAATCCCTCCCAATCTTAAGCCTCCACCTGACCTAGCATTAATCAAGTGCCTTGATGATTTTGACACTAACATGTCATACCAATTAAGGAAAATAAACCCTGAAACATTGGAACAAATGCAAAGTAATGTTGTTAGTGTAGAGGCCAACCTATTAACCATGAAAACCATAATAAGAAATGAAAAGAGAGTTGTAATTAAAGAGGAAACTTCCACTTCTGATGGAAAAATAGATAGTTTATCAAAGAGTGTAGAGAGAATAATGGATAGATTAGAAAACATGGAAAGAAAAACTCAATGGGAGAATCAAAAACCACCCCCAATAAGAAACCCCAACTTTAGGAAGAATCCTAACACTGGAAAGAATGCTATACTAGATCATAAAATTATGCCTCCCTTCTAGGAGAACTATGTTGAGGCTTCACAGAGCCATGAAGAAGAGGATGACACCTAGATAAACTTGTTAGGAATCAATAATGAAGATATTGTTTTTCTTACTGAAGAAGTACAGGAATTGTACATGCTGCAACAATTTCAATAAGAATCTGGTGAGTCCTTTGACGTTAAACGTGGTTATGACTCAGCGATATATGAGGTTTGCAAATAGTATAGCTTAAGAAGTAAAAAGAACAATGAATCTCCCACTAAAAGATCAATCCAGACCCAAACTAAAAAGATAACAGAAGCTCTTGTCACTAATATTTTACAAATCCTCCCTAGGGGAACACCAGAGACTTCTACCCGAGAAATTGTAGATTTAACCTCCACTGAAACTCAAACTGAAACAGACACTCAAAACATTTCAAATAGGAGAAATCAAAGAAAAACTACTGAAACACAGACTGAAGTGCCTAGTACTGAGAAACAAGATAAAAACACACAAACTACATTTGTTAAGGAAGATCTCATCCAAACAAACAAAGCTCAGCTCCCTTTCAACATCAAAACTGAAATAGAAAAATTAAAGATATCAGTTCCTTTGACCGAACTAGTAAAGAATGAATCCTATAGATCACAGATAACTAAAACTTTAAATATAGGAGAGGGAGAAGATGTTGTCAATTTGAATGATGATCAACCTTAATTATTGTTTGGCCCTGAGGCCAATGGTATTCATTAGCAAGGGGGAGTCCCTCCTTTCTACATTAGCCTGAGCATTCATGACAAAATATTACATAATGCTATGTTAGACTTAGGGGCATTCCATAATTTTATGCCAAAAGCAATCATGGAGAGACTAAACTTAGACATTACCAGACCATATAAGGATTTGTTTTCCTTTGACTGTAGCCAAGTTAATGCCTTGGTTTGATCAAGTATTTATGTGTAACTCTAGTCCAGTGCCCAGTAAAAAGTATTGTGATGGACATAGTAGTTGCAGACATCCCACCCAAATATGGAATGTTATTATCTCGCTCATGGGGAGAAAATTTGCAAGGATCCTGGCAGTTAGATATGTCATATGCCACCATATCTGTTTTTGGCCAAAAAAGGAAATTATATAGAGAGACCTTGACGAAATACATGGTGAGTAGTGTAGAAAAACCACAAAACTTCCCTATATGCTCTGTGCATTCTAAAATGGACTCTTTCATCTTGTACAATTCAAACCATGACAAAAAGGAAATCACAGTTGAAGAACTGAAATACAAAACAACTAACAGTGAGAACATTTTTCATGAGTCCCTATGGCATCTAGATTTTGATGGATCTGTGAATAGGTTAGGGGCTGGTGCAAGAGTGTGGATCCATAATATGGAGAATAATCATTCTGAGGGACATGCATTCAGATTAAACTTCAAGTGTACAAATAACATGGCAGAGTATGAAGCTCTGATCTTAGGATTACAAATGGTTAGAAAACTTGGAGCCAAGAGAGTTTCTATACTTGGAGACTCAGAATTGATTATTAAAAAAATTAATGGTGAATACTCTGTAAACAATCCTAGACTTAGTCAATATAGGGAGATTTTCCTAGATTTGATTAAAGACCTCCTGGAAACAAACTTTGTTTCCATTCCTAGAAAACAAAATATGCAAGCCCACAGTTTGGCTACTTTTGCTAGTACCTGCAAATTGCCCTTTCAACCCAACCATCAGTACACTGCAGAAGTGAGACATAGGCCTGTTATACCAGACAATTTGAAGTATTGGCAGATTTTCTCCCAGGATTCTCAGATTTATGATTTCATGAATGTTGAAGGTGAGTTTCAGAATTGTAAAATAGATACAGACTGTACAGTAGACAATGACATAGATAGTGACATAGATGTAAATATTTTAGATATAGGTAAACCTACTAAATTCACTAAATTAGAAGTAGATAACTTAGAAAATGTAGAAATAGAGGAAATAATGAATGATGATCCTGAAATTCTTAATCTTAAAAATAATTTTTTGCCTAAGGGATTAGTCCCCTTAGAAGATTTGTTTGATTCCAACGATGTAGCTAGGAAGCCGAAAATGGAACCTTTAAGAGCAGATATAGAAGAATGTAACATAGGAACTGAGGAAAAACCAAAACTCATTAAAATATCAAAAGCCTTACCTCCAGAGGAAAAGGTTAAATACATAAATCTGTTTGAAGAGTTTCAAGAAGTATTGCATGGCACAAAAAGCCTCTCAAAGAAGATCATAAACCTTTCAAATAGAAACATAGGATAATTAATCCAGTTCTTATGCCATCTATTGAGAAAGAAGTTAAAAGAATGTATGATGCCCAAATCATAGCCCCCATTGGATATTCATAATGGATTTCAAACTTAGTCACTACTAGGAAAAAGACTTGAGAAATCAGACTATGTGTTGATTTTAGAAAATTAAACAAGGTCTCATTAAAAGACAACTATCCTCTACCAAAAATGGACCATATCCTTCGGAGGGTAGTAGGCTCATCCAGAATTTCACTGCTTGATGGATTTTCTGGATATAACCATATCTTAGTTCAACCAGAGGACCAAGCCAAAATTTCATTTACTACTCCTTGGGGTACCTTCATGTATTTGAAGATGCCTTTTGGATTAATGAACGCAGGAGAAACATTTCAAAGAGCTATGGATATATCTTTTTCCAAGGAGATCCATGATTTCTTAGTGGTATACCAAGATGACATCACAATATTTTCTAAATTTGACAATGAACACCTAGATCACCTGAGAAGAGTTTTCACTAAATACAGGAAATTTGGGATTTCTTTAAATTCCAAAAAGACACTCTTTGGTCTAGAGGAAGGAAAGTTGTTGGGACATATCATATCCAAATATGGAATTATAATAGATCCTGCTAGAATAGAGGCCATTTTAACCATCACCCATCCTAGAAACATCAGAGAATTGCAGTCATTTTTAGGCAAAATTAATTTTCTTAGGAGATTCATTTCAAATTTAGCAGAATTAATTAGAGAACTAAATAACATGTTAAGAAAGGACTCAGCACTTAAATGGACAATGGAGGCCAAACAATCCTTTGAAGCCATCAAGGAAGCCCTAACCAAAACTCCAATCCTTATAAGTCCTAATTTTCAGAAATATTTTATAATTTTTTCTTTTGCTTCAGAACACACCATTGCAGCAGTCTTGTTGCAAAAGAATGACCAAGGATATGAACAACCAATTGCATTTTTCAGTAAATCCTTAAGAGATGCCACACTCAAATACAACATTATGGAAAAACAAGCATTAGCTTTAGTAAAGGCTATCAAAGATTTCAGAGTCTATATTTTTTATTCTCACATTATTGCTTATGTTACAAATTCAGTAGTTAAGGACATTTTGACACAAAATGGGTCTGAAGGGAAAAGAGGCAAATGGATTGCCACTATATTTGAATATGACATAGAAATAAAGCCTACTAAACTTATCAAAGGCTAGTTTTAGCCAAACTCATGGTTGAATTGAACTGTCATACCCTAGATATTAATTTCATTGGAGCCATTGATGATCAGGAAGAGATGGCGACTCCACAGATTAGTGAACCTTTTAGAGATTCACCCTGGTATGCAGATATCATATTTGTATTACTAAACTTACAAGCTCCTCCTGGTTTAACAAGAACCAAAGCTAGATTTTTGAAAATGAAGTCATTAAAGTATTGTATCATAGATAATGCTTTGTTTTGGAAAGACATTAGTGGTATTCTTTTGAACTGTTTATTGAAATATGAAGCTAATAAAATTATGCAAGAATTTCATGCAGGGGATTGTGGAGGACACTTGTATTGGAAGACTACTGCTGACAAAATCATGAGGGCTGGTTTTTACTGGCCCACCCTGTTTGCAGATGTTAAGAAACATGTGACCTCCTGTCATAAGTGCCAGATATTTGAGGGAAAAATAAAGCTTTTACCTTTACCTCTCAAACCCATCTCCATTGAAATTCCATTTCAACAATGGGGGTTAGACTTCATTGGAGAAATACACCCAGCCTCATCAGCCCAGCATAAGTGGATTTTGATAGCCAGTGATTATTTTACCAAATGGATAGAAGCCATCCCTTCTAGACAAACCACAGACTCTGTCATTATCTCCTTCCTAGAAAATAATATCCTGTCAAGATTTGGATGCCCCCAAAAGCTCATTACTGATAATGAAGTTGCCTTTAAATCCAAGAAAATGATAGATTTCTGTAACAAATACCACATCACCCTTGGCCACTCCACTGCCAATTACCCTCAAGGTAATGGACTTGCAGAATCCTCCAACAAAAGCTTGGTCAATATCATTAAGAAATTACTGTAAGACAACAAAAAGACATGGAACAAAAAGTTGGTCAATGCCTTATGGGCAGATAGACTAACTACCAAGAAGTCCATTGGCATATCTCCCTATCAGTTAGTATATGGGATGGATGTTTTTTTCCATCCTCTTTGGGAGTGCCAGTGATGAAGATCATCCAGGAATTACAGGTGGAACCAAATGATATCTAAAGAAGGATAAATCAGACCATACACTTGCAGCAGACCAGAGAAGAAGTATATGTAAAATCATAAGTAATCCAGGACAAGATCAAAAAGATATTTGATAAAAAGACTAAAGCTGATGATTTTTACATAGGTGATAAATTTCTTAAGTGGGATTCAATAAGAGAAGACAAAGGCAAACATGGCAAATTTAACTTCTTATGGCAAGGGCCTTATGTCATTTATGGTTACTGATCCAAAATGGATCTAGAATAGACTTCTAAGTCTAAAGTGTTCCTCATAGAGGAAAATGAAAGTCAAGTGCTGCTCCTTTAAATAGTCCCATTGCATAGATCTTTTCATTCTGAATCTACTGCAATTTGAATGGGCTAAAATGGACTTCGGATGATGAAGTTATCACAAAAGGAAGATTGCCCTTCTCTTTTGAAAAAGGAGGCATTCTTCTAAAAATGGCATAAAAGGCCTTCTATGGGAAGTGGCACCGCAAAAGGTTCAAAGGGTGGACTTAAGGCCAAGGTGAAAGGAACCCCTGATCAGCGCTCCCTGACATATCACAATCGGAGGCAGGTTGTATGCGATATCGGGACCCTAGACTATGCGACATTGCGATTGTTGATTATCAGATCAGCGGATCGGTGTCGGCATGGTCCATAGCCAAAGGAAGAACCCCTGGGCCATTACAAATGCGATAAGCAATAAAGTGATGGTCCGATGTGTGATCGCACGACAATCGTCGGATCTGGAAAAGAAATCAACGGTCCAGATTTAATCGGCAATCCCCGATTCTAGGGCGAATGCGATTGCAAAATCGATATGCCAATAAGGGCCGAACCCGATGGGTTTATTGACCCAATTTCATAAGTTTTGAAATCTGGGAATTCAGGATTTCTGTGTATTCTCGTGTAGTTGGGTTTTGGCCATGCGATGATGTGATTGCGATATGCCAATGGAAGACAGACCCGATAGGGTTTATAGGGACGATTTCATAGACTTTGAAGTCCAGGTTTTTGAGCCGGAATGTGTTTTCCTGTGTAATTCCATTACGAGCCAGAAATGTGTGATTTCATGGATTTCGTTCGGAAAGAGGCTACTGGTTCATTTTCCATTGGAAATAGCCATTATTCCTTGTGCCATGCTGCAGGCGGGTTTTTCTGTAACAGGGATGTGTTTTGAAGTGCGAAGAGGCAGAGTCGGGAAAAAGAATGATTCCTCATGATCGAAGGAACAGAGGAACGACTATGGAAGCCGTAGAGCCAGAAGGTTGCCTCACAAAAGCCAGAGAGCATGATTGAGAGGGTAGGAGAGAGTTTTGGAGTCACTTGGAGGATGAGTGAACTAGAGAGCTCAATTGACAGCAGTGAGTTGTTGTTGAAGGTCATTGGAAGGTTGCTGAGAGTCACTTGGAGGTCAAGCAAACTAAAGAGGCACGCAAAGGCTAAGAGAAGCTCAGAGCCAGAGCCAGAGCTAGAGCCAAGAGCCAGAGCCAGAGTCAAGAGCCAAATCCAAGAGCCAGAGCCAAAGCCAGAGCCGAGAGATAGAGTGAGAGCCAGAGCCAGAGCCAGAGCCAGAAAGCCTAAGAGCTTTAGAGCCAGGGATAAGATGGCGTTCTAAGCCCATTGTTTCTATGTAATTCAATTCATTTGAGCTTGGAGCATGTAAAAGAACTTATGCCATAATCCCAGAGAGCCTAGTCGAGTTGACTAGAGCTCAAGGAGACGTAGCCCAAGATTTTTGGGTGAACTCCATATTATATTGGTGTCTTATGTGTTTGCTTATTTGCTATTATATTTACTGTTATATGTATTTTATATCAACATAAGCAAGTGAACTTAAAGCACATTAACAGTTAAAAACAAACACCAGCATACACCTATTTCAAGCATCATTAATTCTGCAATTGGTTAATCATAAGGTCTTGGGAATATTTAAGCTTTGGAAGTGGGAGAGGTTCTTGTAAGCTTGACAAGAAGCTTTAGTGCCCCATTTTCAGATCAGGTGGTATCGGAGCCGGAGGTTGATTAACCCCACCTTCAATAAGGTGATATCATATCAGAATGCTTGATTGACAGAGCAAATATTGCTTGTCTGAAAGTTGTTTAAACAGTCAGAGGTTGATTGTATGCTTGTTTGCAGACTGACTATTGCTTGAGTTTGCAGAGGTGAAGGGAAAGCTATTGATAGCTCAATCTAGGAGAGGAAAAAAGGGAAGAAGCGTTGAAGGCATTCTTCTTATCCCAAAGGACCTCAAAGAAATCCTTGAAGCACAAGAGGTTTGTTGCAAAAGGTTGTTGAATAAGCTCTTTATTAATCTTGTTTGAAGTTCTTTTGTTCATTGGCATAATGACAAATTCTACAAGTGAGTCCTAAAATTCTTATTTCTTCACAAGAGTCTTTGATGAAGACATGAAGCAAGACTTGTCCACCATGATGGATATGGTAAGAGAAATGTATGAGGATGGAAGGAAAAGCAACATACTTAGAGATCAGTTGAATTCCGTGGAGGAAGAGAAGCAGTTGCTTGCTAACAAATTGCAGGAAATGGAGAGGTAACTTCATATTGCAAATATGAACCTGAAAAGGATTCATGAGTTGGAGGCAAAGCTATTTGTTGCCAAAGAAGCCTTAGTCAAGTATCATCTTGAAGAAGAGGTAAACAATTCCAGTTTGTCTTCAAATTCTTCTAAGAATGCTTATATTGGTTCTTTTGAAAAACATACCAGAGGCATAGGTTCCAAGTTAATGTCCAAGATGGGCTATGAAGGAAAAGGCTTGGGTAAACATGCATAGGGTATTTTTGAACCAATAATAGTTGAGGAAAGGCCTAAGTATTTGGGTCTTGGCTATGGACAATCTTATGGAGAAAGTTCCAAAGCAGCCATGAAGGCCATTGAAATAGTTCCAAGAAGGAGTTTCATTTCAGGTCTTCTACCTCAAGAGTGTGAAGCTTGTATTCATGGAGAATTCAAAAGATTGAAACATCATTTGCAGGATGTAGGTGTTCATAAGCATGCACTTGAACCAGAGAGTTGTGGAAACTCTAACAGCCTTGAAGAGGTTGATGATGTTCCAAAGGGAGTCACTTCTTCATTCAGTTCACCTCCTCATGAAGGTAATAAAGGTGAAAAAGAAAGGTATAAATATGGTTCTAACCATACTCCTTTTTATTATGTTCAACATGATAAATTTCCATATAGGTATGGGAAAAGAATTGCATGTTCCTTTTGTGGTTTGGATAACCATAATGTTTCTAGACGTTGGAAGAGAATGACCACATACAGGAAACTTTTGAAGGAAAGGAAGCAAGAAGCCAAAGGTCCATTGGACAAGGCAAATCATGCTTTCAAGAGGATGCACATGTGTTGCACCTACTTCCATAAGCAAGGACACATTGCTGAAAAGTGTTGGACTCTGAATCCAACAATGCTTCCACGAAACTTGAAGAAGGTGGAAAGAGAAGATGGCAGGAATGGAAAGAAAGATTCCATGAATGATGTGTTTCAAGATGATTCACATGTTGATGCTGATGTGCAGACAAAGATAGCACCTTTGAAATGGATTGGTAAGAAATGGTTAGAGTTCTTATCCAATTAAGATTGCATGTCTATTGATGCATCTATTTGCATTTCTTTGTTAATGGAATGCAAGTTGCAGGATTTTACCAAGAAGGTGAATGGAAAAAGTTGAGTAGGAGACTCACTTTGTTGCTGCAACATTATATTTCATTTCAGCTTTGAAAGTACAGTGTGCTTAAGAGAAAGTTGAAGGATGAAATGCATGCATGAGAATGATGTGCATGAACACAGGGATGTTGATGATTTCCTTGTATTTGAACATGTATGTGTAATTAACTTGAAGGGTTGATTGCTTTGGCATGCATGTAATGCAATATTGACTTGAGAAAAGTTGATTGGTCTCCAACATGGAGATGATGATGAAGTGTTGCATCTTTGGAAAAGCATGTAGAAAAGATGTAAAGACATGCTTGACTTGAAGGGTCAATTATTTTAAAGGCATGTTTTGTGGGCTTGTTATCTAGTCCATCATTTGTATGTAGATGTAAGACATGGAGGTATTCACAAGATATGAAAATATGTTTCTTTTGTTGAATCAGGAGTTTAGGCCATCCAGTTGTTGTCTTTATTTCTGTTGTTGTTAACAGTTGTTGTTGACAGCATGTCAAGCAGGTACAAATGAAAATTTTGTGAAGCAGATGTAACTTCACATTTGTTTGAGGAACCTTGGATCAATGATCAAGGCAGATAAGTTCAAACTACCTTTTGTGACCATCTCAGTAGGAGTTCTGCATGAAGTCAAGGAGGAAAACAGTTCTTCCCAAGAGGACCAACACATCCAGGAAGGAGAGTGGTAAAAGGTTTTGGTTCAAAGGCACTACGCAAGGCAAGTGTATGGAGGCTGAAAGAAGAGGGTGTTGTTACTCTCATTTATTGTTCAGATCAGTATATCAGTCTTTTGGAGACCAAAAGTTCTTTTAGTGGGAAGGTGTGATCCAAAATGGATCTAGAATAGACTTCTAAGTCTAAAGTGTTCCTCACAAAGGAAAATCAAAGTCAAGGGCTGCTCCTGGAAATAGTCCCATTACGTAGATATTTTCATTCTGAATCTACTGCAATTTGAATGGGCTAAAATGGACTTCGGATGATGAAGTTATCGCAAAAGGAAGATTGTCTTTGTCCTTTGAAAAAGGAGGCATTTCTTCTAAAAATGGCATAAAATGCCTTATATGGGAAGTTCCACCACAAAATGTTCAAAGGGCGAACTTAAGGCCAAGGCGGAAGGAACCCCCAATCAGCGATCCCCAACATATCGCAATCGGAGGCAAGCTGTATGTGATATCGGGACCCTAGACTATGCAACATTGTGATTGCCGATTATCAGATCGGTGAATTGGCGTTGGAGTAGTCCATAGCCAAAGGAAGAACCCTCGGGCCATTACAAATGCAATATGCGATAAAGCGATCGGCTGATGTTAAATCGCATGACAGTCGTCAGATCAGGAAAAGAAATCAATGGTCTGGATTTAATTGGCGATCCCCAATGCTAGGGCCAATGTAATTGCGATAGCGATATGCTAATAAGGGCCAGACCCGATGGGTTTATAGACCCGATTTCATAAGTTTTGAAATCCGGGAATTCAGGATTTCTGTGTATTCCCGTGTAGTTTGGTTTTGGCCATGCGATGATGCGATTGTGATATGCAGATGGAAGACAGACCCGATAGGGTTTATAGGGGCAATTTCATAGACTTTGAAGTCCGGGTTTTTGTGCCCGGTAGTGTTTTCCTATGTAATTCTGTTATGAACCAGAAATGTGCAATTTCATGGATTTCATTTGGAAAGAGGCCATCGATTCATTTTCCATTGGAAACAGCCACCATTCCTTGTGCCACGCTGCAGGCGGGCTTTTCTGTAACAGGGATGCATTTTGAAGCTCGAAGAGGCAAAGCCGGGAAAAAGAATGATTCCTCATGATCGAAGGGACAGAGGAATGGCTATGGAAGCTGCAGAGCTAGAAGGCTGCCTCACAAAAGCCAGAGAGCACGATTGAGAGGGCAGGAGAGAGTTTTGGAGTCACTTGGAGGTCGAGTGAACCAGAGAGCTCAATTGACAGCAACGAGTTGTTGCTGAAGGTCACTGGAAGGTTACTGAGAATCTATTAGAGGTCAAGAGAACTACATAGGCATGCAGAGGCTGAGAGAAGCTCAGAGCGAGAGCCAAAGCGAGAGCTAGAGCCAAGAGCCAGAGCCAAGAGCCAAAACCAGAGCCAGAGCCAAGAGCTAGAACCAGAGCCAGATCCAAGAGCCAGAGCCAAAGCCAAGAGCCAGAGCCAGAAAGCCTGAGAGCTTCAAAGCCAGGGATAAGATGGTGTTCTAAGCCCATTGTTTCTGTGTAATCCGATGTAGTTGAGCTTGGAGTTTGTAAAAGAACTTATGCCATAATCCTAGAGAGCCTACTTGAGTTGACTAGAGCTCAAGGATACGTAGCCCAAGAGTTTTGGGTGAACTCCATATTATATTGGTGTCTTATGTGTTTGCTTATTTGTTGTTCTATTTACTATTATATGCATTTTATATCATCATAAGCAAGTGAACTTAAATCACATTAACAGTTAAAAACAAACACCAACATACACCTATTTCAAGCATTATTAATTCTGCAATTCGTTAATCATAAGGTCTTGGGAATATTTAAGCTTTGGAAGTGGGAGAGGTTCTTGTAAGCTTGACAAGAAGCTTTAGTGCCCCATTTTCAAATCAGTTACAGAGGTAACAATGCTTTTTTTCTTGAGAGAGATAGATGGATCATATCTACCAGGAGGTTGTCAATGGTAGAATGTTGAAGCATTATTTTTCCACATATTAACAATAGTTCACTTTACTTTGATCATTGTATATAACATTGCAGAGTTTAGATTGGATTGGATGGTGATCTTTTGAAGTTGAAGCCCGGAGAGAAGGCCCTGAGCATTGAAAGTTTCACCATCATAAGTATGAATAAGGCAAAAATCACAGAAGAACAGTTTACAGGGTAACTGCAGTCACAATGAGGCTATTGATCTTAAAGTTCTTGACATTTCACCAGCAAATGCCATCCCCATGTGGGGTCACTGTTAGGGTCCTATGATAATAGGATTCATAATTTTGAATTGGCTATAATTAGTCTTGTAATATTGTACATACTTTTTCTTTCTGCAAAATGTTTTCCATATTAAAAATTAAAAAATGTAAAGAGGGTATGTCCTAAAATAAATATCAAAGGAAAAAAGAATAAGAAAAGTGAAAAAATATGAACCCCAAGAAAAAACAAATCATGAAAGTGTGCAATTCTAAGTGCCACTACTTTTTACTTTACTATGAAAAATAATGGTTGTGTGCAGCTTGTCACAAATGCCACAACCCATGATAGTCAAATAGTTTAATCTTGACTAGTTCATGCTTTAAATTTCATGTTTATAGATAGAGAATAAGGATCTAGCCAAACTATTTAATCTTGGCAGATCAGTAGTTAGGTAGAGAAATAAAAATGTGCTCATAAGCTTAATCTAAGCCATTGGAAGTTATAAGGTTAGAATTAGATAGTTTACTTTTCAAAAGAAAAAGGAAAGAAAGGGTCTGCTAGCCTAAATGCACCCAATAAAGTGAATAAAAAATGTTAGGGTAAGTATTAAAAGGGTAACTAGAAGAAAGGTTGTCAAAGCATAAGCACATTTATCATGCTTAATCCTATGTTTCAATGTGCAGGAGAAGTTATGAAAGTGAAAACATGTTCCCAAGATGATTTAATTAACTTCCCCTAATTTCATTTCACCCCCCATTTCATTTGTAAGTTCTTTTTGTATAAATACTTCATAATTCAAAGTATTGAGGGTGGATTGCTATACATTTGTAAATTTATATTGATCTTAAACCTGAGGGTTATTATACCAATCTTCAAGTCAACAGACTAGAGCAAGTAATAAAAATATTTCACTACAGGATTCATGAGATGAGCTATTTGCGGTGAAGTATCTTCTTTGTCTGATTTTCTTAATTTCTTATGTTTTCAATAACTTAATTTTTTTCCAAATTTGAATGAATTAGATGTAAATATAACTCAGAAATTGTTTAAGTACAGTATGTTTTGCGTAGTTAGTCATTTATATGTTTTCCTTTGATATCCGGAATTGAGAACCCTTAATTTCTCTCCTATCCCGGTTGACCTCTTTCACTTCTCTTCATAATCTGGCCTAGGGAACCCTTAATTTCTCCCTGGATCCGATTGGAAACCATTTCACCATCAAGCCTTTGAGATCTATAGTAACTCCTCTATCTTGCCCTGTAGACATTGTTTTTAGAAATTAATCTAGTCTTGTTTGTCTGACATTTGACCCCATAGCCCAATGGTAAAATACAAACCTTTTCATCTAAGTAAGTGATCCCACCACCCAAATTCAAATCAAAAACCCAAGCACAATCATAACTAGCCTAAAATCAATTAACTAAAACAAAGTTAAATCAAAAAGAGAGAGCCCTCTCTGAGATTAGGAAGGCTAGATCCTGATCTCCAAAGTTGGTTTGTGGTTACCTCTATCATTTATTTTTCTGACAACTTAGAAGAAATTTTGGAGTGATAACACCACCATTGGGCTTACCCAGTCAGATTCTTCCACAGGCTCAATAATTCCTGCCACGAGCATCTTATCTAGCTCTAAGCGAACCTTTTCCCTGTACTTCGGATTGAGACAGTACGACCTTTTTTTAATCGGCTTCTCGTTGGGTTTCATTGTGATCTTCATCATACCTAGGTCCCCGATTATCCCCTTCAGATCCGTAAACTTGGTGGGGAATAAATCCTAGTATTCACAAAGCAATTCAGCGACCTTATCCACTGTCGTGTCATCCAGTAATCTCCAATCCTCGCGAACTTAGGCTCTCCCTCCGTACCAATGTTCACTTGTTTCGTTTTCAGTGGCACGGTTATATCCCGATTCTCAACCTTGTAGTGACCTTCTATTTCTGGAATGTTGATCTTTCGTGGATCCTCATCCTCCTCTTCAGTGGTTACATTATAGCATTCTAGTGCGTGACTTAGCTGAGTAGCCCATTCAGGCTGAATCAGGTCTAAAGGATCCTGTTGTATCCTAAAGATTGTTGATTTCACCTCCTGTAGCGCTTCATCAATACTGTCAAACCCATCTTCAAAACTAAATGTCATTATGAATCCTTCGCATAGAATATCCCATTCACATGTACCATGGCAGAACTCTATTTCTGCATACCAGTTCATCGGGACAACATCCAGGGTATGACAAAACAAGCGCACCCATTTAGGTTGGGGCTTCTCTCCATAAGCTTGAGCCCATTTGGCCAAGTGCGCATGCAGCTCATCCTTCCCATCATACTTGTCTGTCATTCACACCTTCAGCTTCCCAAAGCATGTCCTCATAATTCTCCTACATTCATGCCAATCATCAAAGCTTCACTTATGTGTACCCCACCATCTTGTGGGTGTAGCGCACAGTGCCCAGTCCAATGCCTGGAAGCACTGCCTTTCTAGTACCTCCCTCTCAAATGCATCTAGAAAAATATCTACATCATTCAGGCCATCATAAGTGGACAGGTTCCTTACCTCTGACGACACATAGCGCAGCGACCGAGTCATCATGTTACAACTCAGTGTAGTTACTTCATGTAACCGATTTTTCCAGTGCTCTAGTTCTTCATCAGAATCTGAGGTACATGAACTCTCATGATCCCATGTAATCTGTCCATCCGCTATTGGATTCACCCAATCTTGGTGTCATGTTGTTATCTTATAGATACAGTCCAGATCATCATCACTCTCATAATCGCAGACTGGTTCAGTATAGTGTGATCCTTCAGTAGGATCTAGGGTACTATTACACGTAGTGATTTCTTCTCAAATATCATATTTCACTTCTTTAGATTGATTACCCCATTCATATTAGTAGCCCAATAAATTCCCAAGAGTGTAGGATAGGGGTTGTTGTCATCCACTATCTCTATTACTTCAAAGTTAGCCAGCACGCTCACACCTTCAATATATACAGTCACCCCCTGCAGGCGCCCCATGGGGATGATTTTCTGCTGATTCACCATCCTTAGCTGAATCGGAGACCATTGCAGCATGGGTCTTCCCATCCACACCCAAGTCTGCTTTGGTAGGACGTTCGCATCTGACCCCAGGTCTAAAATAACCTAATCCATCTCATACTCTCCTATCTGTGCGGGTAGTTTCATCTGCCATCCCATCCTTGTTTTATGCTTACCCAGCTTTTGCACTACGCGCGGCTCACTCGGGGTGTTTCTAGCGCATCTATTTATAAGCTCTTATAACCCTTTCACAACCTTGCTATCACGTAGTAACTTCATACAGGTCTCCAAGAAGGTTGTAAGCATAGAAGGGTCCATCTCCTAATCAGGCTTATCTTTGCTTCCTGAGGTGGAAGCCTCAGCGAAGCTCTTCTTCACTTCCATGAAGGTTTCTCGTGTGCGCTCCAAATTGAACTCAGCCTCCTTCATCAGAGCTTTGTGCACCCATGTACTATCTTCGGGTTGTTTTCCCTTGTCATCTCCTGTTGCGATTCCACTTTGGAGCACTATATTTACGTTTGGATCCTCTTCGCGTGACTCAGATCTCATCATCTGCAGGTTCTGAGTCGGCGGAGGTGGTACAGCCCCTTTGTCACGTATCCTAGCTATCAACATAGGACAATCTTCTGTTTCATAATCAAATAGAGTGCAATATTTGCACGACAGATGTGTTGGGTTAGTGCAATCATGGGCATAATGTCCTGGCCCTCCATAATTGTAGCAGATCAACTGTCCCCAACCTCTGCCAGGTCCTCCTCCACCTCGACCTCATCCGCGCCCCTAAAATCTTGTCCGCATCATCCCTGCATTCTAGTCAGAGGGGCGCGTTTTGGCTTGAACCCTATAAGCAGGAGTTCTATACATCATCAATTCATAGCTCCTACAATTACGCTCATCATGCCCTACCGACCTACAAAATTTGCAGAACAATTGTTGCGATGTCTGTACAAACTTCTGCAACAGATGACAGTTATTTGTGGCATGTTTTCCTTCTACCTGACATATAACGCACCACAATGCAGGCCCCGTGCTCAGTCCTGCTTGAGCTTCTGGACTCAAAGGCATCGGTCCTCCTCTTGCAATATAGTTCGCAAAGACCAGACAATGGTCTTTGTCATGCCCCTAACTCTTGCATTTCAGACACCATACCTCTTCGCGCACCTCTGGTCGAACTGTTTTGTCCTACTTCAAGCTTTGCATCTCAAGGAAAAGATTTTTCAACTGTGCATGGATCTGCTAAACCCCCAGATTTGGATCCTGCATCAGTGTTTCATGCAGCCTCATTGCGATCTCCAAGGCCTCTGCCTGAGTTGTTATCTTCTGTTGTGATAGCGCAACCCTTAAGTGTGGCAAGAGCGAAGCCACAAACCACTCGCGATGTTGTCCATCTGTTAGGTTCATGTTAGCTTCACAGATTGTACACTTCAACCTCTGATCGAGTTCCCAAGGTGTCTCACCTGGTTGCATTGCGATTTCTTTGAACCCCACAATAGACTGTGCTTCAGATTTAGGCCTATTGAATTCTCTATTCAGTTCTCCCTAGATGTCTTCCACTCCAGCATTCGCGTTATCATTAGCGTACTTGATATACCAGGTTAGCACACGATCCTGCAGAGCGCTAACTAATGTCGCCTTCTTCATGTTGTCATCTGTAACACCTTGAGCTTCGCATACAAGTTTTACAACAAACCAAAATTGGTCTGGGTCCTCATTCCCCAAGCCTTTGAACAAAGGCATCTTCATTGAATTTTCCATAGTGAACTACAGTGGAGGTGAAGTTGGTACTAGTGAAGTCGCAGGTGATGGTGGTGAAGTTGGAGGTGGTGTGGGTGGAGATGTTATTCATGGGAATCCTTGCCTTATTAACTAAATAGCACTTCACGGAGAAACTTGCGCTATCCCTTCTTCGTCACCTCGCGGAGGTGAAATCAACAGACTATATTCAGTACCATTTTTCCTTCTTTTCTAAGTTTTTCTGCTTCGCATAGCCCCGAACATCAAGGTAGATGCATAACCCATTTTTTGCATAATAACATTTTAATCCACGTATTCAAATATTTCATGTACCTACCTCGCAGTCATTTGAAAAAGCACCGCTCCGCCTCGCTATAACTGACTAAGGTGTCAACCGAAAATTTAGTTACAAATCCTCCTATGACATGATCAAGCCAATGATCGACAACGCGAGTGATCTTATCCTTCGATGCTTCCAACCTTCGCACTAGCTCTGAGGTCCACACAATAGGACCGTCAAGTTTCCACCTTCCTTGGCTATCTGCTAGCTTCATAATCCACTCGTATAGCTCAATCGGAAAGGAGCAAAAAAAGATCTCGTGGATCTCTGTATACAGGTACCTATCCAGCCACTGTTCCTTTGTCAGTCACGAGTTTCTGTTCTCCTACGTCGTGAATTCGTGGATATTCCTATCCAACCAGTCTCCAATCTCTTTCTTAGTCGGATTCCAGTGATACAACATCACACATCTCTTATGCAAATTCTGGTCCCAGCAATGGAACCATTTGTTGGCTTGAGGGGGCCTGACCCAGGTTTAGCATTAATTAGCCAAACAAATCCCTACACTACTGGCCCTTTTGGCATCAGCCCGCGGAGCGTGGACCGAAGTCTCACCTGAAGCAGTATGGGGGGATGCTGGAACCAAGTTTCCGCACCCTGAGATGGTTGTGATGTCATTTTATTCCTTCTATTCTTGCCTTCGCGCAGGTCACTTAGTCCTAGGGCTCTGTCTTTCCAATCCCTTATTCCTCCTTTCGATACCTCCGCGAAAGGGCACGGTTGTCCTTCGCGCATCCCTAACCTTCGATTCAGATACTTTCACACCACTAAGGTAGCGTATTGAACAGATTATCTTAAGAATCTTACTTGTCTTAATAGATACTCACAGTTAGCACTGCGTAAACACATATTCTTATATGTGTTCAATCATCCAACATAATTATACACATTCACGAACCATATAAGCATTATAAAGGAAATTCATACATAAAATGACAAGATGCATCAATCAGAACAAAGACATAGAAATTGCAGAATACTTCTCTTTATTAATATCTTCTAAGTTATTATAGACTCTAACCACCCTGCGCACACAGCTCCAGGGGTCCGCCGACTCAGCTGCGGACTTCCACCTTAGGCCTCTGTGCACTCAGCTGCAGAGCCTCTACCTACACTATGACTCGAAACTTAGACTTCTTACTTTAGAGCTATCACTCCCTTATCTTGTTCATCATCGATTGATTACTCGAACTACTTAGAGCTTAGCTCTTTTTATACAATCCCATGGTCCGCGAACCATGGGTAGATCACAGTTGACTTTACTTTACAAACCTAAGGGTGGACAACTCTTTATGACTTATAACACCTACGCACTCCGCGACCACAAAATGCGGAGTCTTTACCATTTTATTAAAAAAATTGACTCAAACATGGGCTTTTAGCCCCAAAACTTCCCTTTGGGGGATCCCGTTACCAACACCAGGTGCCTCCTTTGCAACCATCGTCCCCTATCAGCTCTTGTTTTCAAGCATTACCTTCCCCAACACAGGTCAATTATGTGGCTACCAGTTCCGTCTCCACATCTGCTGATGATCACATAGATGGTATAGTACATTATGTACTAAGGGCATTGGAACCTGATCTGTCTATGGTACCAATTGACATGTGTTCCTCCAAAAGCATGGTTCTTCCATCTAGTGAAGACCTCTTGGGAGCCATGTTCTCATATGGTCCATGATTAGCTGTCTTGAGGACAGTTCCTGGTCCTGTGTCAACCTCGTTAAAAAATGAAACAAGGAGTCATGAGGATAGTTCTTGGTCTTGAGTTAACCTCGTTAAAAAAATGAAATAAAGGGTGTGAGCATAGTTCTTTGTCTTGTGTCAAGCTCGTTAAAAAATGAAACAAGGGTCTTGAGGATAGTTCTTTTACTATGTCAACCTCCTTAAAAAATGAAACATCTCCCTTTTTCAAATCGAGTCTTTGATTAAGATCTTGTAAAATCCCAGTCGAGTCTTTCCAAGATCTCGAAAGTGAACCTTCATTCCATCCACCTAGTTGACTGAAATGAAGCTTGCGGGACATGTACCTCGATTGAGTCATTATGCTGGGGGCATGCAAAGTTACAGAAAGCATAGTTTTTCATTTCAAGCTTGTGTAAACATGAAACTGAATCCAAGCAAAGTTCTCCATGCTTCAAGCTTGTGTAAAAATGAACCCATGCCCAATTTACATCTCGTGATTGTCTTTTTTATCAACTAAATGAGCCTTGGTTGTTTCATTCCATCTCCACCATCTCTTTGGCCAATCATATGCTTTCACTTGGTTATTTTTCCCTTCCTGAGGGACCACATCGATGAGTGGTTTTATTAGCCAATCTCTTGACGATTACATGTTTTGAGCAGTTCCACCATTGCTAGAACTAGTTGCTACCCTTTATACTACTCATTCCTCTACGAAATTCATCTTTAAGCTCTTTTCTAACTCGTAAAAAATGAAAAGATTGTCGAGTATTTTTACCTTTTTGACTCGTTAAAAGAACATAAAAACAGGGGGTCTGCTTTCAAGCTCTTTTCTAACCCTTTAAAAATGAAAAGATATCCGATCCCTAGTCGTTTCGAACTCATTAATGAATGTGAAACATCATGCGCCCAGTATAAGTTTACCCCTTTTTCGGGTTGGGATGCACTATTTACGAAAAAGGTACTCCTTAACTGAAATGGTCAAGCGGTCCTCTCAAGTATCGTTTTCTACCTTTTTGGGCTTGAGAGACATAAATGTACGAAAAGGGACCATATGGAGTTTTTTTTTCCGTGTCTTTTTCAGACTCTCTAAACAGGAAAAAGATACCGAGTTACACCTTTGTTAGACTCGTTAAAATATTAAACGACATTGGATTCGTCACCATGACAAACATGAGCTTCTCCTTCCTAGGGCTCATTAAACTTACTAGATCGGATTCGTCTAAAGGATGAACTTATAGTGCAAGCATATGCTATCCCCTTCAAGCTTGTGATTAAAAAATAATTGGGGTACCTGCTAGAAATGGTGGGGGGGAATTTGGAAATCTAATCAGTTGTGTCAAAAGCTCACTCTTGAACATGACACTTTCTTCTTCGTGTCGGGTTGGGATATCCTCCTTTATATCATTGACCTTCCTGGGTTGGGCCGTTTTTTTTGCCTTCCATTTGATCTCTACCACGTCATCATGACCACCGATCCAAAAGCTACCAAACTTCTAGTTGTGTCGAAGATATGTTCAAGAGTTGTCCTTCTGCAGTTACACTTACCCCTGATTCTCTGTATCATCCAAAATAATTTTGCATCCCTTTGTCTTGTGTCGGTGATGTGGGATACATTATGGCCCTCCTTTGACATGGTCACTTCCTGTCGACTTCAACTCATTATCCGGGAAGCTGACCAAGAGACTCCCTTCCAGTACCTTAGAGTTTTCATGCCCTAATGGAAAGTTCTTTGCACTCGATGACAAGTTCACATCATTGGCTTTCGATCAAGTGATTTCACCGGTGTTCGAATTTAGTTCCTCTATTCACATTTTGTGGATTGTGTTGATAGTACCTTGAGGACCATTGTCATTATTGGTGGTTTCTCTCGCACTTGTTAACAGTTTACATCATTGACTGGTAATCAAGCGACTTTCTAGCATGTTTGATGTCAACACATCTATTCACATGTTAGGATTTGTACTTTGATCGGGTCGTGTTGGAGTGCAAGACCTTGGACTCAGATCACAAAAGTCCAGGTTGTGAAGTGATGTGACATGGTTATGTTGATATACATGTCTCTTTCATATGGATGGCTACAACCATACCATGAGTTATCATATGTGATCCTTCTCATTATTGGATGGTTGCAACCATACCTTGGTTTCATTATGATCCTCTTTAACAGATGGTTGCGCCCATGCCTGGATCCATTTACATGATCATTCTTTGGATGGCTACGTCCATACCATGATTCATGTATCATTTGACAAAGTTTTCAGTTATGTATATGTCTCTATACTTGCTTGTAGGTTTTTCGACTACACACTATGGTTCCCCGCATTGATTCATAAAGCATTTCATCCCTCACTCGAGTTCGGCCTTCACGCTTTAGGGGGCATTTGTTACACAGAATTTTGTCACTGTCCCTATACTCCCCATTCCTTGTTCCTGGAGGACCTCTACAGTGAACCCTACATGCTTTCCCTTCATGAAGAAACTCCCATTGTGTCCCTCTTCATGAGTAGAAAAATTCCCTTTTGCACCATTTCCCCAAAATATTCTATTTTTCCCAGTTTACAAGACTAGCACTAATGGCCCTTGTCCTTCTCGCGCCAATATTTGGGGATTAACACTGTCCCTAGTGGAAAGTTTCTAAATAAAGAGTCGAAGCTTCCTACTCTAGAAGCTTCATAACGAAAGTCTGGTAAATGGTTTGGCTGGATGGGGTCGAGGATGTCAGTTTGGGCTCATTTCCCCTATAAGGATGGAACTACCTCAATAGATAAGACCTTCTCCCATGAGAAGAGGATCCATCTCCCATCCATTCATGCTATATAAACCTCCAGTTTTCCCAATCACAAGCTAGTGTTGTATTGTTAATGTTGGTGTGCTAGTGCTAATTAAGTTTGGATTAAACATCAAGATATTCATAGTTGTAGCTCTCTATTTGTGTGAGGGAGAAGTGTGAATTTGGTTTAGTGTGAAGCCTAAAGGGAAGAGCCTTAAAATTATCATTGTTGAGGCCATCATGGAATGCTAGCAGAAGTGTGTGGGAACCTAGTTTTGTCGGAGGAGAACGACAACGTCAAGACAATGGTTGTAATCTCTTCTTGATTCAATATATATGAAACTATCGATTGATTTCCTACATGATGTGTCATCTTACATGTTCATGGATTAATGTTTCTTGACTTGTTAAGTAGGTTGAATTACAATTTGTCTATTATCACGGTTGTTGTTTGTTGTTGTTTACTTGTTTCAGGTGTTTGAAGAAGGAAACGAGAGATAGCTGGAGCGAGCAAGAAAGGACATCATCAAACGAGATAAGCATACTAAGAGGTAGGCCCTATTAATTGGTTATAACCTAAGGAAATCTTCCATAGAATGTATCGGTTGTGGCTAGACCCATTATCGGGCTAGAGGAATTGTTTGTGTCTGCACTTATAATTTTTCTTCACCATAGAGTGTCAACGAGTTCCAAGTGTTCTAAGGAGGGAGTGACAAGGTTATATGCTAGGCAGTGCCAAGGCATGCTAGAGTGCCAAGGCATGTCGGAGAGTGCTAGGGTGTGCTAGGGAGTGCAAAGCATGCCAAGAAATGTAATGGATGCTAACACACGCCACATAGGGCTAACGGATTGTTATAAGTGCCATGTGTTATGGCATGTCAAGATGTAAGTTGTGTTTCTTAGTTGTTTTATGGCCATGGTTGGACGTGAGCCTTGAATTGGTAACTTTTTAAGTGGGATGAGTTGAGATAGGACATGAGTAGCCTAAGATGTGTTATAGGTATTTCTTAGGTGAACAAGTCATAGTCTAGTTGTAGTAACTATAACTTGGTTAAGTTGTTGTAGTTGGGGCAGGACTTGGTTGGGTTCCGGCCAAGTCTAAAAAAAAGTAAGGGTAGTTGTGAGGGAATGATGGCTAAGGAGTGATAGGGCATGCCAAGGAATGAAAATTTGTGCTAACACATGGCAGACAGCTTCAATGGATGGTGAGGAGTGTTAGGGAGAGTCACAGGAACATAAGGGAGAACTAGGTCAAAATGCTTGGAAATGAACAAATAAGAGTGTGTGCCAAGGAGTGTTAGTGAATTCTAGGTGTCCCAAGGATGAAGTGTTTTAGGAGAAGTTTAAAATAGGACTTGCAGGAGGCAATCCAATGGTTTTGATAAGGTGCAGACAAAACAATTTTAGAGAAAGGGATACTTTGGGTTGGGCACAATATTGTTTTGCTAATGAATTGGTTGGGTTCCCAAGTCGCAAAAGAAGTAAGTTTATTTGTGAGGGTGTTAGTTTCAGTTAGTTCAGCCTATCACCAGTGATCAAATATGCTCTTACAAGGTGTTGTTAGGGTTTGAAGTCATTTTTTTGTCATTTCAGTGAGTCTTCAAATACAAATTTGGTCACTGGCTAGTGTGTCTAGGGCTATTTCCACTCTCTCAATAATTTTATATGTCGATCACTTTCATCACTCAGTTGAGTCTACCATCATGAAAACATCATTAATATCACTTCAATCACATCATCATGGTCTCCATTCAACTCAATGTCACCATTAGGTCATTAGGGTTAAGGCCACAAAATCAGTCATTTCATGTATAAATTCGGCAAATAATGAACCTTTTTTTTTAGAGGAAAAAAATAGGCACACGTTTTTCCTACTCTGGAGGCCCAACAAGGGTTAGGGTTTCAAATGTTGTAGACCCTGATGTGGTTACCCTCCTGCACTCGATCCGTTCTGGTCCTCTCTGAAACCGTACCTGCCTAACACCGTTCTCCATCTGTCGTCTCCCCGTTGTGGTTTCGTTTTTAACCTCTCCCTAATTTCATCGTTCTCAAACCAACCTCCCTTACCTGCTCTCAGTCTCAACAGTGATGGGCCTTCACAATTTCACAGCGGCAGCTAGCGCGGGTCTTTCGGAGCAATTATGGACATGGACCTTGTGGACTATTCGGAAGACCCACCAGAGGGAGCCTCCATCTAGAAAAACCCCCCATGCAAATTTGGCAGGCATGTTCCCTTTCGGCAGTGAATTGACCAACACCATAGCGACATTGCCTTCAATCTTGGAGCCATCATTCTCGGTTGTTACCCTCCCAAAGGCCACCCCCTCCTAGCTGGCTTTTGCTACCCTGCCTCCATCGCCATCCACCTTACATTTTGCGACATTTTCCATAGGCCCTAACCTAGTTGTCTTCTCCTCTGGATACCCATCTTTCCCTCCATCTGTCGGGTCTTGCAACCCCTCATTTTTTCCCTCTAGCGAACCCTTTGCCACATCACTAGGCTATCCTCCTGAGGTGAATATATCGGTCCCCTCATTAGGCAGCTTCACTGACATCCCTCCTATCTCAGGCACCTTCCCCTCTAGGCTGGGTATAAACCCTGCAAACCCTCAATCAAACCCTCCTTCGAGCGGAACTCAGCAAGACTCCACTGGTGCAGGGCACAGACCAAGCAAAAAACAGAGGTGTGTAAAATCCAAGGCACAGGACATCATCATCAGCTTGGGAGAGGATATTCAGTGGGGAGACACCATGGACACAGTGGACAGAGTCCTGGTTGGCAGGGTTCGGGGGAAAAATTACACTGCGGCTCGGCTGAAGCAATGGATGGCTGAAGTTTGGGGACAACACCTGGTCGAGCTACCTTTCATCCAAACTTTCATCAAGGGATGGTTCATGCTGCGGTTCACCAGATCCAAGCATACAAACTAGGTCCTGTCATGGTTTGGCACATTGAATAGGCCCCCGTCCTCCTCCACCAGTGGAACCCCCTTTTTGATCCAGAGAGGGAGAAACTCAGGGTTGGCCCTCTATGGGTCCATCTACCAGGACTACCCCTGCAATTCTGGTCCAAAGACATCTTTTGGCGCATCAAGAACTCCTTAGGCACATATCTAGAACATGACAAATCATTCCTCTCCACTGGCATAATGGCATACGCAAGGATATTGGTTCACTTAGATACCAGGGAGGGCTTACAGGAACACATTACCCTCCAATGGAGGAATTTCTCTCGGCAGTAGATTCTTGACTACGAAGGGGTGCCTTTTCAGTGTAGGAGGTGCCATAAGGTGGGTCATCTCTTTCAAGATTGTCCCCTCAACAACAAAGCAAGAGCAGGGGAATTCGGCAAGGCTATACCTACCAAAGACTCTCAAGCACATGGGGATCATCCCCCCCTGAAGAAGCAGTGACTCATAATGACCCTGAAGCAGCAAAGGAAGCACCAGCCAAGGAGGCTCCGAAGAAGTGTGGCAAGGCACCATATTGGCCTCCCTCTCCTCCTCTGACCAAGGCAAGGGCGGCTTTCGAGGCTGCATTATCTTCGGGTATGAACACTTCTATTCCCTACTCTGTTAATATCTTTTCTCCTTCTGAAAGCATAGCATTTTCTACTGTAATTAATCAGGTCTCAACCTTCATCTCTCAGCCCCCCATTTCCCTGGCATGCCCCCTCCACCCCCCCCCCACCCACATTCTCTTTCACTCCACCTTCCTTCTTGGAGGAAGCCCCTCTCATATCCTCTGCCTCTGATCATGGGCCCCTATCCCCTAGATACCCACTTCGATCCCGGGTGAGAACACAGGCCCCTAACACTATTGGTATCAGCCTAGATACTCCTCCCATTCCCCTGAAGCCACCCCGAGGACGTCCTTCCTCCCTTTCCAAAGAAAAGCTGCAGGCCGGAGAGGAGATAGCATCTGGGAAACAAAACACCATTGACAGGGTACTTAGAGCTTTGAACACCCTGGACGATCCCCCTCCATGAATTTGTTCTCTTTCAATTGTCGTGGGTTAGCTAAGCCTGATAAAAAACTAGCTCTTTGCAGACTGCTCATCTCTGAATTAGTCGATGTCATTTTCCTTCAAGAAACCTTGGGCTCAGCTAAAGTCATCACCCACCTGCTTGAATCTATGCTCCCAAGCTGGTCCTTTCTAGCTCTTGATGCAAATGGATGCTCGGGAGGCATTGCCCTGGGTTATAACACTCGAACCATCAATCTTTGTAACAGTTGGGGAGGCAGTGGGCATATTGGGGTGGATATATTCTCATCTGATCTGGGCATTGAGATTAGACTGATAAATGTGTACGGGTCATGCCATCACCGTGCAGACTTCTGGGACCATTTACTGAGTTCTGATATCTTGCAAAAGGATTACTTAATCCTTGGAGGGGATTTAAACTTCTCCATCAGCCTCTCTGAATCTTGGGGACATCACGCCCAGATTGATCCTCTAACAACATACGTTGAGAACATCTTGGAAATCCACAGCATTATGGACATCCCAACTGCAAAACTGCAGCCCACCAAAGGAACAATAGGGCTGGGAATGATAGCCTCACCAGAAGACTTGACCACTTACTTATTAAGGAGCGCCTTCTGAACATGGGTTATAACTATCGACAATGGGTGGGATCGGGAGGTATCTCAGACCATTTATCGATATACCTAGAAATAAGAGGGGGTTTCAATAAGCCTAAAGGCCCTTTCAAATTCAACTCTTCCTGGCTAAAGGATGCATCTTATGCTCGCATGGTTACTGATTTCTGGAAGTCCCACCCCCCTGCTGTTGGAGGGCATATAGCAGAAGGCTTTGCACATAACCTAAAAGAGCTGAAGAGACTCTCTAAAATCTGGGTGCACAAAAAGAGAGTGCAGGATGATCAAACCCTAAGGGATACCGAAGCAGAGATTGTTGATTTTGAAAATGATAAAGGGGGGGTCTTCACCTCGAATGAACAAAAGGAAAAGCTCACATCCTTATTATCTAAGAGATGCAAAATCCTAAAGGATTGAGAAGAGTCCTGGAGATTGTGAAGCAGGGCAATCTGGTTGCTAGAGGGAGACGATAATACGAAATTTTATCACAAATTTTCAAATGGCCGAAAAGCCATTAACTCCATATGGCAGCTCACGAATGAGCAAGGGAACATAGTCAACACCTTTCTGCATCTAGCAACCATGGCCACAACCCATTTTAAGTAGATATACAGGGCTCCCCCAAATGCCACTCTTGCTGAAGTCATTCGAGTGGCACAACTATTTCCCCGATTTGTGGATCAGGAGACTGCCATGGAACTGAACAGGGAAGTCACTCTAGGGGAACTTGAGGCCACATTAAAATGGTTCAAGCGAGACAAAATCCCAGGGCTAGATGGATGGTCGGTGGAGTTCTACTTGGCTTTTTTTAGACTCTTGGAGCAGATCTCCTTAAGGTCGTTGAAGATTGTCGAATCAATGGCAAGATGTATGAAGCTTTCAATACCACTTTCATAGCCCTCATCCCCAAATCCGATAACCTGGCCTCCTTTGATGATTTCCACCCCATATCCCTGTGCAACTGCATTTACAAAATCATTGCCAAAATCATCGCCAATCACCTCTGCCCCATCCTATCCACCCATATTTCTCCTGAGCAATTTGCTTTCTTGCAAGATCGTCAGATCCATGAGGCGGTTAGAATTGCACAAGAAGTATTGCACTCTCTACAGTCGAAGAAGATGAAAGGTATGATCTTAAAGGTAGATCTCTCCAAAGCATTTGATAGAGTAAGCTAGTTGTATATCAGAATGCTCCTAACACACCTTGGCTTCCCATATGAGTTTATTAAATGGATCATGTGTTGTATAACAAATATATCTTTCAGTGTCCTTGTAAATGGAGTGGCATCGCCTTTCTTTCATTCAGAAAGAGGCCTCAGGCAGGGATGCCCTCTGTCTCCTCTACTATTTCTACTCATCATGGAAGGGCTTAGTAGACTTATAAAAGAGGAACATAATAGGGGAAGGCTCAAAGGAATCAGAATCACTGACAGATGCATCCTGACTCACTTATTATTTGTGGATGATGTGTTGATATTCCTCAATGGTGGCATAGGGGACCTGACTATAATGAAGAACACTTTCTCTTTATTCCAAACTGCCACTGGCATGGTTATCAACTGCAACAAGTCCACCATTACAGCTCCTAGATGCTCCCCCCATGAGATACAATTTTCTCTCCATAGATTCCCTTTTACCCTTCTGTGAATGGAGGATGGCCTTAGATATCTGGGATACAGGCTAAAGCCCCTGGGTTATAAGATAGCAGATTGGACATGGCTTATCTCCAAATTGGAACGAAGGCTCAACATCTGGTACCACAAGTACCTATCTAGGGCAGGCAGATTAGTACTTATAAAAGCAGTTCTTGAGGCCACTCCGGTATATTGGATGTCTTTAGCATGGATACCCAGGGGTATCCTCTCTAGAATACAAAATCTATGTTGCAGGTTTCTTTGGAAGGGTAAACAGTCAGGGAGAATCTTTGCCTAGGTCAAATGGGAGGCGCTTACCCTACCAAAGAAATGGGGAGGGTGGGGCATAAAGAAGTTGGAGGACTTCTCCTCAGCACTGGTAGCAAAGCTTGGTTGGCAATTAATCACCACGAATAACTTGTGGAGTATGGTGGCCTTTTCAAAATACATTGCCCCTCTAAATTTGATGGACTGGCTACGACAGCCACACCAGAGTAACACAGGGATATCAGTCATATGGAAGGCAGTGCTGAAATCATTGACCATTATCTGAGTGGGTCTTACCTGGAGAATACAATCTGGCACATCTGTGCGTATAGGGGAAGATCCTTGGATTGGATGTGGGAACGCTCACAGGCTGCCTATAGAGCTTAAAAACCATCTCAGCATTGCAGGCATCACACATATCTGTCATATTGTGGACTTTGAACATACCACCTTGTTTCAACAAGCTTGGAAATCCACCCGCATCCTACACATACCACAGCAATGGGAACAACAATGGGATGAATACACTGCAGCCCTAACTGAATCTCACATTAGAATTGTCGAAGGGGAGGACGAGATAATCTGGGCGCTTGTAAAATCAGGGAAATACTCCCCCAAGGAGGGCTATCTTGTATTAGTCGAGACTCATCAACCACAAGCTATCGAACTCTAGTGGAAGCACATGTGGAAGCTCAAAGCACCCCCCAAGACCCGACTACTCATGTGGACAATCCTCAAATATAAGATCCCCACAAGTGATAACCTCATCAAACGTGCACAGCATGGACCCTTTTGGTGTTGCTTGTGCAAGAACAGCAACGAAGATGTATACCACCTTTTCCTCGCATGCCAGGCTACAAAGGATCTCTGGAGCTCGATCCTATTGACCTTTCCCTCCCAGAACAGTTGGCAGGGCTTGACTGTTAAGGATGCATGGTCTACATGGTGGACTAATGCAACCCCGACAAAGGCCAGAAACCTTCCCCTCCTCATCTGCTGGGCAATTTGGATAGCCCGCAATAGATACATTTTTCAGAATATTTCTCCCCACTGGCCCTCCATCACAGCTCATATCCTGACAGACTACAACATCATCCCTGAATATGAGGAAACCTCTATGCCCAAAATCATTGTCTCCGAAGACATAAATTACTCTCAACCATGGGCTTTTTTCGATGGTTCAGCACAAGAAGTTGGATGTGGGGGAGGTGCCATACTGTACTTATCTGAATCCCACCACTTTCATATTCAAATGGGACTGGGAAGAGTCTCAAACAATTTCGCTGAACTAATCACAGCAAAATACCTCATTCAATTTGCATTGGAAAAACACTGTAGAAACCTACAATTGTTTGGTGACTCAAAAATTGTTTGTAACTGGATAAACAAAACATCAAATTGCTCTGCATATTCTCTGAGACATATATTGGATGAGGTGCACCGACTCATTACACATTTTGACTCATTTGCATGCTGTCATATTTACAGGGAACGAAACACAGCTGCCAATCTACTATCCAAAGAAGCTGCGGTCAAGCCTCTCAGCACTTGGCTGATTCGGGAACAGAGGGATGGTACTCATTACCAGTTTTACCATCGACCTTTTATGGACATCACAGACTAAATGGCTCAGCTGGAGCCTGTTTTTTTACATTTTCTTGCATTTGTAAATATTTTATGCTTTTAAATTATCATATGTATATATAGCAGACATACACTCTCTATGTAGAGTCTTTTTGTTTTTTTTGCTGAACAATCTTCGTAGAACGGTGCCTCCCTGCATGGATGCAAGGCACTAATTTTTGTTAAATTGGATACTCCTATTTGTGATAGGCACTTTGCCTCACATACAGCATATGAAATTTGCATATACAACATGTAATTTTTCTTTACCAATGAAAATTGCGATTTTTCCAAGGGGCAAAAAAATTCGGCAAATGAGGAGTAGCAATAGGTAAATTTGTTCAATAACAATTGACTCCAAATGTAATTTATGTCTTTATATGTAATAATTTTCCTAAGGTTATAAAGTTATAAGAAGAGGTCCTAAAGCTACAAAACTCAAAAAGAAAGTGAATTCCTGAGGTGGGCCATCCTACCTCGTTAATCACTTAAACACAAAAAGCAGATTATAAAATCACATGGAGGAACTCATTCACACTCATTTGCACTTGTATACCATCCTAGCATCGAGCTCCCCCCTCTCCTTTGAAAAAAATTTGTGATTCCATAGCCCTCACTGGGAAAAATTAACTCTCGCTGCGGATAGACAACCTTCGATACACACCTGGATAGCGCACTGCGCACCGAAAGCCTTCACTGCGCATGGGGTAGAGTTGTCCAAAATTATTGTTTAACCACCAAAATTCATTTTTCAAAGTTCCTCTTCAGTCATTTCATCCTCTAGGATCTATAACAAGCAAGTTTAATCATTTCCATTCCCTCCTTTGCCTCATATGTCAAGAAAATGATCAAATACTTCTTCTTCTAGGGTTTACATGATTTTCATGGTTTTGATCCTCAAATGATGAGTTGCTGCCCTAAACCTTATATTCCTTGTCCCTACACCTCTGTTTGCAATGAATACACCATTTCCATCCATCACAAAGCCTTATCCCCTCATTTTCTATCATTTTCCTCTAAACCCTAATCTACCCTATCTCTTTCTAGGATAGGCCTGTGTTTTGGCCATTTCCACCCCCTCCCCTCACTCATTTCCCAAAATCCCTTTTTCCCATACTCACTAACATCATCCCATACCCTCCTAAATTTCCTTACAAATTTAGGCAACTCCTAAGTCCATCATGTTGGCATTATGAGATAAGTGTTGTCCTTGATGGCAAACCTCACTGATGACAAATCATAGTACAGAAGGTCAGCAGCAAGGAATTGATGATCAGACTATAAGAAGAAGAGAAAGTTCATACACGCAGGTTCGTTAAGCCCAAGTCGCGTGTACACGCTGGTTGGCTTCAGCAAAAGCGCGTGTATGTGGAAAAGTACCTTTGGTCCATGGCGGTTAGTCCTTGGAAGTTGTGCCTATGGTTTCGGACCATTGTGTCTCGACGGGCGTGTCGATCCCTAGTTTTGAAGTTGATGGTATTGTGTTACTATGGTTTTGGCTCTTGGTATTGAGCAAGGCCTAAGGCTATATAAGGAGAAGGAAATCATTAGGCAAGGGTATCTGAAATGTCTTGAATATCTGATGAAGCATTAGATCCAGTATGCAGGGTTATGGGTTGATGATGCATTGCTTGATCTGAGCTAAGGAGAGATCTCATAGGTTGATGGAGAGCAAGATCTAAGGAGAGATCGGGATCAAATGGTTTGAAATGAACTATCTTTATGATGCTTATTCTAGATCTACATACTGACGCATGTATTGTTCTATAAGTGTTATGAGTATGACTGATGTCTGGTACAGCTGCAAGTTATGAGAAATTATTTTTAGATCTGTACGCGGGTTGGCTTTGATAAAAGCGCGTATACACGCGGGTTTGATTCATCGAAGTAGCGTATACATTGTAAAGCTTGATATTTGAAGTTACAGATGGATCTGATGGTTATTACAGAGTTCTGTGTCTGCTCTGTGTTCTGGTGACTGTTGTTAACAAGGTTTCAGTGATTCAGAGTTTGATGATTGTTTTGAGCTTCAATGATAGTTATGGGTCCAGTATGAAAATTGGATGAAAAGTGGCCTTACAGATTATGTGTTGTGCTTCAGTGTATCCAGTCTGAAAATTGATGAAACGTGGTACCTGGAGGTGAGAAGATTGTAGGCAAGCACCTACGTACTAGTATCTAAGCTAGTACAAAAGCTAAGGGAGATCTTTGGAGCATTGTAGCAGGTAGCAGCCTGCGTACTAGTAAATGGATCGGCTAGTACAAGAGCAAAGGGGGTTGTAGCTCCCGTACTGGTATAAGACTGCACCAGTACAAATATTGTAAAAGGATTTTCTTATTAAGAAGAAGATTGAGATGACTTGCAGCAGGTGGTTTTCACCCACATTGGGTTTCCACCTTATATCATGGTGTTCATGTGTGTGGCTCTTGTGTGATGTTCTGTTATGTTATACTGCACCTGTTTACTGTTAATATGCTTAATAATGTTCTGATGCATCTACTGAAGATTAAGATAACTGAATTATAAGATCTCTGGATATACGCTAGTTGCTTTAGACACAGTAGCGTGTACACGCGGGTTCACTTAACCAAAGTAGCGTATATGTTTCTGAGCATGAAATTGAAAAGTTTTATTGATCTAATAATACTGATTCACCCCCCCTCTCAGTATTATTTCCAACAATTGGTATCAGAGCAGGTCCTTTGGTAGAAGCTTGATCGCTTGAAGGAGATCCGTGGAACAATGGGAAAGAAGCTTAAGAAGAAAGCTCATAAGAAGAAGAAGACATCTCAGAAGGACTATGACAGTGGGAGAATCGATTGGGGATTAGGTATAAGAAGTTCTTCAGATTCAGAATCAGATTCAGAATCATTATCAGGTATGAATGTGTTATCATCTGATGTTCCTGCTATATTTCCTTGTGAAAGTGATGGAAGTGATAGTGAAACTACTGAACATGCTTTTATGGGTGAGCAAGAAAAGTATCAAATAGAGGCAGTATTTAGAAGGCTTGAAGACAAAGTTAAAGATCAACAAGATCTATTGAACAAAAGGGAATGTGCTTTCAAAGAAGAAGTTACCAAACTAAAGGCCCAACTAGAAGAAGGAAACAAGGTAAGAAAGCTACTCAAGGACAAGGAAGACCAATGTCAAAAATTGCAGCATGAAGTGACATCATTAAGAAAAGAAGTCAACGAAAGAAGCACAACCATCAAGAAACTCAAAGATAGATCCAGCTACTATGAAAATCTTGAAGCTACACTCCTCGCACTAAAAGGAGATCTTGAAGAATCAAAGAAGCAGAATACAGATCTACTCCAAGCTATTGCAATACAAGAAAACGAAGCCACCAGCTTAAAATCTCAACTAGAATGTGCCTTCCGAGTTCGTCAAATGCAGTAGGATCTGAATGAAGAACAAGAAAAGGAGATTCTCAAACTAAGGGAACAAATGGAAGAAGGAAGGAAAGATGAAGAAGATTTGAAAAAGCAATCTCTTGAAAAGGAAGAACAGCTTCAGGTTGAGGTAAATATCTTGAAAGGTAAACTAGAAGAAAAGGATAAGCTTTTACGATTTCAAGATAGTTCTAAAGTCTTGGATGATATTCTTAGTAGTCAAAGGTCTCCTGCTATCAAGACCGGTCTTGGTTTCCATGAATCTGTTGAAGGTGAATCTAGTTCACAAGGTGAGGCAAGGAACTCTAAAGAGAAATCCAAAATGATCAACAAGGAGATGAAAGGTCAATCTCATCATCAACCAAGGAAAGAAAGTCTTCAAAGAAAATCTTTTACTCCTCCTATGAATAATATTGAATGTTATGTATGTCATAATCTTGGACATGTTGCAGCTAGATGTAGAAGAAGAAGAGTTCAAGACTATTATGCGGACAGGTCATCTCAATCAAGGTACTTTAATGGATATTGCTTTGCTTGCAATATGTATGGTCACAAAGCTGCTGATTGCTACAGAAGGAACATGAAACATGTTAGATGTTATGCATGTAACAAGCTTGGACATATAGCAAAGGAATGCAGGAACAAAGAATGGACATCACACCGAAAGGAGAAAACCTCATCACACTTGAAGATATGGAGGAAGAAGGAAGTACAGTCAGCACAATGTACTGAGACACAGCACAGCACAGACATATCAGACTCAGGGGGAGCTGAAAGTGTAAACCTTCAGTGTCCTAAATCTCATACGCAAGTTCCTTAAAGGGAAGTCGCGTATATACGCGAGTTCGACACTGCAAAGTCGCGTATATGTCAGTCTGAAGAAAAGCAGTGGGGACAGGCTCAGAAAAGGGATCTGATATGATTCAGTCAATTATTTGCTCTATTGGTTAATAGCTACAGTCTGCTGAGGATGTGTGGAAATGTTTTGTTTTGACCCTAACTTGAGGATGAAGATTTTTTGATGCTTACTGCTGATATATGCATGATCAGATCTAACAAATGGCACTGGTTGAGGGGGAGCATATGCCTTTAGTAATTCATTGTTGGCATTATGGTTAATAATCCTTGGTGATGATTCTTATATGGATAAATGATATATCTTGCTATGATATGATGTTGTGAGTTGTCTATGATAAACTCTCATATGATTCTTGGAGTTACATAGAAGATGTTCAGATCAGATTTATGGTTGATTCTTTGATGATGCATATATGGTGCTTACATGGTGATCTTCATAAGAACAAGGAGAAGTACAAAGCTTGAATACACATCTTCCTCACTTGATGATGAGTCACTTATATACTGCTGTTGTCATATGCATAAATATCATACAGGCACTCATGCGGATAAGGATTGTTGCTGATGATGATATCAAGAATCTTTGTCAAAAGAATTTGAGCTCAAGATACATAGTGCTGACACATGGATGACTACTCAAAGTTGCTTTATTGGAGACATGGTGATGAGTTCTTATCTATATAGGTTGATACTTACATATGATGATTGATATTTGGATCTTGTAGATCTTGACCTTGATGAAATGGCTATGGTGGTTTCACACATGTGAATGACTCTGAATTCTGTTGAAAGGGATGAATTGATGCAGACATACCTTGTTATAGGTTGATGACCTATTCTCTACAGGACATTTACAGGTTGCTGATATGGAAATTTGTGTACGCGTGTTGTTTAAAGGATATCCGGGTGCATACGCCGTTTTACAAGGGGATAGTCGCGTATATGGTGTACGCGTATTGCGTAAGGGATATCTGCGTATATACGCCTGTTTATGTGTATACAGACGCGTATATGGATATTTGAAGAAAATCAGCAGGGACAGATGTTGGTTGCAGAAAGTCTGATATAGGTCTGACAGAGATCATCTGGCACAGGTTCAGGGGGAGCAGATAATCTTCCAATGATGCATTGTTGGCATTATCTTAAAGCTTTTGGTTCTAGTTCACATTTGGTGTTGATTTCAGGAGGAACAAAGGCGAAAGGAGAACAGAAGGATCTCTTGGTTGCTGATCTGAATGGTGATTATCAGATGCTGCTGGTGACTTTCATAAGTCTTGGTCTAGTCATTTCGTCTCTATGTCATATATCTCTTTTGTGGTATCTCTTTCATGGTGTCAAGGTCATGTAACGGCCTATTTTGGTTTCCCCACTATGCCTGGGATGATTGATGCAATGTGTTTGGTTGTCATATGTAAATTTTTTGATGTATCCCCACTTGGTTGGGTGGATGAGTCATTTTCTTGTTTATCCTCACTTAGTTGAGAGATGGATGTATGTATGAGTCCTAAGTGATAGGAAGGTCTTTTATGTTGTATAGAGTCATGTTCTTCTTGAAGAACATCTTTTGTAGACCTTGCTTACAGTCAAGGAGAGCATGATCAACACACTTCAGCAAGAACAGAGATTCAGCATGTACTCAAAGGGAGCATGGACAGATTGGTACACCTTGGCATATACAAAGGGGGAGACTATTCAGAGATTTCAGCAGGTACTCAGGGGGAGTATGGACAGTGGAATGATTCAGCAAAGGAAGAGAATATCTTGGTCCACCCTTTGCCCTTGATGTCAAAGGGGGAGAGTGATTTGGTGTTGTTGCCATCAAGTCCAAAGGGGGAGATTGTTGGCATTATGATGCATGTGTTGTACTTGATGGCAACCCTCTCATAGAAGAATATCTCACTTATGTATAACTGGGTGAATCTTCAGAAGAGATATCAGATGTGACTGATGGAGGACAGCTCAAAGGAATCAGATGATGAATCTTCAGAAGAGATATCAGATGTGACTGATGGGGGACAGCTCAAAGGAATCAGATGATAGTTCTAAGTGTGACAAGTTAGCTTTGCCATCAAGTCCAAAGGGGGAGATTGTTGGCATTATGAGATAAGTGTTGTCCTTGATGGCAAACCTCACTGATGACAAATCATAGTACAGAAGGTCAGCAGCAAGGAATTGATGATCAGACTATAAGAAGAAGAGAAAGTTCATACACGCAGGTTCGTTAAGCCCAAGTCGCGTGTACACGCTGGTTGGCTTCAGCAAAAGCGCGTGTATGTGGAAAAGTACCTTTGGTCCATGGCGGTTAGTCCTTGGAAGTTGTGCCTATGGTTTCGGACCATTGTGTCTCGACGGGCGTGTCGATCCCTAGTTTTGAAGTTGATGGTATTGTGTTACTATGGTTTTGGCTCTTGGTATTGAGCAAGGCCTAAGGCTATATAAGGAGAAGGAAATCATTAGGCAAGGGTATCTGAAATGTCTTGAATATCTGATGAAGCATTAGATCCAGTATGCAGGGTTATGGGTTGATGATGCATTGCTTGATCTGAGCTAAGGAGAGATCTCATAGGTTGATGGAGAGCAAGATCTAAGGAGAGATCGGGATCAAATGGTTTGAAATGAACTATCTTTATGATGCTTATTCTAGATCTACATACTGACGCATGTATTGTTCTATAAGTGTTATGAGTATGACTGATGTCTGGTACAGCTGCAAGTTATGAGAAATTATTTTTAGATCTGTACGCGGGTTGGCTTTGATAAAAGCGCGTATACACGCGGGTTTGATTCATCGAAGTAGCGTATACATTGTAAAGCTTGATATTTGAAGTTACAGATGGATCTGATGGTTATTACAGAGTTCTGTGTCTGCTCTGTGTTCTGGTGACTGTTGTTAACAAGGTTTCAGTGATTCAGAGTTTGATGATTGTTTTGAGCTTCAATGATAGTTATGGGTCCAGTATGAAAATTGGATGAAAAGTGGCCTTACAGATTATGTGTTGTGCTTCAGTGTATCCAGTCTGAAAATTGATGAAACGTGGTACCTGGAGGTGAGAAGATTGTAGGCAAGCACCTACGTACTAGTATCTAAGCTAGTACAAAAGCTAAGGGAGATCTTTGGAGCATTGTAGCAGGTAGCAGCCTGCGTACTAGTAAATGGATCGGCTAGTACAAGAGCAAAGGGGGTTGTAGCTCCCGTACTGGTATAAGACTGCACCAGTACAAATATTGTAAAAGGATTTTCTTATTAAGAAGAAGATTGAGATGACTTGCAGCAGGTGGTTTTCACCCACATTGGGTTTCCACCTTATATCATGGTGTTCATGTGTGTGGCTCTTGTGTGATGTTCTGTTATGTTATACTGCACCTGTTTACTGTTAATATGCTTAATAATGTTCTGATGCATCTACTGAAGATTAAGATAACTGAATTATAAGATCTCTGGATATACGCTAGTTGCTTTAGACACAGTAGCGTGTACACGCGGGTTCACTTAACCAAAGTAGCGTATATGTTTCTGAGCATGAAATTGAAAAGTTTTATTGATCTAATAATACTGATTCACCCCCCCTCTCAGTATTATTTCCAACACATCATACCACCTCATTCCCTCACAGCAACAAATTTCGTTGTTTTTGCTTGCCCTTCACCTAGGGTTTGAAGTATGGAGCCTGACTCATCACCATCAGAGAAGAGGAAGTACAACAAGGGCAGAAATATACTGAGGTTTGAGCCCTTTAATTGCAATTAAATCAAATCCTCCCCATTTGTTGTGAAATGCTTTGAAGATGTCAATTGTTTAGGGTTTTTTCAAAGAGTGCAAGAAGTAGGTTAGCATAAGCATCTCACAGGTATATTTTCCCTCACCTTGAAGGAAGACAAGGTCACCATTGTAGGGACTGATTTCATGTTTTCAGTGGATTCCATCTCTCAAGTGACAGGCATACCAAACCATGGTGAAAATTGGTTCAAAGGCATGAACCTAGACCTACAAGAGTACAAACCCTACTTGAAATCACAATAAAAAGGAGCTCACTCACATGTTTTCCCATTCAAATACTTGTTGGAGAGATATGAACCATTGATGAAGGCTATCATGAAGTTCTTCACATGTGAGGGTAGTTTTTCCAGGCTATATCAATACCACATAAGACTTCTCATGCACGTTACAGTTGCCAAGTCTCTAAATTTCTTCAGCTACTTGTATAGGAACCTAACCAAAATGTCTAAAAGGGTGAAATTGAAAGGAAAATTGCATTATCCCACCCTCTTTCACCATATCCTGATAAATGTTATAGTACTCCATCGGTTGACAGAGAAGAACATGACATGGGACACTTTCATTGAGGCAACCTTGAAAACGCATATAACCACTTCACCAAGCCAACACCAAACCATGTCAGTACATCCCATGGTGGTGGGGTCATCAAGAAAATATGATGAGGTTTACAAGGCACCTAGGCATGAGGTGACCAATACATATCAGAGAGGAAGAAGGCTTGTGTTTTCTCCTGAAATTGGGGAAGAGGCCAAGCCTACTACATCAACAGAACAAGGATCACCATCACATCATGAGGCTTCTTTGCACGATGAGGAGCCCATTGAGCATGAATTTGACCTAGTTGACTTGGAGGCACATTATGAGCATCAAACCCTACAAAAATTCATAAAAGAGAAGGATTCTTAGATCATGGAGCTCAAGGACAATTTGGAAAGGGCCAAATTCATCATTTCATTCCTTAAGCAAGAAACAATCAACTTAAGGCAAAAAAGCGAGTCATGGAGAAAGAGAAACTCAAAGCCGAGAAACAAGAGATAAAAGGCAAGGAAGTGGTGGACCATGAGGCCACTGAGCAGCATGAAGGACATGTGGCAACGAAGAGACCAAGGACAATGGGTCTTAGGAAGGCACTTCAGAGGGAAAGAGAACAAAAGCCACCAATGGAAGAATTGACCTTTGAAGATAGGATTGCGATGGAAATAAATAAGGACAAGGATTTGTGGCTTGAAAAAGTAAAATGCCACCTTTATAAGCTCCTTGACATGGCCAACAAGGATATCAAGTTGCAAAATAAAATGGCCATCCATTAGTACACAAGGAATCAAGTTGCCAAGGACAAAATCAAGTAGTTGAAGGAAAAACTGAAGGAAACCCTAATCAGCCAAGAGGAGAAGGGTAAGTTAGGTTTTCTTGTTGATGCATCCATTATTTCATAACATACCTCATCAGGCATCTCTGGACAAATTTTGGGAGGATTTGGAGAAAATTTTGTGTTTTGGTGCAGACTAGTGCAAACTTGCAATTTTTTGGCAATTTTCTGTCTAGGAGTGCAGCGAGCTCATGCTGTGCTTCTTCCTAGGGGCTAGAAATGATGGAAAATCAAAATTTTTAGAAAGATTATGACCCCCTCACAAAACTAATTTTCCCACTTTCTTGTTCTGGGGCTCATTTTTTTAGAAATTTGCAAAAAAGAGTCCAAAAATCACTTTTCTGCCCCTCTTTTTCCATTTCGCTGCGCACCTAGAGACACCTTGGGAGAATGGCCATATCTCAGCGAAAAATGGGTCCTTTTGAGTGCAAAAATACTCTAAAGAAATATAAACACTCCCATATTTCCATAACAGGCTTCAGATCTAGATTTAGACTTCTGAAAGTCATTCACAAATGGCCTCCAACAACTCGATGCGCACTTGGAAATTTCTGAGATTTTTGTAAAATTTTCAGTGTAATTTTTTGTAATTCCTAGTTTGACTTTGGTAAAAGTCAAAAGGGTGAAGTAGATGAATGTGAGGGGTTAAAGTAAATGTAAATAATCGGTGGTTAGTCTTTGTACGCTGTTTTGATGTAAATTTGACCTCATTTATGAGAGAGGTTGGAGTCTAAGTTAATTGTAGAAGTTGTTTTTAACTTCCCTAGACATTAGGGTTTGGTTAGAACACGTATGGAATAGTTCCTAGAGTCATGGGTTCGACCCCTAAGAGTGGGGAGATGTTGTTTTGGTCTTTATGTATCAATTTCTCAGTGATATAACGGGTTTTATTTCAGAGGAGAGAACTATTGTAGCTTGTACTTGGACATTTTCTAGAAATCAAAGGACACAGTTTGCAGCTATTATGTAGGAATTCATGTGCAGTAAGTTTGTGACGTTTTTTTTTCTTTGTTATAGCTTTATATGAAAGATATTCATATTATCTTTCCATTCATAAATTATTCAATGTTTTTCCTTACAATTTATGAACAGAATTCTTTGCATAAATCTATGTTTTGATGGAAAAACCAATATGTGTTACTTTCTTTCTTGCTTAATGAATTCATGTTTCATGCTCATTAAGACCTTTTGCTTCTTATAAACACTACACTACACCCAAAAACCCTAAGATCCATCACAAATTAATGCTACCTTGATCCTTTATTTCTTTGTTGGTGTAACCCTTTGATCCTCTGACCTAGCTACCTGGTTTTTCTCCCTTACCCAGCAACAAAACCCTAAATTTTTCAAAACCCACCTGAGCCTAGCTATCTAGCGTAAAATCCTTTACATTCCATTCATCTCTTGGCTGTGATTTCATAGAGATAGCCCTCTCTGGTTTGGTAGGGATAGCTACCAAACTAAAAGCTTGGTCTATGGTTATCTCTGTCAATCTCCTCATCAACCTGGGACATTGTGGAGGATAACAAAGGGCATGAAAACTAGGGAGTGCCAAGGTGTTCTAGTGAATGTAAGGTTCCCAAGTCATGGAAAAATGTAATTCTAGTTATGAAGTCATGAATTCCTAGGTGTGTTAGAGAATTCTAGGGCATGCTAACATGTGCCAGATAGTATGAAGACATGTCAAACAAGCTAAGATATGCCAAGTGCTAAGGCATGCCAAGATGTACAAGGGTGTGACAATGCATGCCAGGGATTGTCAAGGCAAAAAAAGGGAGGAACAAGTTAAACTACAAGGAAATGAGCACATAATAGGGTTAATAAGTCATCAATCGCTCATCAATTTACCTTTTCCATGAGGGACATGCTAGGACCACCAACACTAGGTGCCAATAGGTGCCAAGTGCCAAGTGTCAATGGAATCTAAGTGCCAAATATTCCTCTATTTCTTCTCATCGAGTTTCCAATAATTTATCTCAAATAACTTTAATATTAAACCATGCCAAAGCATACCAAGTCATCTCAATGCATACCAAACATGCTAAGACTTGCCAAGTGCCAACACGTGCCAAGTGCCAATGTGCGTCACGGAGTGTGATGCATGCTATGAAGTGGCAGAGCATATCGAAGAGAGATAAGGTGTGCTATAGAGTGCCAATTCATAATGAGAAGTGTTAGGGAGTACAAGGAAAACACAAGGGAGCACTAGGTCAAAATTCATGGAAGTGAATGAATATGAGGGTGTATCGGGGAGTGTCAATGAGTGCTAGTTGTCATGCCAAGGAGGGAGTGACAAGGTATGCTAAGCACGGGTGTTATAGACATATTTGGGAACTGTAACCCCAATCACATATGTCCATAAACCAAGGGCTTCTAAACCCCTAAAAGTGTTGTTTCATACCCTAAAGGAACAAGGTCAGCTAATTATATCATTTCCTATAAGTTCTCCCTGAAAAACTACTCAGAACTGGTCAAAACTAGACCATAAAAACTGCTCCATGTTGAGGGTGCAATGCATCTCACCTGTTACACACGGGGGGTGAAATACATATTGAAAATCCCTTTTGTAGGGTGTGATGAGCGAGATCAGACAAATGGCAGAGGCAATTTGCTAGGTGGAAACTCAAATAATCTTCTAGAAGTTGCTCATATGACACTTGCCTCTTTGAATTCGCCCAAGGATGAGTAAGAGATCATGAAATCTCCAAGTGGAACCAAGAAATATCAGTGAAATGACACTAATCAAAATCCCAGAAGCTGACTCACTCTCCTGCAAACATCTATATATGGATCCCTCATCCTAGAGATCCAAAGGCTGGAATTTTGTAATTTGTAAGGAAGTGTTGTTGGTTTCTCTTTGAAGACATTGTATTGTTGGGTGATCTTTCTTTTTATGAGGTGAAGAGGGCTTTCATGCTAGGAGGATGATGTTGGATCAGATAGCTTGGTTGTAATCCTCTCTTCTACTACTTCTATCAATAAAGCTATTTGAGTTTTCCTCCATATACTTGTGTATCTCTGAATCTTGTATTTGTATATGCATTTGTATGGTTAATGTACATCTGATCCTACATTATTTATGGTTATAGATCTCTATGCTTTGATGGTATTTTGTTGCTTTGACTCTACAGGTGTTCTTTGAAGCGGGACAAATGAGAAAGGAGTGGCGAAAAATCTATCGAAGGAGAGAGGAAACAAGCAAGGAGACTAGCGAAAGACTGAGGTTGGTACTCTCTGCTTCTCTCTCGTCTATCTCCCATAAAGGAAAACACAAGTAACTTTGGTTTGTTTGTTTCTAAGATAGCTACCCGTCTTAGTGGGACTAGCAGCTCTGAATGGACACTAGTTTTCCCAATAACAAAATGGCGACTCCGCTGGGGAGCGAATAGTTTGTTTGTTTTGTTACTATTGTTTGCTTTATAAACTACAAATGAAGCTTTAAGTTAAGCCAACTAGCCTTCGAACTGATTTTGCTATGCAACTGCAAAGTAGATCAACGTTGCTTCACTCAATCTCCGAGTTGGTTTATGAACAAAACATCTGACTTGCAAACATCCTAAGTGCCCTGGCGGTAGCTCAAATAACCTCGTTAGATCAGTCCCTATACTTTGTGTTTACTGCCTATCAAAAGCTCAGCCTAAACCCCTGGACTTAGCTGCAAACTGTGAGTGAAAACCAAGCTCAGTCTCATCCCTGGACCATCACACTGTCTCTCATTGGCAATCTGGATGCATCGTGCCTCCCATGTGTTGCAGGTGAGATGCATCCCTATTTCCCTATGTTACAGGTGCGATGATTGATTAAGACTGTTTCTACCTCCAGATTTTGTTTTTTTCTTCATTTTCTTCAGCTTTAATCGGTAGTTTTGCTGTCTATGATCAGTATATCACTGTTGAAACCATATTCCTTTTCATTATTCAACCTCCATTTATAGATAATTGTGAATGTTTTTTTTATGTATTTTTCGTCATTTACAGTTCTCCTTTGCAAAAAGTAGCTTAATTGAACTGTTGTCTTTTGATTTGAAAGTGTCGTAAGTGTCGTTTTCAGTCAAGAAAAAGAGTGTTGTAAAGTCCTCATCTTTTAGATAGTTGATTACACTTTTGCCTTTGTATTTGATTTGAATCATTAGTATTTCAAGTGTCGAAAGAAGTTTTAAATTCGAAATCGCAAAGTATCACCTTAGTCTTCCTTTCGTTTTTTTGAAGAGAAAAATTGTTAGTACTGTCGCTTTGAAAAAGATAGTTCAGATCTGTACTTAGTTTTCTTTTGTCATTCTCACATTAAGGAAACTGAAAAACAAATGCATGGATGTGCATTTGCATTTAGACTGCATGCGTAATTGATTTAGGAAAAGTGCATCTAGTGTGTGTTCTCCGCTTTATGTTGAAATAATTTCATTTCTCTTTCCTTAGTAGCTAGGATTTTCATTGCTAAAAGAAAGTAAACGATTGTTTATCATCTTATATTGCACATTTAGGAATTGTATATCTACATCATGCGGTGAACCTTAAAGGAAAACTTCTTAAGAAAGATCAACTGTAAAATAAACCTCAATGAACATAAAAACTCTTTGGAACCTAATGCACAACATCTAGAAGTCTAGGCTAGAGACGTATTCCAGCGTCGTAAAGCCTGGTAACTATCGTTTTCATTGTAGGTTGGGTGATTCCTCCTCTTTGATACGACAAGTTCCAGTACGGACTTGTGCTCCCACATACCGTCGAGTATATATTGGGAGACCACAATAGGCTATATCCTTTATCCTTAGGAAGCTGTGTATGCTGTCCTATCGATCGCAATGCACTGAACAAAGCATTCGAGAAGATTGACTACCGTACCGTAAAAAGTATTATACAATTTTGCGATTGGTTTGGTAATTCCTCTGTCTAGATTTCCAGAGTAGTCACTTTCGTTCCTTTTCAGACTCCTTAAAATAAAATTTCCATCTGAGAACTTGTCACTTCAGGCTCATTAAAAATCGAAGGCGACTAGAGTCATCTTTAGCTTTTTCTCGACTCTTAAAAATTGAAAAATAAATTTGTGTCAAAGCGTCATAAAATTTGTTTTAATTGGAATAACGTCATTGTTCCTTCATTGATCTTAGGTTGAGAAAATGGAGTCTACCAATCAAGGATTTCCCCTTAGGGGAAATCCTAGTCCCTTCTCCTCTTGGGGAGATGTTAGTGCTCCACACATGGCTACATTGTCCCTTCCAGGACTCACAATTGGCCTGCCAGTATGGCTTTTCTCGACCTCTGTTGTTCAAAACACCGTAAATCCTCAACAATCAAATCAGCAACCAGATGATGTCGAAGTTTCTCCCCCACCTTCTACTTCGTTTCTTTCTCCCTCTCCTTCTTCCTCTTCGCTTGGTGAATCTAGTAACCCTAAAAACCAAGTAACTAAGAAGAAGAAGAAATGGAAGGAGAAGAAGAAGAAGCCAACGGCGAAAGGGGGCAACCATGCATCATCTGGCAAAAATCCACTCACTGCACCATCCAAACCTAAATATCCATGTTTCATTTGCAAGGGAGACCACTATCATCGAGATTGTCCCTACATCCCACGGATCCTAAGGGACTGGTCTCCCCGCTTGCACAATCCGGTGTCTTCAACCTCTGACAATCATGTTGAGAGCACACCATCAACTAGTGAAAATGAAGCCAATGGAAAGAAAGGAAGATCTAAATTTTCTTGTAGACTGTGTGAAGGCAATCATGCCCTCCACCATTGTCCTTTCCTAGACGAAGCTAAAAGAGTCTTGGATAACCATCCTGCTTCACCATAGCGACTTCCTCCTGGATACAAGAAACTCTTGCCAAGTCCATCGCTAGTTGAAAATCCAGCTGACACACCTCTGTTTTCGGTCAAAGCACCTATCATTGAAGATAAACCCTCTGAGTCCACACCGGACTAAAGTCAATAAGTCAAGACGGCTGTCGACCCAATCTTGTCTTCAGAAGGTCAACCTTCAGATGATACAATCACCAAAGAGGATGAGAATGACACCGTTCAAATTCTTTTTGTTAACACAGAATCCAATGAACATGGGGACAATCTACCCATTCCTTTACTGCAGGAAGGAAGTTCATCAGATATTCATCCAACCGTTTATTCGGTCCCTCCTCCAAGAAATCTAGTCGTTTCCTTCGATTGGAATCTACTAGGGAGACCCCGCCTACCCTCTAATGTACCATTCTGAATCATAGTACAAGCTTACAAAATGATCATGGTTGGTTCTATCATAGATGAAGGGGCTTCTATGAGTATCCTTTCCTCAATTGCTTGGAAAGCACTTGGTTCACCATTGCTTCTGCCTGAGATTCGAAATCTGTCAGGCTTCAACAAAGGAACCAGCCGACCGTTAGGGATCATTCCAAGTTTGCCTATAACTTTGAGAAGGAAAACCATTCATCTAAACATGATGGTAGTCCAAGGGCCTCTAGATTACAATCTACTCCTTGGGTGTGACTACATTTATAGCATGGGAGATATTGTTTCCTCACTCTTTCAAGTGATGTGTTTTCCGCATGAAGGCAAAGTGGTCCACCTAGTTGACCAGCTTTCATTCCCTGGTTCAAACACAGCTGCTAGCCAAATGCCATCCCTGAATGGTCTTTTTACACAAGGAATGTCTCATCAATCTCCAGTTCATCCACCTGATGAGGGAGAGAGATTCGGTGATTATGACTAAACCCAGGGGGCATGCGCCCTGGTCTGCTTCGACAGGAAAACCCCAAAGAGAAGGTAGTTTTCCACGTAGGATATATGACTAGTCTGACGCCCCTATCCATTTAGGAAAATGGGATAAGACTGGAAAAAGGTCCCACCATGATCGCCTCTACTTCTCTTTATACCTGGGGGCATGCAAACCTTTTTGTGTGCAAGTGAAAAACGACCTTTTATTTTCTTAGTTTGTAGGCTCTCAACCCTTTAACCTCGTAGGTTGGTTGCTCCTAGCTTGCATACAAAAGGCTTCGGAGCAAAGCTTCGCATGGGGCAAGCTCCCTAAAAAATGAACCTACCAATGAGAGACATCCTTATCATACGACTGACACAAGCAGTTTTACGCGAAGTTCAAGCACGTTAAAAAATAAACCTAGCTATGAGCATATGTTCCACTAGAGTTCAAGCTCATTAAAAAATGAACCCACCTTCGGTAAATAACCATTGTGATCACATAATTATCAGCTTCTGAACCTTGGTCGTGTTCTTACCATCACCTCCACTCTTTTTTAGTCGATCATACGCATCCATTTGATTGTTTACCCCTTTGAGGAACAACTGCGACGAGTGATTCTATTAGCCACCTTCTTTACACTGTTGTGATTTAAAAGTTCCAAACCTTACCTGGAACCAGTTTCTATCTGAAAACATCACTCATTCCTCAAAAATGAGTCTCCTTTAAGCTCTTTTCAACTGACTCGTAAAATATGAAAAGATTGCCAAGCAATTGGCCTCTCCAGCTCGTTAAAGTGATTGGAAGTGCCATCCCTCCTCTATATTTTATTCTTTTTGGACCTAAGGGATCATTACACAAAAAGATCGAGCGCTTGTCTTGTTCGGCTCGTTAAAACTATCGAAAATTCATCCCTTTCGTATTATTTTATACTTTTTCGGGCTTAAGGGATTATATTACGAAAAAGGACTACCGGAGTTGCCTTTCCGTCTCTTTTTAGACTCTCTAAAATTGAAAAGGACTAAGTTATCATTGTCATTAAACTCGTTAAAACAATAGTGACAAACTTGTACATGCAAACAAGAACAATTTTCACTGTCGCTAGGCTTGTTAAAACATAGCAACAGGTTTGCCCGAAGGGCAAATTATAGAACAAGCATATGTTATCCTCCTCAAGCTTGACAAAAATAAAGAGGTACTGGTCAGCAATGACTAGGGAAAAAGGGAAGAAAACTTGAATAACTTCATTGGTATCAGGTCGCTCATGAACATGACACTTTCATTTCATCACCATGATTGAGTCGGGTTGGGTTATTCCATTCACCGGTCATATCACCATTGGTCCTCCATACCATCCATTTTGGGGTTTACGCTACCAACCATTCTAGTGTCATCGATATGTTCAAGAGAAGTCGCTTAGAGAATTCACCAACCCAGCTAATGCCTCATCTGCTGCAATACCTTCACTCTCCATTTTTCATGACCGCCACCCTAAACACTTGAATCATCAGATCGTTTTCACCTCCACAGAATCATTTGCTCCATTCTGTGTCATAGATGTGGGATTCATTAAGGCCCTCCTACGATGGGTCACTTCTTATCAACATCAGCTCATTATCCAAGAAGTTGACTTAGGAACAACCCATTCAGTACTTTGAAGCTTGCATGCCTCAATGGAAAGTTTCTCATTTCCGGCGATAGGTTTACATCAATGGCCTTCAAACAAAATATTTTGCATGGTGTTCGACATCAACTCATGTATTCACACCACGTGAATTGTATTGCAGTACCTTGAGGGTCGTCATCATTATCGGTGATTCCTCTCGCACCTGTTAACAGCTTACATCATTGGCTGGTAATCAGGCGATGTCTTTCCATGTTCGACATCAGAACATCGTTTCACATGGATCGACTTGTACTTCGGGTGAAGATTGAACAAGTTTGAAGACCCCGGATCTAGTTTCATCCATCTGGGATGCGATATATTCAGGAAAATAAAGACATCAAATGTACATCCAAACTAAGGGATGATGGCTCTACCAGAATCATCAGTCTACCACACAGAGGATTGTCTGTCCTATGTACATGAAAATGAATTTATAAAGCTAAGCATGGGAATGCCCGCCTCAGCTAGATCATGAAAATATTATGAAGATAATGTATTGTATTGTACCTTATTATAGGTCACCTTCTAGTTCGAAAAACCTCGGATCCTCATGATAAAGCATTTCACCCGACATCAGAAGATTTACGATCTCATGCTTTATGGGGCAACTGTTATAGAAATATTTGGGCACTGCAACCCCAATCACATATGTCCATAAACCAAGGGCTTCTAAACCCCTAAAAGTGTTGTTTCATACCCTAAAGGAACAACGTCAGATGATTACATCATTTCCCAGAATTTCTCCCTGAAAAACTATTTAGAACTGGTCAAAATTGGACCATACAGACTTCTCCATGCTGAGGTTGCGATGCATCTCACCTGTTACACACAGGGGGTGCGATGCATACTGTAAATCCCTTCTGTAGGGTGCAATGAGTGAGAGCGGACAAATGGCAGAGGTAGTTTGCTAGGTGGAAACTCAAATAATCTTCTAGAAGCTACTCATATGACACTTGCCTCTTTGAATTCGCCCAAGGATGAGTAAGAGATCATGAAATCTCCAAGTGGAACCAAGAAATATTAGTGAAATGACACTAATCAAATTCCCAGAAGCTGAATCACTCTCCTGCAAACATCTATATATGGATCTCTCATCCTAGAGATCCAAAGCCTGGAATTTTGTAATTCGTAAGGAAGTGTTGTTCGTTTCTCTTTGAAGACGTTGTATTGTTGGATGATCTTGCTTTTTATGAGGTGAAGAGGGCTTTCATGCTAGGAGGATGATTTTGGATCAGACAGCTTGGTTGTAATCCTCTCTTCTACTACTTCTATCAATAAATATGTTTGAGTTTTTCTCCATATACTTGTGTATCTCTGAATCTTGTATTTGTATATGCATTTGTATGGTTAATGTACATCTAATCCTACATTGTTTATGGTTATATATCTCCATGCTTTGATGGTATTTTGCTACTTTGACTCTACAGGTGTTCTTTGAAGCGGGACAAGTGAGAAAGGAGTGGTGAAATCTCTATCAAAGGAGAGAGGAAACAAGCAAGGAGACTAGCGAAAGACTGAGGTTGGTACTCTCTAATTCTCTCTCATCTATCTCCCATAAAGGAAAACACAAGTAACTTTGGTTTGTTTGTTTCTAAGATAGCTACCTGTCTTAGTGGGACTAGCAGCTCTGAATGGACACTAGTTTTCCCGATAACAATGGGTAAGGCATGCCAGGGAATATCAAGGCATGTCAAGAAGTGCTAGAGTGTGCTAGGTAGTTTCGAGGTGTGCTAACATGTGCCAAATAGTGCCAAAGAATGCTAGGTACTAAGACATGCTAGGATGTGCAGGGTGCTAGAGTATGCCAATATGCGCCAAGGAGTTTCAAGGCAACAAAAGGAATAATCAAGCTAAAATGTAAGGAAATGAACACATAAGAGGGTTAATAAGTCAGGACTTTATCTTTTTCAAAAGGGGCATGCTAGGCACACTAATAATATGTTCCAATACATGCCAAGTGCCAATGTGTGCCAAGTGCTAATGTTTGTCAATGCAATATTATGCCAAGGTGTTCCAGGGCAGGCTAGGCACTACAGGTCATGCCAACACATGATAGGGTAGTGTTATGCTATGCTAGCACATGCCAACATGTGCTTGGGTGTCCTACTCATGGAAAGATGTTCTAGGTACAAAGATGTTCCAAGACATGCGAGGTGCCAAGGAATGTTAGTGTACTGTTCCAAAGCATGTTAAGGTGTGCCATGAGTGTTGAGGAGTGCTATGTCTCTCTCATTAATAGAATTGACAAAGCTTGATTATGTATTAAATAATATAGTTCCTACACACACTAGTGGAACTTTATTTAAAGGAAATTTGCTAGATAATAAACCTAATAGAGATGAATCATGTGTTGACTCATAGGAAAACTATATTCTTATGACTTGAGGGAAATGATACACACTAATTACTTCTTAACAAATTGACTAACTGTAACCACTATGAGCTTGGACACATAATGAAAAATACTCCACAACAATGGTCATAAATCATTATCTTTTGACAAAAAATATAGTAACATGTACATAGCGTCATCAAAAACTCATTGGAATGATCAATGATGACGAACTTTTTTTTACCGTCACCAAAAGTAACCAAAAAGTGCATTGGTGAGGGTCAATAAAAGATCGTCACTAGAAGTGTCACCAAAGAGAGAATTAGTGATGGGCCTTTAATGACCCTCACCAAAATTGTCACCAAAGAGAGAATTAGTGACGGGCCTTTAACGACCCTCACCAAAAGTGTCATTGAAAATGGCTTTGGTGACAAACCTTAAAGGACCATCACTATATACACTTACAACAACGTTTTTTTAAATACCATCACCATATGCGACATTGGTGATGGACCTTAAAGGTCCATCACATGCATGAAGTGTCATAAAAAACTCATTGGAATAATCATTGATGACGAACATTTTTTGACTGTCACCAAAAGTAACCAAAAAGAGCATTTGTGAGGTTCAGTAAAAGTTCGTCACTAGAAGTGTCACCAAAGAGATAACTAGTGATGGGCCTTTAACGACCCTCACCAAAACTGTCACCAAAGAGAGAATTAGTGACAGGCCTTTAACGACCCTCACCAAAAGTTTTATTGAAAATGGCTTTGGTGACAAACCTTAAAGGACCATCACTATATACACTTACAACAACACTTTTTTAAAGACTGTCACCATATGCGACATTGGTGATGGACCTTAAAGGTCCATCATAGGCATGACCCTCACCAATGACCTTTTTTCTTGTAGTGAGAAAGGGAGAGAGAGGACTTGAGAAAGAGAGAGAAGGAGAGAGGGAGGCAAGGATAGATGGAGTTAGAGGGGGGGGGAAGAGAGAGGTAATAAAAAATACAGATAGATAGAGGTGGAGAGAGAGACAGAGAGAGAGCAAGTGACAAGGGAGAGATGGAGAGAGAGAGTGAATGAGGGAGGAGAGGAGGGAATAGAGAGAGAAGGAAAGGAGAGAAAGGGAGAGAAGGGAAAGAGAGAGAGAGGGGGAGACACAGAGATGGAGCAGGGAGAGAAAGGGCGAGAGAGAAGGAGATAGTGTAACAGCCTTGGTAAAAATTCCATGTAAAAAAGTTAACAAAGGCAAAAATAAGACCAAGGTCATGGGACATGTATTCCAAGCTGAATGTTGGGCAAAACATCCTAGTGGGTGTTCATTTGGTTTATTATGGCTAAAGTAAGTTGGTGAAGGTAATGGCAAAGGCTTTAAAAATAAAGAGAGGCATTAATTGAAATTTTATTTATGAAAATAATGGAAATTACGAGAAAACGAAGGTGAAATGTCGCAAGTTGCATGTGAGGAGGAAAATGAAGTAAAATAATGGAAAATTGAAGAAATTAGAGGCCTCATTAATAAAAAGGCTTATGAGGATCAATTGGTAACCTTTTTTCGGTTTAGTTTTGGAGCTCTCTCTCTCTCTACTCTCTCTCTCACTCTTGGACACATAGACCATTCTTGTAGCACTCTAGCATTGGATCAAGGAAAATGAAGGAAGGACAAAGAAGGCAAAGGGAAGTAAAGATGAAGCAAGGAAGAACAGGATCAAGCAGCTACAACACGATTACTTGCAGGTATCAATTTGCATGTGTGATTTCCTTGTTTAATGTGGCATGCATGGTACATGAATGTGTGTTCTTGTTTCTCTTGTTGTCATTGGCATGGGTTTTTCCAAGTGTGACAGTGTTATTCAACCTTTCCTTGCCATTTCTGGATAGCCATGGTGTGGTAGGTTCTCTTGTATTTGGTTGACCTAGATTGTTGGATGGACTTGAAGTTGAGTGGGGTGGTCTCAAGATTATTCACAAGGCCTAAGAATCAAGGGATGGGATACATGGTAAATCTTGGTTGTGAACACCTCGATTGGGCCTAGGAACCCTCAAACGGTGAACGGTGGGATACACTATAAAGCTCAGAGGAGAATACCATTGATTGAGCCTAGGAATCCATGATCGGTGAATGGTGGGATACACGGTAAATCTCAGAGGGGAGTACCCTTGATTGGGCCTAGGAATCATGAGATGGGATACACAATAAATCCCAGAGGGTGGTGACCTCATAGGCCTAAGAATCCCTTGACCGGTAATGTCGAGATACACGATAAAGCTGAAAGTTTGAGACGAACAAATTGCTCATGGTTTAGGTGGAGAGATTTGGAAGTATCCATGCTTGTTTAGGTCCTAGAGATCTGGTGGGGATTGTAGTAAAGCTTGGTTGTATTGATGAGAGTTTGGGCCTAGGAATCCCTTGGTGGGATATACAATAAAGCTTGAGGAATCCATGGTTGGTTTTGTTGTGAGTCTCACATTAATGCTTTGAATATGGCATGGGGGTGATTGGCTGAAAGAAAGGTTTGGTTTAACCCAATCTATGGTCGGGTGGTATGTGGAAGTCCCTAACTTGGTTGGATTTTCATATGTTAATAGGAGTTGTTTTTCTCTTGTGATCTATGTGTACATGTACTTGTTATTATGAGACTTTAATGGTTTTTCTATTATTGTTACTTTGTTGGTTATCTGTTGGTTATAAGAACGGTTTTATGACAGACCTTGGTTATGGCTCTCATCATGTTTTTATTAGTAAATGAATGAATGATGAATGTACAAACTAAAAGATGTTATTGCATCTATTATGAGAAGGCACTAGACCTTCTTGGTGATTTTCAGATAAGTATCAGACCCCTATGTTCAGATGTGTATTTATGACCTGTATATTTCATGTTCATGATATGTTTGACGAATGTATGCCATGGCTAGGCCTTGTTAGGTCAAGTTCTTGTCTAAGATTTGTATGGAACTCTTTGTCCTTGTGTCATTCATGGTTCTGGAAAGTGTCATTAAGTTCTAAGTATAGGTATGGATCCTATCCTAAAAAAGTGGCATAAATCTTGTGGTCCTAGGCATAGAACTGGGTTAAAAAGACTCCAATCGCTCCCTTGTAGGCATCATGCATGCGAATGGAGGGTTTCAGTCGAAATCAAATAGTGTTATGCCAACGTATGGGAGATCAGGGCACTGAAAAAAGAGGTTTAATTCAGGGTCTAGGAACTTGGAAGGGTGGTTTGTCCCTTGGGGGTCCTAAAGTACCTAATAAGAAAGTCATTAAGGGTTTTGGTTTGTCGATTCCACTTTCTTAAGGTGATCTATGAGGTTGAATCATATCATAGTAACTCTTTGTCACATGTTTACCCCAGTAGGCTAGTAACTTGGGTAAATGTGGGAGGAGGGTGTTATAGATAGGGAGGGAGATAGTGACATAGTTGGACATGAGAGAGAGAGAGAGAGAGAGAGAGAGAGGTGGGAGATAAAAGGAAGAGAGAGGAAGGAAAAGAGAGAGGACTTGAGAGAGAGGGAGAAGGAGAGATGGAGGGAGAGAGAGGGAGGGAAGAAGAAACACATAAAGAGAGAAAGGTGGAGAGAGAGAGGGTGAAAAGGGAGAGATGGAGAGAGAGGGGGAGAGTAGGGTGGGAGGGGAGAGAGAAAGAGAGTGATAGATCTAGCCTAGATATGGTATGTGTGTATTTAAAAAACATCCTAGATTCATATTAACCCTGGATCTATCAAGCACTGAAGGGGATCAAATCTATTTTCACTTTAAAATAGGTTTGTATCTCAAGATATTTGATCCCTCTCAACACTCGATAGATCTGGGGTTAAGATGATTTCTCTTAAATATAATGAGAATACATTTCATTAATATTATAAAATAGAAATTTATAATTTTAATCTTTCATCAAGGAAAATGGCATCAAGAGGGGTGGAAAGAGTGGGGCGAACGGGGGACAGGAGGGGGTAATTTTTTTTCCTGAGAATTAAGAAGAACATTGTTATGCTTGGGGTTTAGGTCACACTTCCAATAATGTTGTTGAATCCCATGCCTTATATAAGGTTTTGACGCAAATTATGAATCTGATAAATTAGGAGGTGATTGTTTTTGGTGATTCATTGAATACAATTTACCATTTATATTCGAGGTATCTACTCTCAAATTTTCAAGCGGATTTATTAGTTGTATTAGTCCATCCCCAAGAACAAATGTATTCATGTTCTCATATCAAACAACTCCAAGGTTGATGACATGGCTAATTTGGGGTCAAGTTTAAATCAAGGTGACTCTTTGGTGGCATGGACAAAATGGGTATTCCCCCCTTCATTCATCATTAATCAGGAGACTTAGAAATCAAAGCAGAGGAATAATTCCTCATGGTTTAATGTAACATTTTGATGTTTTGTAAATTTTGGTTTTGTTACGTTAGTATTGGTGAATGTACAAGTGGAATATTGTAGATATTGTAGCATTTTGTTCAAAAGCTTCAAGGTCAGAATTATGTAGATGGTCATTGATACATCATTCATACTAAGTCCAATAGTTTCAACTTGCTTATGTAAATCATGTATTTAAATTGAGCTTTAGCTCAGTGTCTTTTAATAGAATAGTTATTCTCAACCCTTGTTAAAAACATAAAAAGGAAAATGGCATCAAGGAATGTATCTTCAAATATTTTTGGATCAAGGGTTGCAAGCATGGCATGAGGTCATATTTTTGTAGATGGTCATTGATACATCATTCCAACCAATTCCACTAGTTTAAACTTTCTTATGTAGATAATGTATTTAAATTGAGCTTTATCTAAGTGTCTTTTAATATAATATCTATTCTCGGTTCTTGTTAAAAAAATAGGAAAATGGCATCAAGGAATGTATCTCAAAATATTTTTGGATTAAGAGCTGCCTACTCAATGAAAGATAGCTAATACTATGGTCAAATTCCATTAACTAACCTCTCAAAAGCAACGAAGAATGTTAGAGAATGGAAAATGACACCAAAGGAAAATAAAATGATGTTTCAATGGTATGTATGAGAGAAAGAAGCAACATTATGGAACAAATGTATTTATATTGTGTTGAGTTTGAACATCAACAAGGAAATTATCGAACACTTGGGATGGTACGAGATGTATGTTATTTGTTGGGTACAGATATTGTTTATTCTCTTGTAAAAGAAGCCAAGCCAAAACATATAGCAAGAATAGATATTGTTTTAAGAAGAGAAATTATAACATGGAAGAATATTTTATAGAGATTAGTACATCTATCATGGAAAACATTTATAAAAAATAATAAATAAATACATAATGTAAGTTTGTTTATTCATATTTATGTATTACGTATTATTGTAAGCATCATCTTCCATATACTCTCTCCTCTGGATGATGAAAACCCATATGCTCCTCGTTCTATATCCATGGAAGTAATTGATCACTCTATCCCTTGGGCATACTTTGATGGATCTTCACAGCAAGGCCATTGTGGCGGCAGTTTTGTCGTTTATCTCAACAATTCCCACCATTATAATCTAAAATCCAGATTGGGTCAGGGCGCCAACAACTATGCAAAGTTACTCAATCTTAAACTATTCCTTATATTCACACTAGAGAAAGAGTGTAGTCATCTACAGGGCTTTGGTGATTCAAAAGTGGTGATTGACTGGTTCACTTTGAAATCCACATGCCACACACACTCTCAGAATTTTGTTAGATGACGTGATTCTTCTTAAATCTCGTTTTGATGCCATATCTTTCCACCATATTTACAGGGAGCAGAACCATATTATAGATCAACTGTCCAAAGAGGGTGCACAGCAAACGTTTCGTACTTGGCATGTAATAGAGGTGGTCGACACTGAAAATTATCAATATTATCATTGACCTTTCTCAGAAGATCACCAGGCGCTCGAGGATACTCAGGAATGACACTGGATTTTTTGAACACTTTTGGCACATTAGAGATACTTTCTTTTCATGATATCACATCTATCATCTTCAACACTTTATAGTTTTTGGTTTTCTATCATATTTATTACAGTTGTATTTTCATGTATATAAACATTTTGGATGACTCTAGACAGTAGTGGTTGATATGGTTAGATCAACAATTTTTGTCTTTGATGAATATGAACTATACAACATGTAATTTTCATATTTTCTTTAATGAAAATTATGATTTTTCCTAGGGGAAAATTTATTGTAAGTGTCATTATATTTTTTTCAAACTTATTTACAATTTTTTTCATATTTATTTTGATAGAATTTTGTTATATTGCTTTTAATTACATTGGAGGAAAATTATCTTACAAAGGAAGATATCATAGAAGTTATCAACACTTTTCATATTGGTAAAGTAGAAGAAAAAAAGAGAAAGAAATAAAGAGAAATAGAAGTTGAAACTACAAGAGTAAATACACATAATCAGGAAAGAAGAATAAAAAGCATCAATCTAATAAGCCTAGAAAGGTGACATTTCAACATATGGAAATTATAGATTAAGTTTTCATTGGTGACAATGAGGTTACCATTCTTGTTGGAAAGAAAAAGAACCATCAAAAACAGAGAAGAAGTATGCCCAAGGATCTTCTTATTCTAGTTGATCATGAGAAAATTATTTATTTGGAAGAAACTCAATTAAATGATAAGAGGAATAAATCAAATGTTGTTAATAATTATGAAAACCCATGGTTTCCTTTGAAGATCATAGTGAAAGTTCTAAAAGCCTAAGGGAAATCATAACATCGGGGATTGATTTAAAGGATTAAATTACTAACACAAACCAAATTTCCATTTGAAATCAATTGAGAAAAAACTTTGTTGATGAGGGCCATATATTTGAGTTGAATGTCAAACAGCTTTATAGACACATACAAGGGCAAGATAAATACCAAATTAGAAAGCCACACCATCAACATTTCATAACTTGAAAACATTTATTAGGTAAAATATATATGCACATGTGGTTGAATATGTGGTTTTTGAATCCAATGGAGGTTCCCATCAAGGAGACATTTGATAGATCAAAATGTTTTGACTACAAATATATGTGATTGGAGGAAACCATTATGTAGAGGGTAGAAGAGAATCAATGCAGGAGTATCCTAATAACCCACTTTTTAAAATAGTGAAATGTATCAATTATGTTGGTTAAATAGATGTGGAAGAAAAGTTATTGGCATGAGATCATAACACAGATAACGATTATAGGATGTTTATGAATTTCATCCAAATGGATAGATTATTCATAATGAATTTGAATAATTGTGAAGAGGATTAGATAAATGTTACTACATTTCGAAAGCAATGTTATATGGAAATAGGTTTCCTAATTGATGAGGAAAATGTTAAAGAAACAAAATCGCAAAGTGGTGCATTTAGATCTATGGATAGATTTTTCCAACTGGATTTAAAAGTGGGGAGACATGGGAGTTGATCAATGAGATTTTCAGCATGTAGGAGAATATTGGCATGAAAAATCAAAGGGTTAAAATGTCTAGATCCTTAACATGTAGCACCAATAAGGTAGGTCTTGAAATTAAGAATCTAGCTTCTGGAAGATATAACTATCATATATTAGTTGAAGAAATGCAATGAGTGAAGGATGAAATAATGGTCAAAGAAATATTATCACATGTAAAGTCGGTTGAATTATCAATAGAATAAATTCCCAATGAATTTCAAAAGTAAGTTTGTTGAGTAAATCTTTTCGTTTATTTTTAGATTACATTTTTTTATAATTTTAACATGTTGTTGTAAGTATATATATATATATATATATATATATATATATATATATATATATATATATATACCATTATAACATTATTTATTTTATTTGTTTAGTCACAAGGTTTATATGAGAATGTAAGAAGAAATGGATAAAATGTTGAATTAAAAGAATTGGGATGATGTCGGACACAATTATCTATAGGCAAGTTCTACAACAACACATAATGTTGTGTTGCATTCAAAAAGGTATGTTGATTTAATATATTTATTTTGTTCATTTATAAACTATTTTTATTTTATTACTTATAGATATATTTGTCTATTTCATTAAATATGTTGAAGAGGAACGCAAACATAGTACTAAATACCTTCAAAAGTTTCATTCAAAAATTTAAGTTAGAAAGGAAAAGAAAGCAATGCCTTGAAAATGTTGAACTTAATTCTACTCTTGATCAATACATTTGGAATGAGATCAACACCATGTAGTATCAAATAATATTAGGTGATTATGAAAATATTGTAAATCTTGTTCCCAAAAAGTAATACTCCCCTGTTATTGCAGATATCCTTCATGGTTTCAATATCCAAAACATTGGATATGATAGTCAAACTTATAATTACCGAGTTTTCAGTGGTTCACAATGTCACCACTATGAAGATTTGTGACTTTTCATTCAGACACACAAATAGGATTAGTACTATTAAGCTTTAAGGGCAAAGTGAAGTCAATGGTGCAACCTTTTTGGTAAGACATTTAAATTGTATGTTTAGTGATTAATATTAAAATAAATTTTATGTTAACTGAATTTTTACTATTTCATGTTATAGACAAAATCCAAATCTTTTTAGTTCTAGAGGTCAACCAATTACAAGTGATATTGAGATGGCACATGCTAAATCATAAACAAAATATGTTACTTATAAATCTATTTTATGAATCAAGTCGATGGAAAGACTCATGGTCGTATAATGGTTTATAATGTTGTACTAAGAAAACTAACATATAAGGAAAAAGATGTGAAAGGGGATATCATTACCATTTATAAAATCCACAAGCACTGATTAATTATTTTTTAGTTTTATGTTCAAATCAAGGAGATTTTCTTTTGGGTTTATTCTTAGATTCAAGTAAGATTTATGCTATGAAATCTTCAACATTTATTATTTCTTAATTTATATGCGTTTATACTAATTTAATTTAATTATTATTTTATACTTGGTGCTTAGGTGCAATACTAGCATGTTTCTTACAAAAAGGAAGAAAGTGAATAGACATTGAAAATGATTCACTATAATGCATTTTTATTCATCAAAAAAGTAATGTTATGAAATTTCTTCTAGCTCTAATGCAAAAATTCAGTTTAAGGAGATTTTAATGAATCACATGTGGAAAAAAAGTCAAAGGAACCTAAACCGCCATTAGATGGAGTGATTGAAAATAAATACTATGGGAGATATGCAAAAATCAGAGATCCAATGGGAAACGAAAATTACCCAAAGGAAGCACAAAATACTATGGAAGAAATGATAATGGAACTCTTGAACATTATGATTTTGGCTTATATGATATTGTTGATTAATTTTAAATTGTGTGGAAATATATAAAAATAAAAATAGAAAGTAAAAAATACTAAAAAAAACAAACAAACAAACAAATTCAATTTTAGAAACTAATAATAAGTTATACTTGTAATGTTTTAACTTTGAGATTTTATTGTAAGTATTCATTTATTGTTGTTTTATGATTCATATATTTTTATGTGAATCATTATTTTTGCAGAAAAATTAATAATGATAATATCCTCTTTTAATATAAATCCATAAAATTTTCAAAAGAAATTGCTATATTTAAAGAAAAGAAAAAAAAATTGCTTAGCTTTTCCAATAAAAATTCTTTATTTGACATGTCATTTTAAGCCCAAAAAACTCCAAACTATGTATATTGTAATTGTATTTATATTCGAAATGCATATTTTTTGTCAAATGTTTAAAATTATTTCTTTTTTGTGATAGCTATTTTTTATGTATTGAAATAAAGATGAAAATTTGTTTAAAAACAATGCATATCTCCATGAGCGGTGTTAGGGTTTTCATGATGGTCAACTTTGAAGAGATTTTGAGCATAGGGTTTGCAAAGGTTTTGAATGTGGATAGAGAGTGGGAGGAGGGTCTTATTTCCAGATTCAAAGATGGCAACAACAACAAGGACGTTTTTCTTGCTCAATTTCTTGAGTCGAAGTTACTTGCCAAAGATTCTAACGAGTAGAACAACAAATCAACAGACATTTCCCTACAGCTTCATGAAGTTGTGGTGCAAGAAGGATTAAATGACTTGACTAAACTTCTTGAAGAGGTCATCATATTGGTTGGCCAAGGGAGAAGGATATTGCAACACTAGAGTGATTTGCAGCTTCAAGGGTTTTATTTGTTATGAAAGTCTATGTCACTGCTTGTTACTCTCTGAGAGATTTAAGGGACATCAATCCCCTTGGACCTTCTAGGGTTCTCAGAACAAGTGGGTTTTTACTGATTTCTAAAAGCATATTTTTTTAATCATAGAATCCCCTCTTACCTTATGTCGTGATCTAGTGCTACCAGGATCAATAATTCCAGAGGGAACTAATTTTCTTCTAGGGGAGGGTTGAAGAAAATTGTCTTTCCTTAAGATCTAGAAAACCAGGGGAAATCTTGTTTGTTGCAGGGTCCTTCCTACATCCAAGATGAGGTTATTACCCTAGATCTAGCTAATTTTACGATATTTATGAGACAAATCTCAAGGGGTTCCCTTTATCTGTAGGTCCAAACAACAGATCTAGTCTCCTCTCTCGCAACCAAGATACAGGATTGAATGAGCATCCCATATGAAAAAAATTGTCTTCTACATGGAGGTAGGAATCTTCAGGACTTAAAACCCCTTAGTGAATACAACATAGCCAATGATGCCTCGATTTATCTATTATCAATATTAAGAGGTGGAGCCAAAGGTTGGGGTGCATCTTCCTCCTCCCAATCCAAATATTTTAAAGTTGTATTAAAGCTAGGACCTTCACCTCCAAACCCTAAAGAAATCTCAGGTCCATCATTATTTGTGGATCAAGAATCATAAATCCCATCTATTGAAGTGGATAACCTTGCATCCAAATTATTAGTTGCAAACTATGAATGACATGCGACTATTTTCCATTTTAATGGTTTTTGGCCAATAACAACTACTATTCAGGAATGGATACACTAGAATTGGTCTCAAAATAAAGAGTTTCATTTTTGTTGGATTATTTCTTGTACTATTTAAAAATATAGAGGATAGGAAAAAGGTTTTTTTATCAAGGACCCTGTTTTTGGGGCCATACTGGCTTCTCTTTTCAACCATGGTTTCTTGATTTTAATCCTCTTTCCATGATAGAAGTAAGGCTTCCTAACATGCACATTCATTTATCACATTTAGATATCTTAGCCAATGTGGTAAACTTACTAGGCCGCTTCATTAAATTAGACATTGAAAGTCTGCAAAAGGAATTGTCACATTTGTTCGCGTATGTGTTGAAGTGGACCTCAATAAAGGGTTTATGTAACACCCTCCTTCAACATTTACCCAAGCTAACCAGTCCATTGGGGTAAAGATGTGACGAGAGGCTACTATGATGTGATTCAACTCCCCATGTACTATTATGGAATTGGATCCGAAAAAACAAACCCAATTTAACCTTACTAAGGAACCACAGACCCTTCGGAGACAATCAACCCTTCCAGGTGCTTAACCACTGAGACAACTTGTCTTTTTGCTGAGCTAAACCCCCATCCGCTCCCATGACAAGCCATGCATTCTACTGAGGCCCTCCAGTTTCTCCTGCAGCAAGGTATCCATGCACCTGTGGCCTTTTTCAGGCAGTTTTGTGCCAGTGACCCTGGATTCTATGCCACTTTTTTAGGGCTAGGACTCAGGCCACTGCCTAGAACTTCATGAAACTCCAAGAAATGTTGAATAACCATGAATTAAATAAATTAATGCAAACATTGGTACAAGAACATGACGAGGCCCCTACTAGCCATGATAGGTATTTTGTCAAATATATCACAAATATGAAATCTACAGGTCATAACAACATATCTGAGCAGATGGATCTCATACTTATCTAAGATTCATAAGGAAGGATTGATGCCTTGTCAAAATAGTTGCATTATCATCTATTAGGTCATATAGTCATTCACATCTCATGTACTAATTAAATCGTGATGAGAGTCGTAACCAAAGTTTGTCATAAACAATACTTATAACAAGCATATAACCAAAATAAATAACAAGGATATAACATCCATAAGACCACATATGAACACATTTATTTACACATGAAATACCAAAAGAGAAGGACTTCTTATTAATTAATTCATAAGCCAACCAATTCGAGGACTTCCGTGAACCACCCGACCATAGATTGGGCTGAACCAAATCTTTCTTTCAACCAATCACCCCCGTGCCATATTCCAAGCATGAATGTGAGACTCATAATCAAACCAACCAGGGCTTCCTTAGGATTTACCATATATCCCACCAAGGGATTCCTAGCCCCGAAACCCTCATCAATACAACCAAGCTTTACCAAAATTCCACCAGATCACTAGGCTTATACAAGCATGGATGCCTTCAGATCTCTCCACCTAAACTGGGAGGAATTTGTCTGTCTCAACCTATCAGTTTTACCATCTATCCAACCATTACCAGTCAAGGGATTCTTAGGCCTATGAGGTCACCACCCTCTGGGCTTTATCATTTATACCTCCATTACTGGTTAATGGATTCCTAGGCCCAATCAAGGGTATTCACTGTTGGGCACGAGATCCCCCAAGGGAAGTTTTGGGGCTAAAAGCCCAGATTTTGGCTAAAAAGTGTAAATCTGATGTAAAGACTCCGCATTTTATCGGGGTGGAGCGCGAAGTTGTAAATGAGTCATAGGGTTGTCCGCCCTCAATTTTGTAATGTAATGTCAACTTTAGAGATCTACCCATGGTCCGCAGACCATGGGATTGTATAAATAGAGCAAGGCTCTAAGTTGTAAATCAGATAGTAATAGAATGAGAATGATGATGGAATAGAAGGATAGCAAAAGATCTAAGTGTAGAGACGAGTCTTTGGGTCATAGAGTGGGAGAAGGCTCTACAGCTGAGTGCGCAGAGGCCTAGGAGTCTGCAACTAAGTACGTGGACCCCTGCAGCTGAGTGTGTAGGGCAGGTTGAGTCTGTATTCATTGAAGCATTAATAAACAGAAGTTTTATACCATTCCTGTGTATTCATTTACTTTTTTTTGGATTGAATGTATTGGGTATAAATTACATTTCTGTTGTTTATATGATGTGAGAACGTATATGATTGTGTTGATTAAGTAAATGTGAGATAAAGTATCAGTTTATGTGAAGTTAACTAACATTTGTAAGAAGATAAGTAAGAAGTGTAATTTGGGGAAATAGTGCAGATCGTTGCCATAGCAGCGCGAAAGCCTCTCAGCCCCTGGTTAGGGTTGTGCGTAGGTGATTATAACAGATCGTGAAGGTCTCGCAGGTCAGAACAATGCGCAAAGTAACCTGCCCAAAGGTAGGGACAGTTGGACTAAATCAACTCCTCAAACATCTCAAGGGTGCGGGAACTTGGTTCCAGCACCCCCCCATACTGCTTCGGGTGAGACTTCGGTTCGCGCACCATGAGTTGTAGCCGAAAGGGCCAGTAGTGTAGGGATTTGTTTGGCTAATTAACTCCAAACCTAGGTTAGGGCCCATCAAGCCAACAAATGGTTCATTGTCGGGATCAGAATCTGCATAGAGATGTTTGATGTTGTATCATTGGAATCCAACTAAGAAGTAAATTGAAGGTTGGTTCGACAGGGGAATTCACGAGTTCGCAGTGCAGGAGAACAGGAATCCGCGACTAACAAAAGAAGAGTGGTTAGACTGCTACCTGTACACAGAAATCCACGAGATCTTTTTCGCATCTTTCCCTACTGAGTTGTACGAGTGGATCGCGAAGCTAGCAGATAGCCAAGGAAGGTGGAAGCTCGATGGTCCTATTGTGTGGACCCCATAGTTGGTGCGTAGATTGGAAGCATCGAAGGATTAGATCACACACGTTTTTGATCACTGGATCGATCGGATTATAGGAGGATTCATTACTAAGTTCGTGGTAGATACTTTAGTCAGCTATAGCGAGGCAAAGCGATGCTTTCTCAAGGGACCGCGAGGTAAGTACGCAAAGTCCCTCAATACTTGGATGAAAAGAGGGTTATGCAATTACCTTTATGTTTGGGGCTACGCGAAGTGGAAAAACTTACAGGAACGAAGGAAATAACGGACCAGAAACTAGACCCTTGATTTCACCTCCGTGAGGGGACGAGGAAGAACTCGCGAAGGTCTCACCACGAAGTGCGATCCATTTGATAAGGCAAAGAATTCCGTGAATACCACCCCCACCCACACCACCACCAGCTTCACCGCCTTCACCTCCATCTTCACCCGTACCACCTCTGCCACCACCATGAGTCAATATGGCAAGCACGATAAAGTTTCTTGTGTTCAAGGGATTGGGAAATGAGGATCCAGACCAATTTTGGTTCATGGTAAGAGCCATATGGGAAGTGCAGGGAGTTACATATGACAATATAAAGAAAGCGACACTGGTTAGCACCCTATAGGACCGCGCACTGACCTGGTATATTAAGCACTCCAATGATAATCCAAATGCAGGAATCGCGGATATCCAAGCAGTGTTAAACAGAGAATTTAGTAGGCCGAAGTCTGAAGCACAATCGATCATTGGGTTCAAAGAAATCACGATGCTACCAGGTGAAACTCCTTGGGAGTTGGATCAGAGGTTTAAGTGTACGATTCGTGAAGCTAATATGAATCTGACGCCACATTTAAGGAGCACGCTATGGTAGCAGAAGTTAACGACTCGGGTAGATGCCTTAGAGATCGTGATGAGGCTACATGAGACCCCGATGCAAGATCCTAAATTGGGATTTTAGTAGATCCACGCGTAGCTGAAAAACTTATGCCTTGAGATGTAGAGTCTGAAACAGGATAGGATAGCTCGCCCAGAAGTGTGCGAAGAGGTGTGGTGCGTAAAATGCAAGGGTCAAGGTCACGATAATGACCATTGCCCGATGTTCACAAATTACCTCACGGGAGGAGGACCGATGCCATTAAGGTCGGAAGCACAAGCAGGACCTAGCGCGGTGCCTGCTTTGTGGTGTGAAATTTTTCAAATAGGAGGGAAACGCACTACAGACAACTGCGATTTGTTACAGAAGTATACACAAAATTCGCAGCAATTGTTCTGTAACTTTTGTAGGTCAGTGAGACACAATAATTGCACTTGTAGAAGCTATGAGTTAATTATGGATAGAACTCCCACCTACAGAGTTCAGGCCAAAAAGCAACCCCTAGACCAGAACACGAGAGTGGCGCGAACAGGATTTCAGGGGCGCGAACGAGGCCGAGGTGGAGGAGGACCTAGAAGAGGTCACAGACAGTTGATATGCTACAATTGCAGAGGGCCAAGACGTTATGCCCGTGATTGTATGAACCCAATGCGTCCATAATGTCTGTATTGTATTTTGTTTGATCATGAGAGGGAAGATTTTCCTACGCTGATAACTAGGATACGTGAAAAAGGAGCGCTACCGCCTGCCCCGACTCAGAACCTACAAATGATGAGGTATGAGCCGCGCGAGGAAGATCCAAATGTGAACATTGTGCTCCGAAGTGGAATCACGGTGGGAGATGACAAAGGAAAACAGCCTGAAGATAGTACTTGGGTTCGCAAAGCTACGACAGAAGAAGCGAAGTTTGATTTGGAGCACACTTGGGAAACCTTCATGGAAGCTAAGAAGAGCTTCGCTAATGCCTCCACTTCAGGAAGAAAGGATAAACCAAAGCCGGAGATGGACCCATCTATGATCATGACATTTCTGGAAACATGCATGAAGTTATTGCGTGACAGTAAAGTTGTAAAAGGATTACATGAACTCATTAACAGATGCGTTGGGACCGCGCCAAGAGAACCGCGCGTAGTCCGGAAGATTGGAAAGCATAAGACGAGGATGGGAAGAGAAATGAGGTTGATCACGCAGATTGGATAATATGAGATGGACCAAGTAATTCTGGATTTAGGATCGGACGTGAATTTTTTGCCAAAGTATACATGGGAGGACATGGGGAGGCCTACGCTATAGTGGTCTCCTATTCAGCTGTGAATGGTGAACCAACAGAAGATAATACCCATGGGGCGATTGCAGGGGCTCACTGTGGATATTGAGGGAGCGAGCGTGCTAGCAGACTTTGAAGTGAAAGATATTGTTGATGACAGCAATCCCTACCCCGCACTCTTGGAATTGATTGGGCCACTAACATGAATGGGGTGATTAATCTCAAGAAGCACAAGATGATTTTTTATAAGAAGTAACTATGCATAGTTATACCTCTGGACCCTACTGAAGGATCGTGCTATACAGAGGTAGTGCATGACTATGAAAAAGATGAGGATTTGGACTGCATCTATAAGATAACAGCGTGAAACTAGGACTGGGTGAATCCCACTGTCGATGACGACATGCATGGGAGCACGAGAGCTCCTGTACTTCAGATTCGGATGAGGAAATGGAGCGATAGTAGAATTTGGTTACATGAGGTGACTACATTGAATTGTAATATGATGACAAGGTTGTTGCTCTGCGTACGACAGAAGTAAGAGACCTACCTACATATGATGGGATAAGTGAGATAGATCCCTTCTTGGATAGATTTGAAAGAGAAGTGCCGGAAAAGCAATGCTTCTAGGCTTTGAATTGGGTACTGCACGCTATGCCCGCGAGGTGGTGGGATATGCACAAAGGGAGCTTTGATGACTGGTGTGAATGTAGAAGGGTGATGCGCACATGTTTGGGAAGTCTAAAATGAGACTAACAGACAAGTGTGATGGACGGGATGATCCGCGCACACACCTAGCCAAGTGGACAAAGGTATATGGAGAAAAGCCACAACCTGAGTGGGTGCACCTGTTCTGTCATACCCTAGATGTTATACCCATGAATTGGTATATAGAGATGGAGCTCCACCATGGGACAGGTGAATGGGATATCTTGTGCAAAGGGTTCATGCTAACCTTCAGTTTTGAGGATAGATGGGGAGACAGTATTGATGAAGCGTTACAAGAGATAAAAGCAGCCATCTTTAGGATACCACAGGAGCCTTTAGCCCTAAGTCAACCTGAATGGGCTTCTCAGTTGAGTTGCGCACTAGAATGTTATGATGTAACTGTTGAAGAGGAGGATGAGGATCCGAGGAATCTTAACATTCCAAAAACAGAAGGCCATTGTGAGGTTCAAGGACCACAGATTGAGAAACCTGACATAACCACACCGGTAAAAACGAAGCAGGTGAACATTGGTACAGATGCCGAACCTAAGTTTGCAAAGCTTGGCGACTACTGGGACGATGTGATGATGGATAAGGTCGCTGAGTTACTCCTCGAGTACCAGGACTTATTCCTGACCAAGTTTACGGATTTAAATGGAATCATCGAAGATTTATGAATGATGAAGATAAGGTTAAATCCTGACGTGAAGCCAGTTAAGAAGAGGCCTTACTGCTTAAATCTGAAATACAAGGAGAAGGTCACGTAGAACTAGACAAAATGATCGCAGCAAGAATCATTGAGTTGGTGGAAGAATCTGATTGGGTAAGTCCAATGGTGGTGCAGGAAAAGAAGAAAAAGTCTCAGAAAATTGAATGATGCTTGTGTGCATGATCCATTCCCAACTCCGTTCACAGATGAAGTGTTGGACAATGTCGATGGGCAGGAAGCATATTCTTTCACTGATGGGTCTTAGGGTACCACCAGAACAAAATCACGCCAGAGAATAGGAGCAAGACAACCTTCGTGACTAAGTGGGGTTGCTTTCAATACACTGTCATGCCGTTTGGGTTGAAGAACGCGTCGGCCATCTTTTCGTGCGTGGTCATTGCAGCATTCAAGGAATATATTCACAAGTTCTTGGAGGTTTATTTTGATGATTGAATTGTATTTGGGCTGGTTAAGCACTATGTAGCGAGCTTACGCTTGATGTTGGATACCTGCCAAAGATACAAAATCATTGTTAACCTCAAGAAGTGTACATTCCTCATTCCTTTTGGGAACCTATTGGGACATGTGGTTTGCAGGCAGGGATTGATGGTAGATCCCGCGAAGATTGTGGTGATTCTAAATTTGGAAGTGCCGCAAAGTGTGAAACAGTTGCGCGCTACTTTGGGACATACGGGGTACTATAGGAAGTTCATCAAAAGCTATGCCCAGATCACCACGCTGATGGAAAATCTATTTAAAAAGATGTCATGTTCTGCTGGAATGATGACTGTAAGAAAAGCCTGGATGTATTGAAAGAAAAGATGGTCACTGCGTCGATTCTGGTCTTCCCGAACTGGGAGGAAGAGTTTCATGTCCATGTTGACGTGTCGAGTATAGCGCTAGGGGCAGTATTAACACAGGAGGGTGGAGAAGGCTTGGATCACCCTATAGCATTCGCAAGTCGCAGATTATCTAAAGTAGAAAAGAATTATTCCACCATTGAACGCAAGGGACTAGATATGGTGTATGCGCTCCAGAAGTATCGACACTACTTGCTAGGAGGTCACTTTAAGATGTATATAGATCATTCAGCGCTGAAGTACTTGGTCAATAAGCCTATGTTTGGGGGGCGCATATGCAGATGGCTTTTATTGTTCCAATAATATGACTTTGAAGTTGTTGTGAAACCTAGACGATTGAACGCGGGACCAGATCACCTGTCACGCATTGAGACAAGAGAGGAACCTACTAGTCTGGAGGAAGGATTACCCGACACACAGCTCTTTGTTGTGCACGTAGCAGATGGAAATTTTGAAGATATAATTCACTTTCTCATGACTGGAACTGCGCCGAAAGGATACTCTGTCCAACAGAAGAAGGAACTAGTGGTGCGCGCAGCAGATTTCTCTGTCATTGCGGGGCACCTATATAAGATGGGGAATGATGAGATACTGCAAAGGTATGTACCTAAATTTGAACGAAGCAATATCCTCGTGGACACTCATGGGGGCACTGCAGGAGGACATTATGCAGGGAGAGCGACCGTGTAGAAGATTTTCCGTGCAAGGTTGTGGTGGTCAACCCTTCATCAGGATTCAAAAGCACATTCCAAGGCTTGTGATGTATGTCAAAGAACAAGTAAACCATCGCGGAGGGATGAGATGCCTTTGAATCTGCAAATGACGTTGCATCCCTTTGAAAAGTGGGCGATCGACTTTGTAGGACCTATCAAACCTCAAGGAAAAATGAGTGCGAGATATATTATCACTACGACAGAGTACCTGACTCGTTGGGCAGAAGTGTAGCTGATAAAAGATTGCACAGCTGCGATGACCGTGAAGTTTCTATTTGAACACATATTGACACGATTTGGATGTCTGAATATCTTGCTGAGTGACTGCGGTACACATTTCCTAAACGAGACGATCAACGCACTGACAGAATAGTTTCAGGTGTATCATCAGAAAAGCACACCGTATCACCCACAAGCTAACGGGATAGTAGAAGCGTTTAACAAAGTACTAGAGACTGCGCTGACCAAGGTATGCAATGTGCAATGAAGTGATTGGGACCTGTGCATACCTGTAGTATTATGGGCTTATATGACAACATGCAAGAAAATGATGGGACAGACACCTTTCCGGCTAGTCTATGGAGTGGAAGTCGTAATGCTAATGGAATACATCATGCCTATTCTACGCATAGCAGTGCTCACAAGTATGACGGACCATTGAGTCCTGGAGGAGAGGCTCGCACAGTTGGAGGAACTCGAGGAAGAATGATTTTTGGCTGGCTTTCACCAATAGGTACAAAAGCAGTGCGAAAAGGCCTGCCATGATCGACATATTAAGTTGCACACCTTTAAGGAGAATGATTTGGTGTTACTGTGTGATAGTAAGTTTGATAAATTCCCAGCAAAATTTAGAATTCATTGGTTGGGACCGTATGTTATTAAGGAGGTCACAGATAGAGACGCGGTGCAGTTGGTAAAGTTAAATGGAGAACCTTTCCCAGGACAAGTGAATGGTAGTCGGTTGAAGCCATACACGGGTGGCCCGGCTATCTAAATAGCTGACCAAAGCACAGTCTTAGCACTCCAGGCAGCTGAAAGGAGCTGCGAGACTATAAACAGGTGTAGGGCAGCAGTTCAGCTACAACAGTCTCTGAACAGCGCATCCAGGAAGTACAGTAGGCAGCTACTCAGTGCGCAGCCAATCTTGCAGCAGTCCAGGCAAAGTTGGGAGGTCTCTGCGCAAAGATCTCCGCACCGACAGAGTGACTCGAGGGTGAGTCACGATGTTTGTGTTGGGGGCCTGTTGGGCACGGGATCCCCCAAGGGAATATTTGGGGCTAAAAGCCCAGATTTTAGCTAAAAAGTGTAAATTCGATGTAAATACTCTGCATTTTATGGGCACGGAGCACAAAGTTGTAAATGAGACATAGGGTTGTTCGCCCTCAATTTTGTAATGTAATGTTAGCTTTAGAGATCTACCCATGGTCCGCGGACCATGGGATTGTATAAATAGAGCGAGACTCTAAGTTGTAAATCAGTTAGTAATAGAATGAGAATGATGATGGAATAGAAGGATAGCAGAAGATCTAAGTGTAGAGTCGAGTCTTTGGGTCATAAAGTAGGAGAAGGCTCTACAGCTAAGTGCACAGAGGCCTAGTAGTCTGCAGCTGAGTGCACAAACCCCTGCAACTGAGTGCGCAGGGCAGGCTGGGTCTGTAACCATTGAAGCATTAATAAATAAAAGTTTTATACCATTCCTGTGTATTCATTTATTATTTTCTGCATTGAATGTATTGGGTATAAATTACATTTTTGATGTTTATATGATGCGTGAATGTATATGATTGTGCTGATTAAGTAAATGTGAGATAAAGTATTTGTTTATGTGAAGTTAACTAACATTTTTAAGAAGATAAGTAAGAAGTGTAATTTGGGGAAATAGCACAGATCGCTGCCATAGCAGCGCGAAAGCCTCTCAGCCCCTGGTTAGGGTTGTGCGCAGGTGATTATAACAGATCATGAGGGTCTCGCAGGTCAGAACAGTGTGCAAAGTAACCTGCATGAAGGTAGGCACAATTGGACTAAATCAACTCCTCAGACATCTCCAGGGTGCAGAAACTTGGTTCCAGCGTCCCCCAATACTGCTTCGGGTGAGACATCAGCCCACGCACCATGGGATGATGCCGAAAGGGCCAGTAGTGTAGGGATTTGTTTGGCTAATTAACTCTGAACCTAAGTTAGGCCCCGTCAAGCCAACATTCACAATGAGGCTTTACCTTATGTCCCACCCCGGGATTCCTAGGCCTTGTTATCAATCCTAAGACCACCCCACTTAGTTTTAAATCCATGTGATAAGTCATCTCAACCAAAATAAGAGAATCCCATCACACCATGGCTATCCAGAAATGGAAATTCAAGGTTGAAGCACATTGTCACACCTGGAAAAACCCATGTCAATGACAGCAAGAGAACCAAAAACACACATGCATGTACCATGCATGCCAAAACTACCAAGGAAATCATACATGCAACTCAATACCTACAAGTAATCCATTGTAGCCGCTTGATCCTACTCTTCCTTGCTTGATGTTTAGCTTCTTGTTGCTTTCTTTTCCTTTCTTTTCTTTCTTTCCTCCAATTCTAGAGTGCTCCAAGAATTCTCTAAGTGTCCAAGAGTATGAGAGAGAGAGAGAATAGAGAGAGACAGAGCTCCAAACCTGAATTGACAAAAGGTTTTGAACTGATCATCAAAAGCTTTCTTATTAATGAGGCCTCTATTTTCTTCATTTTCCATTATTTTCCTTCTTTTTTCTCCTCACATGCAACCTGTGACCTTTCACCTTCATTTTCTCCTAATTTCCATTATTTTCATAAATAAAATGTCAATTAATGCCACTTTGTCTTTCCAAAGCCTTTTCCATTTCCTTTTCCAATTTCCCCTAGCCACAATAACCAAATGAAAACCCACACTAGGATGTTTTTGCCCAACATTCATCTTGGAATATGTCTCCCATGACCTTGGTTATTATTTTTCCTTTATTAAAATAACTACATGGAATTTTGACCAAGGTTTTTACAAAACCCTCCCCCTTGGGGAACAACATCCTCGATGTTCAATTACACCTACAACCAGCAAGACCGTTGAAAAGCAAAACATACCGCCCATGGAGCTTTATAACTTAGCTCGATGCAGTATTTACAATAATCATCTTTCTTAGAAGCAAACCAACATTAGGAACAGAACAACATGATAACCATGAACACCCATACCTCTTATTTTAGCTTTTTAACACATCTCATGGCAGTATTTACATCCATATACATATACCAAAACATCACACCAAACATATGCCAAAAACATTCGCTCAACCAGTGAATAGAGAAGGATAGATAGCTCGCATCTTATCATCCATCTCCCATGTATCTTCATCGGGCCCAAAGTGCTTCCACTACACTTTAACATACTCAATTTCTTGGTTCCGGAGCATGAGCATCTTTCTTTACAAAATACATTGAGGTTCCGGCTAGAATTATCCTTTTGGATTCACCTACAATATAGACCAGTCAATCACATGATCATCATCTTTAACATACTTATTAAGAAATGACACATGGAAAACATCATGGACTTTCACTTTTAAAGGAATTGCAAGTCGATAGGCTACTGGTCCAATCCTTTCAATAATATTGAAATTTCCACAAATTCGAGGTGCCATCTTGACACATGATCCAATCCTCAAGGAGATCTTCTTCGGCTTGATGTGAAAATACACGTGTTCCCCAACCTGAAACTCCTTATACATCTTGTTTTGGTATTCATAAATTTTCTACCTATCCTGTGCTACCTTTATATTCTTCTTGATTACCTACATTTCTTGTTACATCTCTTCCAACATGTTCGGTCCTATCAATAGCATGTTCACTAGATCACTCCAACTAATGGGAGTATTACAACTCTGACCATACAGTGCCTTGAACAGACTCATCCTCAGTGACTCCTGATAACCATTATTGTAAGAAAACTAAAACAATGGAAAGAACTCCTCTCACATCCTTTGTTGATGCATCACATACATCCTCAACATGTCCTCCAATATCTTGTTTACCCTCTCTATCTGTCCATATGTCTGTGGATGATAAGTTGTGCTGAAAGCCAACTTTTTCCCAAACCCTGCAAATAGATCATTCCAAAAATTCGAAGTGAACTTAGCATCCTTATCTCACACAATCTTCCTTGGAACACCATGCAACCTCATTAAATCTTTGATGAATAATTGTGCTACATCATTAGCTAAATAAGTATACTTCACTAGAATGAATTGTGCTACCTTCATAAACCTATCAACCACAACCATGATGGAATAATGTTGTCTAGATGTCCTCGGCAAACCTATGATGAAATCCATGGAAATGACCTCCCATTTCTACTCTAGAATTGGAATTGGCTTAAGCAACCCACCTAGATTCTTACACTCTTCTTTCACTTGCTGACAGTCTAAGAATCTAGCCATGAACTATGCCACTTCCTTCTTCAGAATCGGCCAATGATAAAACTTCTTCACCATTTTCAATGTCTTTTGGTATCCTAGGTGACCTGAATATGGTTTTGCATGAAATTCTCACAAGATAGTCTTCTTGAGCTCACTGTCATTCGGCACATATATTATGTCCCTAAATCTAACCAAACCATCCGTTGTAAGATGATAATCCACATCCTGAACACATGTACCCTGTTATAACCTGTGCATAAGCTCTATGTACCTATCATCCTATTTTCCTTCCTGTAAAATCTGATCGATTAAATTTGTCCCATAGGATCTCATAGGTCTATATCATTTACCTATATCCTCCTACTAAGAGCATATGCAACCCTTTGTTACATGGTATTTTGTCACACCTCTTGCACTTCCCTGTGTCATACCCTGGAGTGCCCAAAACTTGGAAATGATGTAGTGTACCCATCCTAATATTCAATCCGGATCCTCCTTGAAAAACTAATGAAAACATGCCTTGAGCCTTCCCTGAAGAAGTGAGCACAAAACCCTAATTTCAGGGTTAGTGCAACTGCAACACTACCTACTCGTGCTAATGGCAGGTTTCACCATACTAGCCTCGCACTGCCAGCGCGGTTTTTTCTTGGATACTCACGTTGATCCCTAAAAGGCAAGTTTTCCCAAAGAGGATAAGAATCTTTGTGATCTAGAGGCTTCCATAACAACGAGATGGAGGTTATTCATTGTGGATGTGGTCGAATTCTCCCAATATTTCCCTTTGATCTTATCCCTATGAGCTTCCTCCTTGAGATAAGGGCCTTCCCCTATATTTGGAGAGTTCCTAACTCCCTCTCCCTGCCTATATATTCATCCTATTCCATTCCCAAATGGTTGGTCTCTGGTTAGTTGCACCCTTATGCTGAGATAGTTCCTACATGTTATTCACTTCGTCTTGGAGAAGGATTGTTGGGAGAGCTTGGGACTTGGACATTCACTCAAGGAGGGCCTACTAACATCAAGGCCTAGGTTGTATGCTTCCTATTTTATTCATTAATATATACAATTGTTGGTTCACTTTCCATAAATTCTTGTGTCAATGCATCATTTATCTTAATGTTCCTTGATATGTTAAGTGGATTACATTCGATTGTGCTTGTTTCACTTGTATGCTTTATTGTGTCTTTGGCCTCTTGTGCGGGTATTCAAACGTTCTGAACAATGAGGACTGAGCTTGAGGAGAAAGCGATCAAGATCTTCAACAAAGGAGTGCATTATAGCATCAGAATAAGGTAGGTATCCTTCCTCTTCTCTCATTTCGATTGTAATTTAGGAAGGTGTCTCATAGATTGTCATGTTGGTTGCTAGTCCCACACATTGGGCTAGAGGGATCATCTTTGTCCACAGAGAGGATTTACCTAGACAAAAAAAATAGCGACTCCATTGGGGAATCTATAACCTTTCCATCCATTACTTTGATCTAATTCTTTAATGAGTTTGACCAACTGTCGATTTCTTGGCTTGTGTGAACCACTGTAGGTTTATACAGTCACTGGTTTTTGCTTGAGAGTGTTGACTCTAGTTTGATCTTTGAAAATTTTTATTTTTTCCTTATTTTCCTCGCCCAACACATTTTCTGGTCTTACAGAAGTGCTACAAATGCTACTTTTGAATTTAAAGTCGCACTGTTATGCCTTTCATCTCTCCTTTGCCTTTAACAAGCGCACTAATCCTAGAGGTTAAAAGAAAATTAGGGTTTCTTCTTGTTTTCAGTGGATTTCAACCTCTATGAGTGATTTTCCAGTGTGATTACATTGTGTTTCTCTTGATCTTTTTCCTTTAGTGGTTCCAATTGTCTCTTGACCTTTATTGATGTGTGTTTGATGCTTGATTTCCTTCTAGGGTTTCTAGGTCACCCTCCACTCATCACTTGGTTTGTCTCTATTAGATTGATTGCCTCCATTTAGGAGTTTTACTGCAGTCAGGGCACCATCTTCAAGTTTCTTTTGGTTCATATTTGTGAAGTTATTTTCATTAGTATTGGATCAGTTTTTTACTTTAAAAATTGCTTTTGCTCCATTTTCAAATGTGGATTATAGTTGTTTGTTTTGGTGAAACTGAAAGTGAATGCTTGTTTTGTTTTCATTGTATCGAAAAGAAAAGTGAAAGGATTTCTTCATTTATGTAATTTTGAAACGATTTGTATTCAAAACCACAAAGTGAATGAAATTTTCATTTTAGTTGTTTTGGATTCCATTTTTCATTTGCTTATGCATTAATTTTCATTTTGAATTAAAGTGAAAGAAAAAGAAAAGTGATTTTTTGTTTCTCATAGGATTACATTCTAACATTGCATTTGTCAGTGAAAGTGAAGGAGTAGTTTTCATTTTTAAATCTTGAATTGGAGAAGTTAGGGAGTTATGTTTTGATGCATTTTTCTTGATTGATGCATTGTTTGGTTGTCTCTCTTCCCTCATTAGTTTAGCCTTCATCAAATGAAAAGACTCCATTTTCTCATTTAGTTTCATCATGGGAATTCAGGTGACATCGTTGAGCCATAAAATTGAAACCTAATTCAAGATAAACTTAAAATTTACCTCAATTAACCTAAGGAGCATTTATAACCTAATGAAAATATCTAGAGGTCTAAGCTAGAGATGTGTTTCAATGTCTTTAAACATAGTAGTTGTTGTTAACTACCTACATTGTATCCTAGGGGTGAAATCTCATTCTAGTACAGAAGTATATCAAAGGTTTTCTAGTACTTTCGGGTATATAGGAGGCACTTCAGTATGACAAGTATATAGGAACGCTCTCACCAAACGGTTATGCATTAGACATTGCTAACACAGACTTGTGATCCATGTACTGTCGAGTATATATTGGGATACCCCACTAGGTTTCTATCCTTTAGCCACATGTAACCGAGTCAGTCACCTTGTAAATGTGATACACCGAACACGGCATTCAGGGATATCGGTCATCATACATTAAGTCCTTGGTTTTGGCTAAGGTGTATATAATGGTTCATAGATACTTGGTAAACCCTCTTGCCTAGTATTACCCTTTTTTATTTATTTGTTGTTTTGAGTCATAAAATTAACTGCCAATGATAATATGTCAAACCCATGCAGTTGCTTCTTGGCCTCACATTGAGTAATTCCTTATAAATTTTATATTTTTAAAATCCCTCAACGAATCATCTCTTCTCCTTCTGCTTTTGAGAGAAATTCATCATGGCTGAACCATTTCGTTCACCTCACAGTTCCCCTTCATCATCTGATACTAAAGGGTCATCACAAGGAGTTCATCCTAAACTTTCACAGTCACTTGAAGCTCAAGGCTTTGAACTTGGAATTGTCCCAAGTATCCAACCCCTTGCTTCTCGTCCTCCACCTTGAGACTCATCGTTGTCTCAGGAGTCTGATCCAGAAACCCCTGAGAGTCCACAAAGGTTTGTTTTATACCCTCTGAATCCGCTTTTTGATCTGTTTGTGATATCTCCTCAACATCCTTATAGTCCATACAATCAACCTGGTGTTCCTTTGGAGTTATCTCCTTGTCCATCTCGGATTCCTCCTCGCCAATTGTTTCCACCTATGGCTTTAGAAGGTGAGATTCCAACCTCTCCTCGAGGTCCTCCAAAAGTCTCAGCTACTCACACTCCTAGTGTTAATAATTATTTTGAATACGACTTTCCTCCGGAAGTCATTCCTTATGTAGGAAGAGTTGCATCTCATCCACCTCCTTAAAAAAGTGGTCATATGCTTCCACATGGTTATACAACCTTGGCTCAACTAGTTTCAGGAACTCCCAGTGATTCTTCATTATACCAAAATCCAATTTGGTCATCGAATGTTATGCCTACTTCTGGTCTATTTATTCCTAACGTGACCTCTCATATCCCTATGCAAACTTTCGTTACTTCATTTTTTATTAAACCGATGATTACATCACAACTGTTGCCTTCATTTCAACCTTCCATTCTTGTGCAACCGAAATTTTTGATTTATACGTCTATAAGTTCCTCAATTCCCCCATCAAGTGGAAAAAATGTGCCACCACCTCATTCGCATCATGGGGGAGGGGGAATCCAAATATCCCTCTTGTTTCAAGTGGAACCCATGTGAGTGGATCACAACCTCACATGGTTGGAGTGAGTCAACCAGTTAGTGGTATTCCTAATCTCGCTGAATCATCTATTCTAGCTAGAGAAGGTAATATCTCGTATCAATAACCTTATTTGACTTAGATACCCCTCCAACAGTCTTATGTTCCATATGGTTCACAAGCACCGCAAAATCCACCTTACATTGCGCAAGTAGGCCCTCATATGCAACCTGGTCAAAATCCTATTCCCAGTGCATATGGTCAAACCCCAATTGGAACTTATCAGTACCAATAAGTGTTGGGTTGTGTTATATTCTTTCCACGACTAGCTACAGGGAGGGACATGGAGGGGGGGAGGGTAGCCCCCCCTGTAGGGTGGCTTTGAGGGGGGTGGTTAGCCCCCCTCTACGGGGTCCAGGGCAGCACCCCAGGGAAAAAAAAATTGGACTCTATATTAGGTGGGCGGACCTACCTATGGTTTTGGCACATGGTTTTGGGTGTGATGGTTTTCAATCCATGGTATTGGATGCTTCGGCATGTATATATGTATTGTAACATTGAAAGGAACATAATGAAAAAATCAATCTTGTAGTCCCGATTTTGGGATCCAAGGGAAAATATCTGTGTATATTTGTTTTATGTGTTATTCGCTTGCTATTGTTTATTTTTTGTGTTTTAGAATTCGTATGCAGGTAATTTTTGTACAGGGTTAAAACCTACATTTGGTATCGAAACTGTTTTTGCTTCAAGGGGATGCCTTTGTTGCTGAGGGGTTTCGCTCGGGCCTATGGTAGACCTTGTTCAATGGGAGATCTGCAGGATCGATTCTAGTGGTGAAAGAAGATGGCGAGCAGTGGAAAGATAGAGATCGAGAAATTTAATGGTCAGAGTTTTGAGTTGTGGAAACTCAAGATGGAGGATCTGTTGGTGGATAAAGATTAGTGGATCGCAGTAAATCTAGGTATTAAACCAACGGGAGTGTCCGATGAAGAATGGAAGAAGTTGGATCAAAAGGCAAAGAGCACAATATGATTGTGTGTCTCAGATTCAGTATTGCTGAATGTATAAGGGGAAGCTACGGCGAAGTATTTGTGGGAAAAATTAGGGACTTTGTACCATTCTAAGTCTCTGGTGAATAAACTGTTCCTACGGAAAAAGATGTATAACCTGAGGATGAAAGATGGAGACTCGGTGATAGAGCATTTGAATGCATTTAATACTATGGTATGTCAGTTATTATCTGTTGATATTAAAAGTTCAAATGAAGATAAGTGCATCAGTTTGTTGTATTCTCTACCAGATTCGTAGGATAGTCTGGTTATTGCAATAGGTAGCAATGCAACTGCCTTGCAGTTTGATGAAATAGTCTCATCCTTACTGACGGAGGAGATGAGACGGAAAAATATGGAGAGCCAGAATGGTGATGCCTTGTTTGTATGAGGAAGGTCCCATAATATAAAAAAAAAATAAGTCATCGAGTGGGAGATATAAATCTAGAGGGAGATCTAAATCTCCAGGAAAACCTGTAAAGGTGTGCTGGAAATGTGGAAAGGAAGGGCACTACAAAAGGGATTGTAAATCTAAAGCTCCTGACAAAGGAAAGGTATTTGATGATTCTCCTTCTGCAGAGGCAAAAACTACCTCAGATGAAGGTGGAGATGTGTACTTGGCTTCTTCAAGAACACATGTAGATCATGAGGCATGGTTGATTGACTCAGGTACATCCTTTCACTTCACTCCCCATAGAGAATGGTTCTGCGAGTATGATAAATATGATTGTGGTGAAGTCTTCTTGGGGGATGACAGGAAGGCTAAAATCATTGGTCACGGAAAAGTTAAGTTGAATTTGCAAGGTGGAAGGATTAGAACACTTCCAGGTGTTCTGCATATTCCTTCATTGGCTAGAAATATTATTTTTGTAAGAAAGTTGGATGATGCAGGTGTAAAAACAGTGTTCGAGAAGGATACCTGCAAGATGGTTTGGGGAGCATTGGTATTGATGCAGGGAGTTCAAATTTTAACTCTATACAAGCTACAAGGTAGCACTGTTGTTGATGCGTGCAACAATTATGTGGTTCCTGAAAGTGGAGCAGAAAATCTAGTGGTCTCTGGAGAAAAGACCATGCTATGGCATCAAAGGCTTGGACATATTGGAGAGAAGGGCCTTCAAATACTTCATGGTAAAGATATGGTAGAAGGTATGACTAATAGCTCTCTGGATTTTGATTTATGTGAAAATTGTGTATATGGGAAGCAGAATCGAGTGAGTTTCCCCTTTGGTGGTAAGAGGGAGAACCAAATATTAGAGCTTGTGCACAATGATGTGTTTGGACCTATGAAGGTTCCATCACTAGGTAAGTCTGTGTACTATGTCTCATTTGTAGATGACTTCTCAAGGAATACATGGATATATTTCCTTAAGAAGAAATATGAAGTCTTTGACAGGTTTAAAGAATTTAAGGCTCTGGTGGAAAACCAAACAGAGAAGAAGATAAAGGTGCTAAGGACAGATAATGGTGGAGAGTTTTGCAAGAAGGAATTTGAAGAATTTTGTAAGAAGTGTGGTATAGCACGGCAGAAGACTACTCCATACGCACCTGGGAAAAGTGTATTGCAGAAATAATGAACAAGACATTGATGGAAAGGGCAAGAAGCATGCTCAGTGGTGTCGGGCTAGGACAAGAATTCTAGGCAGAGGCAGTGGAGACTGCATGTTACCTGGTCAATAGATCACCTTCATTAGCGTTGGAGGATAAGACTCCACAAGAGGTATGGACTGGTAAGAAACCCTCTCTTTCACATCTGAGGGTATTTGGATGTGATGCATATGTACATGTTCCAAAGGAGAAAAGAACAAAGTTGGATAGTAAATCTGAAAAGTGCATCTTTATTGGGTATAAGGATGGTTTAAAGGGTTATAAACTTTGGAACCCAGTAAGAAGGAAGGTTGTGTACAGCTGAGATGTGGTGTTTAGAGAGGTGAAATATGTTATTAAACGTGAATTCCAACCAAATGAACCTGAGAAGATAGAGTTTGAGATAAAGGAGGAAGAATCAGACTCTACAGTAGAAGAGGAATCGGAAGATGAACATCCACAAACTCTGGTTGTGAAAAGATCAGTTCGAGAAAGAAGGCAGCCAGAAAGGTATAATCCATCTGCTTTCTGTTCAAATTTTTCTTTATCTATTATTGATGATGATCCCAGAACTATGAAGGAAGCAGTAGATTCAAAGGATGGCAAACTCTGGAAAGAGGCCATGGTTGATGAAATGGCATCTTTACACAAAAATGAGGCTTGGGATCTGGTGGAGTTCTCGGCTGGAAGGAAACCCATTGGCAGCAAATGGGTGTTCAAGAAGAAGACAAATGCAGAAGGAAAGGTGGAGAAATACAAAGCTCAGTTGGTAGAAAAAGGTTATTCCCAAGTGTCGGGAATTGATTTTAGTGATATTTTTTCTCCTGTTGCCAAGGTAGCTTCTATTAGATTACTTTTATTTGTTGCTGCTGCTTTTGATTTTGAGGTAGAATAGATGGATGTGAAGATAGCATTTCTTCACAGGGATCTGGAAGACGATATCTACATGAAGCAACCTGAAGTCTTTGTGGTGAAGGGTAAGAAAGAACTGGTATGCAAGTTAAAAAAGTCTCTGTATGGGTTAAAACAGTCACCAAGGATGTGGTATCAGAAATTTGATACATTTATACGAGGACTTGACTTCACCAGAAGCAAAGCAAATCACTGTGTGTATTTTAAATTAATTGGTGACCGTGTTATTTATCTATTCTTGTACGTGGATGATATGTTGCTGGTTGGAAATGACAAAGAAATTATCTAGGATTTGAAGACCCAATTGTCCTCCAAATTCGACATGAAAGATCTTGGTGCTACAAACTATATTTTGGGCATGGAAATTAAAAGAGATCAGGCAAAGAGGAAGCTCTAGTTAAACCAGAGGAATTATGTCGACACAATACTGTAGAGGTTTAATATGTAGGATAGTAAACCAGTGAAGGTTCCTATTCCTGTATGTGTGAAGTTATCTGTTGAACAGTGTCCCAAGACACAAGAAGAGGAAGAGGACATGTCCCGTGTTCCATATGCAAGTGCGGTCGGTAGCTTGATGTATGTGATGGTCTGTACTAGACTAGACATTACACATGCAATGGGAGTATTGAGCAGGTTTATGTCAAAACCAAGGAAGGAGCATTGGACAGCAGTGAAGTGGGTTTTCAAGTATTTGCGTGGCACTAGTGATTATGGTTTGCGCTACCAAGGAAGACCAGGATTGGATAGAGTTTTGGATATTCGTGGCTTTGTTGATGCAAACTGGGCTAGAGATCTGGATCAAAGAAGATCTACAGGTCGGTATGTGTTTAACCTATTTGGAGGTGCAGTCAGTTGGATGAGTACGAAACAATTTGTAGTGTCACTATCAACTACAGAGGCAGAATACATGGCAGCCACTCATTCAAGCAAGGAAGCAGTTTGGTTGCATAGATTATGTTCAAGTATGGGGTTATTACAGGGAGCTATAAGGATAGACTGTGACAACAAAAGTGCAATTTTCTTGGCAAAGAACCCTGCTTACCATTCAAAGACAAATCACATTGATGTTCAATATCACTTTTTTAGGGATATGATAGAAGACAAAAAGGTGTTTTTGGTAAAGGTGGACACTTTGAAGAATATTGCAGATGCATTGACAAAATCTGTGAGCTCTGAGAAGTTCTCTTGGTGTAGAGAAACAATGGGTGTTGTAGGGCTGGATAAATGACTAAGCTCTCCTGTGGCCCCCTGTGGAAAGAAAACAAGTGGGAGAATGTTGGGTTGTGTTATATTATTTCCATGACTAGTGACAAGTGGGGGGTCACAGTGGGGTGGTAAGCCCCCCTGTAACAAGTCCAAGGCAGCACTCGGGGGAAAAAAAATTGGACCTTATATTAGGTGGGTGGACCTACCTATGGTTTTGTGCATGGTTTTCGCACATGGTTTTGGGCAAGATGATTTTCGGTCCATGATATTGGATGTTTCGGCATGTATGTATATGTATTGTAACATTGAAAGGAACATAATGAAAAAATCAATCTGGTAGTCCGAGTTTTGGGATCGAGGGGAAAATCTCTATGTATATTTGTTTTATGTGTTATGCTCTCGATATTGTTTATTTTCTGTGTTTTAGAATTCATATGCAAGTAATTTATGTACAAGTTTAAAACCTACAATAAGGAATCCCTAAAGGAATTGTTCAACAACCTTTACAGCAGTAGGGGTAACCATTGCAACAGTAGGGGCATCCTTTACAGCAATTTCAATAGCCTTTGCAACAGCAAACGTAGTTTTTCCAACAACCGAACCAACCCTTGTATCTGCAAGGTCAACCCTTGTAGCAGCAAAATCAACCTTTATATCAACAAGGTCAAACCTTTCATACACAAGGCCAACCCTTGCAGCAGTATGGCCAACAGTTTTATTACCAGGGTCAGCAATTGCAACAGAAACTGTATAATCCATAAATTGCACACAATGTTTATCCACCTTATGGTTATCAACGGCCTATGGCAGGTCAATATCAACCCTACCCTGGGCAGAATCCACCTTATGGTCAGGGTATCCCTCAGTGGGGGAAAAATCAAGCCCCTTATGGTCAAAATCCTCCACTTTGGGGGCAAAACCCTTACCAACAAGGTTGGAATCTGCAAATTGGGCCTTATTAAAGGATATACATGCCTTTCAACCCGCAATTTCTATTTCTAGCAACGTTGGAACTACCAGATGTCTCAAGGCTTACTAATGATCCAATTCTTCATTCGTCTTATTGGTCTCTAGCTCCCACTAAGATTCCTCGCGATTGCCCAAAATTCGAAGGAAAAGCTAAGGAAGACCCTCAAGCCCATCTGATTACATATCAGTTATGGTTTTCTTCCAACTCCTACGTTGACGATTTTGTTCCTATCCACCTCTTTCAGCGAACCTTAACAAGTGCTTCCACAAAATGCTACATCGAGTTGCCTCGAGGTACCTATGTAGACTTCAATTCTTTGGCCATGTCCTTCCTCACTCACTTCCAGTTACCTATTTATTATGAAACTAGTACCCACTTGCTTACATCTCTGAAAAATGATACTACGACCCATATCTCCAATCACATACATGAACGGAAACATCGACGTCGCCTCATCAAGTTCGAAATCCCTAATGAATTGTTAACCAAATGGTTAACCATGTCATTCGTAAACAAAATCGTTGCAGATATAGCAATGGGTGGTTGTGTTACCGAGGATCAAGCCATTGCTTGTGCCCAGTATTTGGATTTGGTTTATTCCCAATCTGGCACACTATATGAAATCTTGCATGATGCTCCAAGGCCATCTTCAGATCCAGCATCTTTGAAGTCTCCAGACGTACCACCTGTCGACCGTATTATTAGATTAGTATCTCAAACTTCTAATAAAGCTTCCTTAAAGAAAAAATCTGTTTCAAATACTGGTTCCAATCCTCCTTCAAAAATCCCCCCGAATCCTAGTAAAACCTTTGAGGTTAACGTCATGTAGTCTATCGCAGCAGACAAAGCCTCCAAAGGTAAGAAGAAGGGTAAAGCTAAAGTAAAATATGATACCCTGAAACAGGATCCTCTTAAGCCATCTACCGATGATACCTCCAAACGTAACCCTAAGTATCCTTGCCTCATTTGTTTGCCTCATTTGCCAAAAACCATCAGTTGAGGAGGGGGGAATTTCACACTTCATTTTTTTTCCTCATTTATATTACATCTTAACCCACATAGTCTTCCCACAATAAAAACTACTACAAAATGATGAGCATATGATTGACCTCAACAAAGTAAATAATGATTGTAAACACAAGAACCAATCATTAAAAAGAGATCTCAACAAAGTAAATAATGATTGTACCACAAGAACCAATCATTAAAATATGTAAATGCTTTGCAAACAAATAAAAGTTATCCAAAGATGTGCAAAGTTAAAAGGAAGTCCATGATTGAAAGATGTTTGTTACACAAGAACCAAACATCTTGTAAAAGGAATCTCATTTAAGAATCAAATCAAATAAGTCATTGTAGTAGCTTGCATGAGGACATGCAAGAGCTTCAGTTGGGGAGTATGTTGGGCTCCAAAAATGTCATACAAATATCACTCATTTCCATACATTTTTCACCTATGCTTCCATTATATCACTCACTATTCACCACCTTGTGACTCCATTTTCCCTACTATTCACCATTAATGGGTCTCATTTATATTTTCCAAATATTGTTTATTTTTAAGCATTTTTGAGAGAAATTCCTAATTAAATATTAGAAAATAATATATTTTACTTTATATATGGAAAGTGGGTTGTTTTTGTGACATGTGTAGGTTCCAAGGAAGCTTCCAAGACATCTTTATGTGGCCTTGAATGATCAAATTCGAATTTGAGAAGATAAACCTCATGGAGAAGATCATGATCTCATGGAGAAGATCAAGGACAAAAGGGGGTTATGTGTCTAGATGGTTGAGAAATGTATGGAACTAAAGAGAGATTAGTGGATCATCATTATGAGTTTGTTATCTCATCCCATTGTATAAATAGGAGTACCTCCTCCATTCCAAAGGGAGGACTCTTGGAGCATGTATCCAACTTATGATGGAATAGAATAAAGCTTCATTTTACATAAATTTCCATTATATAGTTTTAGATATAAATTGTGTTAATGTAGTATATGAATTTATGGAATAACTTGTCACTTTGTTCTTAGGAGAATTGAGCTCACTCTAAAAGGATCAAAGGAACATTTTATTTCATAATAGATCTTATTTCATTGCTTAGATGTTTGAGGATTTGTTTGTGATTGATGAATGAGTTTAAATTAAAATCTTATCAACATATGAGGGAACAACCAAGGGTCTAAGTTAGGCTCTCCCTCCATTTGATTTGCATGATAATTGAAATTCATTCCTTTGCTTTTATGTTTCAAGTTATTTCATTTATTTCTTATGCTTATGAATGAATCTTAGTTTAGTTTGGATTAGTATATGAGGGGACAATCAAGAGACTAAGTTAGTCTTTCTCTCTCTTTGAATCTGAACAACAAGTAAAATTCATTCTCTTGTCTTCATTTCAAGTTTCTGGTTTTATGTAATCAATGATTTCTTTTCAATCTATGATACTGTAGGGAAGGACAACCAGGACCTCCTTAATTAGGAGCCTCTTCCCTTGCATATTATATTGAATCGTAAATAATTTAGTTAGACATAGAGTTAGTTGCCTACTCCTACATATATTTTGCTGGCACCATTACAAGCTTACGAGTTTCCCTGGTTGATAATTTAATGAAAGCAATTTAAGCAATTAAATTGCCCAACAGCAAGTACCCCAATTATTTTTTAATCGCAAGCTTGAAGGGGATAACATATTCTTGCATTGTAATTTCATCCTTTGGATGAATCCGACCTGGTAAGTTTAATGAGCCCTAGGAAGGAGAAGCTCGTGTTTGTCATGGTCATGAATCCGATGTCGGTTGATATTTTGACTAGTCCGAAAAAGGTGTAACTCGGTATCTTTTTCATGTTTAGGGAGTTTGAAAAAGACACGTAAAAGAAAACTCCACATGGTCCCTTTTCATACATTTGTGTCTCTCGAGCCTGAAAAAGTAGAAAACAATACTTGAGATAACCGCTTGTCATGCGGAAAGAGTCAATTTTGCGGACAAAACCGACCTCCCTAGAAACTAAGGCGTTTCTAGTGACAAACAAAACAATCAAGCACTATCTTTCCCTAAATATGCATTTAAAATAAAAGCAACCAGGTGTTTAAGGCTTACCTTTAGTCCAATGTTGTTTGTAGTAGCCAAGCCTCTTCGATCCAGATGAGCTCCTTCTCCTTGAAGCCTGCATACACTAACAAGCAAACGATTACATAGCACCTGAATAACTCATATAATAAAACATATTCATCATAAAGACCAAGGAGTTTATGAAACAAATTATATATAACAACTTGTTGAGAAAAATGAACTTAATTGTATTAATTGGAAATAAAGAAACCTTACAACCAATGCCTTGGTGTTGTGCAGGTCCCTCCCAGGGTCCAGCAAGAGTTCTCCTCTACTTTGATCAGCTCACCCACTTCCAAATGAAGCTAAGAAAGGAATGTGATCTCTCCTCTCAAGCTCTATAAGGGAGTCCTAATTTCAGCAGCATCTACCCTTAAGAATGTTCAGCTTTCAACCTCCCTTGCCTCTGGCCCAATGCCTGTATTTATAATGCTTTGGAGGAAGTTAAACAGGTCCACCATCAATGGGATAAGCCCCTCTTTCAAAGGGATAGCTCCCCTCTTCATGGGATAAGTTCCTCTTTCATTGGGATGCATGAACCATCTGGAGGCGCTCAATCCACGTCAAACCATCTTCTAGAATGCTCTAGAATCGACCGCAAGTAAGTTTTTTGAAGTAAAACTTGCGCCTTTTGACTTTTACAGGGGTACACACCCACCCCTTTACAGACAGAGCGTACAAGTACGTAGGTATTATGTACTTGAGGTGCGGGCACGTAGGTAAAAGTAAGAGAAAGTGCGGAACCAGAGTTATATTGATTTTTTAAAGGCTTTCTCTCTTTTTTGGAGTTTGACATGAGGAGCAGAGGTATAAGACTTGCCAAGGAGGACAGTATGGTTATTGATGGAGCCATACTGACTGCAAATAGTCATGGTGACAAATTTTAGTGTAACAGATTGCCCCCTAAAGTGCGAGGTCTGTAGTAGATTAGGGTTTTATATCATCTAGGAAGGGTGAAGCACTTTATCATTTCGAGGATTATCTTGTGGAGAGCCCAGTCGGAACCTGCAAATATTCAACACAAAATACATATATGAGATCATATCATCGCTGAGGTAGGCATTCCCATACTCAGATCAAAAACTTAACTAACAAACTAACTACTGCTCTGATATAGGAATGATTTCGCAATACATCATAATCATAGACACAGTATGGACGCAGCCATCTGTTTATAATTAGTCTACTGTATAATGAATACAAAACTCCTCGCATCCTGGATGGCGGAAACTAGATCCAGGGTCTTCATTTCTGCTTCCTAAAATAGTACGGTTCTAGCCATGCGAATAAATGAGTTGATGTCGAACATGGTAGAAACCACTTGATTACCAGTCAATGATGTAAACTGTTAACAAGTGTGAGAGAGACCACCAGTGATGTCAATGGCTCTCAAAGTACCCAGTGCAATCCATGAGATGTGAATGAATGTGCTGATGTCGAACATGTCACAAAATCCCTTGATCGAAGGTCATTGATGTAACCTGTCGTCAAAGGCGAGAAACCTGCCATTGAGGCATGCAGATTTCAAGGTACTGATGATTCCTAGATCATCTTTCTAGATAATGTGCTGATGTCGATAGAAAGCGATCCGTTGCAGGCAAGCCCACAACACGAAATCGTAGATCAAGTTGAAGAAATGTAGCTGTAAGGACTGACTCAGGGATGGTCAAGATGGATGACAGATATTTTGCAGATGAATGGTTTATTTGCAGGACTCCTCTTGAACACATAACGACACTACAGATGGTTTGGTAACAATTGTCCAAAAGTTAATACCCAGAAACTGGCTGAAGACTTTCAATGTGGTTTGATCAACTATTAGGCAAAGGATTTCCCAACCCAGGTGAATGAAAAGTGTCGTGTTCAAGAGTGGTGATAAGGTTTTTCCGAGACAAAGGATAACAAATAGGCTCATTTTCCTCTCTTTTCCCCCACCATTTCTGGCAAGTATCTCTTTACTTTTTACAAGCTTGAGGAGGATAACATTTGCTTGATTATAAGCTCATCCTTTGGATGAGTCCAACTTAGTTTAGATTTGAACCCTAAGAAGGAGTGGTCCATTCCTGTTTGTAATCGAACAGGTCCTTTACTATGAAATTTTAACGAGTCCAGTATAGGAGAAACTCGGCGTTTTTCAATTTTAGAGAGTTTGAAAAACTTAAGAAGACTCCAGGGTTGACCTTTTTCGTAAATTTGTGTATCCCAAGCCCGAAAAAGTATAAAATAATACTTGAGAGAACCGCTTGATCTTTTACGACCAAGGAGTACTTTTCGTTAATAGTGCCCTTGACCCAAAAAAGTAAAAAAGCGATCAATGGCACGTCGTTTTATAGCCAATATCGAATTCGAAACGACAAAAATCTGACAATCTTTTCATCTTTTTACGGTCAGAAAAGAGCTGTAAGTGGACTGTCTTTTAATTCTGTTTTAACGAGTTTAAAAGAAACACTCGGCAATCTTTTCATATTTTAGGAGTCAGAAAAGAGCTTAAAGATGACTCTGATGTTTTTGTTTGTAAAAAATGACAATTTTCCCTTAAAATCCTTTATCCTGCACAAAAACCAACACATTACTCATACCTATTGAAGATAGATAAAAATACTTTGAAAAATACCTTTTCATGGTGAAAAATAAACAAATTTACCATTTATTTACCCAAAAAACCTATAAAAAGGGCTTTTACCAATTCATTTTTACCATTTTACTATTTGAGGAGAGAAAAAGGGCTTTTGGCAAGAAACTTCCCGTGGACATTACGGAGAATCCGACCGTCAAAATCAAACGCCGTCTCTTCTAGGTAATCTACAACATCCTCCTCTTCAATTTCATCTGTTTAGAATTCTTTTTTAGGCCCCAGATTTCATTTTTGGGAGGTTTTAGGGTTTCAAAAACCACCTCTCGGGGTACGCAGGCGCCACACTAAGGACCCGCGTACCCCGACATTTTCTCAGTTGGAAAAATGTCAGAGGTACGCACCTTGCCTTCAGGGACCCTGCGTACACACGCTCTGTTCCTAAAGGCAGGGTGCGTACCCCGCGCAACGAGTTTTTAAAACCTAAATTCTCCAAAATGGACCAAAAATTTTTTATTTTATGGAATCTAATGGATGTTTCATGGCATGTAGATTGTTCACCATGCTCGATTGGCGCGAGAGAGAGCACGAAGCTGTTGATTTGGCTGCCATTAATCATCAACCATCAATTGATGCTTTGAAGACATGCGGCCTTTATAAATACTGGGCCATACCTGGCATGAGGGCCCAAGTGAGCTTTCTAGAGTGGCTGATAGAAAGATGGAACGTTCAGGACCAGTGTTTTTATATTGGAGGGCACCAGCTTGAGATGGAGCCGGCAGATATCTACTTTCTCACTGGTTTGCCCAAGAGAGGCAAACACTTGACTCTGTTCGGGACTAGGGCAGGTGGCCAGTCTATCGCTAGTCTCTGACTAGAGTGGTGTAACACTTTGTCTCAGGAGAAGGGGATAGAGATCAAAACTATATCCCGACCTGAACTTATGGTGATTGCCTTTACAGTTACCAGACTTTGCAGGGCTGCCGCTTTACACATTGCCACTGGATCCCAGATGCGGATGGCAGTTGATTGCTATCGAGGTACCATTTTCAATTGGTGTGATGTTGTGTTGGCCAATGTAAAAGGCCAACTAACTAGAGCCAAAAACGGACAGCTAAAGACCTTTGGTTATGGGGCTTTAGTTGTGAGTTTTGGCTTAGAGAGGGTTCCGATGCTGATCCCACAGCAGCTCACTGTTGAGGTTGGGCTTCCTCGAGAGCCCAAATTGATGTGATGGGTTGCGGTTATGGCCCGTCATCCTAATGAGGGGACGGAGGTTGTCCGATTTACTCCGGAGTACTTTCGCTGGTTAGAAGATCAGGTCTTTTCTATATAGGATTTTCCTTATGCCGGAGTTGATTTTCGTGGAGATCCGGACATGGTTCTTCCACCGGGAGAACAATGGGATGATACAGGTAATTCATTTTTCACAAGTTTTTTAAACTATCTATTATTTTTGTTTGTTTTATATCGTCTCAAAACTGATAGTAATAATTTTCAAAATGCAGATGCAGGCCCACGTCGTCCAGCCAATCTCCAGCCTTACGAGAGGAGACTACCAGTTGCAGCAGCACTGGCCCCACAGGACGAGGCCACAGAGACTTTGGCTGAGTTGGAAAGTGACCTGGAGCGTCTTACAGTAGATATACCGGAGACTACCATAAATGATATTCCAATCAGGCTTTAGCACTATGTAGTCGGGGTCCCAGGACCTTTTAGGAGGTTCTTGTGTAGGGTGGCCCATGCAGTGGTGTCATATAGAGATCATCACCAGTGATTGGATGGTCGTTTTGTAGACACATGTGACATTTTGGTTTTTTGTACTTATCATTTTTGCCGATCATAAGGTGTTTTTCAACCTATGATCGAAGACGATGTATTTTTTGACACACTCCTATATATATATATATATATATATATATATATATATATATATATATATATATATATATTATATATATATATATATATAGATATATATATATCATTATTACCGGCTTATCTTGTAAATCATGTTATGGAATGGTTTTAAATTTACATGTATGATTATTGCAAATGTCTATTTAACATTCGAGAAGCAATTGCATCTGCTAATGTATTTAAAGACCTTGGAATGTGCTGATATTAAATGTAATCAAACTCACATTCCAAGAGTCGCACACTCAAAAATAATTTTAATAACACTGGATTTCTAATGGCATACACTCTATTAAGCTGTAATACAACGAGTTCAGAATCTAACCTCACTATCAAACTCTGAATCCCAAATGAAATAGATTCAGACAATAACTCAATCACTGCACTGTATTCGGCAATGTTGTTTGTTGTTTGACCGAGGCTTACCCCATGCATAGAAACTAACTCGTCAGAGGGCGAATAGATAACCCAAGCTGCGGAAGAAATGTTCTGTGTACTACGACAAGCACCATCAGCAAATCCAATGTATGTTTGGAGAGGCATTGACATCTGCAACATCAAGAGTAAAACCAAGATAAGCAGAAATAACGATGAAAACACACTCTCTAAGCTAAGCACACTGTCTAAACTAACAAACACACCAGCTAGAAAGAAAAACTAACCTAACTAAAAATCTCCATACCCATTCTTTTAAGCATAATACCTATTCAAGTAAAGACCATTTCTGGGTTTACCTAAAGAGTCCCCGTCAAAGTCTACCAACTCATAGGCCCCTTTTGCTAGCTTTTGCTTGACAATATAGGGCCCATGCCACATAGGAACGAATTTTCCAGCACCTAATTTATCATTAGCTTGATCATATAATAACACTAGGTCTCCTTCCGAAAAATTTCGAGGGGTCACATTTCGATCATACTGAGTTTTCATACGTTTTGCGTGAGTCTCGATCACCAACGCAGCATCACGTCGATTCTCATCTAATTGAGCTAAGTATGATAAACGCTTTTCCTCTTCGGAAGTAGCTGGAAGTAACTCGATGGCCATTTGCAGTGAAGGGATTTCACATTCAATGGGTAGCACAGCTTCCAAACCATAAACTAGTTGGAAAGGAGTGAACCCTGTTGATGTTTTCACTGAGGTTCGGTACGCCCAAAGCGCTGAAAATAACATGTTGTGCCAATTCGACCGATGAATACCAATGATTCGTCGGATCATGATAACTAAAACTTTGTTGATGGACTCAACCAGACCATTCGCTTGTGGATAATAAGGAGTTGAACTATGGTGACGCAAACTAAGCTGGCCTGTAAGTTCTGTCATCATAACGTTTCGAAAATGGCACCCATGGTCAATGATTATCACTTGTGGGACACCAAACCTAGCAATTATATGATTGAACACGAAAATTGCAGTTGTCTTGCCGTCTGCCTCGAATGTAGACATCGCCTCGGCCCACTTAGTAAAATAATCTACCGCAAGGATGATATACGCATGCCCCCCGGCCGAGTGAGGGTTACATGTAATAAAATCGATACCCCATTTGGCAAAAGGACCAACGGCAATTATAGGGTGGAGAGGAGCAGGTGGAGCGTGCATCTTTCGATCAAACACTTGACAGTTGTGGCATTTTCGGACCGCAGTAATACAATCTTTAAACAAGGATGGCCAGAAGTAGCCAGCACGCAATATCTTTTGGGCTGTGGCATACCCAGACATATGACCACCACACGCTCCAGAGTGACAGTCATTTAGAACCCTTTCAGCCTCTTCGTGAGTTAAGCAATGTCGAAAAATAGAGTCCGCCCCACGGCGATAAAGAGTATCTCCAATAATTTTGTATTGTTGGGACTGGAATCGAATTTTCCGACGTTCCAACTTTGAAACTTCGGGCCGAAAGGATTGGCTCTGGAGATAGACGATGATATCCCCATACCACGAATCTAAAGTGCTGATTAGAAACAAAGATTCATCCGCAATGGGCTCCTCTGCCACAGTTTCCGTGTCAGCACGCGGAAAGTCACACATTAACTCTGCAAAAACTAAAGATTTCTTAGACTTAGATTTCTCAAACTCTAAGTCGAACTCCTGCAGGATAACAATCCATTTAGAGTACTTGCCCCCTAGAAATTGTTTGGTCAAAATGTAGATCATAAGGTTGCAATCCGAAATGACTGTAGTTTTACGGAGTAAAATGTAGTGACGAAAACGTTGGACAGCTTGAACGGCTGCCAATGCCAATTTCTCCACATGTGAGTATTTTAGCTCAGTTGGATTTAACGTCCGGCTAAGGTAATATATCACATGTTCCGTTCCGAATTCATCTTCCTAAACTAAGACCATTCCAATGGTGGAATGGGAGGTGGCGAGATACAAAAAGTAATCCTGGTTGTAGTTGGGAGGATGCAACAACGGTGCATGGGTCAACGCGTGCTTGAGTGCATCAAAAGATTTCTGAGCTATCTCATCCCAAGAGAATTGAGCGTTCTGTTTCAACAACCGTGTAAAACCCTTTGTAACCTCGGCGTAGTTAGGAATGAATCGTCGTCAAAATTTTGCTTTCCCCTGCAAACTTTGGAGTTGGCGAAGACTCGAAGGAGGAGGCATTTTGATGATAGCTTCGACCTTCGAGGGATCGACGCGAATGCCGGCTTTCAAAACTACAAATCCTAGCAATCGACCCGTTTCTATACATAAGACACATTTGTGTGGGTTCAACCGAATACGATAATGCCTACACCTCATGAAGATTGCACGTAAGTGGACGAGGTGATCAGCTCGATGTAATGAATGAGCGGGCAAATCATCGAGATACGGTTGCACAATGTGTTTGATGTCATGAAACGCATAAGACATCGCCCTTTGAAAAGTTGCTCCGGCATTCTTGAGCCCAAAAGGTAATTTACAATAATCAAATGTCCCCCATGGACAAATGAAAGCCATTTTTGGTTGATCGGCAGGTAGAATATTGATTTGATTGTAACCGGAAAAACCGTCCATAAAGGAAAATATCTCACTGCCGGCACAATCATCAATTATTTGATCGATATAGGGAGTTGGGTAGTTGTCTTTTGGACAAGCTCGATTAATGTCCCTATAGTCGATGCATATTCTTATTGTTCCCTGCTTTTTGTTAACCGGAACAATATTCGATACCCAATCCGTTAATGGGATCGGATAAATGAAACCTGCTTTCAACAGTTTCTCAACTTCTGCTTTAATTGCAACAGCTTTTCTTGGGTGAATCTGACGCAAACGTTGCCGGACGGGTTTAGCATCCGTGTAAGTTTTTATCTCATGAACAAAAATCGCGGGATAAATTCCTGACATTTCCTCATAGGACCAGGCAAACACGTCGCGGAATTCTTGAAATAGGGCCTTATATATTTGAATTTCGTCATTTGTACACGAGGCACCTATATGAATGTTCTCAACAATTCCAGGCTTAACCGAAATGTCAATGGGAATAGTTCGAGAGATGTTTCCCAAATTTAACTCTGAATCGGGATGTTTCATTGGATTCTGAGGTTCCTTGACATATTCAGTCGTGAAGATTGATGAGAAATCATTTTCAAAATGATCATCCTCAAGTAAAAACGAAGATCTGCGATGGAGATCTTCCCATGGTAAATCATCTACACATAGGATTTCACGAATTTTCTCATCAAAGTGAACAAGTTCAGAAAACTTAGTTAAATCCGAGGTTGATGTGAAAAGTGATTCCTCACAGACCACATTCATTAAGTCTTTTTCGGTTGAACACGGGTCGGTAAAAGACTGCACGGCTTCATAGGCAATTTCATATGGACTCAAAGGCATAAAATTACCAAATGAGTCTATTTCAGATTCAGAAGGAACGATCCAAGGCTCGTCATAAAAAATAGTGTCTGATGTAATCATATGAATGGTTGCAAATGAAGATGATGCGTTGATTGGAGGAAAAGGAAAAGTTCCCAGTAAACCGGCATCTTTAACTAATCCTACTCCAACATCCTTATATGGGATAGTCGTTTTACCGACATGCAGAATACTCTCTGAAGAGGCTGGGTCGGATGAAAAGTAAGCCAGCTGGTCTATTGTTACGATTTTTCCATTATGTGGGAACTTTATTACTCGGAAGACTGATGAAACGACCGCTGTCATAGCGTAAGACCAACTTCGACCCAAGAGAAGGTTGTAGTCTAGAGGGGCATCAACCACCTCCACATCTAGACTAACGGTTTTTCCTTCAACCCCTATAGGCAAATCCTGTAGAATGCCAAAAGGATGAAACCCACGGCCATCAAAGGCCTTAAGAATTGTCACTGATTGATTTAGTGAAGGAGAACCAAGCGATCTCCAACACTGTATCGACATAATACACGTTGAAGCTCCCTCATCAATTACAGTCCGATGAATAGGCCTGTTTTTGACTATCACTGGGATCTGGAAATCCATTTGATGAGGCAAACGCGGTGTACTATTTTCTAGATCAAAGATTATTAGGTTCGAGTCCTGAACATCAACAGCTCCTATAGCTGACAAAAGTAATTTACGTTGTGCTGGGCATGATTGCAACACTTCCAAAGCCGACATTGCTGAGGGTGAAACAGCTAAGTCCTCAACAATGTTATAATTCTGGGCCGCTCTCGCATGTGGATTGAAAGCAGACTTTCGAAGTATACCCTTGGCGAGCGGTTTGATTACTAAGTCTGGATTAGGCTTCTCGATCTGTAGTGGATCGGAACCGGGAGCTGAGGTTGATGGATTAGAATGAGAAGATTCTGCTTCTTTGCCATCAACAGGACTTTTACTACCATAATCTTGCGATCGAGTCGCAATCCTTACATGGGACATCATCAATATGGGTTCTTCATTGGCACTCAAGGAAGAACCTATCATCTTACTATCTTGATTTGGAAATGGATCCTTCAAAACAGCAGGAGTTTGGGAACCTTTGACGATCTTCGCAACCTCTGCTCGATGTGGACAGTCTCTTGTAAAGTGTTCCTCTTCACAAATAAGACAAGGATATCGAGGTTTGCGCTTTTCATCATTGGATTCCGCCTTTTCGGATTTCTCTTTTGAACTCTTGTCCGTTTTATTCTTCTTCTTTCCTTTCTTCTTTCCACCGGATTTTGATTTAGTCGTAGATGATTCTATAGCGTGAATATTGGCGGAAACCTCTGCAGAAGAATCTCCTGTCAGGGAATCAGGCAAGGTTATGATAGGAGAAGAATTCTTGGCAGACTTCTTCTTACTTTTAGTGTTAACCGTACCAATCATACCATCAACGGCATGAGATCCCGAAGGAGCTGCAGCGATTTGATTTGACTTGGGAAGATCGGGGATCTTTTCGTGTAACGTACCTGACTGAGTATAAACTAAGTCAAGGTACTATGCTTGAGCAATCACTTGCTCCTCAGTAACTACTCCGGCCTTAGCTACATCTTCAGTAATCTTCGGTAACAATGATTTAACAAACCATTCAGCTAAGATCTGGTCCGGGATAAAAACTTTCACTAACCGCCTTCGACGTCTCCATTCATGAATATGATCGGAAATATAAGTGGACGTCGATTGCTTTAATGAAGTTAGTAAATCCGTGCCATTATCATATCTGACTGGCAACTGAAAATGAGTTAAAAACGAGGTAGCTAACTGGCTAAAATTATAAAAAGAGACCCGTGATAACTCAATATACCACTTGGCCGCAAGACCAATGAGAGTGCGCTAGAAAAGACGTAAGCGGATCGAATCATTCGAGATGGAATGAGAGGCACACCAGAGGTGGTAAGTCATCACATGGTTCGACGGGTCCTCTCCAGATTTACCTTCGAACTTGGGAATGTCACTGGGCAACTTATTCGGCATTGGCGGCCAAAACGGAAGATAATTAATTGGATCGTTCGTTAGGCGCGACAAGTCTGGTAAGTCCAAAGTTGCGATAAACGGTAGCTGCCGATTAGGATCCCTAAAACTCTGGGTCATGAGACCAGCCCCAGGAGGAGGATATCCAGGATAACTAGGAATAGGAATCGTGTTCGGGATATTGTATCCTCCTGGAAAACCAGGATTAACCGGACCGTACTGGGGTTTTTGTGGTTGTTGATAAGTGTACCCAGGATACGATTGATACTGATAAACTGGCTGCTGGACAGCAGGACCGAATTGGTACTGTCCCTGGTACAGTTGATAAGTGTATTGTGGTTGACTTGTGACAATCGTACTTATACCAGGTTGTCCTACAGGCATCTGTGGTGGGCTCCAATATTGTAGCAATAATGCTACAACTCCTAGAGCTTCCTTCTCTAATTTTATCAACCTGGTAGTTCGTAACAAACTTGGAAGCGACGGTGCTGTATGCACAAGTACTAGCTCTTGTCGCAGCTGTCACTTGGTCAGCTGGCACAAGTCCGCTAGGGGCTCAAGCCAACTTCTATGAGCTCTTAGAAGAAGCTTTTGAACTGATGGGCGAAAGCTAATATCAAAAGAATCTAGTCCATTTGCAAAAAGGAACTGAAAGCCAACAAGAAACACAAACCCTAGCAAACCCTAATTCTACCATCTAGTCCTACTGATGCAAAGGTGGGAATGCAAACTACTGAAAGAGATGCCATTACTTCTAGGAAGGTGAGATGCATGTGTCTAGACTACTTTGATCTGAAGAGAACATATGTTTGTATTTTTGTTCAAGTTGTTGGAATTATTATGCATGTTCTTCTAACTGGATCTTTACTGTGCAGGGGTAGATCAAGGGGGGAAATGCTTGGAAGAGGTCAGGAAGGCTCAGAGAGGGTCTAAGGAGTCCCTAACATCCTTTCAGAGAGTTTCACAAAGTTTGGATGCCAAGCAACCGTGTTTATGAGCTTCTACAGGAAGTCTGCAGGGGTTCTACAGGATGTTCAGAATTTCTACAGGAAGTTCAGTAATTCCTACAGGATGTTCTATAATCAGATTTTAGGGTGATGGGTGAGTGGAAGAGGCTGCATGGGTGGATAGGGAGGTAGGAGAGGGGTTTGTAATGACTTAGGGACAGAGAGATGAGATGAAGAGGGGGTGTGCAAAGCTAGGTTGTCTTGAAGAGGGCAGAGGGAATGGAAGGCAGAAGAAGGTAGAATAACGAGGGTAATAGAATAGTTGGGAGATGAGTAGTTGGCCTGGGCACGGCTTAGAAGGAGAAGAGAGTGAGGGAGTAGCGCTGCACAGTGTAAACGAAACAAATCATCCACGTCCTGCACATAACCGAAATATTATTAACCTATTCTAACTATTTAATAAAACCAATGAACAGCAACGTTATTTCTAAGGAGAATCATGCATGGTACTGAAACAAAGAAACATTCCAAGAGATCTGAACGCATGGACACTTCTACAAACAAAAATATTGCATCAAAGATTGCATGAACGTGTAAACCAATGGTTTTGGTGGGCAGCACTGTCTGCAATTCCAGCCCCTAGAAAGAGGTGAAAATGAGTGTGCAAGCAACCCTTTTCCGGAACTTTTATCAACTCCAATCTCTCCAATTTATTCTAAACAGCTAAAGCAACTCTATCTTCTACCAATGACCTACTTAACCACACCAAGGAATCTAACTCAACAAACTGTGTTTCAAATGCATGTAAATAAAAACCATAATGCTGAAAGAAAGATAACAATACAAAGGAAGGAGGCCTTAGGCTCTCAGGTTGGGCCCAACCCCGAGAACTATGGCTCCTTTAAGAACTCAGAACTGAACTCAAATCTGCCTACTTTCCATTAAAAGATAATAATCATAAGTCAAATGACATGCCAATAATGGCTACAAAAGAGAAAAACAAAGCTAGCAGCTCGTAATCCAGAATGTGCAACAAGGTTTCAAAAGTCCTTTTAGAAGGCTAAAGCCCTATCATTTATACATCTCGAGACCCCAAGCTGGCCTCCTAAATCAGTGGGGCTTGGCTGACCAAACTAAGAGTGAACTGCTGCTTCCTCAAAATCCGTTTGGCTGCCTTCTAGATCCGGTTGTGGTGGTTGTCAGAGCTTGGAGTTGGGGGTGAAAATCCCGAGGAAGGCCATTTAATGATGTGGACAACCCTCCTATGAATCCTCAACCCCATCTTGGTTGTCTCCTAGCCCTCATCTGCGTGGTTTTGCTCCATTAAATGTCAAAAAAACCTGAAATAAGCACGTGTTAGCCACCTAGGAATAGTGACTGCCCTTATTCGTACAAATGACATAAATATACTAAAAAATGATGCATAAGTTATGAAAAATGAAGGATTGAGCAAAGGTAGTTAGGCCAAATGAGCCCAAAATGTTACCAAATTTGGGGCTCATCAATCTGAACCGTAGTTTGAATCGTGGATCCAGACGGTGGTAAAGATGTCTGAGGAGTAGATACAGGAACAGTAGAAACTGGAGCTGTCGATACTCCAGAAGTAGGTGGGGTATATTGAACAGATGTTGCGGCAGTTGCAGTAGTCGTTTGAGATGGAGTACTAGGCGCAATAGGCCCAGACTGAGAAACTACCGAAGGTACAGAAGTTTGAATATTAGACTGGACTGGTTGCTGGGGTGAACCAGAAACTAAGGGTTGTCCAGTTTGAGATGACAACTGTACATTTGGCTGCAACACCTGTTGAATTTGCGATGGATCCCACACTATGTTCATTCCGGGGTACTGACCCATAACAGGTTGAGAATATTGAGATCCAAAACCGGGTTGAGGGTAGGATTGATAATTGAAAGCTACTTTTCCCGTTCCTTGAACATAAGATTGACCTTGGGGTGGTTGGAAACCTTGGTTCGAGTACTAACCTTGGGGTAGATACCCTTGAGGCATGTACTGATACTGGGGTTGACCTTGAGGTATAAATTGATACTGGGGTTGACCTTGGGATACATATTGAGTCTGGGGTTGACCTTGAGGAACGTAATGCACCGTAGGCACGTACTGTCCTTGAGGTTGCCCCCCAGATGCAAATTGTGTACCTTGAGGTTGCCCCCCAGGCGTTAATTGAGGCTGCCCCCCAGGCGGTAGCTGGCCACCTTGAGGTTGAGAATTGGGAATAGAACCTGACATCATAAGAATGTCTTCTACGCTCAACGGCTTTGCACCATTGCTTCCAGTGAATAACCCTTGTTCAATGGGTTGAGGAGATGCTCCCGAAAAAGTACCAGAAAATTACTGATACCCAGAGGGAATAGAAGGACCGCCGTACAAAAAAGATTCAGGCGATTGAGTAAACATGGACGACTGACCTGACATATTTACGGGAGTATAAAAACCCCTAGGTTGATAAGGATCACGAGGTGGTGAAAAACTTAACACTGGGTTTTCCAAATAATTAGTTAAAGAAAGATACCAAGTAGTACTTCTAGGTGGACTGTAAAAAATTGATTCACGCTCCCTTAGTTCGATAGTAGGTTGATTTTCAGGGATAGGGATGCCTATTTCTTCTTCCGGAGCAAGTTCTTCAATAGCTATCAAACCAGAAGGAAGATTTTCGGTGATTACTCTTTCTACCCTAGGTGAATTAGGAGCACTAGAAGTTGGAGAGACAAACCCCGATGTTGGAGTAACAGGTTCAGATATCTCAGGTTCTTCGCCTATATCACTAGTAGATGAAAAGCTACCAGCAAGTTCGGAAACCGAAATAGCTTAAGGATTATAACCTGTTTCTAGAGTTTGGTAATCAGGATGAACAACCAACAAAGACTCTCTTTCTTCAGGTGACCCAACTTTACTGCCACTAGGAGTTACGAGGACTTTCAAACCTTCGTAATGGCCTGGGACTTCTTCAGGAGGTTGGCCCCAAAGTCTACGGGACTTCCTCAACAAATCAGCCACGGTTACAACCTCAGGAGACTCGCCCCGAAGTCTACGGGACTGTCTTGGTAATTCAGCCATAGCTAAAAACTTTTAACTACTGCACACGCAAACAAAGCAAAATCTCAAAGAAAACCACCTAAAGTCTCTAAAGAACCAAACAAATTCGAATCACACGCCTAAAGAATCTAGGGCGTCAAACCACACACAAATAGTAACTTTCCGGACCGAAAACACTAGTTGGTGATGAAATCCAACATCACAGAATTTAGTACAGAAATGGCGGGTGGAACAGTTACCCAGGAAACCTGCTTAATGAATAGACTGGACCAAGTTCCTCCACTTTAACCGTCTCGAGTGAAGTGAACCCCCTGGAAAATCCAAGTGAGTCTAGCCGACTTCTGCTCCAGGTACAGTGGGATCTTCCCTCCACCGTCACCTTAGGAATAATCCTAAAGATAATAGTCACTAAGGTCACCAACAGCAACAAATATACCTGGGGGAACAGTCTACGATCCGATACGCACGCAAGGGCAGAGTAACAAGCTCAATCCCCTTGCCGGCTCCTTGACAATAATCCAAGGTTTACCAACAAGTGACCCCAGGCTCCTCGACAATGGTTAATCTGAGGTTTACTGTTTGTAGTACGTGCATATCTGGCGTCGTTCCCAATGAAGGAGGATTGATTCCCTCACTAGTTCGGACACGATCTCGTGCTTCTCCTTTAGGAGGAGCTTTCCCAGAGCATAAATGTAACAATTGGATTTATCCTACCGCAAGATAAGCTACTTGTTTGTTTTTACTGTCTTGGAGAGTTAATTACTCTCCTACTCCAAGACACTAGCCTGATCTATGTTGGTGTATCAGAGCCCTAGTAAATAAAAAGTTACTAAGTTAATTTTACTTTAAGCGTTATTTTTTATGGCTTTTCTTTAGGACAAAAGGTAGCGGAGATGAAACTTATGATGTGTAGACTCGACTCAAATCCACTAAAAAGATGCACCTAGGATGAAAAAACAATCTTTCCTTTTCAATGAATTCCCTAGCTAAGAGAGTTGGAGAATGCAAAATTTATAAAGACAACTTTCTTAGCAATGAAAATCAAAGAAAAAATCTCTTTATCTTTTCCAAAGCACACAACACAAGACCACTAATTATTTCACGAAAACTTCCTTTCTCTTTTTCAAAGACTTCAAACGCTACTAAAACAAACTTTCTTCAAAAGAGATTTTGTATTTTTCCTATTTTAACAAAGCATGTAAAACTACTTAACAAAAATCAATTTTAAGATCTATGAAAATCTAAGATAAATTTACCTAAAAGCAAATCCAATGAGGTAAAAGCCTACAAAATATAATTCCAGGCTGTTTTACTCAGTTACAATTCAACCAAGGACTAATTCATGCAGAATCATAAATCAGTCAAAAACAAAAATAAAAAACTCTTGTTCTTTTTCTTAAGAATGAAATTCACAGCTAAACAAACAAGCCTTCTTGAAATTCCGTAAAGAGACAACACAACGGTAGGTTTCTCAAACAAAGGTGGATTTTACGAATGGTCTAACTCCTAAGAAGACTGAAAAGACCAGGGATATCCAAGGTTTCTACAACTTCTAAATCCAGAGTCACTACAAGACCAATACAAAAATCAAACCTAGGGCTAGAATTTCTATGAAATTCACTAAAAACCTTGATGCTAATGAAACAAGCCTGGATGAAAACTTCTAATAGGTAACCAGTGGATCTGGGCAGCAATAAATAAGCTATAAACAAGATCTAATAGGTAAAAAGGAAAAAAATGAAATTTTCTAAAGTTTTGACAGGGTACGTAGGCAGCCTGTTTGCACAGGTGCGGCCACGCTCTGTGTGCAAAGCAGAAGTGCGTACAGGTACGCACTGTGCTTAACTCAGAGGGTGCGTACTTCTCTCAAAAACAAGAAAAATAAAAAACTAACTCAATCCTAAGCTATTATACCCAAATTCACAGTCAATCAGTCAAAAACTAGAAAGAAATTAACGTTTCTCAAATCAAAGTATCAATCAAAAGAGAAATCAATCAAATCCATGGATTCCCCAGCGGAGTCGCCATTTTGTCATGCGAAAAGAGTCGATTTTGCGGACAAAATCGACCTCCCTAGAAACTAAGGTGTTTCTAGTGACAAACAAAACAATCAAGCACTATCTTTCCCTAAATATGCATTTAAAATAAAAGCAACCAGGTGTTTAAGGCTTACCTTTAGTCCAACGTTGTTTGTAGTAGCCAAGCCTCTTCGATCCAGATGAGCTCCTTCTCCTTGAAGCCTGCATACACTAACAAGCAAACGATTACATAGCACCTGAATAACTCATATAATAAAACATATTCATCATAAAGACCAAGGAGTTTATGAAACAAATTATATATAACAACTTGTTGAGAAAAATGAACTTAATTGTATTAATTGGAAACAAAGAAACCTTACAACCAATGCCTTGGTGTTGTGCAGGTCCCTCCCAGGGTCCAGCAAGATTTCTCCTCTACTTTGATCAGCTTACCCACTTCCAAATGAAGCTAAGAAAGGAATGTGATCTCTCCTCTCAAGCTCTATAAGGGAGTCCTAATTTCAGCAGCATCTACCCTTAGGAATGTTCAGCTTTCAACCTCCCTTGCCTCTGGCCCAATGCCTGTATTTATAATGCTTTGGAGGAAGTTAAACAGGTCCACCATCAATGGGATAAGCCCCTCTTTCAAAGGGATAGCTCCCCTCTTCATGGGATAAGTTCCTCTTTCATTGGGATGCATGAACCATCTGGAGGCACTCAATCCACGTCAAACCATCTTCTAGAATGCTCTAGAATCGACCGCAAGTAAGTTTTTTGAAGTAAAACTTGCGCCTTTTGACTTTTACAGGGGTACGCACCCACCCCTTTACAGACAGAGCGTACAAGTACGCCGGTATTATGTACTTGAGGTGCGGGCACGTAGGTAAAAGTAAGAGAAAGTGCGGAACCATAGTTATATTGATTTTTTAAAGGCTTTCTCTCTTTTTTGGAGTTTGACATGAGGAGCAGAGTTATAAGACTTGCCAAGGAGGACAATATGGTTATTGATGGAGCCATACTGACTGCAAATAGTCATGGTGACAAATTTTAGTGTAACACCGCTTAACCATTTCAATCAAGGAGTACCTTTTTCGTAAATAGTGCCTCACAGCCCGAAAAAGGGGTAAACTTATACTGGGCACACAATGTTTCGCATTCATTAGTGAGTTCAAAATGACAAGGGCTTAGCCATCTTTTCACTTTTAAAGGGTCGGAAAAGAGTTGAAAGCGGACCCCCCATTTTTATTCTCTTTAACGAGTCAAAAAGGGAAAAATACTCAGCGATCTTTTCATTTGAGTTTTATGAGTCAAGAAAAGAACTAAAACATGACTCGTCCTGGAGGAACGAGCGGTATAAAGGGTAGCAACTAGTTCTAGAAATGGAGGAACTTCTCAAAACATGTAATGGTTAAGAGGTTGGCTAATAAAACCACTCATTGCTGCGGTCCCTCAGGAAAATAAAAACAACCAAGTGAAAGCATATGATCAGCCAAAAAGATGGTGACGATGAAATGAAACAACCAAGGCTCATCTAGCATAAACTAGCTGATAAAAATGGCAAATAAGATGTAAATCAAGCATAGGTTCATTTTTACACAAGCTTGAACCATGGAGAACTCCGCTTGGATTCGATTTCATGTTTACACAAGCTTGAAATGAAAAACTATGCTTTCTATAAGTTTGCACGCCCCCAGCATAATGACTCAATCGAGGTATATGCCCCCCAAGCTACATTTCAATCAACTAGATAGATGGAATGAAGGTTCTCTTTTGAGATCTTGGAAAGACTCGACTGGGATTTTATGAGATCTTAATCAAAGACTCGATTTGGAAAAGGGAGGTGCTTCATTTTTTAATGAGGTTTACACAGTAAAAGAACTATCCTCGAGACCCTTGTTTCATTTTTTAATGAGATTGACACAAGACAAAGAACTATGCTCACTTATCTGATCATGGACCATACGAGAACATAGATCCCAAGAGGTCTTCACTAGATGGAAGAACCACGCTTTGGGAAGAATACATGTCATTTGGTACCAAAGGCAGATTGGGTTCCAATGCCCCGAGTACATAATGTATAATACCATCTGTGTGATCATTAACAAATGCGGAGACGGAATAGGTAGCCACATAATTGACCTATGGCAGGGAAGGTGTTGCTTGCGAACAAGAACCGATAGGGGACGATGGTTGCAAAGGAGGCGCCTAGTGACCAATGAATGATAATTGATCAATAGTCATAATTCTCCCTTCATGCATAAAGCAAACCACACGGAAAAGTGAAGAAACAAGAGCTCCCATGACATAAACATGTTTGTGTCCAAGTAGAAGATTGAAATCTAAGGGACCTTGGACCACCATCACATCTATATAGACGGTCTTCCCTTCCAAAGTAATAGGACTCTTCAAAATGACCCCTAAGGGTTGACTAGTTCCTCTGTTTAAAGCCAACAGATTCTAAGTGACAAGCACAAGCTGTGGGGAGCCCAAAGCTTGCCAAGTAGTAGAAGACATGATGCTAACAAACACACATTCATCTAATATAGTGACAGGTACTACCATATTATAGGCTTGTACTATGACATGGAAAGGTACATAAGATGTGAGGTGGAAAGCAGTCAATTGACCCCAATCGAAAAAGACGACAAAACTACTTGGTGGGGGAATCATATGATTTCCCCCATGTTGTACAGGAATAGGAGAAGGACTCTCCTAAACAACTGGGACAGGAGGGTCACTCTTCAATTCATGAGAATCTGAGGAAACGAGAAGAACATGAGCAGTATGATCACCACTCTCTTCTGGAACAGAGTGAGCAACTGGTGGAAAAACCAAGTCGACACTATTTTTGACCAATGGTTGGTTGGGAACAGACACAAGAGAGTCTCACTCAAGAAGAGCAGGATAGAAAAGATATGAATCCAAGTCAACCTCTTTACCAACTAGGAGAGGGTTAGAAGAAAGCCTCTGATAACCAACAGGAAGTTGGAGTTAAGGAGCTGTAAGGTTTTCCAAAAATTTGGAAGTGTTATCCATAAGAGGAAAAAGGTGAAAAAGATGCTCTCCTTCACATAACCTGCAGGGGAATCTAATATTTCCCTTCTTCTTACCATCACTAGTAACAACGACATGGTATCCAGAGGTCGACAGGGATGGTTGGTTCAGGTTTTGAGACCATACCTCTAAGACTCTAGGAATGCCAGGACAGTCTCGAAGGATATGGTCACCCTTACACAGCCTGCAAGGGAATTTTACCTTCCACGAAGGATCAAAATGTTTGTCGATGGGGGGTGCATTTGGAGTAATAGTTGCATGGTTGGCCTCTCGCTTATCTGACTTCTTCTTCTTCGTCTTCTTCTTCTTCTTAGCCTCCTAGTTACTGGATTTCAAACTTTCACCAAGCGAAGTAGAAGAAGAGGGTGAAGAAATGGGGGAAGAAGGTGAGGGGTCAACCTTAGAATCATCATGATGTGATTCGAATGAAGGAGACGGCGGGGTAGGAGTTGGGACACTCGAGACCACCGAGGTCGAAAATAACCAGACAGGTAAACAATGGTTAACCCAGGGAGGGAAAACGTTGCCATATAAGGAGCACCAGCATTTCCAAAAGAAGGAAAAGGACCAGGATTCCCATTCGAGGGGAACCCCTGACTGGTGGACTCTGGAAATGTTTCCATTGGAATCGACCATAAATAATCACTAAGGAATATGACTTTAACCAAGAATATTTCATGGGCAGTTAATTTTAAGACACTAAAACAAAACTTTTCCTTTTCATATTTTAAGAGTCAAGAAAAGGACGAAAGGTGACTCTATCACTTTCGATTTAAAATGAGATCGAAAGGACAAGTGCTCGAATGATATTTTAAGTTTAAAGAGTCAAAAATATCAAATGACTACTCAATGTACTCTAGGCATAAAGGATTACAAGGTCACTGTGAACCGCAGAATACCTCTCGACAAACCGAGAAGTACAGGCAGGAAATCTCCCCGAATGTTGTGTTCGGTGTATCACGTTTACAAGGTGGTAGACTCCGCTTCCAATGGATAAAGGATTGCAGACCTAGTGGGGTCTTCCTTTATATACACGACGGTATGGGGAGCACAAGTCTGTACTAGCACTGTCTAATGCCGAAGCGAATGACAGCTACTAGGTTTAAAGATGCTAGAACACGTCTCTAGCCGAGACCACTAAATATGAGCGTTAAGTTTCAATGATTCCTTAGGTTAATTCAATAAATTTTAACAGTTGATCTTGAATTATGTTTCAATTACAAGACCCTACCACTGTCATCTGAAAACTCCTATATGCAGCTATATGAGAAAAGAGACCTTTGTCTTCAATGAAAGTTATCACTGATTGAGAGATAGTGAACACAAAATTAATGCAACAATCAAAGAATGAAATATTTCACTAATAAATCTCCTAAATGCACTTAATCTTCCCTTAACAACAAAAGAAGTTTCATTTCATTTCCAATGCTTATGATGATGCAATTCTAGCTTCTCAATGATGCTACTAATGCAAGATTTTCGCTTAATTAAACTAGAATGATGTTCTCATTTTCATAAAATCCAAATTGAATCTTTCACATAAATCAGTTTAAATGAAAGTTTTCATAATTCCGAACAAACAAGCATCAATCAAATCCAAAGCATTATAAATGAAACTAAAAGAAACTTCTTCCCTGAATCGAACAAACCAAACACATAAATGCTTCAATTGACAAACCAAGCAATAATATCTATTCTTGGAAAGAGAAAAGAGACACTCGAAATGAGAGAACAAACAAGACTCTTTCACTCATTCAATTGAAAACAAAGCATCCTAGTCACTTCTGGGAGGAAGAAGAGAATCTGAAGGTCAAGACACACTGGCACTAGAATGGGAGAAATTCTATTTTTTTCTTACCCCTGAGACCGGAGCGACTTTTGGGCCAAAAGTAGCGTCGATCAGCATGACTGACCAGTACTACAACTAGCGCTGATGGCTGATCGGTGCGACCTTTTGGCCAAAAGTAGCGTCGATCGAGGGATTTAAAGAAAAATAAAAAATAACTTCACGTAGGGCCAAACTTAATACATCAAAGGGTGGGCTAAACCAAGCAAGCACACAAAGCAAGCTAAATGAAGCTTTCTAATCATGAAGAAGACGGTTTAAAGGGCTTACGGGGTCAAAAACACAAGAGCAGAACACACTGACCAAGATTGGGGTCAAGCCCTAATCTTCACTTACAGGCATTGGCGTGACTATCTAACTAAAAACAAGTGCCAGAGGCTAGTCAGCACGACTGTTCCTCAGCAATTCACGCTGGTCGGCACAACTGTCAGTGGATTAAGCGCACTAGCCGAGGTAATTAAGGAAAAATATAAAATAAATCAAAACAGGGACCAAATTTGCTACTATGAATTTTGGACTCAGACCAGTAAGCAGGAGAAAAGAAACAGAACCAAAGAGAAAATGTGAAACTAGAAAATTTCTCACGAAATCATGAAATCCAAAACAAATAAAAATATGGGATCTCCCTAGCAGAGTCGCCAATTTGTGGTGAAGTAAAATTATAAGTGCTGACACGAACGAATTCCTCTAGCCCGATAATGGGTCTAGCCACAACAGATACATTCTATGGAAGATTTCCTTTGGTTAGAATCAATCAAGAGGCCCTACCTCTTGGTCTCTTATCCTGCTTGATGATGTCTTCGCTTGCTTGCTCCAGCAATCTCTCGCTTCCTTCTTCAAGTTCCTGAAACAAGTAAATAACAACAACACACAAACATAATGATAGACAAATTGCAATTCAACCTACTTAATGAGTCAAAAATCATTAAGACACGAATATGTCATATTACAAAACATGTAGGAACCCAATCTATAGTTGCATATATTAATATCAAAGAAAGATTACAACCATTCGTCTTGACGTCGCAGTCTTCCTCTGACAAGACCGGGTTCCCACACACTTCTACTAGCACTCCATGATGGATTCAAACAACAATAGTTTAAAGGCTCTTCCCTTTAAGCTTCACTCCAAACCAAACACGCTTCTCCCTCACACAACTAGATGGCTACAACTAGTAATAGCTTGCTTGTCTAATCAAAATAGTATACTCACACTCAGCCAACACTCTAACTATAACTTGTTTGTGCTTGGGAAGAAGGGAGGTTTATATAGGAAATATGGATGGGATATGGATCCTCTTCTCATGGGAGAAGGACTTATCCCTTGAGGTAGTTCCATCATTATAGGGGAAAGGAGCCCAAACTGTCATCCTCGACCCCATTCGGCCAAACCATTTACCAGACTTTCGTTACGGAGCTTCTAGAGTTGGAAGCTTTGGCTCTAATTTAAAAAACTTTCCATAATAGGACTGGCGCGACTGGAACACAACTCAGTCGCACCGGTCGGTGTGGGGAATAGTGCTAATCTCTGCACATCGACGCGGGGGAGACAAAGGTCATTAGCTCCGGTCTTGTAAACTGGAAAAAATAGAAGTTTTAGGGAAATGGTGCAAAAGGGAAATGATCTGCTCATGAAGAGGGACAAAATGGGAGTTTCTTCATGAAGGCAAAGCATGCGGGTTTCACTATAGAGGTCCTCTAGGATCAAGGAATGGTAAGTACAAGGACAGTGACAAAATGTTGTGTAACACCATCATAGCAGACCCATTTGGTAGACCAACCACAATCCTCTGCCTCCTCAGGTTCTCAGGTTTACATGAGTGGTACAATGCCTTTTTATGTTGCCACCTGGTCGAGATATTATTAAACCCCTCAAAATCAAATGGTGGAAAAGGAAGCCACTGAATCACCTTCTACGTCCGCTCCACCTAGTTATGGTCCTCTTCATATTGACAGACCTAATAATGAATCTGTCATTCAACCGCCTCCCAAAGGTGTGCTTCAGAAGTCATCATATAATTCGAACACTAGAACATCTCAACATTATAGTATTGTTGAAGATCTCGCTCAGGCGCCTTTAGTGATGTCTGCGTTGGAAGTTATCCAAACTTGTCCAACATAATGGAAATCATTATTGTATGCTATAATAGGAATCAATCCTACAGATTCAAACTTGATCACCTTCGATCTTGAAAACTATGTTCCTCATCTTCCTCATCAAATTACAATTTTTATTCAAGTCATTATAAAAGGAAAGATGATTCATCGGACTGTCATTGATGAGGGTGCTTCCACCTGCATCATGTTTGTTTCATGTTGGAAATCCATTGGCTCTCCACCTCTCAACCAGTCCCTGAACACCTTAGAAGCCTTTGATGGCAGAGGCTCCCGTCCTTATGGTATTCTCACAAGTTTTCCCATCACCTTGGAAGGGAAAATTGTTGAGTTAGAAGTAGAAGTTGTAGATGCAAATCTAAATTACAACCTTCTACTTGGGTGAAGTTGGACCCATGCCATGTTTTGTGTGGTGTCCTCTTTGTTCCAGGTGCTTCTTTTTCCTCATGAGGGGAAAATTGTCACCGTCAATCAATTATCTGTTTTCTCTTCTGGTTCTTCAAATGGAAACGTCCCATATGTGGGAAATACGATATTCCATATGAGAGCATGGGGGCAGGTCTTTTCAAAGATTCTTCTTTAATGGGAACTTTTTCTCTTCCACCTCCACATGTCATCTTGATCAACATGATCTCTACCTCCAATGATCCATCGATCATCCCTACTCTAGATCAAATTGATTCTTTTAGTGATGCTATGCTGCTAAGTCCTTTAGAGCAAGCTTACCAAGAAGTTGTCTTGGATTCAGTGGCTGCTTCAGAAATTCATATTATTCTCAGTATGCACCTAGATACATAGTCGCAATCTCCTTGGCTTGGTTCTTAGGATTCTCTGGATCCCTTGAACGAGATATTCCCCACTGACGAGAGTATTGTTGAGGTTATGTCTCTTGATGGAACTCATTGGAATGATGCCCATCATCGTTCCTTGTTTCTTCCAAGTCTTAGTGAGATTCGTTCATGTCTTGAGGATTTTATTTCTCATAACTCAACACATCCACTTCAAACACCTATTTTGGTGCACGAGGTTCTATCCGAAGGTATTAGGAAATATTACTGCAACCATGCCAATCAACATTTCCATTAAACCTGGAATTGTCAAGAACATTCACATCGGGGTTTCCTATTCTCCCAAAGATATCAGGGTTTACACTGACCTTTTTAAATAATTTCATGATGTCTTCACTTGGTCGTATGAGGAAATGTCTGGTATTGATCTAGCTATAGTGATGCATGAAATACCCATGTATCCTAATGCGAAGCCCGTTCATCAATGGCTCCATCTAGTGCATCTCAAAAAGGTCATTGCTATTAAGGGAGAAGTTGAAAACCTTCCAAAGGCTGGTTTTATTTACCCTATCCCATTGAAGAACTGGGTTTCTAATATCGTACGTGTTACTAAAAAGCAGGGAATAATCTGAGTTTGTTTTTATTAATGCGATATCAATTGTGCGTGCAATAAAGAAAATTATCCCACTCCCTTTATCGATCAGATCATTGATGAGTGTGCGGGGAGTGATATATTTTCTTTTATGGATGGTTTTTCTGGTTATAACCAGATTAACATTTCACCTGCTGATCAACACAAGATTTCTTTCATTTGTCCATGGGGGACTTTTTCTTATAAGAAGCTACCTTTTAGTCTCAAAAACGCTAGTGCTACCTTCCAGAGAGAAATTTCATATTCCTTTCAAGATATTAAACACATTGTTCAACCTTATTTAGACAACTTACCAACTCATTCTGCTAAGCATCGTGACCACACGGACCATCTTCGAGCAATATTTCTACGTTTTCGACACTATAATATTCTCCTCAATCCGCACAAATGTGTCTTCTGCATCGAATCTGGTCAGCTCTTGGGTTTTGTTATGTCCAACGAAGGCATCCGAATAGATCCTATGAAAGTTGAGGCTAATTTAAATCTACCCCCCCCCCCTTCATCGTTTCACCTGTTATGTTCCTATACCAATAGGTGTCATAATTTATGATCGACTTAGTTTATCTCTGTAATATGTACATACCTTTGCTTTCTGCAAATGTTTTCCATATTCAAAAAATCAAAAAAATTAAAAAATGTAAAGAGGTATGTCCTAAAAGAAAAAATCAAAGGACAAAAAGAATGGAAAAGGTCAAAAAAGATGAAAAATGAACCCCAAGAAAAGGAAAAGGACCATGAAAGTGTGCAAGTCAAAATGCCACTACCATTTATTTTGGTGAAAAATAAAAAATAAAAATTGCTTGCAGCTTATCACTTATGCCACAATCCATGGATGGTCAAACAGTGTAAACTTGGCTATTTCATGTTTTGAATTTCTTGTTTATAGATAGAGAATAAAATCTGACCAAAATATTTAATCTTGGCAGATAAGTAGATAGGTAGAGTTAATAAAAGGAGCTCAACAGTTTAATCTAAGCCCTTAGATGTAATAAGGATAGACTTAGATAGATTTCCATTGTAAAAGAAAAGAAAAATTTGGTAAGGATTTGCCAGCTTAAGTGCACCCTAATAAAAAGTAGAAAAAATGGTAGGATGTGTAGGTGGGTAAGTAGATGAATGGTTGCAGAATTTTGATGAATGATTAGTTAAGATCATATCATTTACTTTCATCATCATATTGCTTTAAAAGTATGGATAACAAGGAGACATTTACAAAGTCAGGTGATTAATTTCCTCATTCATTTTACCCCTTATTTCACTAATTTCCCACAAATAACAATCAAAGTACCTAAAGCCTTAAGTTAAAGGGGCTCAGAGCATTTCTCTGACTTCTGGAGGGACCGGACCCTCGGCCCAATAACTTATAAGGTCTAAGTGCTAAAGCCCCTTATCAACATTCACCCCCTCCATAATTCATTCATTTTCCCTAAAAACCCCTTTTTCTAAGGTAAAATCACTATTTGCCTGGGAAAAGTAATTACCCCCATATAAAAACCCACAAATGCACTTAAGCCTAAGTTATGATGTTCAAATGTGGAAATGTCAATATATTTCAAAAGCATTTTACTTAGCACGTTTCCATTTCCATTTTCATATTAACATCTAATTTTATTTATGTATTTAAATCCCAAAAATACACCCCTTTCCCATATATATTATTAAAATTCCATATGTTAATATCCCGCTCCCAAGGTTTGAAATATAAACCATAATAATAAAATAATTAGATGGATTAATTAATCAATCTGCAATTAATTAAGAGCCATAACCCTCCGCTGCGTTAAAAGGGATTAATTAATCAAACTGTGATTAATTAATAACCATCCTCCAATCAAATCATCCCCGACGTCATTAAATATCCCTAATCCATAATTATTATCCCATCGGGCCCCTCCATTAACTCCTGATTAAATCATTGCCCTGACCACCATACGATATGACCCCTTCAGATCTAACAGTTGACGCTCATATCAGGTGACCCCCGATGCCAACCTTTACCCGCCCGATGCAAGCAGTTTTACTATTCATCCCACCGCTACGTGTTGCCCGATGAATGGCATCGGGCGGACCTCTCCCAATACCGCCAAGCCCTCAAAAGCGGTGCGATAGATTCCACTTACCGCCTCCGTTTACCACCTCCACTAAACGACAAAACGTCACCTCCGCTAGTTGGCGCCAACTGTCGCTTTCCATTATACCCGCCAAAATCATTGAATTTGCAAATAAAACCAAAAATACTCATTATTTTTGTTTTTACCAAGGAAAGAGCCTTCTGTTCTCCATGCACATGCAGAGTACGTTCAAACTGTCACCTTGCTTCCAACCGTCAACCTCTAGAAGCCGTTGAACTCCAGATTACCATTGTGAAACCGTGCGCTCCCTGCGAACAGTGCACAGTGCCATTTGTCCCTTCATACAACCAAAACCAGGTATTTACCCCGTTTTCAACTAAAAAACCGTGTTTTCATACTGAACATGAGCTAAATTGCTTTTAAAAATTAAGTAATTTAGTGAAATTAAGCTATTTGACTGTCCTGACACTCTCTGAGACAACCCAGTTTTCCATATTTCCCTGAAACCACCTGCTATAGTCCTTAAATCCACAAGAACCAAGGATGGATGCCCCATTTTCCTTAAATGTCATGCCAGTTACCACCCCCCACAAAGATTTAGACCATCTTCCCCTGGTTGACAAATATTTTCAGATAAAATACCTCACCTTTGACGAAACCCCTCTGAAATTGTATTGCAGATACTGAGACAATTATTTGAACCATGCAGATAAGATAGGCCTCTGGGAATCAAACCTACCCAAATATCAATTCCCCAGTGTTCATGTCTTTCCAGAAATTATTCACTACTGTCATGCAAACTATGACCCTATCATGAGAGTTGTAATGTCCCCAGACCAGAAAGTCCTATTTACTATCACTACTGAATCCATAAATGAAATGTTATAGTTACAACCTGGTCAAGATCTCACCCCCCTTACCATTACTGATTTTCTTGAAAGATTCTCTAAGCTATCTAGTTCCAGAAGTACCCAAATCCTCTAGACTTTCATTGTTGAAGAAAAGTACATGCCAAAAGACCCCCCTCCTTACGTGTCAGTTATCTTTTCTAATCTGGGCAAAGATATCACAACAATGATATCATGCATTTTAGGTTTTACCACTAATGAATATGTAGATGAGATTATTTTTGCCTACATGTCTATTTTTACCCCTGGTCAACCTCCTGCAGTCAAGTTTGATTATGCAAAATTCATCGCAAATAAAATGCATGATCAGTTTATGAGATTAGAAAATGAAAGAGTGTTCAAATATTCATCAGTCCTGTATCATTTGTTTCTCTACTACCAAACTGATAAGTTTCCCTTCTCTGTCCAAAAACTTGATACTAGAGGGAATCCTAGATCTGTCATTTTCTGGACCTCTCTATTCCACAGGTCAAGTTCTTCTCCATATCCATACACAGATTTTATTGACCTATTTGTACATCTAGTGACTACAATGTTATTAGGAAGTCCCCCTCCTAGAATCAGTGCAGACATTAAGAGGGTTCTCCAGCTGTCCAAACAATACAAAGTAGGGGATTGGTACTTGTACCAAAACCATAATGAAATCAGAATTTATGGGTGTGAGCTGCCTCCTTACAAATTACCTAGATATCTCCCCATGTGATTATTTGCTATGGAGTACTACAGGAAAATGATCAATTCTAATGAGATTCACTTTCTCAAAACAAAGAAGAAAGCCCAGCTAAGAATAAAAGATCATCTAGGCCCATTTATTTTCAATAATAGAGAAGTAGGAAAGGAGGCAGATGAGATCCTCCAAAGATTGAGATTAACACAGAGTTTCATCTGGACCTATGACCCCCACAGCTTCATTTGTAATAGAAGGCAGAAAAATAAGCTATCTCCTTATATCCACCATAGGATCCCAAAAATTGAACAATATGCCAATCAATCTGAATGGGTGGAAGGCACTCTGGTAGATCAAGATAGCACACAAGTTGCAGTTGACAATGTATTGGTGGATTTAGAAAGAAGGCTTGATGAAGATTCATTTGTACAGGTGTCTAGAGAAACTTCATCACAAAAGCAGTCACAGGAACACAGCACACAGCCATCAGAGCAACAAAAGTCATCAGAACAGGTAGAAGATTCAGAGCAACCAGAAATTTCGGAGGAGCTAGATCAAACAGAACCAAACATGAGCAATCCTCCCATTTTGCAGACTCCTCTAAATGAGGAGAAAAATCCAAAGAGAAGCCAAGAGGAGGCCACTCCTTCTACTATGCCCATTGACCAAACCTATGCAAAAAGGCAAAGGTTGAATCCCCTATCTGAAAAGGAATTTCTTGAAGAAACATAAAGTGACACAGTAGCCGAAAGGAGTGATAGCATGCAAACCATTCCAACAAGAGGGACACCATCTACTTCACAGATACAAGCATTGGAAAGACAACAGAGCACAGAGGTGTCTTCATTCAGAGCTCCTTCAGAACAAAGCCAGGACATAAAAGGAAAATATAAAGAAATTAAAGCAAGGAATGAGAAACTGAAAGCTCAAACCTATGCTCACTATCTCAGAATGGCTCCAACCAACCAGATAAGGTTGATGTCAGCCTTTGATATAAAGGAAGGAAAGATGTAGATGAGCTTCCTCAAGCCAACTGTGCAACAGCCAAGATCCATGGCTGATTATTTAAAGACTGATTTTGAAGTTTTGGCAAAGGATATTCATCCTATTGACCAAATAGAACTGCACAAACAAACCGGTGAGATGGTATATTCTACATTGACTAATAAGGCCATCACAGCACATCAATTGCAGAACTCATTGAACAATACCTCTGCACAGCTTCAACTGGAAAAGGCCTCCTCTCAGGCTAAAGACACCAGGATAAAAACTTTAGAAGACTTGGTGATAGAGTTGGGACATGATCCCAAGGATGTCAAAGCAGCAGAACAGTTGATTAAAAAGAAAAATGATGATATAGCTGCATTGAAGAAGCAGCTCAAGATCCCTCCTCTCCACCATCCTCAAACTGCAGAAGTTATAGAGAAGCAAAAGGAGGAAGAACTTATGGACCTAGTCCTTAAGTTAAATGATCAGTTAAAAGAAACTAAGAAGGAACTGGAGAAAGCAATACAGTCTAAGCAGAGTGAGTTGGCCACTGCTCCTCAGACTATCATACCTACAGTTTCTACAGTAGTACCCTCCACTCTGGCAACTTTCTTGGCGCCAACACTTCCACCAGTGATAGCATTGCCAGTAGCAGGGACTATTTCAACCACAGGTACATCAACCAGTGCAGGGACATCAGCAGAAAAAATAGATGAATTGATTAAATCCATGGAACAAATGAGTATCCAGGCCACATAATTGAAAAAGCTCAGAGAACAAATGACAAGTTTGGAAACAAACTACGAGCTTGCACAAATTCAGAATAAAGAAGAAGAAATAAAAAACAAAAGGATGGAGGAAAGAATCAGAGTCCTGGAGAAGGATTTGACATTAGAAAAACCATTGGGAGACATGAAAAATATATTGTGGGCCAATATCATTGATTCCATCAATGATATTTGGCCTTCTATCCAGGTAATTTTTGAACAGACTGAATTGATTAAAGTAGCTATGGAAGCTATACAGAAGACTAAAGAAGAACTAGGAGATAAACAAACCTAAAGAGGCAAATCAGTTGATTGATTTTTTGCACAGTAGGAACAGGTACCAACTGGACGAGTTAGAGATTGAGGATAGAATAGCTACTATTACTGAAATAAAGAAAGTTCTTACTAAAAGGAACTTAATGCTTAAATTAGAGAAAAGGTGTCAGAGTATTCAAGCAGACATAGATAGCTTCATGTTAAAATATGGCATTTTGAGAGAGAAAGGCCTTCCTAGCCCACTGGTTATACATGACAAGTTAATGACACAGGAAGACTATATTAAGATATTAAATAAACAAGCTAGGAGTCAAGAAAGTTCTTCAGGAGTAAAAGCATTACCTACAGGAAAGGTACTTTATGATGGCCTGGAGAATCTATTCTACATAGAGCATGAAGTAAAACATCTATTCACCAGCAAACCCAATTTTGCTAAGTACATAGAAGCTGATGAAGTTTACAGGAAGATGATCAGGATGAAATTACCAGATAATGAATGGTGGACCAGTTTGACTGACTTACTGTGAAGTTACTATAGTAAATCTGTGGAGTAAAAAATGTTTACTATGGTAAAGTCTGGTAATATAGGATGAAAGGATGAAACAGCACAGGTAAAGAGTATCAGTAGGTGAAGATAAGAGTGAAATCCAGCACATAAATACCGAGGCAACTGCAAGAGCCAAATCTGAGTTCCAGTATCCAGCACATTCACAAATAAAGGGACAACAAACAATCTGTTTTCCATCTATCTCTATCTTCGTGTGGAAGATAAATTTTGTTTCCTCGAATAAATATCATATAGTTATGAGATATTTTGTATTAATTTTTGTATAAATACTTCACAAATTGAATTAATTAGGGTGGATTAAAAAAGCATTTCTGTAGACTTTTTGTTTTGAGCGAAAGGAGCGATTGTAATCAAGGCTGTATTGGTTTGCTGGATTAAATAAAGCTGAGGACATTTCACTTGATTCATGTGCATTGTGGGAAACAAATAAGTATCATTTCTTTGGGTTTGATTATTGTTTTCCTTTATGTTATGAAATATCATATGTGTTTCTTATAATTCTTAAAAGCAAACAAGGAATAATATCATCAGAATTAGCTTAAGTTCTCTCTATTTTAACTGTTTTCTTCTTTAATGTTTTCTACTAAATTTCTTAAGTCTGGGAATTCTTAGTTTCTCCCTTACTTCTGTAATTCATTCCCTCTATTGGCCCCTAGTACAGGATTCTTAATTGCCCTTGCTATTTTCCAAACCTCCCTTCTTCATCTTAATCCCTGTCAAGGATTCTTCATTGCCCTTGGCCCTGGTTAAGATTTTCATCCATTGAGACCTTTAGATTTGTCCTTGTTGTGCTATCTTGCCTTGTGAACTCTTACCTCGGTGATTAATCAAATCCTGTTAAACCTTTCCTACTTGACACCATATCCCTCTGCCCATGTGTTTCCTTAATTCTACCAAACAACTCAAAACAAATTTCTTAAGCATTAATAACTAGCCTAATATCATATCAAAATAAAGTTAAATCTTAAAGAGAGAGCCCTCTCTGGACTTAGGTTGGCTAGAACCTGAGTCTAAAAGATTGGTTTATGGTTACCTTAGGCCATTCCTTCTTTAATAACTTCTAAGCAAAAAAACCTGAGTGATAACAGCGCCAAATGTAGAGTTTGCAATGGAATGCTGATTTTCTTCATCGCTTTGTCCTTAATTATGTTGAGCTTGCCAAGGGATTTACTCACTTACTTAAGAATGGGATCTCGTTCATTTGGGATTAAATTTACAAACAATCTTTCGATGCTCTTAAGAAAACACTCATCAGTGCTCCTTTATTGCATCCCCTAGATTACCACCGTGATTATTTCCTATACTTGGCCATGGTTGATAGTACCATTGCTATGGTGCTGGTCCAGGATGATGACGATTCCAATGAATATGTGTTTTATTATTTGATTGAAATCTTATTGACACAGAAACTCGATATGCTCATGTCAATAATCTTGCCTTAGTAGCAGTCCATGTTGTTCAACAATTTCGCCATTATATACTTCTACGGAAGACCACCATGATTTCTAACTGTAACCCCATGACTTATATTTTGACTCGTCAATTTCTTGGGGGAAAATACTCTAAATGTATTGTTATCCTGCAAGAGTTTGATTTGGAATTTACTGCCTCCAAATCAAATAAATCACTAGTTTTTGCCAAATTGATATGTGCCCTTCCTTCTGTAAATACCTCCACTGATTTTACTGATACAATTCCTAATAAAAATTTGTTTCTCATTAGTACTCTCGACCTGTGGTACGGAGATATCATTGTTTATCTTCAGACCCAAATTTTCTAATCTGATTTGTCTCGATCTGATTGATGCCGCATCCGGCATCAGTCTCAACCTTATCAGATTATCGATGATACGTTGTACTGAGTCGGTGTTGATTATGTTATTTGTAGATGTCTAACACTTGAAGAGGTTGAACGAGTCTTAAATGACTTCCACTCCATGCAATGGGGTGGTCACATGTCAGGCTATGTCACTGCTCAAAAGATCCTTCGTGTTGGTTATTTCTGGCCTTCTATCTTCAAAGATTGCATTTTGGCAGTTCAAAAGTGCCATGAATGTCATATTTATAACCATAAACAACACGCCCCGCCAGCACCCTTACACCCAGTTGTTACCATTGGCCCATTCACTAAATGGGGAATATATTTCATGACATGTAACCCTCGCTCCATCGAGGGGCATGGCTATATCATAGTCGCTGTCAAATATTTTACTAAATGGGCTGAGGCGATGCCCACATATAATGTCGATAGTAAAATTGTTGCTCGGTTCCTCTTTAACCATGTCATAGCCCATTTTGGCATCCCTCAAGCCATTGTCACTAATCACGGATCACATTTTCATCAGTACATGATGGCAGAGCTTACTTCTCAGTTGGGTCTTCACCATGACAGCTCAACTCCTTACTACCCACAGGCCAATGGCCAAGTTGAAGTGATTAATAAAGTCTTAATTACTATGCTTCAACGTACCATTGGGAAGCATAAAAAGGAATTACATCTCATGTTGTTCTCATCTCTTTGGGATTACCAAACCTTGGCTAAGACAGCCACTGGTTTCACTCCATTCTAGTTGGTATATGGTTTAGAGGCGACACTCCCTATCGAGTGTGAGATTCCTTCATTAAAACTAGATATCGAGCTACTCCCTGATACCTCACTTGAAGAGGAGTGGTTACTTTATCTCGAGAGGCTTGATGAGACTCATCATATCATTGTGATGGTTATCAAATCACAGAAAAAACGAGTTAAATATCATTATGATCAAACTGTTTCTCCACGAGTTTTCGTTGAAGGTGACTTGGTCTTGCTGTATGACCAAGCCAACGATAAGTTGGGAGATGGAAAGTTCGATCCTATGTGGCATGGTCCATACATTGTTAAACATGTCTTTCAAAAAGGTGCCTATGATCTGGTTGACTATGAAGTTAATGCATTAGCACAGCCCTGCAACGGGATTTATCTAGAAAAGTATTATGTGTAAGTCTTGTGTAATTAATTTTGTACAATAATGTGTGAATTCATTGGTGTGCATTTTGAGTTTTTGGTGTGATTTTTTGCTTTGCAGAAATGTTTCCTCTGCCTACCTTGTGTTCCACTTGGTTCGCAGATGTCATCAAACCATTATGTTGGTTTTGTTGATGGTGCTTGTCATAGCACACAGAACTTATCCTCCGCAGCTTGGGCACTCTTCGCCCCTGATGGTGATTTGGTCAATTTACAAGGTATTTTCTTGGGATGAACAACTAATAATATTTCCGAGTACAGTGTAGTTATTGAACTGTTATCAGAATAATTTTCTCTCAGAATTAGAAATTTGGTTGTTAAGTTAGATTCACAACTTGTTTTGCTATAGCTAAATGGTCATTTTCAGTGAGAAATCCAAAAATTTTGTGTATTTATCAACGTGTTTGATTACTGGAAATAAATTTTGATTATATCACATATCAACACATTCCAAGAAATTTGAATACATTAACAGATGAATTAGAAAATTATGTTTTAGATAGGCATTTGTGTCACTTATGAAGAAGAAACAAATCACATCATCATGATATGTGAACACATAAGTAGAAAATAGAAATATGCATATGTGTGTGTGTGTGTATATATATCGAGTATGTCAAATTTTTTTCATCAAAATCTCAAAAATAGCTTTCTAAGACACATGGCTTTCAAAGCCTACAATAGTGCAAATAAACATGACTAGGAACAAGCTATTCGCCCACATGATGCTCATGATAGCATGAGACCGCTCTGATCACTCTGCCTAATAACCGACGCAGTCTCGCAGACACTCCTACTGTATGCCTCTGGTACCGCAGCAACACGTCATACATAGTCACATACTCTAGAACCCCCGAGTAATCACTTCCAGATTTCGTTCCATTTCTACTATAGGATCTGCTCCTTCCTCATACGAAGCATTCTCCTCTATATGATGTGCTACTTGTTGTGCTATTGGCGACATGCCAGGAGGCCTTTCTAGTCCCACATTTGCAAAATTATCACAAGTAAACTCTTAGATACACTTCAAAAAAAAATCATAAAACTTGAAAAATTCCAAAAAACAAGTTTTACCTGCATCGGTCCACTATGCACCCGGTGGTAGAGGAAGATCTAGATCTCCTCTGAAGTTCATGCCTGCATAGGCATAGTCATCCACGACGATTAGTTGTTGGCATAGCCAACCAAATAACGATGGAGGGAAATGCATTTGTTGACCTCCTCCCCCTCGAGGCATGATCTCACTCCATCTGAGCAACCTCGGATCTTGTGGAGTTGGATCGTCCACCTCTACCCACTGGTATCGAAATAGGGGCACACGCTCCAAAAATAAAGTGACCAAAATTGATCCAAACCCAAACTTCTTCAAGTTCCTAACTTGCCTTTGGTTAGATGTCTCTTCATGTTGACTAGCAGTCCTTCGCACTAGTTGAACATTGTTGGAGCAAGACAATCCACTGCGTATTGGAATTATGATTTCGTTGCCTCATGCAATACTTTTACCCCATCTATACGGGCCATGGTGTGTAGAATCATCCTCAAGGGAAGGTTTTTGATGGTTTCTATCTTCACCTTCCCACTCACAGTTGTCTCTGCACCCAGGCAATGCCTTCTGATCAAGGTGTTGGTGCTCTCTCCTCCAGTACAAGCTCCAAAGAGTTGGACCCTCTCCCCTCTTCTGGACAATCTAGTGATGAAGTAGATGTCAGAAACTTCTAGTTCTATTTCTTGATCTCCAATAATGAAGATCTCGCGATTGACATCCCATATTCCAATGAGATATTCTAACATCTCATTTTGCGCTATGAGTCTCTGGGTTCGGAAAAACTTCAGTAATTCACAGTCCCTAAAAGCATTGACACATTCAACGCTTTGGGAAGCTTGGTGATCTTCTGCCTTGTGGCCTCTTTCTTTCCATCCTATGGCCATGTTTATCGAATTCTCCTGTAAACAACCCATAAACATCATTTAGAAGCCTTTCCACGGATCAAAATTTTGAAAAAAAATGATTTAGAGATAGGATTTCTCATTCTATTTTCCCCTCTACATCCAGCGCAACTATATGAATTATTTTTCACATTGGCAGCACGAGGGCCTTTTGGACTATGGGGCGATCAACGTGGATCCAATGATTAGACTCGCGTTAATCACCCCCCGATAATAAGATGAAAATCCTCCTCCTACATAGAAAAAAATCCAATGAAATGGCATGTAAATGAACTGAAAGCAAGAGAAAGGAAAGAGCTCTTACCTGCAGCTGACAGTTTGTTAAATGGTGCCCTGGATCTCCCACACCGCTTGCTTAAAGAATCAAGGAAAATAGGGTAAAATGCACTCTCCAATTTACTCCAAGTGAAATGGTAAAAATGTTTTACTTTTTCTCTATTTATAAGTTTTTAAACACATTTTTTCTAATATTTTATTATTTTTCTCGATATCAGTGATGTGTGGTTGTCTTTGTGTAGTTATAGGATCTTTGGTGGTAACGGTGATCATTTTTTACCAATTCAACGAGTTTTTGTTTTATCTATTTTTCGGACTCGTTAAAAATAAATGAAAAAGGAACCCCCTGGAGTCATCTTTAAGCTCTTTTCTGGCTCTCAAAATATGAAAATATCGTCGAGTACTTGTCTTTTCGAACTCGTTAAATTACTTGAATCGACGTCATCTCAGTATACATTTACCCCTTTTTTTGGCTGGGATTGACTACTTACGAAAAGGTACACCTTGGTCGACATGGTCAAGAGGTTCTGTCGAATATTATTTTCTACCTTTTCAGGTTTGAGAGATGAATTACGAAAAGGGACTTGATGGAGTTTTATTTTTCGTCTATTTTTCAAAATCTCTAAATATGAAAAAGATACCAATTTACTCTTCCATCAAACTTGTAAAACATTAAATGACGGAAGACTTGTTGCCATGACGAGACCGAATTTCTCCTTCCTAGAACTCATAAAACTTACTAGGATGGATTCATTTGAAGAATGAAGTTATACGACAAGCATATGTTATCTCCTTCAAGATTGTGATTAAAAATAATTCGGGTACTCACTAGAAGTAGTGGGGAAAAATGAAAGTGAAACATTTCTTGTATAGGCAGCATGTCGCTCTTGAACATGACACTCATTTGTTTCTCATGTCGGGTTTTGTGTATCCTCACTCAAGCACTTTTCCTTCCAGGTTTGGATGATCCATTTTGCCTCTCATCTAACTATTCCACTTCATCATCATGACCCTTGGTCCTATGTTGAGTCAAATGTTGCCACACTCCAAAGTCGTGTCGCTGATATGTTCAAGAGAAGTCCTATCTACAATTTACTACCTATACATTGTCTTACCTTTTGCCAGAGTCTTGGATCATACTCTTTTATTCCACTTTATTCCTTGTTCGTGTTGATGATGAGGGAATCATTATGGCCCTTGTTCGATGAGTCACTTCCTATCGACTTTATCTCATTATCCAGGAAGATGGCTTAGAAACTCCCTTTCAATACCTTAGAGCTTACATGCCGTAATGGCAAGTTGTTCACATCCGACAGCAGGTTTTCATCATTGGCCTTCGATCGGATGATTCCATGAGTGTTCAACTTCTGATTCATTGTTGAATTGAGGCTTTTGTGATCCATAATAGTTATAAGTAGAACTTCAGCGTAAATCACATATAGAGAGACCTTTGTCAACGCGTTTCGAACCAACCAGTGTGGTTCATCGTCAGGACAAGTTGAAGAAACAAATCCAGCTTCGCATGTTAAATAGTCTGAGTAGAGCCTCCAATGGCTATCTTGACCAACGGCTAATTTTGACTTAGGGACCAGAGTCAAAAAGTCAATTTGATAATTTAGAGGAAGTTAGTTATCATCGGTGACCATACCTTAAAATAAATATAAAAAAATATATAAATGAAATAATTTTAGATGGTGTTTACGTTATTAGTTAGTTCAAAGGTATAATTTGATACTTAAAAATTGTAAATTAGATTAAAGACCTAACTTATATATATATCTATATATATATATATATATATATATATATATATATATATATATATATCTATATATATATATATATATATATATATATATATAAATGGTAGTTAGTTATAATAACTATATATTATTAGTAAGTTAAAATTAAATAGATAAATATATATATATAAATATAAAAATGAAATAATTTTATATGGTGTTTACGCTATTAGTTAGTTAAAAGGTATAATTTAATACTTAAAAAATGTAAATTAAATGGGAATTAGTTAGATTAAAGACCTAACTTATATATATATATAAGGTAATTTTAGGATGATAGTTAGTTATAATAACTATATATTACTAATAAGTTGAAGTTAAATGGTTAAATAACTAAAAGATACACAAAAATAAATATAAAGTAAAATGAATAAAATTTAATTAAGAACGTAGAATAAATAAATAAACAATTAAAATAATAAATAAATCCAAAAAAAAAAATAGACCTTTTAAAAAAAAAAAAATTAATAATAATAATATATATTAGTTATGATTATATTCATTAATATCTATCAGGAAGAAATAAATAGAAAGAGCGACCTAACATAAAAAGAAGGAGAAGGACCGGAAAAAGTCCAGAGCAAGAAGGATAAACCCTAGGAACAACGAAAGCGAAAAAGATGAGGGGGGGGGAGGAAGAGAAAGACTAGGACGAAAGGGCAGGGATCCAACATCTACTGATCTTCCAGCCGTCATCTCTATTGAGATTGTTAGGCCTTCTTTCAATCTCAATAGCTTCCCTGAATTTTCGATGATGGAACTGAGCAACTTTGGCAACAACCTCGGCCTCCTCTATACAAACCTGATGCTTGGTCTTTTCCACATGTTCTGCTAACGCTGAAGACTTGGATCTCCCATGTCTTAGGTTGGCTGCATGTTCGCTGATCCTCTGATGGATGGAGCACCCTGTTTCCCCAATATAGGGGGTCCCACAAGAACAAGGGATCAAGTAGACACCCTTCATGTCCTTATGGTTAATGGGATCTTTCACCAATCGGAGGGAATTGCGAATGGTGTTGAGGGGCCTAAAGGTGGAAACCTAGATGGCACTCTTTTGGCTCTTTCCTAATTAACGTATTTTTAGAGGCTTTAAGGAAAGCCTTCTGACCTAGGCGCATACTATATCCATTCTCCATAAAGACATCAAGGAGATGGGATCTCTCCTTATCAAAGCTCTCACTATCAGAAATCCTAAGGGCACGAGTAGCGAGGGTGTTAAGAACACCCATCTTCTGAGCAGGCAAATGATGGGAATCGGCATGAAGATACTACTCAATATGCATTTTCTTCCGGAACACAGAGTGGGAGAGATAGTCGTCCTTATTCTTAGATAGAAGAATATCTAGGAAAGGGAGGTAACCATTGACCTCTTTTTCCATGGTGAACTTAATGGTAGAGGACTGGTAGTTGAGTTGATTGAAGAAGTGATCCAACTCCTCAGGGCCATGTGACCAGATGACATTAGTGTCATCTACATACCTTTTCCATAGCTTGGGAAAGAGATGAGTCGAAGCTAAAGCTTTGGCTTCGAAATCTTCCATAAAAAGATTCGCAACAATAGGGGAAAGGGGGGAACCCATGGCAACACCACATGTCTGCGCAAAGAACTCACCCTCGAAACAGAAGAAAGTGGAAGTGAGACAGATTCATTTTCACATTCACGGATTGTATTGTCGTACCTTGAGAGTCATTGTCATTATTGGTGATTTCTCTCGTGCCTATTAATAGTTCACATCATTGGCCGGTAATCAGGTGCTTTTCTAGCATGCTCGACTTCGACACATTCATTCGCATGTTAGAATTTGTACTTTGATCAGGTTGGGATGAAGCGCAAGACCCTAAGTTTTATCTGATATAACTCAGGCTGCATGGAGTTATGTATTATTCATGATTGTATACATGTTTCCTTTATTCGAATGGACACGACCATGTCGTGGTACCTTTTATCTATGATGATGATGATCCTTCTATATCGGGCGGTTGAATCTATACCTTGGATCTTAGACTTCCAAACGATCCTTTTCATTCAGTTGGTTGCACCCATATCGTGGATCTTTTCACATGGTCCTTTCTATCTATATGGATGTGTCCATGTCGTGGATTCATGTTTTGATATCATATATGTATATGTATATGCATCCTTGATTTTTGGGTCTCCTAACGGTGTTTTTTCTCGTCCTTGCAAAAGCTCGTAAATCATCTCAGCCATCACTCCCTATTCTGCCTTCATGCTTTAGGGGCGTCTGTTACACAGTGTTTTGTCACACCTCCTGCACTTCCCTATGTCATACCCTGGAGTGCCCAAAAATTGGAAATTATGCAGTGTTCTCATCCTAATATGTAGTTCAGATCCTTCTTGAAAAACTAATGAAAACAAACATGCCTTGAGCCTTCCTTGAAGAAGTCATCTCAAAACCCTAATTTCCGGGTCAGCGTGATTGCAACACTACCTACTCGTGTTGATGGTGGGTTTCACCATACTAGCCTCATGCTACCATCACGTTTTTTACTTGGATACTCGTGTTGATCCCTAAAAGGAAAGTTTTCCCAAAGAGGACAAGAAGCTTCGTGATCTAGAGACTTCCAGAACGACGAGACGGAGGTTGTTCGTTATGGATGTGGTCAAATTCTCCCAATATTTCCCTTTGATATTATCCCTATGAGCTTCCTCCTTGAGATGAGGGTCCTCCCCTATCTTTGGAGAGATCCTAACTCCCTCTCATTGCCTATATATTCATCCTCTTCCATTCCCAAATGGTTGGTCTCTGGTTGTTTTCGCCCTTATGCTAAGATAGTGCCTACATGTTATTCACTTTGGCTTGGAGAAGGAGTGCTTGGAGATCTTGATCTTAGACTTGGACATTCACTTAAGGAGGGCTTACTAACATCAAGGCCTAGGTTGTATGCTTCCTATTTTATCATTAATATATACAACTGTTGGTTCACTTTCCATAAATGCTTGTGTCAATGCATCATTTATCTTAATGCTCCTTGATCTGTTAAGTGATTTACATTTGATTATGGTTGTTTCACTTTTATGCTTTGTTCTATCTTTGGCCTCTTGTGCAAGTATTCAAATGTTGTGAACAGTAAGGACTAAGCCTGAGGAGAAAGCGATCAAGATCTTCAAAAAATGAGTGTGTTATAGCATTAGAATGAGGTAGGTATCCTTCCTCTTCTCTCGTTTCGATTGTAATTTAGGAAAGTGTCTCATAGATTGTCACGTTGGTTGCTAGTCCCACTCATTAGGCTGGAGGGATCGTCTCTATCCGCATAGAGGATTTACCTAGACAGCACTTGTTCTCTTTCCCCTTGAGGTACCTGATCTAAAATTCAAACTCACTGATCATGGCCAACCATCTAACTTGTGTGGGATTCAAGTTTAGTTGGTCAAATAGATACCTCAATCCACTGTGATCACTCATCAGTACAAACCTCCTTCCAAGAAGATAGTGTCTCCACATCTTCAATGCATGGATGACTGTTTCCAACTCAAGATCATGTGTCGCATAATTATTCTCATCATCATTCAGTTTCCATGACTCATAGCACACTACCTGTCCTTCCTACCTTAGGACTCCACCAAGTCCTCTCTTTCATGCATTTGTAAACACAAAAAACTCTTTGTCTAGATTTGAAATCTTTAGGACTAAAGCATTTGTCAACAACTGCTTCAACTACTAAAAACTTACTACACATTCCTCTATCTATTCAAATTTCTTACCTTGCCTCTATAGTGACATAATAGGATATGAAATCTAAGAGAATTTCATGATGAACCTCCGATAATAACTTTCTAACCCCATAAATTTTCTTACCTCATCCACATTTCTAGGAATTTCCCACTCCATGATAGTTCTTATCTTCTCCAAATCTACTACTATACCTTCCTTGGAAACCACATGCCCCAAGTAGTGTACCTTTGTTCTAAGAAATTGCATTTACTGAGCTTAGCATATAACTAATGCTCTCTCAGCAATCTCAATACTGCTGCTAAGTGCTTGGTATGTTTTTCCTCATTTTAGAATATATCAAGATGTCATCAATGAACACAATAACAAACTTGTCCACATAATGACACAACACACTATTCATCAAGCACATAAAGTTAGTTGGAGCATTAATAAAACCAAATGGAACTACAAAAAACTCATAATGTCCATATCTCATCTAGAAAGAAGTCTTGTAGATGTCCTCTTCTTTAATGTGTACCTGATGATATATGGGTCTCAATTCAATCTTCGAGAACATTGTTGTTCCCTTCAACTGATCAGACAAGTCATCAATCCTTGGCAACAGATACCTTTTCTTGATGGTCACCTTTTTCAACTACCTATAACCAATGCATAACTTGAGAGTACCATCCTTCTTCACAAGAAACATTGGTGCACCCCAAGGCGATACACTTGGCCTAATGTATCCCATGTCAAGCATTTCCTTCAACTGCAACTTCAAATATACTAACACTGGTGTGCTCATCCTGTGTGCTTCCTTTGATGTTGGTGTTTCCCCTGTTACCAACCCAATGAAAAATTCCACTTCCCTGTTTGGCAGCAAATCTGAAATCCTTGTTGGAAACACATATTGAAATTGTTGCAAGATCGGGTACCTCTTCATAAATTTTGCATCCTCAACATCCTTACCTTTGTCACTAGAAATATGCACTGCAAATAACACACACTCTTTTCTGTGACTGCGCTTTGCTTGCATAGTTGTCACCTTTCTAACTGATGTAGCTTTCTTCTTACCCTACAAGATTATATGTTCCCCATTGTCATCCAATCATTCAATAGCTTTGTCATATAATTCCACCTTAGTCTTGTCAAGATACAACCAATCCATACCCAAAATCATACTATATGATCCCAGTGGCAGTACACTCAAATGTGTTGAAGTAGGCATACCATTCAACTCGAATACAAAATCTCTTACCCAATTATGAACTCTCTTCTTTGTACCTATAGCCAGTTGCACTAACCAATATTTTTCATGCACTTCTTTATTCAAACCACACATATCCACTAGTTCATGACTAACATAGTTATAATTAGATCCAAGTTCAATCAAAATAGAAACAACTTGATCACAAAGCTTACCATCCATCTCAATAATAGATGTTTGGTGATCCTCCTGCATGTTATCCAATGTTGCATAGATCTGTGGAATGCTCTGCCCAACATCCCCAACTATTTGTGCTTCCTATGCACTGTAAATATTAGGCCTACCCCCATGATTCTGGGGAAAATCTATATTGATATGCTCCTTGCCACATATCCAACACAAAAATTGTCCCTTACCATCACTTGTATTTTTTTTCCCTCCATGTTGTGACCCATTAAACTTCTTGTAAGGTGCAACATTTTCTTTCTCTCCTACATTCTAAGGTCGTGTTATTTTTCAGCTTCCATTTACCTTTAGCTTTGTCTTTCCCTTTCCAAACTTGCTGATATTTTTTCTTATGATTTGATTGCTCATAACAGTGCTTCAATTTCCCAATGACCTCCTCAAGCGATCGAGGCTCATCATACTCAATCTGATCTCTAAATGCTAATGGAAATCCACTGACAAATCTCTGAAATTTGGATTTTTCATCCTTAAGATACAATATGTACCTCAACAACTCCAGGAACTTGGCCATTACTCCTCATATGTAATTGATCCCATCTTTAACTCATAGAATTCCTTGGCTTTGTTGTCAGAGCACCTCTCTAACAAATATTTCTTCTTGAAAAGTCTCTTGAACTCATGCCAACTCAACTCCTCTTACCTGATGTCTCTAACCCGCTTCACATCTTCCCACCATATGTTTGTTTTCCCTTTGAGGATGAAGATAGCTATTATGGCCTTCGTGTTCTCCGTGTAATCATGCATCTCAAAGAACTTCTTCATCCCAAGTAGTCATGCCTCTGCATCCTCTGACTTCTTCAAATCCCCATCAAAAGTAGGTGGCTTGTCTTTCTTGAACTCATCTGGAAAATATACCCTGTCACTCCTCCTGTAAGGATGATAATGACAATGATCTTGGTGTTGAAAATGGCAACAAGAAAATCCTGATTTAATTTTCCCTTGAATTAAATTAGGATAAAATTGTAATTTACATCACAAGACAACTTGTACGTGTTAACTAAGTTAATTTCATTTAGTTGGCTCAGTTAATTCAAATTGAGGGCCTAACTTGAGTCATGTAGAGTGGTTACTAAATTTTAGGAGCCTAGTGTGAGTTTAATTTGAGTTGTAGTAGTTTAATTCAGTTAAACTGAGTTAAAGTTGGTTAAACTAGTTCCAACTATTGGAGGAACTAGTAGGAGGTCTAGCAGTGGAGTACAGCTTCATTGTTTAACTATTTAACTGATAAATCAGCCATAATTAACTCATGTGTGCATGAAAGTTTAGTTACCCGGTTGATATTGGAGTTCAAGAGCAGTGTACTATCAATTGTATAATTTTCCAAGTTGTACAGGTGGTGCATGCAGTCAGATAAGGACCTATAGGGATTGTCCCTAATTAATAGGGAAATAATTCCCAAGGAAACATCACAAGGAAATAGGAGCTTAGAAGGTAGCAGAATTGGCTAAGTATTGGCCAAAGACAGCTTGTGAGGAAGTGAGATAGATTATACTTGTGCAAAGATTGTTCAGGCTTGAACAACCATTATATTTCTTCACTATTTTCTAACTAATGCAATACAAATAGGAAGGGGTTTTGAGCAGTTTCTTTCCCCTTAGATAAATCTCTGAGCATATGTGATTAAATATTTTCTCATGTTTATGTTGTTATTTCTCGATCGATTAATTATTTCCGCTAATGAGTACAGTAGATTAAAGTCATTTGTTTTAGAATATTACATAAGAAGTTTGAATCTACAAGCGATTTCTACATGGTAACAGAGCTAGAATCACAGTAGACAAGAGAATTTGAATTTTGTGTAGGAGGTTAAAATTACAATATCAGTGTTGTAGGTTTACTCCAGGACTGAGAATGTGACTTCCACCGGACTCAGGCTCAAGTATGCTTTGGAAGGAACAACAAATTTTGTGGCATGGAATATTTCTATGGAGGCGGTATTAGATGATAACAGGCTACTAAATTACATCAAGACATATGTAGTTAAATCCCCAACATTTGATTCCTAGGATCTAGCTCAGTCGAAGAAAGATGTAGCTAAAGCGAGGAGGATCATATTGGAGGGAGTTCGAGATCATATTGTCTTGAAACTCCATGGGAAATAAATTACATTCGTAATGTGGAAAACACTAACGGACTTGTTTGAGAACAATATTGACCACAGGAAGCTAGTGATGAGCCTCATCATTGGGTAATTATATGGGCCTTCATTCATATCCTAGCTTAATCAAGCCAACTTTTCTCACAACTTATTACATGTTTTTATTATATTTTGTTTATGAGATAAGTTAGAATTGGATATTATGCCTAGTGGACTAATATGCATTGGATGCAGGATTGAAGGAGAAAATCAAGAAATTTTGGCAAATACTAAGGTTAAAACTCGAATGGGACAAGGGAAAGGGATTGTAGGAGGTAAATCCTCCTCATTTACTTCTCCCCCATTTGAATATTCCTCCATCCATCACACCATCTCGGAGTGCAAGCAACCAAGCCATGAGGATTAGAAGGCAGCCGAGCAAGTGAGAGACAAAGAGCTAGTTTATCTCCAGTTTGGGAGCCGAGCCTCCACAATTTTAAGGAATTCACTGGGGATTTCAGTTGTATAAGTATAGAAGCCTAAAGCCTCATTAGTATTTGATTTTTTGGTTTTAAAACTCTAAGTTATTTTCAAGCTCCAGACTTGTGGAAGTTTTGTTGATGTAATTTTTTGTTTTGGTAATAAGAATGAGTTTTGTTTTGAGCCAACACTGAGTTAACTCAGAGGGCTAAAGCTCTTGGGTTAGGGCCCAACCCTAGCAGCCAAGGCTCCTCTTTCTTGTATCTGTATGTTTATATTAGTCTCATAGCTTCATTATTAATTTGCCTTTAGATGTATTTTCATTGCAAGTAGTGTAGATTGGATTGGTTGTTTATTAGTTTGCTTCCATTTGTGCCTTACTTCAGTAGTAGGTTAGTAGGGATAAAAGGAGTACCACAAGGCTATCAGTAGGTGTCTTGGCCTCATTTCCTCCCTTTGGGATCATGATTTGAGGAAGGGACCCTTATGCAGCCCCAAAAACACAGATTTCTATTTCTTGTATGAGCTTTAGAGTTTACTGTATTTAAGTTAGCATTTGATCAGTTTTGCAAAGTAGGATTTCATTACCATCTCTTCTATATTCATTCTTGTAGTAGATATCATCCATGCTTTCATTCCTTTCAGCAACTTTCCTCATGCATAATGTAGGCAGTTAGTTCATTAATTCTGCTTTTCTAGCTTACGAGAATGCTTCTTGTTTACATAGCTTTTTGGAAATTATACATGTTTTATGTAGAGAAGGTGCTTCAAGAGTAGACAAAGACTTCATAGCTAGTAACCACCTTCCACTTCATCCACCATAGTCATTCCTTGTTTTCACCATTGCCTTCACTAGTTTTCATCATTTTACATAGAAATTCTTCCAAGCACATTGAGCGAATCCAACCATCTTCTATCCTTGTTGTTGACTTTTGAGTGATCCTATACCTTTCCTCACTTCATTCCACCCATCTACCACCTTCCCTAAGCCTTCCATCACCTCCAACACCTCCCATTTTTCTCTCAACTGTATCCTGTAGGTTTCTAGTACATCCTATAGGTTTTCCTATAATGGCCTGTTTTGAGGCCAAATTGAGGGAAAACCTCTAGGAAGCCACCAAAGGTCACCCAAGGGTATCCCACACCATCCAAATATCTCCTAAACCTTCCAGCCATCCTCCAACATCCTTAATTCACCTACCACATCACCAAAAGAAATTAGTTTGCATACTTGATTTTGCATGAAAAGACAAAAAGAAAAAAACAAATTTATTTCAGTACCTTTACTTGCACATTAGTGATGTTTGATGTTGTTTACTTCCATGCTTAGATAGTAGCATTTGATTCATGTTAATTCAGAATTATTGCAAAGCATAGTTTCCTAGCAGTTAATTAGGAAATGGTGTGATTTAGCATTGAAGTTCGGTCCTTTTCATTATTGTAGTAGAGTAGCTCTCCCTTAGAGTAGATTTCCCTTTCTTCCATCAAGAAACCAAGCTTATTCTGACTCCATAGAAGTTTGTCTTGAAAACCCTAGTGGTCTCACACCATCTTAACAATGACAAAAGGCAGAACCATCACTTTTACTTGTGTATACAGCACTGTCACCTCCAAGTTTGTACGAACCTCGGGTTGATAAATTAAATTTGGTAGCCCAGGAGTTGCAGTATTCTTGTTGTAATACTAGTGCTCATCATTTTTTGGCACCATTACCAGTGTGGTGTCTGAGTAATATGTGATTACTGCTTCTTTCTTATATTTCTTGTCTTTAATATTCTGCCATTAGTTTATTTCTGTAAAAGTAATTTAGTTGCTTCCTTTTTCATTCTACATTTTCTGCTTTCCTTTCCATTTTGCAAGAAAGATTTCAATTCAGCAAGTAGTTTTTCATTCAGTCAGTAGTTTTCATTTAATCAGCAATTTCGATTCTTGCAAAGTACTTTCCAAGTTTGAAAAAAAATGCAAAACCAAACCAAAAACATTTCCTTTCATGCCTCATAGGAATAGGGATAACTTCGTGAAATTTTTGCCAAATACCCCCACTGCATCAAACAACCAACCTTCCCTCTTCTTCGGTGGCTATGAACTAGAGGAACCCTTAGGTGAGCAACCTAGCATATTTGAAGAGCTTACAGGGGAAGAAGAAGAAGAAGAACCCATTCCTACTAAAGCAATGGCTGAAAACAGAAATGACAGAGGGAATAGAGAGAGAGTCGAGGGTGCCTTCCCCATTAGGGAAACCAATGGAGACACTAAGATGAAAAATATAAGTCCCTTTGCCCTACCTCATTTCCATTGCTTGACCACAAAAGACCCCGACACATTCCTATTTGAGTTTGATGTTATATGTCGAACCTATGACTATACAGATGATGAGCATAAGTTAAAACTATTTCCATCTACCCTCAAGGATGTAGCATTGTGTTGGTTCATGGGTTTACCTGGGGATAGCATCACAACTTGGGCTCAGATGCAACAAGCCTTTAACAACAAGTATTGATACTATTGTAGGTCAAAGGATACTAAAGAGGAAATTTTTAGGATGACCATAGGCAATGATGAATCCCTAGAGGATTATGAAGAAAGATTCCAGCTTAGTTACAAAAGGGCCAGGTGCACACTTGACCCTAAGTCACTAAAGTTGGTCCTGCTTAGGGGAGTAAGGGAAGATCTTCTAGATACCCTACACTTGTTAGCAGGAGGAGATATCTACCAATTACCCTATGAGGATATCAAGACTGTCTTTAGAAACCATTCTAGGGAAGCTAGGAAAAAGGGTAGGGGTAGTCAACCTATGGCCAGTACATCCTCTTCCAACTCATCCATCAAGGGTGAAATTGGAAACATGCTGGAAGATTTCAAGAGTGAGATGTTGCAAACCCTTTCCTTACAAATTGACACTATGCACATTAATAGAAAGCATGAGGAAGCAAAGAGAGCCTTGGCCATTTTTTGTCCTAGATGCACCAGGAGGCACCCTAGGAATGAAGGTCCATTAAATTCTATTGAAATTTGCTCAGCTTATGAAGAAAACCACTCCACAGGAAAGTGCCCTTCTTTGCCTAGACTCAAAGTTGTATATCAAGGAGTTTAAGGGGTCACTGAGTAGCTCTGCTACATAAACCAAAGGATACCTCATGGGCCTAGACTATACAAACATGGCATGCAAGGGTCATCCCATGCATATTAAAACCCCAACCAGACCACATCCATACCTTCTTGGGGACCCCCTGCTCATCCTTCCTGGTCTACACCTCCTCCTTGGTTCTTTGCATCTCAGTATCACTCCCAACCAGCCAGCCAGTCATTTCAACCATATGCTCTACCACAACCTTAGTGGAACGCACCACCCCAGAGGTGGAGGCCCCAATACAACAATGTTCCAGCTCTATTGCCTCCACCACCTGCCCAACCACATCTGTTACACTCGGCTCCACCCAAATAGCCCTAGATGCCTGCCCAACCAAATCTAAACCCAAAAAACAGACAGGCTCAGCAAGTATACAGTGGAGAGACATCATATCCAGCTTATGTTGTGGAAATCCAGGAGATTAACCTGAGATCTAGGAGAGTTCTCCCGAATAACCAACCTCCACCTCCACCTAGGGAGGTTGAGGAAGAAAGAGAGGAAATCATTCTTAAAGTAAATCCACCCTTTCCTGAGAGATTAACCCAACCACTCCAGCCTACCCCAGAAGAGACTGAACTTCTAGGAGAATTGAAAAATCTATGTGTAAAGATTCCACTTCTCCAAGCAATAAAAGATGTGCCTATTTACAATAAGTTGATTAAGGAGAAGTTATTCAAGCATCTAGGGAGGAGAATAAGAGATTCCCCTACCATTAATGTCATTGGACAGTTGTCCGACTTAATGTTGGGGCAAGTAATCTGTCCAAAGTATTTGGACCCTGGAAGCCCTGTAGTAGATGTGCACATCAATGGCACCATTGTCCCACACACTTTGATCGATCTTGGGGCTACCATTAATGTGATGACCAAGGACACCATGCTCAAGCTCAACCTCCAAGGTTCATTGAGGAAGACAACAACAGTTCTGCAACTGGCATATCACTCCACAGTGACCCCTGAGGGGATTGTGGAGGATGTGATGGTCTCCATTGACTCTTGGGAGTACCCTACAGATTTCCTAGTTCTCCAGCCTAAGGCTAACCTTACTGGTTACCCTCTCATCCTTGGGAGACCCTGGTTGGCCACTATCGATGCTTACATCAGCTACAGAGCTAGGAATATGACCATCAAGAATGGGCATATGTCCAAGAAGTTAGTCCTATACCCTCCTGCTCAGCCATCTCTAGAGCATGATTTACCTTTATGGCTGGAAGAGGAGGAAGAAGATGAAGTTTATTCTGAACTTTATACTCTAGAAGCAACCATGGGAGGAGAACAACAAAATGAAGATGATTTGATTGAACACCTACTCCAAAGTCCAACTCCTAGTACATTGTCCTTAGAAGATGTAGTAAATGAAAATCATAAAAATCATCCAATTGACCTATGCTTGGCCAATTCCAACCCTCTCCATGTCAAAGCCATAGAATTCGGCCCTGAGAGAACCTTGAAAAGTAATCCATCTCTTTCTGCTCTCCAAGAAGATAAGTTATGCAACATGCTAAAGGAACATCTAGATTCCTTCACTTGGAGTTACAAATAAATGAAGGGAGTGCACCCCTCAGTGTGTACTCACCATATATACATCAAAGAAGGTTGTAAGCCAGTCTGGCATCCCCAAAGCAGGATGATTCCAACTCTTAAAGATATAGTCAAAGAATAACTGCAAAAACTGCTAGATGCAGGATTCAGTTACCCTATCTCCGAAAGTGAGTGGGTATATCCTTTGGTGTTAGTTCCAAATAAAAATGGAAAGTGGAGGATTTGTGTTGATTACAAGGAGTTGAACAAAGCCACAAAGAAGGACCATTTTCCTCTACATTTCATTGACCAGGTGCTAGATGGCCTAGCAAGGAAAAAGTTTTTCTCTTTCCTAGATGGATTCAGCGGGTACAACCAAATCCAGATCAGCCCGAAAGACCAAGATAAAACCACCTTCACTTGTCCTTGGGGTACTTTTTCCTATAGGGTCCTTCCTTTTGGCCTATGTAATGCTCCTGCCACTTTCCAGAGAGTAGTCCTGAGTATTTTTACCGAGTTAGTCCATGATGCAGTAGAAATTTATATGGATGATTTTACACCTTATGGTTGTGATTTTCAAGAGGCTATGTCCAACCTAGGAAAAGTAATGCACAAATGCATTGAAATGAACCTATCTCTTAGTCCCAAAAAATGTGAATTCTTGATGACTGCAGGGACCATGCTAGGTCATTCAATATCTCAGCAAGGACTGTAGGTGAACCTAAACAAAATAGCTATCATCCAAAGGGTCCCACCTCCTCAAAAGTAGAGAGATGCCATAAGTTTCCTAGGGTTAGATGGATACTACCAAAGGTTCATAAAGGACTTCAGCAAGTTGGCATCTCCTTTGCTTGGTTTGTTGGCCAAGGACTCTGAGTTTATATGGTCAAAAAGTTGTCGAGAGACCTTAAACACCATAAAGAACAAGTTAACCACTGCACTGATTCTCCGAGGCCTAAATTGGGCCCTTCCTTTTCATATTCTTGTTGATGCCTCACACAAAGCCATAGGAGAAGCTCTAGGTCAGGTAGATGAAAATTTTCTTTATGTTATCTACTTTATTAGTAAGAATTTGTCAAAGGCTGAGCTGAACTACACAGTGACCGAAAATGAGCTCATGGTTGTTGTGCATTCATTGAACAACTTTAGGCATTATATTATAGGCTATCAAACATTTGTGCATACTGACCATGTCGCAATCAAATATTTAATGAATAACCCATATGTGAATGCTTGGATTATAAGATGGTTACTTTTATTACAGCAGTTTGATCTAACTATTATTGATCAGCCTAGTAAGGAAAATGTTGTTGTAGACTTTTTGTCCAGATTAAATTTGCTTGTAGGTGAAGAGGGAATGGTTGATGACCAATTACCGGAGGAGCGCTTATTTTCTATTTCAGTTCTCTCTCCATGGTTTGTTTATATAGCAAACTATTTGGTATCTGCACAATTCCCACCGAACTTGTCCTCCAAAGAGAAAAGCAAGATAGTAAGGAAGAGCGCCCCCTTCACTTGGATTGGGGGCAATCTCTTCAAACTTGGCCCAGATCAAATCTTGAGAAGGTGTGTCAGGGAGGAGGAAGTCTTTGACATCCTTCTGAACTGTCATGCTGGGCCTTGTGGAGGTCACTTTATAGCAAAGAGGACAACATTCAAAGTGTTGCAATCAGGCTATTATTGGTGCACTCTTCATCAGGATGTGAAAAGATATACTAGTCAGTGTGATTGGTTCCAAAGGATGGGAAGGCCTACTCCAAGAGATGAAATGCCTTTGCAGCCTCAAGTGACTTTCAAGCCATTTGACAAGTGGGGCATGGACTTCATTGGACCTATTGACCCTCCTTCCAAGCAAAAATAGTACATCATTGTGTGCACTGACTATCTAACTAAGTGGGCTAAAACCAAGGAAATTAAGGTAGCAACAGAAGAGAAGGTAGTTGAGTTCCTAAGAGAGAATGTATTTTTAAAATTTGGGTACCCTAGAGAGCTGGTCACAGACCAAGGCAGCCAGTTTACCTCAAACATGATTGAAGACTTGCTCAGCCAGCACAAGATCAAGCATAGAACTTCCATTCCCTATCATCCTCAAGCTAATGGGAAAGTGGAGGTGACCAATAGAATGTTGGAGGGAATCTTGACCAAAGTGGTAAGCAGCAACAGGAAGGAATGGGAAAATAGACTAGTTGAGGCCACCTGGGCCTATAATACCACCTGGAAGACCACCACTGGATTCACACCCTATGATCTGGTCTATGGGAAAGAGGCCTTGTTGTCCATTGAATTCGAGTATAACACATTAAGGATGGCAGCCCAACTAGATCTAGATCTCAGCAGTGCACAAAAAGAGAGATTTCTCCAGTTGAATGGTTAGATGAGTTCAAAATGCAGGCCCTCCTACATATAGAGTTAATTCAACTTCAAAGGAAGATCTGGCATGATAAGAACATCAAGGAAAAGCAATTTCAAGAAGGTGATTGGGATTTTTTATATGATTCTAGGTATAAAGACTTCAAGGGTAAGTTAAGGACAATATGGCTAGGACCTTATGTTGTAGAAAGATACCATGATAATGGTTTAGTATAGATCAGAACCACATATGAAGAGGCCATTCTTGTACTTGTTAATGGACACTGATTGAAAATTTATAAGAGACCATTGTCAAAACAAGAGTTCATTGATGGTATCAATAAAATAGTGATGGTAATGGAGCAAGTTTCAGATCCTACCTCATCAAATCACTGAGAAGAAAAAAATTAATAGAATAAGGACTCAGGTGAAAACCTCCATGAGGCGCCTGAGTCCCACTATCGGGTTGAAAACCTCTTGGGGCAGCCCAATGGTGTCAATAAAAAATGAGAATAAAAAGATCCCTGGGTGAAAACCTCTCTTGAGGTGCCCAGGGCAAACAGCTAGGATGAAAACCTCTCAGAGGCAGTCTAGTTATTTTCAAAAAAAAAAAAGGAGGAAAAGTGAAAAATCATGAAAATTTCTATTTTGCAAGTCAACAAGAAGTACGACTAGAGAGAAAAGAAGGATCACAAAGAGACCTATTTCACTCACATTTTTATTTTTCCAGTAATTGTCATTCATCACTCCACCATTTCTTTCATTTTTTCCACTCCTTTCCTTCAATTTACAAGGGGACTGTGTTTTCTATAGGATCCCTTGTAAACCTATAGGATCCCTTGAAAACCTACAGGATGATCCTGTAGGAATTACAGTGACCCAAAAATCCTACAGGAAACGACCCTAAGGGAAAAAATGACCTACTATGTCAATAAAATAGCACCCCTACATCATCATTCCATGACCATACCTATGTCCACCTTCATCACCCCTACATTCACCCAAAAAAAAAATCAGTTTCAAAAAAAAAATCACAGTCTTCGATAAAATAAGGAAACAGAGAGAAATAGGGAGCATCACCTGAGTATTCCTCATTCTCCACACTCCTAGTCTCCCTCTCCATCCATGTCACCATCCTCAAAATCCCAGCAAAGTATATGATTAAGAGTTCTGAGGGAGAAGCAACTACAGGACATCCTGTAGGAAATCCTGTAGCAGCCTATCCCACAAAATACAAATCATGAGAATAGCAAGCTTCAAGCATGATGATCCAAGAGCATAAGGAACTCCAAAGTAGCAGCAACACCATCATCTTCAACACTAGGTACCTACACCACAAAATAATCATCAGAGAACAACAAAAAAGGGAAGAAAAATAGCATGCAGCCAATACACATAGCAAGCACCTCTGGTCTTCAACATCTGCACCACAGGTAAGTATCCCACTCACTCTCTCATGTGCATAATGTAGTCAAAAGATGTAAAGGTTATGATTAAGTTGGTTTATAAGCGAAAGGTGGCCAGTTAACTTGGCCACCTTCAATCAGTCAACAAAGACAAAACAATTTGTCCTCTCACACGTGGCAGTAGTCAACTCAAAAACAGAAAGGAGAAGTACAAAAGTAGTAAGGCTATGGAAGCATGAAGTGGGAATTTATTATGAGGAGTGGGGAATGATGAGGTGGTAGTGGGGACCAATGGTCCAAAAATGGAAACCGTACCTCAGCTACCAGCACACCACCTCACCCCAAATGACCATAAGAGGAAATAATCGTCATCCCCATGCATTCATGCATTCATTTCCTTGAGGCTCTCTCTCACAAGTCACTCTCATACCCAGGAAACCTACAGAAAGGAAGACTCCATCATTTTTTTTGCACAGGAATTCCTACAGGATTGCACACAGGATTCCTACAGGATACATAGAGACAGTCTACAGGATAGGCCGAGAGGATTTTCAAAGGGGAAAACACAGGGGTTGGCCACATCAAACACTATGAAGAGGTAGGCTCTGTAATTACATCCCTCTTTCCAAGTAAATTGAACAAAAAATCCTCTAGTTTGAGTGAATTTGGCAGTTGTGCAAGAGAATTGTCCACATAGTCATTTTAGTTTTTTACTTCTGCATTTGAAAATTGTATCAACCATCTCATCTCCTCAAACTTCACCAACCAAGATGACAGGAGGGTTTAATAGAAGGGAGCCCATTAACACTGTGAGAATCCAACAACACTCTCAGGTGATAGAAATCTTCACAAGGCATAATTGGATGGGGTATTTTGAAAAATTAAGGAGGTATGATGATGATGTGGCCCGAGATTTTTCTCTCTGCCTCCTTCCACTTACCAGATTCCATGCCATTGTTGTGGTAAGAGGCCTCTCCATAGATCTCACCCCTAAACTCATCAACAGAGTTACCGCACTTCCCCTAGGAGTACCATGGAGGAAGGAAGACAAAGGAGATAGCCAAATTGCCAAAAGGAAATTATTTTTAGAAGGTGAGGAACCCATTGAGGACAAAAATGGAGTAAGGAGAGCAAGTCTTCCATATCCCTAGAATGAGGTGAGCTACCAACTTATCAAATACATATCATGTGAGGGTAGGTATAGTGTGGTTTGTGGCTATCATTTTAGGCTTCTTAAAGAGTTGATATTTGGAGCAAAAACACCCCCTCACCACAAGCTCAGCATACCATACTTATTTTTGCAATCACTGATAAACACAAGCATCAATTTGCAAGAATCCCAACAGTTATCTCACAATGGTTTAATTAGAATCCTCATAGAATATTCCCTCCAAAACCTCAGAATTCCTATACAATGGTCAGTTTTCAGAGACATGCAGGCAAAGGAGGACATCAAAGCTCTCACATATGATGTTAGTCCTATTGTCGGTGGAAAGGATGAGGAAGAGACTAAAGCAAAGGAAGAAGAAGTAGAGAAGGAAGAAGAAGATGCAGAAGGAGATGAAGTTGAGATGGATGAAGAAGAAGATGAAACAGAAGAAAATGAAGATGAGATGGATGAAGAAGAAGATGAAACAGAAGAAAATGAGGAATATGAAAAAGAAAAGGAGAAAGAGAAGGAGGATGTTAAGGAGGAAACTGATAAAGAAAATGAGGATCTACAAGAGGAAGAACAAAAGAAAGACATAGGTGAAGAAAGCAATGGGAAAGAGGGGGTAGAAGACAAGGAGGAGTCACCTAGGGTGTCTCCATAACCCACTGAGAGAGAGGCAGCAGCTTCCCTCACTGCTCTTAGCACCCCCATCAAGAAAAAAGGCAAAAGACAGAGGCAGACCCCCTTATATTTCAAGACAATGAAATTCACAATAATAAGGCAAGGGAAACCCCAAACACCAACCAAAATTCCCATTGTGATTGAGGACTCACTTAAAAAATATGAGAAAATTCCTTCTCCTAAGTCTCCTATCACCTATGTGAGAAGGCCTATGACTAGATCCACCTCCTCCAAGGGAAAAGCAATCCTACAAGATACACAGCAGGATCTATAGGAAGCAAAAGTAGTCCTACAAGATACTCTGTTGAACCTACAGGAGACACAAAAATTGGAAAAGGAGGGAGGCCAATAGAAACAAAAGAAGAGGACCCAGAGTCAAAATAACCTAGCCCCCAACCTAACCTTGACTCGTACTATAGGTTTATTGAAGGAGGTAGGGTCAGTCCTCAAAAATTTGCTATTCCACTGTTCTTCGAGCTTGAGAAGGAGAGAGCCAGAACTCATTGATGGATGCAGATTTCCAAATACAAGGGGGTGGAAGACATTGGGCACAAGGAGGAGAAGCTTAAGGGGATGGGCAGATAGCTAAGTAGCTTGAGAGATAGAGAGCCCATAATGAAAAATCAACTAGAAATAGAAAATGCATGGTTGAGAGGACAGCTACAAGAAAGAGAGAATCAATTGGAACAGTGGTTTCAGTTCCAAATCAAGACCCTAGCACAAAGAGGCACCATGCCATTTCAGGACTACAGGTAGTTCATTGATCTTTGTGATCATAGCACACTAAGATATAGGGCCAAGATGTTTGAGTTTTATTTTCACAACATGACCTTAACAGACATGAATGTATGGGACCCTAATGCCAACCTAGGAGATTTAAAGTTGATGGCTTTGGCATCATGGATGAACCATGAGGAATCAAGGGTTGTAGAGATGAAGAAGATATTGGCAAGAGAACAAACTAAACCTCTTATGATCAGAGCTGAACAATCAGATCCCATGGCCCTCATCAGTACCCATAATTTGATTGCAAATGATCCTCAGCTTGCACCCAGGTATCTTGTTGCCCAAGAGCAAGAAATTTCACATTTTGAGGACATGTTCAGGTTGTTAGGGGATGATAGAATACATGCTTTCCTGAGGAGATGGAACACATTTCCATACAACTTAAAGATAAGAGAGTACCACTCTCCTCAAAGATTGAGAGAAGCACTAAATGTAGGTTTTAACCCCGTACAGAAATTATCTACATACGAATTCTAAAACACAGAAAATAAACAATGCCAGAGCATAACACATAAAACACATATACACAGATAATTTCCCCTGGATCCCAAAACTGGGACTACCAACTTGATTTTTCAATATTTTCCTTTCAATGTTACAATACATATTTATACATGTCGAAGCATCCAATAACATGGAACGAAAACCATCGCGTCTAAAACCATGGACCGAAAACCATCGCATCCATAACCATGTGCGAAAAAAATGCACAAAACCATAGGTAGGTCTGCCCAACCTAATATAGGGTCTAATCTGCACCCCTCAAACCCCCTGTGACTCCCCCCGCTACGCAATCGACGCAACAAAGGGGGGGCTCTGCGCCCCTTCTAACCCCCTAGTTAACTATGTGGGCTAGTCGTGGAAAGAATATGACACAACCCGACATTCTCCCACTTCTTGTTTTCTTTCCACAAGGAGCCACAAGAAAGCTTAATCATTTATCCAGCCCTGTAATGCCCATTGTTTCTCTACACCAAGAGAACTTCTCAGAGCTCACATATTTTGTCAATGCATTTGTAGTATTCTTCAAAGTGTCCACCTTTACCAGCAACACCTTTTTGTCTTCTATCATATCCCTCACAAGTGATATTGAACATCAATGTGCTTTGTCTTTGAATGGTAAGCAGGGTTCTTTGCCAAGAAAATTGCACTTTGGCTGTCACAGTCTATCCTTATAGCTCCTTGTACTAACCCCATACTTAAACACAATCTCTGCAACCAAACTTATTCCTTGCTTGCATGAGTGGTTGCCATGTATTCTGCATTTGTAGTTGATAGTGCCACTACAGATTATTTCTTACTCATCCAACTGACTGCACCTCCAAATAGGTTAAACACATACCCACTTGTAGATCTTCTCTGATCCAGATCTCCAGCCTAGTCTGCATCAACAAAGCCATGTATATCCAAAACTCTGTCCAATCCTGGTCTTCCTTGATAGCACAAACCATAATCACTAGTGCCACGCAAATACCTGAAAACCCGCTTCACTGTTGTCCAATGCTCCTTCCCTAGTTTTGACATAAACCTGCTCAATACTCCCACTACATGTGGAATGTCTAATCTAATACAAACCATCACATACATCAGTCTACCGACTACACTTGTATATGGAACACGGGACATATCCTCTTCCTCTTATTATGTCTTGGGACACTATTCAGCAGATAACTTTACACCTACAGGAATAGGAACCTTCACCGATTTACTATTCTGCATAGTAAACCTATGCAATATTGTCTCGACATACTTCCTATGGTTTAACTAGAGCTTCCTCTTTGTCTGATCTCTTTTAATTTCCATGCCCAAAATATAGTTTGCAGCACCAAGATCTTTCATGTCTAATTTGGAGGACAATTGCGTCTTCAAATCCTGGATAATTTCTTTATTGTTTCCAACTAGCAACATATCATCCACATACAAGACCAGATAAATAACACGGTCACCAATTAATTTAAAATACGCAGAGTGATCTGCTTTGCTTCTGGTGAAACCAAGTCCCCGTATAAATGTATCAAATTTCCGATACCACATCCTTCGTGACTGTTTTAACCCATACAGAGACTTCTTTAACCTGCATACCAATTCTTTCTTACCCTTCACTGCAAAGCCTTCAAGTTGCTTCATGTAGATCTCCTCTTCCAGATCCCTGTGAATAAATGTTGTCTTCACATCCATCTGTTCTACCTCAAAATCAAAAGCAGCAACAACAGATAAAAGTAATCTAATAGAAGTTACCTTGGCAACAAGAGAAAAAATATCACCAAAATCAATTCCCGTCACCTAGGAATAATATTTTGCTACCAACCAAGCTTTTTATTTCTCCACCTTTCCTTCTGCATTTGTCTTCTTCTTGAACACCCATTTGCTGCCAATGGGTTTCCTTCCAGCCGGAAACTCCACTAGATCCCAGGCCTCATTTTTGTGCAAAGATGCCATTTCATCAACCATGGACTCTTGCCAGAGTTCTCCATCCTCTGAATCTATTGCTTCCTTCATAGTTTTGGGATCATCATCAGTAATAGATAAAGAAAAATTTGAACAGAAAGCAGATGGACTATACCTTTCTGGCTTCCTTCTTTCTCGAACTGATCTTCTCACACCCGGAGTTTGTGGCTCTTCATCTTCTGATTCCTCCTCTGTTGTAGAGTCTGATTCTTCCTCCTTTATCTCAAACTCTATCTTCTCAGGTTCCTTTGGTTGGACTTCATGTTTAATAACATCTTTCACCTCTCTGAACATCACATCTCGGTTGTACACAACCTTCCTTGTTACTGGGTTCCAAAGCTTATAACCCTTCAAACCATCCTTATACCCAATAAAGATGCACTTTTCAGATTTACTATCCAACTTGGTTCGTTTCTCCTTTGGAACATGTACATATGCATCACATCCAAATACCCTCAGATGTGAAAGAGAGGATTTCTTACCAGTCCATACCTCTTGTGGAGTCTTATCCTCCAACGTTGATGAAGGTGATCTGTTGACCAGGTAACATGTCTCCACCGCTTCTTCCCAGAATTCTTGTCCTAACCCGGCACCACTGAGCATGCTTCTTTCCCTTTCCATCAATGTCTTGTTCATTCTTTCTGCAACTCCATTTTGCTGAGGTGTATATGGAGTAGTCTTCTACCTTGCTATACCACACTTCTTACAAAATTCTTCAAATTCCTTATTGCGAAACTCTCCACCGTTATCTATCCTCAACACCTTTATCTTCTTCTCTGTCTGGTTTTCCACCAGAGCCTTAAATTCTTTAAACCTGTCAAAGACTTTAAATTTCTTCTTAACAAAATATATCCATGTATTCCTTGAGAAGTCATCTATAAATGATACATAGTACACAAACTTACCCAGTGATGGAACCTTCACTGGTCCAAACACATCACTGTGCACAAGTTCTAATATATGTTTCGCCCTCTTACCACCAGAGGGGAGACTCACCCGATTCTACTTCCCATATACACAATTTTCACAGAAATCAAAATCCAGAGAGCTATTACTCATACCTTCTACCATACCTTTACCATGAAGTATTCGAAGGCCCTTCTCTCCAATATGTCTAAGCCTTTGATGCCACAGCATGTTCTTCTCTCCATAGACCACTAGATTTTCTCCTCCACTTTCAGGAACCACGTAACTGTTGCACCCATCAACAACAGTGCTACCTTGTAGCTTGTACAAAGTTCCAATCCGAACTCCTCGTATCAATACCAGTGCTCCCCGAACCATCTTGCAGGTATCCTTCTCGAACACTGTTTTTACACCTGCAACATCCAGCTTGCTTAGAGAAATCAAATTTCTGTCCAATGCAGGAATATGTAGAACACCCAGAAGTGTTCTAACCCTTCCACCTTGCAACTTCAACTTTACTTTTCTTCGACCAATGATTCTAGCCTTCCTATCATACCCTAAGAAGACATCACCACCATCGTATTTATCATACTTGCCTAACCAATCTCTATGGGGAGTGAAGTGAAAAGATGCACCTGAGTCAATCAACCATGCCTCATGATCTACATGTGTACTTGAAGAAGCCAAGTACACATCCCCACATTCATCTGAGGTGGTTTTCGCCTCTGTAGAAGGAGCATCATCAGATCCCTTTCCTTTGTCAAGAGCTTCATATTTACAGTCCCTTTTATAGTGCCCTTCCTTTCCGCATTTCCAACACACCACCTTTACAGGTTTTCCTGAAGATTTAGATCTCCCTCTAGATTTAGATCTCCCACTCGATGACTTATTTTTGTTTCTGTTCTGGGACCATCCTCGTACAGACAAGGCATCACCATTCTAGCTCTCCATATTTTTCTGTATCATCTCCTCCGCCAGCAAGGATGAGACTATTTCATCAAACTGCAAGGCAGTTACATTGCTACCTATTGCAATAACTAGACTATCCCACGAATCTGGTAGAGAACATAACAAACTAATGCACTTATCTTCATCTGAAATTTTGATATCAACAGATGATAACTGACTTACCATAGTATTAAAGTTATTCAGATGCTTTGTCACCGAGTCTCCATCTTTCATCCTCAAGTTATACAGCTTTTTTCGTAGGAACAGTTTATTCATTAGAGACTTAGATTGGTACAAAGTCCCTAACTTGTCCCACAAAGACTTCACCATAGCTTCCCTTGATACATTCAGCAATACTGAATCTAAGACACACAATCGTATTGTGCTCTTTGCCTTCCGATCCAACTTCTTCCATTATTCATCAGACACTCCCATTGGTTTAGTACCTGGATCTACCGCAATCCACTAATCTTTATCCACCAACAGATCCTCCATCTTGAGTTTCCACAACTCAAAACTCTGACCATTAAATTTATTGATCTCTATCTTTCCACTGCTCGCCATCTTCTTTCACCACCAGAATCGATCTTGCAAATCTCCCACTGAACAGGGTATACCACAGGCCCGAGTGAAATCCCTCAGCAAAAAAGGCGTCCCCTTGAAGCCAAAATAGCTCTGATACCAAATGTAGGTTCTAACCCCATACAGAAATTACTTTCATACGAATTCTAAAACATAGAAAATAAACAATGCGATAGCATAACACATAAAACACATATACACAGAGATTTTACCCTGGATCCCAAAACTGGGACTACCAACTTGATTTTTCATTATTTTCCTTTCAATGTTACAATACATATTTATACGTGTCGAAGCACCAAATACCATGGATCGAAAACCATCGCGTCCAAAACCATGGACCGAAAACCATCGCGTCCAAAACCATGGACCGAAAACCATCGCGTCCAAAACCATCTGCAAAAAACATGCACAAAACCATAGGTAGGTCCACCCAACCTAATATAGGGTCCAAAACCAAAATTTTCTGGGGCGCTGCCCCGGACCCCATAGAGTGGGGTTACCCGCACCCCTCAAACCCCCTGTGACTCCCCCCCGCTACGCAATCGGCACAACGAAGGGGGGGCTTCGCCCCCCTTTTAACCCCCCGGTTAACTACATGGGCTAGTCGTGGAAAGAATATAACACAACCCAACTCTAAACAAGACACCCATGTACAAGCAATCTATGCAAAGGCTGAAAGTCAATTGGATTGGCTTGAAACTCAATCCACCACTACTCTTAGGAATGCTAGAAGGAAGGAAGGAAGATGAAAAAAAGAGGTAGTGGGAGGAGGTAGAAAAGAAAGCAAACTTCTATGAACAAGAAGAGGACATGACATCAGAGGCATGGGATGTCAGGGAGGCCATTAGAGCTATGAAGGATATGGATATTGATTGAGTTGCTCAGAGGATGAGCAACACTTTCAGTAGGGGGGTGATGATGAGCCTCATCATTGGGTAATTATATGGGCCTTAATTCACCTCCTAACTTAGTCAAACCAAATATTCTCACAACTTATTACATGTTTTTTATTAGATTTTGTTTATGATATGAGTTAGAGTTGGATATTATGCCTACTGGACTAATATGCATTGAATGCAACATTGAAGGAGAAAATCAAGAAATTTTGGCAAATACTAAGGTTAAAACTCCAATGGGATAAGGGAGAGGGATTGTAGGAGGTAAATCCTCCTCATTTACTTCTCCCCAATTCGAATATTCCTCCATCCATCACACCAGCTCGGAGTGCAAGCAGCCAAGCCATGAGGATTAGAAGGCAGCTGAGCAAGTGAGAAACAAAGAGATAGTTTATCTCGAGTTTGGGAGTCGAGCCTCCCTAATTTTAAGGAATTCATTGAGGAATTCAGTTGTATAAGTATAGAGGCCTAGAGCCTCATTAGGATTCAATTTTTTGGTTGTAAAACTCTAAGTTATTTTCGAGCTCCATACTTGTGGAAGTTTTTTTGATGTAATTTTTTGTTTTGGTAATAAGAATGAGTTTTGTTTTGAGCCAACACTGAGTTAACTCATAGGGATGAAGATCTTGGGTTAGGGACCAACCCTAGTAGCTAAGGCTCCTCTTTCTTGTATCTATATGTTTAGATTAGTCTCATAGATTCATTATTAATTTGCCTTTAGATGTATTTTCATTGCAAGTAGTGTAGATTGGATTGGTTGTTTATTAGTTTGATTCCATTTGTGCCTTACTATAGTACTAGGTTAGCAGGGATAAAAGGAGTACCACAAGGCTTTCAGTAGGTGTCTTGGCCTCATTTCCTCCCTTTGGGATCATGATTTGAGGAGGGGGCCCTTATGCAGCCCCAAAAATGCAGATTTATATTTCTTGTATGAGATTTAGAGTTTACTGTATTTAAGTTAGCATTTGATCAGTTTTGCAAAATAGTATTTCATTTCCATCTCTTCTATCTTCATTCTTGCAGTAAATCTCATCCATGCTTTAATTCCTTTCCGCAACTTTCCTCATGCATAATGTAGGCAGCTAGTTCATTACGAGAATGCTTCTTATTTACATAGCGTTTTGGAAATTATACATGTTTTATGTAGAGCAAGTGCTTCAAGAGTAGAAAAAAACTTCATAGCCAACAACCACCTTCCACTTCATCCACCATAGTCATTCCTTGTTTTCACCATTGCCTTCACTAGTTTTTATCATTTTACATAAAAATTCTTCCAAGCACATTGAGTGAATCCAACCATATTCTATCCTTGTTGTTGAATTCTGAGTGATCCTAGACCTTTCCTCACTTCATTCCACCCATCTTTCGCCTTCCCTAAGCCTTCCATCACCTCCAACACCTCCCATTTTTCTCTCAAATGTATCCTATAGGTTTACAGGGAATCCTATAGGTTTCCAGTACATCCTGTAGGTTTTCCTGTAATGGCCTATTTTGAGGCCAAATTGAGGGAAAACCTATAGGAAGCCACCAAAAGTCACCCAAGTGTATCCCACACCATACAACCATCTCCTAACCCTTCCAGCCATCCTCCAACATCCTTAATTCACTTGCCACATCACCAAAAGAAATTAGTTTGTGTTAGCGCTCAAATCTGCCTCAGGCTAAGGAAGGCAAAACTCGAGGCCACATCAAACCACGCTCAGCCTCGTAGCTAGCCCTACGAGGACAGGAGAGGGCTCTCTCTGGGTCTATCTCGGAAAAATATCTTCAAAGGAGCTGAGATGACCAATAGTGAATGCTCTCTCCAGTCAATCTCGAGAAAATGAGCAATAGGATGCGAAATGACTTCAAACTGAAACTGATTTTAGGCTAGTAAATTGATAGAAAGGGGTTTTTTGATAAATGATAGGGTTTTCTAGGCTGCATGGGGCAAAGACAGCAAGAGCAGAGATTTAATCAAAGGCACAGATTATTTCATAAGGCGAGGTAGGAGTGAAGTTTAACAATTAACTTTGAAATAATATGGGATGAAAAGACTGTTTAAAGAGCTAAAAAGGGCATTAATCAATGAGTCCTTTACAAACAGAAGACAATTACACAAATACTGAAACACTCTTTCGAGGCAGAGCAAATAAATTGGGTTCTACCTCCCTCACTATAAATCATTCAGTTGGAAATGATAATGAATGAAACTACGAAACATTACAAAGACATATGAAACAGAAGAAAAACATATGCTAAACTTTCACCCCACAAGAATCTTACAAATCAGAGCTGTGCCATTTAATTCTTTTCTTTGTCATTAACTGTACAATAAAAACTCTATATTTCTCCTCCACCAGCTCTCAGAATTCCCTCCTTTTACTGTTTCAACTGAAATGATAAAAATAGTAAAAGAGCCACTCCTCGGTTCTAAAGAACAGCGTTACATTTTCATTCGAGACTTTCTGTGACCAATACAAAAGTGTGAAGTTGTAGTGTGAACCTTCCAAATCATAACTGAAGACAAAGATAAGCAATCTGTCCCTATTTTTCTGCTCAGGTTGGTAATCTGCGTTTAATTTGGGTTTGACTTTAATTTGCCTTTGAATAAGAACTAATCTTTAATAAAAATAGCGCAATATCTTCTCCAATATCAGCGCATACATATCCATTTATTTGTGGGAAAAGCTCATGCCATTCATAATTGCCAATACTCATCCGCATGATCACCTTTGGTTGCCTAACCAGCGGTCTTAGCTTTATGCAGTAACTAAAGCACGAATCCAAAGAAGTAGAATCGAAAACATCGCGTACAGGCAAGGTTGTTGCCACCATGTCACAAATGCGCCAGTTTGACCTTTCAATACACCGCTTCAGCATGGGAAACATGAGGAAAATCACCGCAACCGCATTTAGGCAGCAAATATGTGACAACAGTTAAAATATACAAGGAAGGGAAATTCCACCTGTTAATGACTAATAACATGTAGGGATATACTTGTCGGTTGGAGCAACGAGGTGTACAGGTTTATCGATCCACTTGCAAGTTGATGGAGCCGATTTGATAAGAAACTGGGCGCAAGACAAAAATTTTCTGGGCTCTGTCACTGTATGGGTAGCGCCCCTGCCCAATGGGTAGCGCGCAGCAAGTGCGTAGCGCACTTGATATTTAACACTGGCTGGTGAGGCCCAGTGCGTAGCGCGCACTATATGGGTAGCGCACACCCTGTATGGGTAGTGCATGCCCTATGTGTCATTTACCTTGCTGGCGTTACTGCGCTGGATTTATAAAACAAGTTCTGTTCGACCTCATGCTTAAATCTTTTTATTCTAGGAGAAGAATCTTCAACAATAAGATGTGTACATGCTGAAATCCATTTCTCTGTTGCGTAGGCTCCCATTGATGACACAATGGTACATAAACCATGTTTCCGGTTCAATTTTTCTAGAGCTGGTATACAGAATAAGAATGGAACGAAGTTCAACCTGAAAGTTGAATTATTTGTTCCAAACGTTATCAAGTCCCCGTTACTTAGGATTGTCTCCTTATTTGCTAAAGAAAACATGGGCTTTGAGAAAATTTCCTTGTTGACAAATGTGCCAAACTTTGAAAGATCCTTCAGGTGAATTTCTGGTGAAGGGACGCTTGAAAAGCACTGCAAGGCCTTCTAAGAAGAGGTTGCCTCAACTATGATCTCTGCATGCACACTTGAGATAGTTTTATCAGTTTGAATTGCCACTGCACAATATTTCCGACCAACTTTGTATGTTCCTTGAGATATCAAATAGTAATTAAAATAGTAGACCCATCAAACACTGTAATGGCCAAAATCAGCTTAGACAGATTTTTCTAAACAATGCCCCACACAGGCAAAATTTGCTAGCTTTCGATTTCACATACCATTTCAACAGCTTGTAAGGTAATTGCTCTACAAAAATCAATGTCAAAATCTTATATATGTGAATTATAATTTGAATCCAGCATGAATTGCGACTACTCCGCCTGAAAGGTCTCATATTCAACTTTCTCAAAGCCTGCTTCCTTAATCATTTCAGCGAACTTTTCCTGAGATGGAAACTATGTTTCCCTCTAAAAGTGAAGTTTCTTTCTATGGAAATCCTTTAGATATTCCAAGTTTATTTATCTCCAGAGGTATCTGCTCTTCAAGTTTTCTCCAAGAAACATACAGTAGCTATGTCATCCTCCGTTGAATAAGCCACATGGTACATTCTCTGACTTCATATAAAGGAAACACTATATTCTAATCGGTGGAGTTCTTCTTAGTTTTGTCCTTCCAACATCTGACATGGCTGCAACATTATCCTGTAGATCTCCAGCTTCAGCAGAATCAAGAATATGCCATCTTATTTATGGAACTTTCAATACTTATGATAAGTCCTCCTGTTTACATAGACTGATGGGGCTATTGAACCTAGCAAGATGACCAGGGCCTATATTTCGAAGTACTCCATGATGGAAGGCTTTAAAATGCAAATTTATTACAAAAACAAATTTGTCGATTTCTTCTCCAAAACAGAGTTTTGGAGAAGGATCATTTTCGAGCATTACTGATGATAAACTCTTGAAGTAAGAGACTTATTCAACCTCCCTCTGGCCTGCAAGCGTTATTTCACATTTCTGGAGACAAAACCCTGGACTCAAGAAGTAAAATGACTCTTTTCTGGACCACAGTAACATCAATGACTGCGAATGACGAGAAATGAACCTTGGTGAATTTGACTGCAGCGAGCTGACAAGACGGAGTCTAACATTGGCTCCAATGGGGATGGCAGCTGCCGCTTCTTGGAGGTGCCAAGAACTGCAGATCTTTGGGAGAGCAGACAGTGCCTCCATCCATTGGGCTATGGAGTCATTATTTCAACAGACAACACAAGACTTCCGACTCATTTATGGACTGAAACTTGACTGAAATGCTTAAAAAAACTGACTCGGAAAACTTCACACTAAAACTGTAATGAAACTCAGAACGAAATGTTGCCTTATGGCTGCTTATTTATTTACAAAATTTACCCTACTTTGCTGTACAAACAATAGATCAGGTAATACTGAAATGCCAGATTAACCATTCAAGTAAACCTGAGAATGATGCCGCTTGAGAATGTTTCCACCAGGACACAGATGTAATTGTTGGCAGCCCTTCATGCACGTAATGAGCCTGGTCACGTAAAAGACAGCCTGATCTATCAATCAAACTGAAAAACATTTCCATGTATGTTGCAATAGGATCGCGAAACCTAGACTCTATTTGTTTTCCCAACTCTACAATACATACATCCAGCTGCACACTGCCAATGCAAACATCTGTAGGCAACTCTATTATTTCTTGTTTCGAAGGAGGAAGAGTTTCCAAGAACTTTTTAGGGTCTCGGAAATCATATGACTGGATCGAGTTGGAGTCGTCAGGTGAATGTTTCAGCCTTCATATGTGTCTGACTACTGTCCACCATCAGCATCAGATCTGCAACTTGATTTCATGTACTGGGACAAGACAATCAACAAGTCGAATATCACATCAACAGCAAACCATCTTCCCCAGTATGGTCGCCACTATGTTAGCACTCAAATCTGCCTCAGGCTGAGGAAGGCAAAACTCGAGGCCACATCAAACCACACTCAGCCTCATAGCTAGCCGTACGAGGACAAGAGAGGGCTCTCTCCGGGTCTATCTCGGCAAAATATCTTCAAAGGAGTTGAGATGACCAATAGTGAATTCTCTCTCCAGTCGATCTCGAGAAAATGACCAATAGGATGCAAGATGACTTCAAACTGGAACTGATTTTAGGCTAGTAAATTGATAGAAAGGGGTTTTTTGATAAATGATTGGGTTTTCTGGGCTGCATGGGGCAAAGACAGCAAGAGCATAGATTTAATCAAAGGCACAGATTATTTCATAAGGCGAGGTAGGAGTGAAGTTTAACAATTAACTTTGAAATAATATGGGATGAAAAGATTGTTTAAAGAGCTGAAAAGGGCATTAATCAATGAGTTCTTTACAGACAGAAGACAATTACACAAATACTGAAACGCTCTTTCGAGGCAGAGAAAATAAATTGGGTTCTACCTCCCTCACTGTAAAGCATTCAGCTGGAAATGATAATGAATGAAACTACGAAACATTACAAAGACATATGAAACAGAAGAAAAACATATGCTAAACTTTCACACCACAAGAATCTTACAAATCAGAGCTGCGCCATTTAATTCTTTTCTCTGTCATTAACTGTACAATAAAAACTCTGTATTTCTCCTCCACCAGCTCTCAGAATTCCCTCCTTTTACAAAATGATTTTTTCATACAATAAATAAGCCCAGGAGAAAACATATCGATGAAAGTATGGAACTGTTTCAACTGAAATGATAAAAATAGTAAAAGAGCCATCATCGGTTCTAAAGAACAGTGTTACATTTTCATTTGAGACTTTTTGTGACCAATACAAAAGTGTGAAGCTGTAGTGTGAACCTTCCAAATCATAACTGAAGACAAAGATAATCAATCTGTCCCTATTTTTCTGCTCAGGTTGGTAATCTGCGTTTAATTTGGGTTTGACTTTACTTTGCCTTTGAATAAGAACTAATCTTTAATAAAAATAGTGCAATATCTTCTCTAATATCAGCGCATACATATCCATTTATTTGTGGGAAAAGCTCATGCCATTCATAATTTCCAATACTCATCCGCATGATCACCTTTGGTTGCCTAACCAGTGGTCTTAGCTTTATGCAGATCTTTATGCAGTAACTAAAGCACGAATCCAAAGAAGTAGAATCGAAAACATCGCGTACAGGAAAGGTTGTTGCCACCATGTCACAAATGCGCCAGTTTGACCTTTCAATACACCGCTTTAGCATGGGAAACATGAGGAAAAACACCGAAACCGCATTTAGGCAGCAAATATGTGACAACAGTTAAAATATACAAGGAAGGTAAATTCCACCTGCTAATGACTAATAACATGCAGGGATATACTTTTTGGTTGGAGCGATGAGGTGTACAGGTTTATCGATCCACTTGCAAGTTGATGGAGCCGATTTGATAAGAAACTGGGCGCAAGACAAAAAATTTCTGAGCTCTGTCACTGTATGGGTAGCGCCCCTGCCCAATGGGTAGTGCGCAGCAAGTGCGTAGAGCACTTGATATTTAACACGGTCTGGTGAAGCCCAGTGCGTAGCGCGCACTATATGAGTAGCGCACACCCTGTGTGTCGTTTACCTTGCTGGCGTTACTGCGCTGGATTTATAAAACAAGTTTTGTTCGACCTCATGCTTAAATCTTTTTATTCTAGGAGAAGAATCTTCAACAATAAGATGTGTACACTCTGACATCCATTTCTCTGTTGCGTAGGCTCCCATTGATGACACAATGGTACATAAACCATGTTTCCGGTTCAATTTTTCTAGAGCTGGTATACAGAATAAGAATGGAATGAAGTTCAACCTGAAAGTTGAATTATTTGTTCCAAGCATTATCAAGTCCCTGTTACTTAGGATTGTCTCCTTATTTGCTAAAGAAAACACGGGCTTTGAGCAAATTTCCTTGTTGACAAATGTGCCAAACTTTGAAAGATCCTTCAGGTGAATTTCTGGTGAAGGGACGCTTGAAAAGCACTGCAAGGCCTTCTAAGAAGAGGCTGCCTCAACTATGATCTCCGCATGCACACTTGAGATAGTTTTATCAGTTTGAATTGCCACTGCACAATCTTTCTGACCAACTTTGTATGTTCCTTGAGATATCAAATAGTAATTAAAACAGTAGACCCATCAAACACTGTAATGGCCAAAATCAGCTTAGACAGATTTTTCTAAACAATGCCCCACACAGGCAGAGTTTGCTAGCTTTCGATTTCACATACCATTTCAATAGCTTTTAAGGTAATTGCTCTACAAAAGCAATGTCAAAATCTTATATATGTGAATTATAATTTGAATCCAGCATGAATTGCGACTACTCCACCTGAAAGGTCTCATATTCAACTTTCTCAAAGCCTGCTTCCTTAATCATTTCAGCGAACTTTTCCTGAGATGGAAACTATGTTTCCCTCTAAAAGTGAAGTTTCTTTCTATGGAAATCCTTTAGATATTCCAAGTTTATTTATCTCCAGAGGTATCTGCTCTTCAAGTTTTCTCCAAGAAACATACAGTAGCTATGTCATCCTCCGTTGAATAAGCCACATGGTACATTCTCTGACTTCGTATAAAGGAAACACTATATTCTAATCGGTGGAGTTCTTCTTAGTTCTGTCCTTCCAACATCTGACATGGCTGCAGCATTATCCTGTCGATCTCCAGCTTCAGTAGAATCAAGAATATGCCATCTTATTTATGGAACTTTCAACACTTATGATAAGTCCTCCTTTTTACATAGACTGATGGGGCTATTGAACCTAGCAAGATGACCAAGGCCTATATTTCGAAGTACTCCATGATGGAAGGCTTTAAAATTCAAATTTATTACAAAAACAAATTTGTCGATTTCTTCCCCAAAACAGAGTTTTGGAGAAGGATCATTTTCGAGCATTACCGATGATAAACTCTTGAAGTAAGAGACTTATTCAACCTCCCTCTGGCCTGCAAGCGTTATTTCACATTTCTGGAGACAAAACCCTAGACTCAAGAAGTAACATGACTCTTTTCTGGACCACAGTAACATCAATGACTGCGAATGACGAGAGATGAACCTTGGTGAATTTGACTACAGTGAGCTGACAAGACGGAGTCTAACAGTTTGCATACTTGATTTTGCATGAAAAGACAAAAAGACAAAAATAGATTTATTTCAGTACCTTTACTTACACATTAGTGATGTTTGATGTTTTTTACTTCCATGCTTAGATAGTAGCATTTGGTTCATGTTAATTCAGCATTATTGCAAAGCATAGTTTGTTGGCAGTTAATTAGGAAATGGTGTGATTTAGCATTGAATTTTGGTCTTTTTCATTATTGCAGTAGAGTAGCTCTCCCTTAGAGTATATTTCCCTTTCTTCCATCAAGAAACAAAACTTCTTATGACCCCATAGAAGTTTGGCTTGAAAACCCTAGTGGTCTCTCGCCAGCTGAACAGTGACAAAAGGCAGAACCATCACTTTTACTTGTGTATACAGCACTGTCACCTCCAAGTTTGTATGAACCTCGGGTTGATAAAGTAAATTTGGTAGCCCAAGAGTTGCATCATTCTTGCTACAATATTGGCGCTCATTATCTAGCACTCAAAGACAAGATTTGAAGTATCAAGATGCAAAAGAATGACACAATTCCGTAGTACCTAAGCAAGTTTACATGGTGTCATGATGAACTTGGCGGGGTCGGTGTGACTATCCCTGAAGAAGATTTGGTAGCTCTAGCTCTGTTGGGTCTTCCCAAGAGTTGGCATAGTTATCAAGATTTTTTGAATGGTAGAGACAAACTACTGATTTGGGAGCGGTTATGGTCTGATCTAGTGCAGGAAGAAATAAGGTCGGACAACTGAGATGGGACATCATCCAAAGAAGAGGAAGAGGAAAATACATTAGTTAGAAAAGGAAAGAATACAAGGGAAATAATTCCCAAGGCGAAGAGAGAAATAAGAAAGACTTTTCGAACATCAATTGCTTTCACTGTCATGAATTCGGGCACTATGCCATGAAATGTCCACAGAAGAAGGCAAGCAAGAAGTAGCATGCAGTAGCAGTAGCAGGTGAAGCTCTAGATACACAAGTCAAGATTGATTTTACTCTCATTACATGCAGGGCAAGAAGATTAATGGGAAGCATGTGGTATCTCGACAGGGGCACCTCATTCCATATGACAAGGAATAGATATCTCTTCAGTGACTTGGAGGAGAGAGACCTCAAGCAGAACATTGAGTTTGGAGATGATGTAAGGTATAGCATGATTATACTATTAGTTACTTTTTAGAACAAGTATGGCTCCCCTCTCAGACTCAAGGATGTGATTTTTGTTCCGAGTCTAAAGAAGAATCTTGTTTCCGTCACAGTATTGGAAGACCGTGGCTACGATGTGATATTTAGCAAAGGGAAGGTTTTCCTTAGACACATCGCCACAAGATAGGTGAAGAAATTTTGTGTGAGAATAATGAACCTATATTCACTTAAGGTCAAAGATGCATTTAAATCCTTGAGGAGAAAGGCAGAGGTTAGAGACTTGGTGGTTGAGAGGGAGCATGATTTACCTCTCAAAATGGAGCATCAAAAGCAACATCAGCAAGTTGTGGAGCAACCACAAATGGAGAAGCATATAGGAGACAGATTGGAAACATCCACTAAAGGATAGACCTACATTAGGGGGGAATTTTGATCCAAGTTGGTAGAGGGAGCACATGCATACATACCTCCAGGTGTGAGGTGGGGTGATGTGAAGCAATAGTCCCAAGAGTTGCAAAAATTTGGGTAGGGTCCATTAAGGTGTTTTTGTCTCATGGATCATTACTTGCTACAGGGGCCCACAGTAATCATTAGTATAAGGATCAATGTAAATCATATACTGAGGAGTGCAGAGAAGAGTTGAAAGTAGACTAGGAGGCTCAGTAGTAGAGTCAGCAGCAACACAGTTTTCGCAGTAGATAGTTGCAGATTGATTCAATGATTATTTTTTATTTTTTATTCTCAATTGCAAATGTTACAGTAGTAGCAAAAATAGTGATAGGTGTTGCATGCAATACATTCCAAAAGTTTTACATCAGGGTAGATGTGAATACCTTTGTTGTTGAGAGGGAGTCTTTAAAATTGAAACAAGAAAATCTTGATTTAATTTTCCCTTGAATTAAATTAGGAGAAAATTGTAATTCTACGTCACAAGACAACTTGTACATGATAACTAAGTTAATTTCACTTAGTTGGCTATTTAATTCGAATTCAGGGCCTAACTTGATTCATGTAGATTGTTTCCTAAATTTTAGGAGCCTAGGGTGAGTTTAATTTGAGTTGTAATAGTTTAATTTAGTTAAACTGAGTTAAATTCAGATAAACTAGTTCCAACTGTTGGAGGAACTAGTAGGAGGTATAATAGTGGGGTGAAGCTTCAATGTTCAACAAATTAACTAATAAATCAGCCATAGTTAACTCATGCATGCATGAAATTTGAGTCACCCAGTTGAGATTGGAGTTCAAGGGAAATGTACCATCAGTTGTATAATTTTCTGAGTTGTACAAGTGGTGCATGCAATCAAGGAAAGACTTATAGGGATTGTGCAATTCAAGATGGGTATTTCCCTAATTAATAGAGGGCTAATTCCCAAGGAAACAACGCAAGGAAATTGGAGCTTGGGAAATAGAATAATTGGCTAATTATTGGGCATATTCAACATGTGAGGTAATGAGATAAATTGTGCTTGTGCGGAGATTTTTCAAGCTTGAACAAGCATTGTATTTCTTCTCTATTTTATAAATAATACAATACAAATAGGAAGGGGTTTTGAGCAGTTTATTTCCCCTTATATAAATCTCTGATCATATGTGATTGAATGTTGTCTCATGTTTATGTTATTATTTCTCAATCGATTAATTGTTTCCACTGATGAGTAGAGTAGATTCAAGTCTTTTGTTTTAGTATATTACATAAGAAGTTTGGATCTACAAGGAATTTCTACACATGGTACCTGTCAAAACCAGAAATAGAATATAACATGTGTCCATCACCTCTCTTATCTGGTGTATCCAAGAGTCTTCCATCTTTCATCATTTCATCCCTATACGACCTATTCCCACCATGAGACCTACTGCCATATGCCCCATTAGTCCTATCCTCCTGCCCATGACTGATCCTAAGTGGTCCTTATTTCTACAAATATGACAAACTCTAAAGGATAACTAAATAAACCTCTACTTATTTCTCTTGTACCTAGATGATTCTATCATTATCTCCCTTGCAAATTCTTATTTCTTCCTTTAAACTTCTCAATGTTTTTGTTATGTCAGAAGAGTTCCCAACACCACGCTGCTCATTTGATCCATAGGGAGTGTCTTGTGAACTATAGTCTACCATCTTGCTAGTCACCTTTGATCTTATTCCTACAAGTATACTATGTCAGCTTAAACCAAAACATAAACATGACCAACATAGCTTAGTATAGTTCAGGGGAGGATAACTAGATTAGCACAATACATGTATAAACATAATCATATCAGTATATAATCATCATTTCAACCATTATCTAGCTATCAATGCATGACCATACCAACCACATACCATGATCTCATGCACAATAACTCTAACCATGTCAATGTATGCATAATGATGTATTAAAATTGACATGCATAAAAAGTGCATAACTGACATATGCTCATGATGACCACATCCAAAAAAAACACCATCGACTTTCACATCGTGTCACAACTACAACCATGACCACCATCGTGTAATCGACATGTATGCATAACAAACACATTCTTCCCATCTAATCCAAGGGGTGAACCATGCTCTGATATCACTCTATAACACCCTCCTCCCATATTTATCTGAGCTAATTGGTCCACTAGGTTAAACATGTGTCTATAGGGTACTATGATGTGATTCAACTCCCCATGTACAATTAAGGAAGTGGAACTGTTAAAATTGGCAACTAGGGACAAATTCCACCTTAGGACAGCTCACATGATGGAGATGGTTATTTCATTGGAGTCCTCTTTTTGAGCGGTCCAATTTTGATATAAGATCATCTCATTCTGACGAGAAGAAATGGAATTTTGAATTTATTCTCTCTCATTCACAAATTTTCAGGGTTAGCCTCAGTCAAATGTAGGCTCATGAAGCCCAATAAATGTGTCTCCTCACCCTTAACAAAGTGTATAAATAGGAGTAACCTCTCTCCTAATTTGGAAATCAAACAACACATCACATCATCTCTCTCCTCTCTTGATTGGTTCATACATCTCAAGGACATCCTCTCTCTCTTCTTCGCACGTGTGGCAGGAGACCGAATTTCTGGACTTTTTGCTAGCCGAAAATTTCAAGGGTACTATTAGCCCTATTGGCATGTGGTCCAAAATGGATCCAAAACACTCTCTAAGTCTTCGAAACCTTCTAAAAAATCATTCAAAAGATCAAAACAACCGCATGAGAAGAGCCCTTAGAATGGTGGAAAAACACTATCGGGAGGCAAAAACCCAAGGAAATAGAGAAAAACAGAGCTATCGGCGGTGGCAACAGTGAATGCACAGGAGCCATCGGATCTGGCCGATCAACGGTCCAGATCCAGTCGACGGATCGCAATCGGCGGTGGCAATCAGCGGATATCGGCGCAGACTATGTGGAACTTGCAATGGCGATCGACGGAGTCAACGTGGACCATCGATCAAGCATGCAGAATGACGGCCCATGTTGCATCGCAGAATCACAATTGGCCAACACAACAGAGTGCTCACCAAATGGCCCGGGGTTATCGCGATATGTGATTGCGATCAATCGCATCGCGATATCGCATTGGAGCTTCACAAAGGAGCGGTGCTTATACCTATATAGATGTCTGATGCGATAAAACGGACCGGAAGGGTTCCTTGAAGCGATTATATATTATGTCAGATCCGCCATAAGCCATTTTTATGTTGTTTTCACGATTTTTAACGTATTTAAAAAATACAAAGGAGAAAGGTCGAAGCGACTTGCGATAGCGATGAGGACGGACCTGATAGAGGAATAGACCATATTTAAGGACTTTTGAAGTCTGAAATCAACAATGTTTTGGCAGAATTTCACAGTGTTGCGGCGTTTCTCTGTGTAAAACAGAAAACGATCATTTTTGGCATTCCAAAGGATTCCAAAGGCCCGAGGCCCTCTTACGTTGCAAAATAGGTGGCCACCTCCCCTTTATGCATTATGCAATGATTTTGTAATGCTATAAGAGGGATTCAAGCAGACAGAGACCAGGAGACAAAAAGCCAAAAAAGGGAAAAACAACAGCACAACACAGCCGAACCAAAAGAAATGGTCACAGAGCATCGCTAGCAAAAGTGAGCTACCTGAAAGTGTGGTAAAATTACCGGAATGTGGTTACTCTGTTGTTAGAAAAAGAGACCTTCGAGCTCATGCATGTTTAGTCATGGCATCATGTCATTAAAAAGATATAGAGGATAGATTAAGACCTCTTGAGCCTCAGAGGGTTCGAGAGCATTGTAAAAGGCCTATAAAAGGTTGAAATTTCAGAGGATCAAAGGTTCAACTTTTGGAGATTGTGGAGACTCTGCTCCTCTCAGCGTCTCATCTTCATTCCAGCAATATAAGCTTATTTTGCTATTACATGTTCAATTCCCATTTTATCCTATGTTCTAAGCTTGCGCTTGAATAGGTTATTCATGTTTTCTTCTGTGTCTAATGCTAAATAACTGTCATCTTATCTCTGTGTTGATAAATTAGATTTGCAAGCTTCATTTACTTTCTGTAGCTAGCGATTCATATTTGTTTATGTATGCATCTACTAGTACAGTCAGTATTCTCCATCTATCCATTGAATCTATAAACTATTGAGCATTAGTTGTCTAAAGACTTGTAAAGCTGAGGGTGTTCATGCATGTGTTGAGTGAAAATAGAGTTGAAACAGTCATCTGACTTGATCCAAACCATCATCCATTCCAATAGTTTCAAGAACGATATTGAAGATTTATATTTTACTAGGCATCTCCGAGCTACAACCTAGGAGAGTTTCCTGGAGTGCTAACAGGTATAATGGAGTGTTTAACCTTTCTTTTTACCTCCGTTGACTTTGATCTTGAGGGTAGAATTTTGATTTTTGTAGGTCGCACTCATTGGCACAAAAATCGAGGTGATTGGGATAGTTTGACCAGGGTTGACTTCAGAGTTGACTTCAAATTTGACTGCATAAGTTATAGTAGTGTTTTATCCCTCCTTTGACTAGTTTGACTGAACTATTTTGGGCTGATTTTGACTCTCTTGGAAAGCCAAATTAATTTGTTGTTGACCAAGCTGCATGGAGGACATTTTGATGCTTCTTTGACTAGATTTGACTTTTTGGTTAGGGCTGCAGTCGACTATTGTTGACTATTAATTTTGACAGGATTGTTTTTGGAAAGTTAATTTGATATTTGTACTCTCTCTCTCTCTCTGTTGAACTATTAAATAATAATAAGAAGATTTGATCAAAGGGTTTCCCCACATTGGAGTTTGTCCCTGGAATCTTCCATATCTTGTGTCCTCTTGTCTTGTCTCATATTTTACACATGTTTTTATGTTCTATCTACATTTACTATCAATGTGTTTAAGTTAATGTGATTATTATTGAATATAATTGGAAATTTCCATTGGGATGATAAAGATCATTGAAGTAAATTGTGCTAAAGCATAGAACATACCATTTTTATCTAAAATTAACATGGTATTGAAGCTCAGGTGAAGACACGTCCCAAGAAAGAGTGAGGAAAATAAATGACTAAGGGAAGTTGTTGGACAAGGACTTGGAACTAGTCCCAATGATGACTACATCTTACTTCAAATCCAAGGACAAGCTTAAGGACAAATCCGACTATCATTCATGGAAGATGTCTCTAGATCTGACATTGCAAGAAAATGATACCATGGACTGTGTCAAAGGAAGAGTAGTGGAGCCTCCTTCAAATGAATCTCCAGATACACAATCAAAGTACAATAAAGTTGAGGTTGAAGCTAAGAAAATCATTAATGATTCTATTCACAAGCCTTTGGTTGCCTATATTTCTAATTTGGAAACATCTAAGGAGATGTATGAAAAGCTGGCTAGGATGTTCAAAGTAAATAATTCAAATCAAGTTCTCTTTCTCAAGAACAATTTGAAAGACATCAAGATGGATAGAGGAGAATCCATCCAATTCTACTTCATGAGGATTACCGAGATCAAGAATGACCGCATATCTATTGGAGAAGTCATTGGTGATAGGGTTCTTACTCTTATTTCTCTTGGAGGCCTCACAAGAGAATGGGATGTGTTCAACGCCACCATCGTCAACAATGACATGAGATCAGGAATTGATGAATTATGTAGAAAATCTGATGTAGGTTAACTCGATAATGCAATTTAAATCAATGTAGAATAATAAACCTACTTCTACTATCAATTTGCAGAAGCTTAAAGATCGAGCTGAAAAATATAACCAGAAGAAGAAGAATCAATGGCACAATACACATGAAAATACTTTGGGGAAAGCCTCAGCTAAAAACCCCACACAATTGTATTATCATACATGGTGGAAATACATAGGAATTATGCAAAGCCTTAGCTCTCACAGCTAGCCATCTCTCAGTACAATCCTCACAGATGCTCATAGGTAATCTAAGCTTCTCTCCAGCCTTCCTCTCTGCCCTCCAAGCTCCTATTTCCTTGTGGATGATTCTCTTGTTACCAAGTGGATGACCTCCTCAAAACTGCGGAATCTTCAAGGATGATGCCTTAACTGTATGCATGAGTTTTTTTTATAAGAAAACACATACAACTGATAGTACATTATCTTTTACTTTAATCTCAACTGGTTCTTTCTCGGAATAGACATGCATGAGTTTTTGATGAGGGAATCTTCAGTTAACTGGAGTAGCACTAGTTGAGTGCATGCATGCATCAACTCACTGTTAACTCTCTATTTGTTCCTCAAACAGTTTAGAACTAATTTAACTAGACTTAACTCAGTAAATTGAGTTAACTAATTACAACTCAAATATAACTCAATATTATCTCCTTAATTTAATGGATAACTCTTGCATGACTTCAGAAAGACTTCTAACTTGAAATTATCCAAATAATTAATTTAAAATAAATTAATTAATTATTTCCAAGTAGTTGTTAAGACTAAATTCGATTTTAATTCACAATTTAATTCAAGGACAAATTAAATTGGAATATTCTTGTCACCATATTTCAACACTCCCTCTCAACAAGAAAGGGATTATCTGCCACCCCGATCCTGTCTCTATGGAACTCAAATTTACACTTTGACAATGCCTTTGTCAAAATGTCAACATCTTGCTCCTCTGTCGAAATATACTGCAGCAACATGATCCTCCCGACCTGTGAAAAGCCACGGGAACTCACAACTGACTTGTTCTCCAGTCTCGGAACCACATCCCAAACACTGTTACGAACTATGGAGTCATACTCCTCCACCATAGCATCAACACAAATCGGATGTTGCACTGCTTCCTCAAAGGAACATGGCTCGGTATCAACACATTCCCCAGCAATGGCCATGTATCCAGTGTACCTCTCAGGTGACCTCCTTTTTCTGCGCTGAGAAGATGGTGCTCCCACCTTCTCTCTCTCATCCTCCAACAATCTGTCAACTTCTCTTGTGCGCTTCCGTCCATCTCTGGAAGACTATGCTGGAGTGGATGTCTCCACTCCTAGAACCTCTGCATGCGGCTACTCCACATTAGTCTAAGGCTCCTCCTCCTTAGGAACCAACAATTCCTCCACATCTGTAGTTGGAGCTCCCTCTCAAGGGAAACTCGCATGGCCTTCTGCTCATCAAACTTGAGATCTCTGCAAACCACTGTCCTCCGACTGGTAGGCAAGTACACTCGATGGTGTATCAGTGTACCCCACAAATATCCCTAAATCTGTTGTCAGCTCAAGTTTCTTCCATGCATCCTTTGTCACATGGAAATATACCGATGAGCCAAAGATCCTGAAGTGACCCACATCTAGTCTCTTACCAGAGAAATCTTCCTTTGGTGTCTTCATCCCAAGTATGTGATGTGGGCTTCTATTCTAAAAATAGACTGCTATGTTGCATGCCTCAGCCCACAAGTGAAGTGGTAGGCCTTGGTCATGCAGCATTGCTCCTGTTGCCCCTACAATATTTTTGTTCTTCCTCTTGACTACCCCATTTTGCTGTGGGTTATGAGGTGTCGTGAACTCTCGTTTAATTCCTTCTGCTCCACAGAAGTCCTTAAACTCTTGAGAGACATATTCTCCATCGATGTCGCTTCTCAAGGCCTTGATCTTCTTCCCTGACTCTTTCTTGACCAAAGCTTTGAACTCACAAAACTTTGTGAAAGTTTGGTCCTTCTTCTGCATGAAATAAATCCAGCATTTACCAGAATAGTCATCAATGAAAGTCACATAATACCTTTGCTTCGCTATGGATTCCATCGAGAATGGTCCACACAAATCAGTATGAAATTGCTCTAAGATAGCGTCTACTCGACTGTATCGATCATGAAGGGAAGACTTGGTGTACTTTCCCAAGGTACAACCTTTGCATGTGTTAAATTTCTCAAGTTTACCTTTGGGAAGTCCTGTAGATATCTGATGCATTATTTTCAAAGCCCCCTGATGCAAATGGCCCAACCACCTGTGCCACAACTTGCCAAGTCTTGGCTTTGCACCAATTCTACTTTTGTACTCAATGCCGCACAATCATCTACCTCTAGTTTATAGAGATTCTTCACCCAAATCCCTATCCTCTTGGTATGACCCATGGCTATGTGTCTTAGGAATTCCTTTCCTTTACTAAAGACAACATCGTAGCCTTTTTCATCCAACATCGTGACCGATACCAAGTTCTTCTTCTGTCCAGGCACATACATCACATCTGTCAAGGTGAGAGGAGCTCCATGCTCCCTCTAAAAAGCAACCATGCCCACTCCTAAAACACTATACCTTCCATCATCACCCACCTCTATCTGCATCTTGAGGTCTTTCTCCTCCAAGGCACTGAATAAATTTTTATCATTGGTCATGTGGAACAAGGCTCCACTGTTAAGATACCAGACACAACCCATCAACGATGACACCATGCATGCGATGAGGGTAAAGTCCATTTTGAACTGAGAGGCTAATGCGTCACCTTCCGATCCTTCTGAGGATCCCTTCTTGGAATTCTTCGATGGGAAATGAGTCACATAATGTCAACCTTGTGACAATTAAAGCATCTTACTCTAGACATGTCACCCTTCTTCCCTCCATGAGAAGAATTCGATTTGAAATGGGAAGCCTTCCCCTTCACTTTCCTTGCCTTAATTTCTAAGGCCATATTTTCTTTATCATAATTCTTGGATGAAGAACCTCGTGTGCTCCTCTTGATCTCCTCCTGCATAAGATCCAACCACAGTCATTCCCAAGCTGGAAGTTTCTCCCTTCCATTCACAGAGTCCTAGTAGCTATTCCAACTCTTTGGAAGGCCAAGGAGAGCAAGGCTCACCATATCATCATTAGCAGTAGTTATTCCCACACTCCCAAGCTCATCTTTGTAGGTGGCGAGATTTTCTAGATATGTGGAAATAGTATCGCCCTTCTCCATCTTGATTCTTTGAAGCTTATCCTTGAGTGCCAATTTCCTTTGGTCGCTATTGTTCTAGTAGAGGTCCTTCAATGTCTTCCACGTTGAAAATGGAGTATCCTTCCCATGGAGACTCAAGACAATATGGTCTCGAACTCCCTCAAGGATGATCCTTCTCGCCTTCGCCACACACTTCTTCCACTCAGCCCACTCTTGTGCATTAGTTGAAGTTGAATTTGGGATTTCTTGATCAATGAATTCCTTCAATCCATTGTCTTCTAATACAGCCTCCATTTTATCTTTCCATGCTATGTAATTCGAGCTACCTTCCAAGGCATACTTGAGTCTCAATCCATAGAACGCCATTGGCCAACCTTAAAGTATGATATGAATTCGATTTTCACCTGCAACCCCGAACTTCAAACTTCGAATTCTCTTCTCCGTATATTGTTCACAGCTCTGATAAAAAGTAGAAAATCTGCTAGTAGGTTAACCTGATAATGCAATCTAAATCAAATAAGAATACTATAACCTACTTCTACTATCAATTTGCGGAAGCTTAAAGATTGAGCTGAACAATATAACCAGGAGAAGAAGAATCAATGGCACAATACACATGAAAATACTTTGGGGAAAGCCTCAGCTAAAAACCCCACACTATTGCATTATCATACATGGTGGAAATACATAGGAATTATACAAAGCCTTAGCTCTCACAGCTAGCCAGCTCTCAGTACAATCCTCACAGATGCTCACAGGCAATCTTGGCTTCTCTCCAGCCTTCCTCTTTGCCCTCCAAGCTCCTATTTCCTTGCGTTGTTCCTTGTGGATGATTCTCCTATTACCAAGTGGATGATCTCCTCCAAAACTGCGCAATCTTCAAGGATGATGCCTTGACTTCATGCATGAGTTTTCTTTATAAGAAAACACATGCAACTGATAGTACACTATCCTTGACTTTAATCTCAACTAGGTCTTTCTCAGAATAGACATGCATGAGTTTCTGATGAGGGAATCTTCAGTTAATTGGAGTAGCACTAGTTGAGTGCATGCATGCATCAACTGACTATTAACTCTCTATTAGTTCATCAAATTGTTTGGAACTAATTTAACCGGACTTAACTCAGTCAACTAAGTTAACTAATTACAACTCAAATATAACTTAATCTTATCTCCTTAATTTAAGGGATAGCTCTTGTATGACTTCAGAAAGACTTCTAACTTGAATTTCTCCAACCAATTAATTTAAGATAAATTAATTAATTATTTCCAAGTAGTTGTTAAGACTAAATTCGATTTTAATTCACAATTTAATTCAAGGAAAAATTAAATTGGAATATTATTGTTGCCATATTTCAACAAATTATTGTCTAGATGCACGCAACAAGAAATAAATATGATGGAAAGAGACAAGCACTCAAATGGAAACAATCCTACCGCCTTCTTCGCTCATTCTAAGAGGAATAAAAATGTTGGTCCAAGAAATCAAGGTCAAGGGTTCAAGTCTGGATTTAAAGAAGGAAGAAAAGGAAGATGCTTCAATTGTAACGAGTTTATCCACTTCGCTAAAAAGTGTCCTCACAAGAATGATACTCCAAGAGATTATGACAATAATAACAACAACTACAAAGGAAATGGAAATCAAAGGAACAATAGTTTCAACAACAAAGGAAAGAGGAAGGCTCTCGTTGTTCGAAATGGATATGGTCATCCTCCCAAGAAGTCAAGAAAATATAAGTATGAAGAAGTTAATTTTGTAAAGAAAAAATAATTTTATCTTATTTCTGCCCTCACCATTGCCTCTCCTCTTGATACATTAGATCATTGGTTGATTGATAGTGGTGCCTCAAGGCACTTCACTGGGTACAAAGAAGCTCTCTCTAACTTAATTGAAAAGAAGATGAATATGGAGATTATACTTGGGGATAATGCCACTTACCTTTGTTGTTTTGAGGGGGCTTGACTCAGGTTTAGAGTGTGTTGCACACCAACAAAACCCTCAACCACTGTCCCTTTTGGTAACGACCTGCAAGAAAATCGTAGTCTCACCTGAAGCGGTTATGGGGGGATGTAGAACCACGTTTCTGCAAGCAGAGGGATATGCGTGTTGTTGCGTCCATGTATTTACTTATGTTTCCTACCTTCCTATAACTTCACATACATGAATAACCTCGCACTGATGATTAACTTTACAGAATTACCTTTATCGCATCAAATAACATAAAACAGTGTACCATGCATTCTTTCGACCAATTTAGTAAAAATCATGCATAATGATAATAACAACAACAAAGAATGAACACAGAAATATACACAATACTTTGCCAACACTTCTTCTTTATTAATAATGATCTTCAATACATTGTCTTCTTCGACCTGCGCACCCAGATACAAGTGGTCTGCACACTCAGCTGCAGACTCCTCCAGGTCTCTGTGCACTCAGTTGCAGAGCCTTCCCCAAAACTATAAAATCTAGACAGAGAATACAAACGATATTTGCTTCTATCATCATGATCTATTACAAAGTATACATCTCCTTATATACATTACATCATTACCAAAAAAATGGTCCATATACCATGGATTCAAAAAAACCATGACTAATACCTGAAACTTGTTACAAAATAAGGGGCTTTGACCCACCCTAAAGCCCCTAAAACATTGCATGATGAATAAAACTTTGCCATCTAGGCGCGCCCCGCTCCTCAAAATGCGGATTCCTTGGCCTAAAACTTGGACAAAGTTGGGTTGCGCCCAACAGGCCCCCAACACTCACCCGTGACTCGTCCTGAGTCACTCAATTGTGATTCCTTTGATATTCGTTGCAATTTCATTTTATATTGCATTATACTACTGGACTCTCTCTGCCATTTGTTTCTCGTGTTTGCGCATCTCTTCCAGCAATGCCTTTATGGTTGGGCCAACAGCCTTCTGCAGTATCTTTGCCTCCCTTTTCTTTAATTCTTTGAGCCTGTTGTCCACTGCGTGAGACAGATTGAGCACCTCATCCTTCCATGGTTGAGTCCTTTCTTGTAATATCTTCTCCTTTCTCTGGAGCTCATCTATCTGATTTTGGAGGTTCATCCCCTCAGTAATGTTGGTGAGTCTCTGCAAGAATAGTAAGGTCTTTACAGCTGCCAGGATCTCGTTGCATTTCTTCTGCTTCACCTGTAATTATTCCTATATTTTTTTCATGTTTGTATCCTCCTGCAATGAGGTCCAAATCTACATCGTGTCATCCAATAGCTTCCTGTAGTCCACCACTGTGTCAGAGATGCCTTTCAATGTTGCCTTTAAATATTTTTGTCTCTGCTCCCGTACTTCTGCTGGTGTGGTTGGATGCAGCCTTATTTGTAGCTCTGATATATGCACTTCATAATCAAATTTGAGCTTCGCCAATGTATTCTTCGATTCCTTGATCGCGAGGGTGAGCTTCGCAACCTTTTATGTTGGTGGTTCCTCATCACCAATCTTCACATTTGGGATTATGCTACAACTCTCTTGGACAGATTTCTCCAACTGCTCTTATCATTGAATTGCATCATCTATGTCCTTAGACACCTCCTCCAACATCTTCTTCAGTGCAGCTTTCTCATTTTCCTTCTTCATTTTCATCACGAGGTTCGTTGCTCTCACTCCTTTAGCTCAGTTGTTAGACTTTGATTGATTTCGTGCAACATCTGAATGGGCAGCGCGACAATATTTATGCTAAAATTTTTCCATACTTTAGCTCGCTCTTTGTCCTCCAGTGCGTACCAGTGAAGTGCCCTAGCTAGAACCTACATAATTCTAACACCAAATTATGTTTTTGTCCTTTGCTCTTCCTGTAGTGACTGAGATATTTGTTATGGTTCTTTTGATACTTGCGGAAACTCCTTCAGCTTTGTGATGCCTTTTTGTACTTCAATTAATATAGTTCTATGTCGATTATCAATTATGTCCCAGGTATCCACCGTGATCTCTTGGATCTTCTCTCAGATCTCGTCGATGTCCCCATCAGTGAGGAAAAGCATTTCTATACCCTTGGACTTAACCGCCTTATGCTTTTTCCTCTTGCATATCACAGTTGTGTCTCTTCTTTTGACAATGAAAGGTGACTCCTCTGATACTCCTACATCACTAAGGGGATCCTCATGCTCCTACTCAGTTTCCTTTGCTTCCACCTCTGCATCCTTTCCACTTGTACTTGCATCCTGCGAGGTACCCTTCTTTGTTCCAACTGATCCACCCAGTGGAGTCATCCATTCTTCTGGCCATTGTTGTACTACAATGAGAAAATCATCTTTAGTCACTAAGTATGGAAATGGGTGCCATGTCTCAGTTGGGTCCTTCGTCGCCTTCACATAAGCTTTGTGGAAGTCTGCTTTGAAATCTGCAATGTGACAATATTTCTTATACAAACTAGGTGACAGCCTTGGATTTTGATTCACCACCATGTGTAGATCCATTTCCATCACCATAAAGAAAATCCTATTTTATGTTGTGTGCGTCAGCTCCTTAGTAAACTAGAGGGAGGCATACCTTGCTGCCTCACAAACATCCACCTCGACAGATGGAAACTGTGAGTCTTCTGGTTCTTTCCACGTGATCAGTGCGATGAGTATTAACAACCAAGCATAGTGGAATGGCTTCCCTTCTTCTTGTGCTTCCCTGTAGTCTATCAAAAATTCCTTGCACATTTATGCAGCCCTGTTAAAATGGACTCCTGTGCTACACTATGCAGCCAAAGATACTACAGTTGCAGGCACCTCATTGGCCCTGCACTTCCTCATTATCTTTCCTACCAAGATGTGCGTGGTAAAACACACTCCTTGGTCATCAATGGAGTTGATGTCATATCCCCGTGACTTCTTCACTAAGCTGAACTTTTCCTTCATCATTTGTGCCATCTCCTTATCCTTATTCTTTCCCACAAATTATTCTATCAGTATTTTCCCTAATGAGGCAACACAGTGTTTTTTCTAATTAACATCTCATCACTTGAGATCCTCCTCCCTAACCAAATGCATCTGTCATGTACCAGTAAGAGGAGTTTCCACACACAGAATGTACTATTTGTGCTTCGACCAAAGTGTGGCACATTCATCATGTTCAAGAGTCATGATCTATGCAATCTTACTGGCCACTAGAATGGTTCCAGCCTCATGACTCCACTGTATAGGTACCAAACCTGCTCTAGATTCCTACTTGGTTCAAACTAAGGGTGTTTTCTTCGATAATTAAAGTCCCAGTCTTCCATTTTTAGCTAGGGGATCCTCCCCAACACTTCACCCTCAAACGAAACTTCCTTCGACAACAACGGAGTGAACATGTCCAACATTCCATCCTTGGGCTTCTTAACTATCTTGGCATTTGGTTTTCTTGGTGGCATGTACAGTGGGAGAGTAGTGGGAATCTCTTCATCCCCTGTCTGCATGCATTGAAACTTAGCCTCTTCTTTGCTATCATTGATATGTTCAGGCACCTTTTGCTGTATCGGCCTCTTTCCTTTTTGCATTGATTTCTTCCCCTTACCTTCTTTTTTATTCGTGCAGACTTTCGTCTGTGTTTTCTTCTTCGGGGATGTTCTAAGTTCCACCCCAGAGACCTCAGTTGATCTCTTATCCTGCTTCTTCTGTGGTTGTGGTTTTGTGGACACTTGCTTTCTTGGCGACCTCTAGCATCTTGGGGACATGGGTACCTTCGCTCCTTGTGCCTCCATAATACTCGCTAATCCTTTCTTTGCAAATATTCCAACAAGTTCTTCAAAAATCCTCTCAAACATACAGTAGCTCTCTTCTATGCAATTTATCAATTTCTCCAGACATCAAAGTGTCAAATGTGGCATGGGATGTGGTTTTTATAACAAATTTTAATTCCAGCCTCATGATTGCTTCAATATTTTCTCATTTAATGCAGGTATGGGGCTAGATACAACCAGTTGTGCTTCATAAATTCTCTTTTCCCGCGTCCCTTAACGAAAATTTCCCTTTTAACGGTAGATTTTTCCTTCCAACAGTCATATTTCCAGCCAACTTCGACGAACCCTTCTTCGTGGCATAGTCACCTTTTCTTTTTCACATTTCCTTCAAACTTCGTCATATTCCTGAATATCATGCAGTAATCTCCCTTTAGTGAAGTCCCTTTTTGTAGAGTAGTTTATAGTCCAGTTCCCACTTCCAACTGCAGGTGGCACTAAGACTTCCTTCCTTTCAATTTTTAGTGTGAAGATCCTGGGAAAAAGTTGTCCCTGTATATCTTTAATCTATTACCATTCACTTGTCCTGAAATCAGCTGACCATTCAACTTCATGAGTTGAACTGCACCACCATCAGAGATGTTCTTGATGATATATGGTCCTAACCAATGTGTTTTAAATTTTCCTGGGAACTTCATGAATTTGTTGTCATATAATAATACCAGATCTCCTTCTTTGAATTTCTTCTTCTTGATATGCATGTCATGTCAGGCTTTCTCCCTTGCTTTCTGTACTTGTTGATGGAACCCTGCTATGGACCTGTCTTCTTTTAGAGCTAGTATCTATGGCATTCTTTCATTCATAATGTCAGGGTTTGTCATATTTGTGACAGTTGCAATTCTTAAGCTAGGCACAATGTATTCCATAGGAATAACTACCTCTTATCCATATACCAACCTAAATAGTGCATGCCCTGTCAATTTCTTACGCGATGTTCTATATTCCCACAACACCGCTGGAATTCTCAAATCCTAGTCATCTTTGTTCACATTTCATACCTTGATTAATGCATTCTCAATAATCTTATTGAAAGCTTCCACTATTCCATTTTTCTGAGGATGATAAGGAGTGCTCTTCTTGTGATAAACCAGGAATTCCTCAATTAGTGCTTCAATAGTCTTTTTCCATAAATGTGTGCCTTGGTCACTCATCAAGATCTTCAAACAGTTAAACCTGGACAGTATATATTCAAAGATGAACTTCGCAACAATTTATGTGATACAATCCTTCACTGGTTGTGCCTCAACCCATCTTGTCAAATAATAAGTTGTAGTCATTATATACCTCGCACCAGTCACCTTTCCTGGAGGACTGATAGGTCCAACAAAGTCAATCACCCATTTATCAAAAGCCTTCAAAGTTACTTGTGTCACTAGTGGCATTTCGTCTCTTCTATATGGATTTCTTGTCATTTGACATGCATTGCATTCTTGAAAGAATTATTTTGCATCCTTATGTACTATGGCCCACCATAACATAGCTCTCAAGATCTTCTGTGCAATGGATTTTCCTACATATTGCCCTCCTGTGACTCCTCCATGAGCTTTTGTCAGAATACTATGTCATTCATGTTCGGGGAAATATCTGTGTAGTACTTCATCTAGTCCCATTTTGTACAAGTGTCCAACAATCAATGAGAAATCAGTTGCTCGAATGACCAACTCCTTCTTTTGCTTCATAGTGTACTCTATGGGAACCATTCATGTGGTCATAAACTTAATAATATCCATGAAGTGATCATCTATGACTCTAATTGTGAATAGTTGTGCATCAGGCAAGTTATCTTCGATATTTGTGGGTTCTTCTCCTGTCTCTATTCTTGATAGATGATCGGGTCCAACATTCAATTTCCCTGTCTTTAATATAACTTCGAAGTCATATTCCTGGAATAATAACAACCATCGACAGATCTTCCTCCTAAAACGGTCTTATTCACCAAATATTTCAGCACAGAATGATCAGTGAACATTTTGAAACGTGCCCCCAACAAGTAGTGCCTAAATTTTTGTAATGCATACACCATAGATAATCCCTCCCTTTTTGTCATGCTATAGTTTTTTTCCACGTTGGATAGTTTTCTGCTTGCAAATACTATGGGATGATCCATTTCCCCTACTCTTGGATGCGCTAGCACTACACCCAATGCTATGTAAGATGCATCAACATGTACATGGAACTCCTTCTTCCAGTCTAGGAAAACTAGAATAGGCATAGTTACCATCTTCTCTTTCAGTACATCCAATCTCTTTTGGCACTCTTCACTCCATTGAAAAGTCACATCTTTCTTCAGTAATTTCTCCATCGGTGCAGTGATCTGTGCGTACCCCTTTATAAAATTCCTATAGTAGCCAGTTTGTCCTAATCATTAGGGGAATTTTAAGGTCTAAAATGGGCCTCCTAAGAAAAATGTACAACCAAAATAAACTTTTTAAGAACCAATATGATTCAAGATGATGATGTCAACCATGGGGGATGATTCACCATTTTTGGAGTAAAAAGGTAAAAAGATTAAAAAATAATAAAACTACCTTTTCAACTAGTATTTTCAACTTATCTCCCAAACGTTTTACTCAAATTTTAAGTCGGAGTACTTGTTGGATGAAAAATTTAATTCCTCGTCCAAGGATTGCCCATTTTCAATACTTTCGATGGACCCTGGTACATGAAAAATGAGAAATACATGAAAAAACGTGATTGCAATCACGTTTTTCATGTATTTCTAATTTTTCGTGTAGCAGGGTCCATCGAAAGTATGCAACATGGGTACTCCTTGGATGAAGAATCAAATTATGCATCCAATGAGTGTTTCTGCTTGAAATTTGAGTAAACCCATAGGGAGATAAGTTGAAAATACGAGTTGAAAAAATAGTTTTTTTCCTTTTTCCCTCTAAAACTTGATGATGTAATCTAATCTTATTTTATTATTTCCACTATTATTTTATAATTTCTTTATGAGGCCCATTTTTTAACTCAAAATTCCCCTAATGGTCGTACGCAGTTGTCTCATTGTTTTTGGCGTTGGCAGGTTCACAATAATTGCAATCTTCACAAGATCCACCATTAATCCCTGTTTATAGAATACATGTCCCAATAATATACCAAATGGTGCAAAAAATATGCATTTCTTCAATTTCAATGAGATCCGATGTCCCAATAATATACCTACATGTACCCAATATCAACCTTAAGCTTGCCACATGCTTCTTTAAGAAACCAAAGACTGACCAATCGTAGAAGTAGACTTCTAGAAACTTATGTATATATACTTTGAAAGTCACAATCACAACTTTGGAAAATATAGTAGGCACATTATTTAATCCAAATGGCATCACCGTGTGCTAATAAGAGCCCCACTTTGTCACAAAAGTCGTTTTATGTCTATCCTCTAGTGCAATTCTGATCTAATGGTATCCTGAAAAGCCATCTGTGAAAGAATAGGCCTCTTGTCCTCCTACATTGTCCAATACTTCTGTTAGTGTCAGTCTTTGCAGCCTTCCTCCAGTGATCAATCATTCTCTTACAAAGTGATTTTAAGGTTTCAAGGTCAAATTTTATCATTTCAGTGAGTCTTCAAACAAAATTTGGTCACTAGGTATTAGGTCTAGGGTTTGTTTTCACTCCTTTCAAAGTTGTCCAAATGTCGGTCCATGTCACCATTCAGCTAAGTGTACCATCATTCAGAGGGTTGTCATCATCATGTCAGGTTCCAATGGGTCATTTCACACCTTGTTCATGCTTTAGTTGCGCCTAGGTAAGGTTCATTTCCTTCTCCTAGGGTTTTGAAGGAAATTTCTCTTGGATGGTCAAATCATCAGTAAAACTTGTATCCTGATGTTCATACACCTTCCCCTATCCTTAATGTACCTTATTAAACACTTCCCATCACTGAGATCCCCCGAATTCCTCATTTTTGCACAAACCCTAGTTTCTTGCTACAACTTGGCAATTTTCTAGGCTAGACCTGTATTTTGCCCTTTTGGACCCCTTCCCCTCACTCAATCTTTGAAATTCCACTTTCCCTACTTCCTAACATCTCTCCCTACTTCTCAAAATTTTCTCAAGAATTTAGAAGACCCTTAACCCCTTCATTTCACTTCATTTCGATAAATCCCCTGTTCCACACATCGGGATAGGTTTTACTCCAATGATGTTTCTGAGCAAGAAAAGATGAATTTGGGAAAATTGAGAGACATTTTTGTCCATAATAGGCCAATGAAGAAAAAACTCCTTCACTTTTTACACAGGTGTCATGGCTTCAGAGAAATGTCAAAAATACAGTTGCCTCGAGAGAATTGATGCACCTCTGAAGTGACCTTGCGAAAATCAAGTTTTCTCCTAGCTTGGTTGGCCAAATGACTTTCTTGATGAGTCCAATGATAACTAGACACAAATATCTTTCAAATGAGCTATCATGAGCTCAATTTTGAGTTGAGGAAGACCTTCAAAAGTTGATTGTAACAGCACTCTGCCTTTAGGCAGCCTCATTCTGCACATTTTGATGAGTCTTGGGAGATTTGATTTTTGACAGGGCAAATGAACTCCAAATTGAAAAATTCTAGTTGGGCTGGAAATAAGACTCAATCAAATTTCCCAAGAGCTATCCCATGCTCAATTTTGACACCGGGAAGGCCTCCAAAAGTCTCCTTCAAAATGTGCTACGCATAGGTTTTGGAGGCGTCGTGCATTGGATTTGTGGCGCGGCGCATAGAGCTGGAAGACTGATTTCACTCACAAACTCTCCCAAATTGAAAAATTTGCTAATATTCTTGTGTTTAAGTAAGTTAACACCTCCATATTGCCAATGTATGAGTTTCCATCAGTGTTTATGGTGTTTCAATACGTTAAAAACAAAACCCTAGTTCCTTGCAAAGTTGTGTTAAGAAAATTGCCTAGGGTTTGCAAAATTGCAGTTTGCCATTGTATCCCCATTTTCATTTTTCTCTCACTACACTTCACTCATATTACTTTCCCTCTCCCTTTTCATTCACACTCACCTATCCCTTTATCCCTAAAACTAAAAACCCTAATACCTAATTCCACTATTCCCAAACCCTATTCAAATATCCCCAAACCCTAATTGCTATCCCAAAGCCTAAATAGTATTCCCTAAACCCTTTCATTCTCCAAAACCCTACAGCTAGCCTCAATTCCTCCCCTCATCAGTCCCACTCATCCATGGAACTCAAAAACATGCAAGCAACCAGCAAGTTGCTAAGAGAAAGAAAACCAAGTCGACAACACTTGAAAGGGAAATTCAAGCTGAGCGTGAATCTTGGCTTGAGAGGACAAAATTACACTTGGGAAAGGATGCTAGAGAAGGCCAACAAAGAGAAGACATTTTTGAGGCACATGGCCTACCATTACTTGGCGAAAAACAAAAATTGCAAGGCAAGAATCAGGAGCTTGAAAGCAAAGTTGAAAAGGGCATCGAGGAGGCGAAGGGAGCATGATACACTTCAGATATTGGCTGAGGCTTCCTTGGCCCAACACAATGCTTGATGGAGAAGAATCAGCCCAAATTTCAAAAAATTTGGGGCACTTTTTGCATTTTTTGAAATTTTGGCACTAAAACACAAAAATTTCTGCTCTATGTGCCGCGCCACCCGGCACTCGCTTTTGATGGAGGCATCATTTTGAGAAAAACTCAACATATTTGGATTTTTCATGAAAAAATATGCATGCTCACAAATGGCCAAGAAATTTTGACAGGTTTTGAGCCCCCAAAAAGGTCAAAAACACCCTAAAAATGGCCTTTCTGCCCCTATTTTGACACACAAGAAGCAGTGTTGGGAGAACTGAGTTTTGGAGGGGCAAATGGAGGCCAAATTGAAAAATTCCACTTGGGTTGGAAAGTAGACAGGTAGAAATTTCCAACAAGCACACTTGGAGTGAATTTGGACACCGATAAGGCCTCCAAAAGTGGGTCCAAACAGGTGCTACGCATAGAGAATCAGGCACTGCGCATAAAGGAAAAATTGCCAATTTGACCAAGTTTTGCTCTCTTTTTCACCTAGCTTTGACTAGTTTGACTTTTCACTTTCCTAATGGAAAATTTGTGATGTAATTTCATGTACATTGATGGATCATGATGTAGATATGTTAAATTTTTACTTGTAGAGGTAGATTCATCAGTTTAAAGGTTGTTTGAAACTGAATGAATCAGTTCCCTTGTTTCTAGAGGCATGTTGTTCTGTTGCCTAATTTCTAGTTCTCAGTTTAGAATTAGTTGAAACAGCTCCTAAACATGTGCGCTTGACCCCTAGAGGTAAGGATGAGCTAAGTTTGTCTATATTATGTTGTTTTTCAGTCATTAGCATGGTTGAACTTTTGAGAAAGCCTTGAGCTTCATTATACACTTATATCAGCATTTTGGCTAAGGAATTGAGACCAAGGTTTGTAGCACTCTTTGGGATCCATGTGGCAATTTTTCTTGGTACAGTGCTTTCTTTTGTAATTTTGAATTTTCTTATATATCATGTATTCCATTCTCTATCTGGTTTCTTCTGAACTAAACAAACAAGAGTGTAAGTAGAATCCATTGAAATTGCAGTGCTCTACTTGAAGTTTGCTTTAGTTTCTTGATGTTTTCAGCTGTTTGGGGAGGATCCATGATTTCTCTTGCCCTCTTCAACAACTCACATATCTATTCCTTCCATATCATTCAATTTGAAGTGCCAAAAACAATTTCCTACCTTGCCCCATTGAGATCTTTGCAGGACTGAGCCTCAATCCCCGCACCCAAAATTTGTCTTTCCATCTAAGCCAACAAAATCATGATTTTATTCAATCAAACTCTCTTGCACATATACCTAGCCTAAGATCAGTATCTATATCAGTCATCTCAAGCCCTCATCGACCATAATTTTCTGAGATTGACCCGAAGAGATCCCTCTCCTGACCTGGTAGGGCTAGCTACCAGGCTGAGCGTGGTTTAATGTTGGCCCTGGATCCTACCTTTTCAACCTGAGGTAGATTTAGGCACTAACATAGTGGTGACCATACTGGGGAGAAAATCTTATTTGTTTGTTAATGTTCTTGCTTTATAAACTACAGACGGAGCCTGAAGTTAGCCAAGTAGCCTTCGAAATGCTCTTGCTTTTCATTAGCGAAAGTAGATAAAAGTCGCTTCAGTGAATCTCCAGTCTAGTCTTATAAGCTGAACATCTGACTTGCAAATTGCCCCAGTAGCATGTATCAAGTTTGGATCTGATTGTTGATGGTGGACAACGATCAGACATCGGAAAGGCTAAAATCATTCACCTGGCGATTCCAAATTATTTTCGAGATCAGATCCAAAGACTCCACTGGAGGATGAACCCGACCAGCAAAAACATGAAAGGACAATATGGACAGATCAGGTATTCAAGTTGGAATTTCATCCAAGACATTTTGTTCTTTGTTCTAAATTATTTCTTCTCTTTTCCTGAGAATGTCAAGAAGGCTTTGCAAAGTATTCTATGCTTAAGAAAAGATCTCAGGCTTGCAGTTGATTCTTTCCCTTTGAAGATTGTGAATACCAAAGATTTTCATGCCTTTGAGCTTGATCAAGACCCTTTTTTTGAATCTTGTGTTGACCATCTTCAAACTGATGAACCTCAAGAGACCAAGATTAATTCTATACCTTCTGTACATACCCCTATACCTTGTAAAATTCCAGATCGATACAAGCCTCTGATTTTATCTCCTATATCCCATGCTTTCCCTAAAAATCATGACCTATATCTACCAAGATTTGATGGTGAAAGTGACAATATCACTGCTGAGAGACATGTATTGAATTTTGAGTCCTTTCTTGACCTTTTTGAAGTTGATGAAGAAGATGTTAGTATTAGGCTTTTTGCTCTTTCTTTGCAAGGCAAAGTCAAGAGTTGGTTCAAAACCCTACCTGATGCGAGCATCTCAGATTTCCAGCAATTCATCAAAGTTTTCCTCAACAGGTGGGTGGTAAGACAAAACCCTTTCTTGATTATAGAAGAGTATAACCAGCTGAAAAGATTGCCAGGGGAGACAGTACAACAGTTTTCTACCAGGTTTAACAAAGTCTATTTTTCGATGTCGGTTAATATAAGACCTCCTCTTGGATCCGCTCTCTTGCACTACCCAGGTGCCTTTGATCCGGAAATGGAGTTTCAGCTGAGAGAAAGGAACCTTGCAACACTTGAAGAGATGTAGAACAATGCAATAGATGTAGAGGCTCATTTGCTGATCAGAAGGGAAAAGTTGAAGGAAGAAGAGATGAAAAACATAGATCCGGAGGAATCGACATCTCTAGAGGTAAAGCTTGACATTTTGGTAAGTGTAGTGGAAGAGATGATGCAGAAGATCACCACAAGGAATGAGTATGATGTTCAAGCCCATGGCTCACTAATTGAAGAAGAACAAGTTGCTGATCCAAAACATTTTGTTTCTTATCCCAACTGTCATAGATCTGATAATGATTGTTTTGTAGATCATCTTGGAGAAGAGAGATCTGTTGATATGACATGTATGCTTGATGATGTGTTTTATACTGACGATTTGCCTCAGTTTGATCAGTATGATGATGATTATGTTCTCCAAACAGAAGCTAATCTTGCAGACAAACCAACAGCTAGTTTGTGGGAGGAAGAAGTTCACTTTCAGCAGCCCGAATACAGTGATCGGTCATTGCATATCAGCTATGGAAGTGAGGAGGAAAGTGAAGCAAATTTTGAAGTAAGTGAAGGATCTTTGCCTTTTTGTTTTGATTCGTTTCAGTTCATCAGAGACAACATTCATGCAATCAGAAATCAACTGTCGACAAGTCTTGATCTGAACCTTTTTGAGGGCAATGAAATCCTTGTTCAAGACTTCTCATATCCAGATTTGTAGCCCCCGAATGCCATTGATTGTCAAGTTGCAGATGAAGACTTGGAAGCTGGCACGTATGATCAAATGATGCAAGATGATTCTGTACCTTTCTGTTTTGAATCATTTCAGTTTTTGAAGGAAAATTTGCATAGAACATTTTCAGTAAAGGATGAGCAGCCTGTAGGAAATCATGGAATCTCATCGGAACCAATAGAAAATGGGTTGCAGCAGTCTTTTCATGTTTTTCATGATCCAATAGCTGATGTGTTGGATGATGTCTGCAGTCAAAGTCCTTCCCAATTGACTATATGTGAGCTTGACAAAAGTATTGATACAAACTTGATCAGGAAGCCAGTCTCTTTGTCATTTTCAGCAGGAGTCTCGTCACAAAGCTCAAATCAAAGATTGCATTCATGGTATGAAGAGAAGAGAAGTAATTCATTAGATGAGCTAATTCTCAGTGTACATGAATTTCAAGATCTTTATGCAGTGTTTTTGGAGGCAAATAGAGAATCTATAGTACTCAACAGATCTATTCACAAGTTTTCATGGGAGTTGCCTTTCAGTAGTTCTCTCTTGTTGTTCATAAGAAAGCACTTGCGGAGAATTCAAATAGCAGCCGGAATACTTACTTGGTTGCATTGGTTGTTTCATTTCACTTGATCAGGTAATGAATGAAATTGTTAGAGTAGGTTTTGATGAATAAGCTCTACTTTGAGCATTATTTTCTAGTTTGTCGGTTGTGTTTAAGTATCAAGTCAGTTTTTAGTTGAGTGAGAATCAATTTGTGTCGTCGAGTCATCAGTTTTCAGTCATGCATTTCAGCTTGAGTTTTTGACTCCATTTCCCACTAGATAAGGCACTGGTCTGCTCTCCCAAAGATCTGCCGTTCTTGGCACCTCCAAGGAGCTACCATCCCCATTGGAGCCAATGTTAGTGTCAGTCTTTGCAGCCTTCCTCCAGTGATCAATCATTCTCTTACAAAGTGATTTTAAGGTTTCAAGGTCAAATTTTGTCATTTCAGTGAGTCTTCAAACAAAATTTGGTCACTAGGTATTAGTTCTAGGGTTTGTTTTCACTCCTTTCAAAGTTGTCCAAATGTCGTTCCATGTCACCATTCGACTGAGTGTACCATCATTCAGAGGGTTGTCATCATCATGTCAGGTTCCAATGGGTCATTTCACACCTTGTTCATGCTTTAGTTGCGCCAAGGTAAGGTTCATTTCCTTCTCCTAGGGTTTTGAAGGCAATTTCTCTTGGATGGTCAAATCATCAGCAAAACTTGTATCCTAATTTTCATACACCTTCCCCTATCCTTAATGTACCTTATTAAACACTTCCCATCACTGAGATCCCCCGAATTCCTCATTTTTTCACAAAGCCTAATTTCTTGCTACAACTTGGCAATTTTCTAGGCTAGACCTGTGTTTTCCCTTTTGGACCCCTTCCCCTGACTCAATCTTTGAAATTCCACTTTTCCCTGCTTCCTAACATCTCTCCCTACTTCCCAAAATTTTCTCAAGAATTTAGAAGACACTTAACCCCTTCATTTCGCTTCATTTCGACAAATACCTTGTTCCACACATTGGGATAGGTTTTACTCCAATGATGTTTCTGAGCAAGAAAAGATGAATTTCGAAAAAATGAGAGAAATTTTTTTCCATAATATGTCAAGGAAGAAACACCTCCTTCACTTTTTACACAGGTGTCATGGTTTCAAAGAAATGCCAAAAATACAGTTGCCTTGGGAGAATTGATGCATCTCTAAAGTGACCTTGGAAAAATCAATTTTTCTCCTAGATTGGTTGGCCAAATGACTTTTTTGATGATTCCAATGATAACTAGACACAAATATCTTTCCAATGAGCTATCATGAGCTCAATTTGGAGTTGAGGAAGACCTTCCAAAGTTGACTGCAACAGCACTCTGCCTTTAGGCAACCTCATTCTGCTCATTTTAACCAGTTTGGGATATTTTATTTTTGACAAGGAAAATGAACTTCAAATTGAAAAATTATAGTTTGGTTAGAAATTATACTCAATAACCTTTCCAACGAACTATCCTGTGCCCAATTTGGACACCAGGAAGGCCTCCAAAAGTCTCCTTCAAAATGCGCTACGCATAGGGCTTGGAGGCGTGATGCATTGGGTTTGTGGCGCGGCGCATAGAGCTGGAAGCCTGATTTCACTCACAAACTCTCCCAAATTGAAAATTTTGCTCAATATTCTTGTTTTTAAGTAATTTAACACCTCCATATTGCCAATGTATGAGTTTCCATTAGTGTTTATGGTGTTTCAATAGGTTAAAAACAAAACCCTAGTTCCTTGCAAAGTTGTGTTGAGAAAATTGCCTAGGGTTTGCAAAATTGCAATTTGTCGTTGTATCCCCAATTTCATTTTTCTCTCACTACACTTCACTCATATTAATTTCCCTCTCCCTTTTCATTCACACTCACCTATCCCTTTATCCCTAAAGCTAAAAACCCTAATACCTAATCCCACTATTCCCAAACCCTAATTGTTATCCCAAAGCCTAAATACTATTCCCTAAACCCTTTCATTCCCCAAAACCTTACAGCTAGCCTCAAATCCTCCCCTCATCAGTCCCACTCATCCATGGAACTCAAAAACATGCAAGCAACCGGCAAGTTGCTAAGAGAAGGAAAACCAAGTCGACAACACTTGAAAGGGAAATTCAAGTTGAGCGTGAATCTTGGCTTGAGAGGACAAACTTGCACTTGGGAAAGGATTCTAGAGAAGGCCAACAAAGAGAAGACATTTTTGAGGCACATGGCCTACCATTACTTGGCAAAAAACAAAAGTTGCAAGGCAAGAATCAGGAGCTTGAAAGCAAAGTTGAAAAGGGCATCGAGGAGGCGAAAGGAGCATGATAGACTTCAGATATTAGTTGAGGCTTCCTTGGCCCAACACAATGCTTGATGGAGGAGACTTAGCCCAAATTTCAAAAAAATTGGGACACTTTTTGCATTTTTGGAATTTTTGGCACTAAAACACAGAAATTTCTGCTCTATGCGCCGCGCCACCCGGCACTCGCTTTTGATGGAGGCATCATTTTGAGAAAAACTCAGCATATTTGGATTTTTCATGAAAAAATATGCATGCTCACAAATGGCCAAGAAATTTTGACAGGTTTTGAGCCCCCAAAAAGGTCAAAAACACCCTAAAAATGGCCTTTCTACCCCTATTTTGACACACAAGAAGCAGTGTTGGGAGAACAAAGTTTTGGAGGGGAAAATGGATGCCAAATTGAAAAATTCCACTTGGGTTGGAAAGTAGATAGGTAGACCTTTCAAAAAAGCACACTTGGAGTGAATTTGGACACCGGGAAGGCCTCCAAAAGTGGGTCCAAACAGGCACTATGCATAGAGAATCAGGCGCAGCGCATAGAGGAAAAATTGCCAGTTTGACCAAGTTTTGCTCTATTTTTCGCCCAGCTTTGGCTAGTTTGACTTTTTCACTTTCCTAATGGAAAATTTGTGATGTAATTTGATGTACATTGATGGATCATGATGTAAATATGTTAAATTTTCACTTGTAGAGGTAGATTCATCAGTTTAAAGGTTGTTTGAAACTGAATGAATCAGTTCCCTTGTTTCTAGAGGCATGTTGTTCTGTTGCCTAATTTCTAGTTCTCAGTTTAGAATTAGTTGAAACAGCTCCTAAACATGTGTGCTCGACCCCTAGAGGCAAGGATGAGCTATGTTTGTCTATATTATGTTGTTTTTCAGTCATTAGCATGGTTGGACTTTTGAGAAAGCTTTGAGCTTCATTGTACACTTATATCAGCATTTTGGCTAAGGAATTGAGACCAGGGTTTGCAGAACTCGTTGGGATCCATGTGGCAATTTGTCTTGGTAGAGTGCTTTCTTTTGTAATTGTGAATTTTCTTATATGTCATGTATGCCATTCTCTATCTGGTTTCTTCTGAACTAAACAAACAAGAGTGTAAGTAGAATCCATTGAAATTGCAGTGCTCTACTTGAAGTTTGCTTTAGTTTCTTGATGTTTTCAGCTGTTTGGGGAGGATCCATGATTTCTCTTGCCCTCTTCAACACCTCACCTGTCTATTCCTTCCATCTCATTCAATTTTAAGTGCCAAAAACAATTTCCTACCTTGCCCCATTGAGATCTCTGCAGGACTGAGCCTCAATCCCCGCACCCAAAATTTGTCTTTCCATCTAAGCCAAAAAAATCATGATTTTATTCAATCAAACTCTCTTTCACATATACCTAGCCTAAGATCAGTATTTCTATCAGTCATCTCAAGCCCTCATCGATCATAATTTGCTGAGATTGACCCGGAGAGAGCCCTCTCCTAACCTGGTAGGGCTAGCTACCAGGCTGAGCGTGGTTTGATGTTGGCCCTGGATCCTACCTTTTCAGCCTGAGGTAGATTTAGGCACTAACATAGTGGCGACCATACTGGGGAGAAAATCTTATTTGTTTGTTAGTGTTCTTGCTTTATAAACTACAAACGGAACCTGAAGTTAGCCAGGTAGCCTTCGAAATGCTCTTGCTTTGCTCTTGCTTTATAAGCATGAATCATTCAATTTCCTTAAGTCAACACAAATTATGATTTCCCCTTTTTCCTTATTTTCCTGAACCACCATGGGAATTACCCATTCAAACTCTTCGACAGGTTCAATTATCCCAACTGTTAACATTTTGTCTAATTCTTCTTTCACCTTCTCCTTGTATTTTAGATTCAGTCTATAAGGTCTCTACTTGACAGGCTTCGCATCCGGTGTTATCACAAAAAATTGATCATCTAACCATAATTTACTAGATGGATCGAAGTACACCATGTAGGGCCAATTTTACCATTGTAAAATTGCTTTTACTGTGAGAAATTACTTAATAAACCACATTTTTTAAGTAACTTATAATTAAACCCATGAAGAATAATTAAATAAATCATTATTTATTTAATTATCTTCTAGGAATAATTAATTGAACCATTGTTTAATTAATATTCCTTGTCACATTTGACCCAATTACGAGAAATAGATATATAAATCATTAATTATCTTATTTTTCTCTAGGAATAATTAATTAATCACTAATTAGTTATTATTCCTTGTCAAGTTTAACCAAGTCCCTTAGGAATAATTAAATAAATCATTATTTGTTTATTATTCCTTAACCATATTCCTTGAGATGATAAATAAATCATTTATTTATTTATTATTTCTAAATAAAATTTTAGATACTTTTTCCCTCCAAACCAAATATATAAAATATTCCAAATGGTTAATTCTAGAATGGGGTTAATAATATTTTATTATTTCTCATTATTCGAGGATAACCTAATATTTTGTTATAAATAGAAGGGTTTTTCATTCATTCTTCACTTTCGATTATTTTCATTGTTGCACTCACTATTGCAGCTATGATTATTATCACTGTCGCACACCATCTTCTTTTTCATTTGAGTTCTCATTGAGCTCAAACATTTTGTTTGTTAGATTTTACACATTATAGAGGAGAGAGACTCTACAAAAGCTGAAGACATTGAGGATAGCCAACAACCCATCCCATAGAGGGGGATTGGTAACATTATGTGTTCCCTTCATAGGTGTTGTTTAATAAAATATATTCTTTATATATATGGTTTCCATTGGATTATTGGAGTTATTTATGCTTATTTTACTATTCCATTTTGTTGTTTAACTATGTCTGTGACATAGGTCATGGATTTGGCAGGTTTTGTTTTGATCATTTGTTGTAGATCTACACTTTTTAATAGCCATTTTTATTGTTAGGTTTGTTTTTCATCCACATCCTAAAGTAGTTTCTTTTCGTACAATTCAAGAATAATTTTACATAACATCCGGCTTCATAGGAGTCCTCATGACTCCCAAATCTCCTAATATGCCCTCATATCTAATAACTTAGTAGGGAACAACTCCTGATATTCATGCAAGAGATCTGTTAACTTGTTGGTTATGTATTCATCCCAACAATCTCCTATTGTTGTGTATTTTGGTTCAGCCTATGACCCTATGTTCACCTTCCTCGTCTTTGTAGAAATTCCCATTGTCGATCACCTGATAATGCAATATAATAAAGCAAAATACTTGATCTACTTCTACAAACAAACTTCTGGAAGCTTAATCAATTATGAACAAGATCAATTAGAACACATATAACAGAGAATGAGAAAGCAATCACACATGAACACAGAAGAATACTCTGGGGAAAGCCTCAGCTAAAAACCCTGATCTTTGTATTATCATACAAGTGGAAATATCTCAGGATTACACAAAGGTTTAGCTCACAAGTTATCCAGATCTCAGTACAATCCCTCAATACAACTCACAGTCTGAATAGACACAACATATGCCTTCCTCCAATCCTCCAAGCCTCCTATTTCCTTGCACAGTTTCTCCTAGGGTCCAATGTTGCCACCTGTGTGAATTCCCACATCACACACTCATCAAAACTCAGAAATAACTGCGCAATCCTCAAGGAATGAATTCCTTCTGCATGCAAGAGATATCCTCAATGGAATATTCCTACAACTGATAGTACACTGTCCCATCATCTGATCTCAACTGGGTCTCTGACTGAACTGACATGCATGAGTTATTTATGAGAGAATATTCAGTTATCTGAAGTGCATTAGTTACATGCATGCATGCATTAACTAACTGAACTCACAATCAGTTCCACAAATTGTTGGAACTAATCTAACTGGACTTAACTCAGTTAACTGAGCTAACTAATTACAACTCAAAGTACAACTCATCCTAATCTATTTAATCAAGGGATAACTTCCTCAATCAAAGGGGAAACTATTGCATGTCTTCACATAGACTTCATGTTTGATTTTCTACAACTAATTAACTCAAGATGAATTAATTAATCATTTTACAAACTATTGCTAAGATCAAATTCTAATTTTAATTCTCAATTTTAGTATAGGGACTAAATAAAATTGGAATGTATCCTGAAATTCTATTTATAGTAGTGATATTTTTAGCACTTCTATTTTTAGCATTTCTTGTTGCTATTTTCAATAGTCTTCAATGGCTTCGTTATATCAGGCATCTCCATCTCAAGTCTATTTACTTCGCGATGACCTTATGACTCTTTCATGTCAATGTTGTTAGGATCTTCATCCTCTACGATAGTGAAATTATAGCATTCCATTACATTGTGTATTTGCGCAACCCAATCAGGTTTCCAAATAACTGGAACTTCATTTTCAAAAATCTTCTTCTTAACTATATTCAGAGATACATCTATATGTGGATAGTCATCTTCAAATCTGAATGTCATTATGAATCCATCAACCATCTCTGCCTAGCTAGCAGTACCATGTAGAATCTCAGTTTCCAAATACCAATTCTAAGGAATTGTCTCCAAGGTATGGATGAAGCCATGCACCCATTCTTCTCATGGAATTTCTCCCCAAGCTACCATATAGAGTTGTATCTAGTCTCTAGAATCATTTTGGCCATCATACTTGTCTGCGAGCTTTGTTTCTACTTGTCCAAATCTTACCCACATCAACCTTCTACATTTTTTCCAATCTCCTATATTCTACTTATGAGTACCCCACCATCTAGCAGGAGTTGCCCTCAGTGCTTGATCCAAAGCTAATAGTCTCTAACATTCAGGTACCCGTCTTTCATAATCTCTAAAGAAATTATTTACATAACCCAAACCATAATATAAAGGTAATTTACGTACCTCAGTTGTCATGCAACGCGATACTTTAGTAATCCTTACACATCGCCTTGTAGACACTTCATGCAACTTGTTCTGCCATTTTTCCAATTCCTCTTCTGAATCTAAAGTGAAGGAACTATCTTGCTCCCAAGTCAGCTTTCCATCCACAATAGGATTGATCCATTATTCTTCTTTTGTTGATATTTGATAAATGTTGTCGATGTCATCTGCATTGTATTCTTCTCTGACATGTTCATGTTGGCTTGTTGGGATGGGCTCCCCTAGGACAGTTTTGGGGTTAAAATAACCCAAGTTTTGATACATTTTTGTAACTAATGTAAAGTCTCCACGATTTTTGGATGCGGAGCGCATAGATGATTAGGAGTCAAAGGGGTTTAGCCCATTATTTTATGTAAAGTATGAGTCGGTTTTGAGATCCACCCATGGTCCGCGAACCATGGCATTGTATGCAAAAGGCTATAAGTAGGTGTGTCTTAGAGAGTAATGATGAAATGGGTCAATATAAGAGAAGTGATAGCGAAGAGTAGTGGGTCAGATAGGAGAAGAAAGTCTTTGCAGCTAAGTGTTCAGAGGCCTAGTATATTCTGCATCTAAGTGCGCGGACCCCTGCAGCTAAGTGCGCAGGGTAGTTTTGAGTCTGTAAATCTGAATTGAAGATCAATAAATACAGTTACCAAAGAATTCATGTGTATATCTATTTTATCTCTGTTTCTGTTAATGATATATGTTGTCAATGAATAATCTATTTTATGGAATGTTGATTGAATGTTGTGCGAATCTGTTGAATAACTGTTAAATGATGTACGCAAGCACGTTTATGTAATTTCATGAAGCCTCTGATGAATTCTCTAATGTTTACTAATAACTTAAGTAAATCTGTGTGAACCCTAATTTAGGACTGCTTTTTGATGCGCGTAATTAGATAAATTGATTGTTAAAGGTCCACAAAGACTAATCGTAGACCTTCGTGAAGGTCTAAAGACCATCTAGAAAAAGTTGGAGCAATGAGACCTAAGAGTGTATATATTTGCGCGAAGGCATATCTGATGTGCTAAAAAGACATCACACTAGTCTCTGGATGCAGAAACTTGGTTCTGGCATTCCCCCATATTTCTTCGGGTGAGACTGCAACCTGCGCTACGCGGGTTGTTGCCAAAAGGGCCATTAGTGTAGGGATTTGTTGGTTGGCGCAACTCACTCTAAACCTCAGCCAGGACCCCCTAAGCCAACAACAGGATCTGCTTGAAAGAGATGTGTGATGTCGCATCACTGGAATCCGACCAAGAAAGAAATTGAAAAGTGGTTGGATCGGAAGATTCACGAGTTGGCGGTGCAAGAAAACAGGAATCCACGCTTGTCGAAGGAAGAGTGGTTGAACATGTATCTGTATACAGACATACACAAAACCTTCTTCTGCACTTTTCCCATTAAACTATACAAGTGGTTAGCTAAATTGACAGATAGCCAAGGAAGGTGGAAGCTTGATAATCCTATAGTGTGGACACCTAAATTAGTGCAACGATTAGAAGCCTCTAAAAACCAAATTATGCGTGTTGTTGATCATTGACTTGATCGGATTCTAGGAGTATTTGTTACACAATTCACAGTTGATACCTCAGTTAGCTATAGCGAAGCATAGCGGCAAATTTTCAAAGGATCACGAGGTAAGTATTTAAGATCTTTGAATACATGGATTAAAATTTTTTTATGTGAAAAATGGGTTATGCCATTGCCTTGATGTTCGGAGCTACACAAAGTGAAAAACTCTTTAGAGATCGAGAGAGATCAGGTTCAGAATGTAGCTCGTTGTCAGACTTCCTTCGAGTGACAACAAGGGAGTGGTACAGGCCTCACCACAAAGTGTTGTCCAGCTGATAACATAAGGTTTTCCACGAACACATCATCTGTCCACTTCGCCTCCACCCCCACCTCCACCGCATACAACTTCGTCCACACCTCCACCTCCATAACCTCCATTCAACATGGCAAATACGATGAAGTTGTCGATTTTCAAAGGCATAGAGAGTGAAGATACATAGCAATTCTAGTTTGTTGTGAATGTTGTGTGGACAATGCAATAGATTACGGATGACAATATCAAGAAGGCACAGTTGGTTACCTCTCAACAGGATCGCGCGCTGACTTAGTATATTAAGTATTGTTCTGATAATCCTCTGGCATCGCTAGAAGAGACTAAGGCTTCTTTAAATAAGGAGTTTAGTAAGCCTAATTCTGACTCGCAGTCAATAATTGGATTTAAGGAAATCATGATGAGGGTCAATGAGACACCTTGGGAATTAGATCAAAGGTTGAAATCTCAAATTTGAGAAGCTAATATGTATCTCACAGATGGTCAGCATCGCAAATAGTTTATAGCTTCGCTTCTGCCCCACCTAAGGATTGCTTTGTCGTAATAGAAGATAGGAACACAGGCGAAATCTTCGTAAATCACAATGAGGTTTCATGCAACGCCTATTCAGGATGCAACCTTGGGGGTACAGCAGATCCACTCTTAGTTACATAGCCTCTTCTTAGAATTTCAGAGCTTGAAGAAAGACAAGGAGACTAAACCAGAGGTGCACGCAGAAGTCTAGTGTCTGAAATTCAAGGGCCAGGGGCACGATAAAGACCATTGTCCCATGTACTCGAATTATATTACAGGAGGGGGACCAATTCCCTTAAGGCCAGAAGCTCCAGCAGGGCTGAGTGTGGGGGTTGCGCTATGGTGCACTATTTGTCAGGTTGTTGGGCAACACGCAATGGATAATTGTCATTTACTTCAAAAGTTCATCTAGACACCCCAGCAGTTGTTTTGTAACTTCTACAAATCGGTGGGCCATGATGAGCACGATTGTCGCAGCTATGAGCTAATGATGGGAAGAACACCTACATATTGGATTCAAGAAAAAAATCAGCCTCCAGAACAGGGTACTGAAGGAGTGCACAGAGGTTATCATGGAAGAGGACGGGGTCGAGGAGGAGGAGGGCCTGGTAGAGGTTGGGGTCAGGTTATATGTTACAAGTGCGAAATGTCAGGGAACTATGCACGAGAATGTTAGAATCAGACATGCCCGTCATGTCAATACTGCAGCCAGTTTGACCATACTATAGAGGAATGTCAAGTGCTAATAGCTAAAATCCAAGAAAATAAAGTGTAGCCTCAACAACCTACGCAGAACTTACATATGATGAGATTCGAGCCCCGCAAGGAAGATCAAAGCATGAATATAGTGCTTAGAAGTGGAATAACGACTGGCGATGATAAACATAAATAGCCTGAAGAGGACGAATGGGTCCGCAAGGCCCTAGAGAAGGAAGTAAGTTTTGATTTAAATTCGCAAAGGAAACATTTACGGAGGCCAACAAAAGCTTCACTGAGGCGTCCACCTTAGTAAGTCAGGACAATGTGCAAGAAACTAGCGTGCCTGCAGAGGTTGATCCCTTTGTTATTACTATGTTTTTGGACACCTGCATAAAGCTTCTACATGATAGAAAAGTTGTGGAAGGTTTGCAGTAGTTGCTAAACAAATGCACCAGAAAAAAGAAGGTCCCTAATGGACACCGGTTGGTTAGAAAAATTGGCAAACATAAGGCAAGAACAGGGCGCGAGATGAGGCTCACCGCGTAGATATGAGATTATGAGATGGACCAAGTCATCTTGGATCTGGGGTCCGATGTGAACATACTATGAAAGAAAACATGGGAAAGAATGGGGAGACATGCACTGCAGTGGTCTCCGATTCAGCTCAGAATGGCGAACCAGTAGAAAATCATCCATATCGGACGATTATATGGAGTAATAATTGATATATAAGGTGCGAGCGCGATGGTCGACTTTGAGGTGATAGAGATTGTTGATGACAGTAATCCATACCCCACGCTCTTGGGAATTGACTGGGCCATTGATATGAATGGGGTCATCAATTTGAAAAAAAAAAGGAAAATGTCATTTCAAAAGAAATCGCTTCGAGTTTTAGTACCATTGGACCCTCCAGAAGGGGCGCAATACACTGAACCAATCTACGACTATGAAGAAAGCGATGATGAACTGGATCAAATCTATAAAATAATAGCACGAGACTAGGGCTAGATCAAACTGATGGCAGATGGATGGATTGCATGGGATCGGGAGAGTTCCTGCACCTCTCATTCAGAAGAAGAGCTGGAGCATTGGTAGAATCGTTTGCATGAAGTATCCACGTTGCGATGTAATATGATGACGAAGTCGTTGCACTGTGTTTCATCAGAAGTAAGGAAATTAGACTATTATGATGGTTTAACTAATGTGGAAAATTTTTTGGATGAATTTGAGTGTGAATTCCCTGAGGATCACCGCTTCCAAGCATTAGATTTGGCACTGCGTGTTACGCCCGCAAGATGGTGGGGTACACATAAGGATAGCTTTGATGGATGGCGGGATTAAAAAAGAATGATGAGGTTATGGTTTGGGCGTCCTAACACTAAATCGCTGAGAAATATAGCGAGAAGGATGATATGTGTAACCACTTAGCAAAATGGACTAAAGCTTGGGGAATGGAGCCGGAGCCAGAGTGGGTACACATATTTTTCCATACTTTGGACACAATTCCCATGAATTGGTATCTGGAAACAGAGCTCCATCATGGCACTGCATAGTGGGATATATTGAGGGAAGGGTTCTTATTGACCTTCAGTTTTGAAGACGTCTTCGTAAGCATCGATGAAGCTCTACAAGAGATTAAGGAAGTTATCTTCAGAACGCCGCAAGAACCTATGGAGTGGGTCCAACCAGACTGGAGCACCCAGCTATGCCATGCGCTAGAATGTTATAATGTGACCACTGAAGAGGAGGATGAAGCTCCAAGAAACATTAATATTCCAAAGGCAGAAGGACATCGCGAAGTTAGGGGCCCACAAATAGACAACCCAGACATCACCGTGCCATTGAAGACAAAGCAAGTAAACATTGGTACTGAGCAGAACCGAAGTTTGCAAAGATTGGAGATTATTGGGATGACGCTACTATGGATAAAGTTGTTGAGTTACTCTGCGAATATCAAGATCTGTTCCCTACCAAGTTTTCGAATTTGAAGGACATAGTGGGAGATTTGGGCATTATGAAGATTACTCTAAAGTCAGATGTGAAGCCTATAATTTAAGCAGAGGTTGTATCGCCTTAATCCTAAGTACAAGGAAAATGTGTGCCTAGAGCTAAATAAGGTGTTGGAAGCAGGCATCATAGAACTGATTGAGGAATCTAGTTTTAGACATGTTGGAGAATTTTCAAGCCTATTCTTTCGTTGTCAAAACTAGAGACCAAAATTCCATTGTTGATTCTCTTGTTGTTTCAGTGAGTCTTTTTGTCATTCCTATTCATTCTTCCAAGAAATATGAGATTGAAGTTCATCATAGACTAGCTATAATAGACAATATCACCAATTGGCAAGTTTTTGAAGATGACCAACAGGAAAAGAATTTTATTGAACTAAAAGAAGAATTTGAAAGTACTCAAGTAGATCAACAAAACATGCTTGTTGAGTCTAAAGAAAATTTTGAAGTCTTGCAATTAAAGAATAATTCAATACCAAAGGGTCTTATTCCTCTTGAGAAGCTTTTTGATCAGAATGATGTGTTCAAAACACCAAAGATACAAGATGATAAAGAGGAAGTAGAAAGTTGTAATCTGGGTACATCAACTTTGCCTAAAATGATAAAAATTTCAAATTTTCTTTCAGTTGATATGAAATTCAGATATATTGAGATGATGAAGAGGTTTGTTGATGTTTTTGCTTGGAGTTATGCTGACTTAAAACAGTATGATCCTTCCATTATTCAGCATACTATTCCTATTAAAGAAAATGAGAAACCATTCAAACAGAAGTTGAGAAGAATTAATCCCCTTCTCATGCCATTGATTGAAAAGGAGATTAAGAATATTTTTGATGCTAAAATCATTGTCCCAATCATATTCTCAAATTGGTTTGCAAATTTGGTTCTGGTTAGAAAGAAGAGTGGAGAAATCAGAATTTGTATTGATTTCAGGAATTTGAATAAGGATTCATTAAAGGACAACTATCCTCTTCCCAAGATGGATTCAATTCTGCAAAATACTATTGGTTCACAAAAAATGTCTATGCTTGATGGCTTCTCAGGTTACAATTAGATTCTTGTGCATCTGGATGATCAGGAGAAAACAGCCTTCACAACACCATGGGGCACATTCATGTACGCCAAGATGCCTTTTGGTCTCATGAATGCGGGAGCTACTTTTCAAAGAGAAATGGACATTGCTTTTTCTGAAGAAAAGGATAAGATGGTGGTTGTTTATCTTGATGACATAACAATCTTTTCAAAGAAAGAAGAAGAACACCTGAAACACCTAGAAAAAATTCTGTTGAAATGTAAAAGGTTTGGTATCTCTTAATCCTACTAGAAGCATCTTTGGTTTAACTACAGGCAAATTACTTGGTTATATTATTTCTAAAGATGGAATTAGGATTGATCCTAACAGATTTAATGCCATTCAAAAGGTAGATTTGCCAAGAAGTAGGAAAGCAATTCAATCACTTCTTGGGAAAGTGAATTTTGTTAGGCGCTTCATTCCTAACTTTGCTGAGGTTGTCAAAGATATAACAAGGATGTTAAATAAAGGAGTTGATATTAAATGGACAACTAAGGAAAATAATTCTTTTGAGCAAATTAAGAAGGCACTCACACAAGCACCGGTACTCATCAATCCATATTTCTCAAAAGAATTTCTGGTTTTTACATTTTCTTCCGAAAATACAATCGCTGGAGTTTTGCTTCAAAAGGGAAAGCAAGGTACTAAACAGCCTATCTCTTTCTTTAGTAGAACATTAGCTAATGCTGAGATGAAGTATAATATTCTAGAAAAATAGGCTTATGCTTTAGTAAAAGCTATTAAAGACTTCAGAATTTACATTCTGCATTCTCACATTGTGGCATATGTTCCAAGTACTATGGTGAAAGACATTCTAACTCAGGCAGATCCTGATGGAAAAAGGGGAAAATGGATCGCAAAATTGCTGGAATATGATATAGACATCAAACCAACCAAATTGGTGAAGGGACAAGGGTTGGCAAAGTTAATGACTCAGTCAAACTTGGATTGTCTTGACATAAATTTGAATGCAGAAATATCATAAATTTCTAATGATGAGGAAGAATTGGTTCCAATTGATGAGAAATATCTTGTTTCAGATTGGTACAAAGATGTGGTATTTGTTTTACAACATCACAAAGCTCCCGCTGATCTAACAAAATCCAAAGCAAGGTTTGTTAAGCTGAAATCTTTGAGATATTTTATATTTGACAGAAATCTCTTTTGGAAATATACAAGAGGAATTTTGCAGAATTGTTTACTTGAAGAAGAGGCTGAAAAGGTCATTGAAGAATTTCATATAGGTGATTGCAGAGGATACCATTATTGGAAGGCTATAGCAAATAAGATTCTAAAAGCGGGATATTTTTTTCCAACAATGTTTAAAGACATTTACAAAAGAGTTGCTTCATGTCATGAATGCCAAATTTTTGAAGGAAGAAGAAAACTTGTACCTCTACCTTTGGTTCCTATCTATGTGGAAGCACCCTTCCAGCAGTGGGGGTTAGAATTTATTGGAGAAATACATCCATCATCATCAGGACAGCATCGCTGGATTCTCACAGCAATGGACTACTTCACCAAATGGATAGAGGCGATCCCAACAAGGCAAGCTAATGATTCTGTAATTATTTCTTTTCTAGAGAATAATATATTGTCTCGATTTGGCTGCCCCATGAAGATTATAACAGATAATGCTCAAGCTTTCAAGTCTAATAAAATGATTAATTTCTATCATCAATATCACATCACTCTTGGACACTCTACAGCATACTATCCGCAAGGAAATGGTCTTGTTGAATCATCAAAAAGGAGTATTGTAAGAATCATCAAAAAGGTATTGCAGGAGAACAAGAAATCTTGGCACTTAAAGTTGAAGTACGCCTTATGGGCTGATAGGATATGTACAAAGAGATCAATTGGGACTTCACCGTATGAATTAGTTTATGGTGCTGAAGTTGTTTTCCGACATCACTGGGGGTACCGGTCATGAGACTAATTTAAGGACTTTAAGAAGAACCAAATTCCATACAGAGGAGGATAAACCAGATGATAGCTTTGTAGGAAAAGAGGAATGAAGTCTATGACAACCATCAGCATGCTCAAAACAGAATTAAAAATACATTTGACGGGAAGATTAAAGAAGATAGTTTCCAAATACAAGACAAAGTGTTGAAATGGGAGGCCAAAATTGAGGAAAAGGGCAACCATGGTAAGTTTGAGAATTTATGGAAGGGTCCTTTTAAGATTGTTGGTTTTCATGCAAACAACACTTATATATTGCATGAAATTGATGGAGGATCATATGCTGGAGGGCCTGTCAATGGTAGGTTCCCAAAGCATTATACTTGCTGAAGTTTCATCAACCACTCATGACATTGTATATATTCCATTTTTGTCAGTTTTATTGCTAATAATGATAAGCTGAAACAGAGAGCTTAAGCCTGGATTGTAGGCCCAACAGTTTGAAGAAGATGCTTGTCAAATCAAATAAAAGTATTTTTGTTTTACTAAAAAAAATGGATAGCACTGGATCTACGAGTTCTTAGTGTGCCACAGGGGTACACTATCCCAAGTGGAGCCACTGTTATCACCAAAATAGGGGTTTACATTGTTCCTAGTCATGGTCTTAGATAAGTGTCAAGTCACCCTATGTTTTAATGGGTAGGTGATAGGTTAGGAGTCTCAAAGGTTTCATTTTTCGTATCCAAATAAAGTCTAACATCCTTTTTCCATGTTTCATGAGTCTTACATTCTTTTTGGAAATTCATAGCTTAAGCCATTTTGAAAATTTTTGGAATTAGCCCCGAAACCATGTTTTCGTAGCACAGAGAGTGTAAAATGTCTGTTTTGAACTACGAAAATGTTGCTCTTTTCATAGCACTTTTCCCTGCACACTGCAAAAGCACGGATTCGTAGAACGGTCTTGTTAAACATCAATCCGTTAATATTTCGTTAAAATTTTCATTATTAGGTGTCAGCTAGGAGTCAGTCCTTAAGCATGCCGCCATCCAAACTCATCATTTCGAATTTAGGGCTCATTATGAAAGATAATTTCAAATTCGAAAGGGCTGGCTAGTCTCATCATTTTAGTTTGCATGCAAACCCTCAAACAGAATTGTTTTCAAATAGTAAGCTTTGGTAATTTTTCACCAAGGTTTTCCTCATCCATAATTCAGGCGAGGCTAACCACCATTGGCAAGCGAGGCTGATCAACAGAATTTCAAGCGAGGCTGGTTTTGTTACAGGAATTCAGAAGGAAAGATGACAGAGGAGAAGAAACGTCATAGGTCTGGTCATTGTTTAAGAACAGAGCCTGAAAGCACCGAGGTCTTAGTCAGAGATAAATCAGTTGTAGAAGCCTTCAAGAAAGCAGGATGCTAGAAGTTTTGTAAGAAATTGCAAGGAGGACATACTCAAGTGACAAAGGAGTTTGCACTACATTTCACTGGCTCAAGCACAAAGGTCGGAATCGTGAACTTGCAAAGTTCTCCAGAGGTCATAGCTTTGGTGACAAAGATTCCTAGGGGGCAAGATACATGGTTCAAAAACTTCATATTCGACATGGAACCATGTAAGGTGTTTCTAAAGCCAAAGTTTGTAGAAACCGACTTAACCAAGGCAGTTCCCAAAGACTACATCAAGGACAACTATGCCAACTTCTTCTTCAACATTAAACGTTATTTTACCTGTGAAGGCAGATATCAAAAGGTTTATTCATATCATTTTGAACTCCTGTTACATTTTACTGGTATGATTTCCTTATATTTTCCTTACTTCTTATTCGAAGTGTAGCTAAGATGGCAGATAAAGTACAGTTGAAATCTCAAGGATGTGAAACTTCCCTGTTTCATCATGGTTTAATTAAACTGATAGTTCTACACGAACTCAAAAGGATCAACAAGGAATGGTCTTCATTTTTGTTTCTATGTGACTTTGCGGTAGAAAAACAAGGTGTAGACATTAGCCCTAGGGTTAAAGGAACTACATCAGCAGAAACCAGCAAGTCTGTAATGTCCAGGGCAAAAAGGTATGTTAAGTTGAAACCTAGGAAGCAGGTGAAAGATCGAGTAAGAAAAACACCAGTAGTCATTATTGAAAATCCTAAATCTACAAAGGAAAAGATATCTGAGGTTAAATGAACGACATAAGAACAGTCAACCAACAAACCAGTTCAAAGGAGATTGACTAGAAGTCAAATTGCAAAGGAGAAAGGTAAAACAGTGATCTCGGGAGAAGGTTCAAGCTTGAAGGGTGATTTAAATGATATTTTAAAAGCCATTGATATTGTAGAATCCCCTTTGGTACAAGAACATGTGATAAAATTTGATCAAGGAAAGTCGAAGAAAATGAAAACCTCCAAGAAATTGGAATTTGAGGATGATGTTACAGCATTTGTTTTCAAACCCAAAAAACCCTTAACTAAGCAATCCAAGAAGATGCAAGAGTCCAATATTGAGATGGAGAGAACAGAAGAAGCCTCTACTGTTCAAGAAGAGTTGATATACTTTCCGTCTCCAAGACCTGAAGGTGACAAAAACACAGTTCCTTCCACTCAAACAGAAAAAGCCAGTTACGAGGTTATGGAAGAAAGGTTAAAATCTGCTCAAAATGAAATTGCTAGACTAAGAGTGAGAGCAAGATGGCATGTTGCTGAAAGGATAGATTTCAAAAGGATGAAGGCTCTATGGGAAGCTGAAAAGGTTTCCAAATCAGAAATAGTAAACAGTGAAACTCAGTACTACACCTGGACTATTCCTGCAATCAAAGAAGCCAGATTTGTAAGGAGGATTAATGCTCAGCTGAGAGCTACAAACAAGAGATTGAAGAGACAAATTGAAGACCTAGAAATACAATTAACCAAATCTGGAAAAGGGTCTACAACAATAATGAAATAGGGTGATGAAAAAGGGCAGTGAAGGATATATATTAAAACAGTTTTGGCACATAAAAAGAGTTTTGGCATATAAAAGGAAGAACAACTGTGAAGAAGAACATCTTATAAGGGTAAGTGGTTTTGATTTTTGGTTGATCATATCAGCCTTCATGGAATTTTGAAAAAACTCCCAAACTACATATTTTTGAAGGCCGTGTTGAAAAAGAGCATACACAGCAGTTTCGTAGTGCGCTACGAAACTGCTGAAGATGATCATTTAGCACTTATGGATGCTTTCCGAAGGTAAGGTCTGATTAGTTTCAATTTTTGAAGTTGCTGGTAGACATGGGATCATATATGAAGTTTCAAATGGTAGTGGTGTAGAAAGCAAACTTCCAAGAATTATTTCATAAGTAATGTAAAGGTCGTGCTACGAAAACAGAGTATTTTTGCAGCACAGTCATGTTTCATCCTTTCCTCCATATTTTCGAGTTTCCTTTTTTGCACAGGTGGAAAATGAAGTTTTTATGGATTATTAATGCATGCCACATGTACACCAGCAAAACTGTTTGAAGATAAGCATTAAGGATTAAGGGCCTTAAAAGGAGGAACTCTGTCTCCTAGTTTTCAGGACAGTTAGGTCATGACTCAGCAAGTTTTGTAACAGCACTGTGGACATCATCAAGCTCGAAGACATGGGTTGGTAGCTGATTAAAGAATGTATTGAAGTCATAGATAAGGTTGTTGGAATCATGTTTTAGGAGTTCCACTCCTATTTGTATTAGGACTCTTAAAGATAGCTAGTTGTCAAGTTGTAATTAAGTAGTTTGTTTTATGAAAAGATAGGTGTCAAAGTTAGGAATTTGAATTCCCCTAAAGATGGATCATAGTATCCAAGATTGTAAAACTCTATATAAAGCTTGAGAATCGAATTCCTCAGGGTTGGTAATTTCATTAGCAAAAGAAAGTTGTGTTATTGTAAGAAACTGTGGTTTTTCATACTTAATATAGAGATCAGTTTAACTACTCAAGATTCACAACGAGTTTATGTGTCTGATGTTCTTATGGCCTTGTTCAATTACTTATTTGCAGTGGTATGAGCTTGTGATACTTAGAATTCATTGGAAAATGCTCTAACTTCCTTCACATGCTTGTAAACTTTGTTGATTCATTGTGTTACTATTTTGTTTATAAACCTAAACTCTAAGTGCCTTGACTTCCATGTTTTGTTGATCATGTTGTTTTGTTGAAGACTATATTGACTCCATAGCCCAATAGATGTTTGATAATCTTTGATTCAACCAGTCAACCAGTTATACATTTGTCCATTTTGTTCCTAGAGTTAGCCTTCTAATCATTAATCAAAAATCTTAAACCTATTGAGAGAGCCCTCTCAGGTTGAGGAGGCTAAGCCTCAACCAAAATATTGGTTTGAAAGAGTTACTCATAGTCTACCTGATCAGCAGCCTATCAAGGTCATATTTGGTGATAACATTTTGGTGCGTCTGTCGGGAGCCTGAAGATTACTCATTCCCAAAATCAAGAAGCTGAACTTCTGAAGGTAGCAGGAGCTCAGAAAGTTTCTTGAGGCTGCAATCTACCTTGGTGACTCCATATATTTTCAAAGATTTAAAGGTGGCTTCGAGAAGGAGATACACACGGAGCAATCCTGATCCCAATCCACCTACCATTGGAGACAATCCAAACACTGCTTCAAGAGTTCGTTAACGATTTTCAGAAATATTAGGTACTCCATCTTATTCAAAATCTTTGCTCTCTAAATTCTCAAGAAGTCTTGAAGACAAAAATGTTGATGATAAAATTCATGAAGTGTTGTTTAGATCAGAAAATGAAGAGGAACTCATTGGTATTATCTTAGACCTACAAAAGAGGGGAATTGACACCTCAACCCTAGTATCACAAGAAGACAAAGAAGAGTTTTGGGAAGTTGTTACCTCTAAGCTATTGTTAGAAAAAGAGGCTTTAGATAAATTGAAAGAACTTGACCCTTTCAAAGTCCTGCTGAAATCTAAAGCTGGTTTACCTCTTCCAAATTTGAGTTCATTTGTTAGTGGTTTACAGAAGCCAAGTAGTCCTCCTCATATCAGTTCTTCATCTTCTGTTTCTGCTATTCCTAGTGGTTTACAGAAACCAAGCAGTCCTCCTCATATCAATTCTTCATCTTCTATTCCTGTTATTCCTACAACTACTGTTCCTCCTTTAATCATGGCTACACCTGCTAGGTATGCCCCACTCGTGCTCCATGTTGTTTTACATGACCTTCCTAGTAAATATGCTGCTAGGATCCCTGCTTGGGGTGGTGATGAAGAAATTACAACAGAAGAACATGTAGACAGATTTAATGATTTTGCTGACAGAGAAGAAGTCGATGATGAGGATGTGAAGCTAAGACTATTTGCACAGACCTTTATTGGTGAAGTTAGAAAATGGTTTAAAGCTCTTACACCGGGAAGCATTCGAAACTGGGTTGAATTTGAAGACAGTTTTCTAAGAAAATGGGGAAACATAACTAATCCAGTTCAAGCACTTACTGAATATAACAACCTTAGAAGGGCACCTGATGAAACTGTTCAAAAATTTTCAAAAAGATTCAATAAAGTGTTTAACTCAATTCCAGCTTAGTTGAAACCCCCAGAGGCCCTTGCACAAATGAGATATGCTGAAGCATTTGATTATGACTTTTCTCTTTTGTTGAGAGAAAGAGAATCACCTACACTTGCTGAAATGCAGAGTAATGCTGTAAAGGTAGAGGTAAACATGATAGCTGCTAAAAAGTCAAAAATGGGAAAAACTAAATTGAAAGAAGAAGAGAAACCTTCCTCTTCAACTCCTGAAGATAAATTAGACTCAATGATGAAAACCATGGAGAAGTTGATGGATAGGTTAGCTCTTGGAAACACTTCTGCTCCTCCTGTACAACATGAACCTCAATTTAGAAACCCTCAATTCAGGAGACCTCAAAACCAACAAAGACCAAGAGAAAATAGAAATCAGCAACCTGACCCTCCAATGAGACCTCCTTTTCAGCAGAATTTGGTTGATGAAGAAGATGATCCTGAAATTCCTGAAGAATCTATCCATTGTCTTGATGAAGAGATGTCAGGAATTTTCTTGACTAAAGAAGAGCATGATGAGTCAGATTTGGTCAATCAAGGAGAAGAACCTTCAGATTATCTTAAAGGGTATCAACATGCCATCTTTGAAATGCAAAAACAATATAATCTTAGAAACAGAAATGTGTCGATTATTGCAAACAAAGCGCAACCTAAGAAAGATGCTTCAAAGGTTGTTGAAGCCAAAAATGATACCCCAAAGGTTGCTGAAGGTAAGAAAGACTCTCCACTTGGTAGAAAAGACACTCAACTTCCTCCTCCTATCAAAGAAGCTGAAAAGTCTGTTTCTGTTTTCAACCTTGAGAATGAAATTTCAAAGATTAAAATATCAGTCCCTTTTAGTGAGATTCTCAAGGTAAATCAATATAGAAGCAAGATTGTTGAGATGTTGAATTCACAACCAGGAGCTGCTGATATTTTAAATGTCCAAGAAGATAATCCTACTATATATTTGGGTCCAAGGTTAGAAGATGATCAAAATGAAGAGTTTCCTCCTTTCTATGTAAGCATTAGTATTCATGATATGACTTTACATAATGTTATGTTGGATTCAGGGGCTTCTCATAATCTCATGCCCAAAGTAATTATGGAAAGGTTAGGGTTACAGGTAACAAGACCATATAAGGATTTGTTTTCTTTTGACTCAAAAAGAGTTCAATGTATTGGTTTAATCAAAGATGTTGTTGTTGGTCTAACACAAATCCCAGCAAAGACAATTGTTATGGACATTGTGGTGGTTGATGTTAGAGTCGGTCTAGTAGCCCTTCACCAGAGATCAAAACTCTTTGCATTTCTTGATTAGGTGTCCCATCAGTGTGATCATGTTGCATTCCGTTAGGCATGCCATAATCCTGGTGGAGGGATTTTGTGTCTTTTTATTCCCCTCCTGTTTGGCACTGCTGGTTCGGGTTTGTTTAAGTTAATAAAATCTTCAAAGGGTCATTCATCTTGCTTTAAGTTTCGAGGTCTTAGGTCTAGGGTTGAGTCCATTTTTATCTTGAGAGGTCATAAAGGACCAGCAGGCCAAAGGGATGTCCTTCATTAAACATTATTTCAAAAATTCTCATCATTGTACAGCTAAACTTTCACCTTGTTTTCAAAAACTCTGTTTTTGAAAAACAAGGGTCATTATCTCATTTTTGTAAAAATTCTCAAAATTTCAAATTCTTCAAATGTCGAAGTGCAACCTTGGTCTCCTTTGCCAAAGCATCCTAGAAGCTATCCCTGCAAAAATTTTCAGAAGAAATCATCATTTCAACCAATTTTTCAAAGAAAAGAAACCAAAAGTCAGAGCTAATTAATTCAAAGAAAGTGTCAACACTCAAACATTATAAAGTGGGTTTTGGGCAAATAAAAATCTAAAGGAAGCCTATAAAAGCACATCACTCTTCATTAGCAACTCATTTGCCTCTCACAAGCTAAGAGAATCCTTGCAAAGGCGATTTTATGAGTCATTGAGCAAATTGGGCAGTTTCAGAGGCGCGCTACGCATCAGGGAGGGCGCGCTACGCATCAGGCTGCCTTTTTCAGTGTTATTTTGCACGTGCGCTACGCGTCAGAGGGGCGCTACGCGTTGGGCGAGGGGCGCTACGCGTTGGGTTTTCTGCTCAACAAACAGCCAGCAAGCTATCAAATCGACTTTTCTCTCAAGCAAATTGCAGGTAGGCCTCTCCTCCATGGCTAAATTTGGTTTTGCAAGTTGAATGAGATACTAATATGCCTGAATGCCATGAAAATGAAAAGTCAAAACCCTTCATTGATGTGGGAGATTTAAAGTCTTTATGGTGCTAGGGTTTCAAATTTCTTTTGTTGTCCAAGGTTGCCCATTTGTAATCCCTCTTTTCCCTTATTTCCATCAACATTCTCCTTCAAAGTTTCCCATAAAATTTCATAATTTTCCTCTCTAAAATCCCTAAAACTTACTAAATTCCCAAACCCCATTTCCACCTTAAAGTCCCACAATATTATGATTTCTCATGTTTCTTTCCCTAAATTCCTTATTTTTGTTTATTCTCCCTAATTCCCTCATGTTCCCCTTCCCCTAACAATCCCCTTGTATTTATGTCCCCTTGGTGACAGCATTTGAAAAAGTCAAACAGCAGTTAATTGGGTGCAAAGTCAGCATTACATTTCAGCCATCTTGCCTTCAAAACCATGTTAGAAACCGAATCAGATTATCAGCAGAGTTATGACAGTGAATCAACACCGGAGGTAGAAGTGCCAAGGAGGCATCACAAGGGTGGTAAGGGTGGTCGGCATGTCAGGGAAGAGCCCACTTCTCTGGCTCATTTGCAAGCTTGTCCACTTGCAATGACATGTTTTCAGTATCAATCATGCCTTGGATATTGTGAGCGAATCTCACAAATTCAACATCACAGAGAACTAGTCCGCTTGTTTGTCCTACATTTGCACAATGGTCATGTGAACCTTGCGGGAGTGGATTTCACTCTATCACCTGAAATTGTTGCTCAAGCCACCGGGATACCAAATGTTGGGGAGGAGTGGACCAAGCGCAAGCAGTTGGACAGATTTCATTATCAACCATACATCAAACCCGGATGCATGAGACACCTAACTTCTGTTTTTCCTTTCAAATTCCTAAGGGATGAGTATGCACCCTTGATGAGGCTCATTATGCGCTATTTCACTTGTGAGGGCAGATTTTCACGTTTATATTCGTACCATATCCGTTTGTTGATGCATTTCACCTGGGTACGAATGATGAACATTCCATTTTTCATGTGCCGAAATATAGAGAAGATGGTGCCCGTAGTGCAAAGGAAGAACCCCGCTCAGCAACACAAAAGTATATATCATTATGCACTGATCGAGATCATAGTGATGCATCAGTTGGCACAGCAGGGTATTTCTTGGGAGGATTTCCTTTCTCGCGACTTCTTCATGGTGCCACAGCCACCTCCTGAGATTGTCCATGATGAGGGGGGGCCTTCACAACAGTTTCACATTCCAGAGCCCGAGCATGTCAGCACTCCAGCATGTGTTACATACCAGAGAGGCCACAGGGCCTTATTTGCATCTGCACGGCGAGTATTATCTCCACACCAGGTGGAAGGGGTCTCGCCTTCTTCATCAGCACAGCGAGTGTTATCTCCACATCAGGTGGAAGGGGCCTCGCTTTCGACAGCAGCACAGGTACAAGAGAGAGGCAAGCATCCCATGATTGTTGAGGGGCCATCAGGTGATCCAGACATAGATATTGTTGACCTTGACATCAGTTCTCCTAGCTCGGAGCCAAAGGAGATCATTCAGCAACTAAAGGTTGAAAATCACTTGTTGCAGCAAAATTTGGAAATGGCAAATTGGAAAATCACATACTTAGAGCAACGCAACAAGCAATTGGAGGATGAACACACTCTTGATGAGTTGCGGAGGATCCGAGAAGACCGGAACTTGGCTCGCAAGAGACCCGGTGATTTAACACCTATTGAGCAAGGGTCTATGCTCATTCAGGTGAACACTCATTTAGAGAGGTTGATAGCCAAGGCAAACAGGGACAAAGATATGCTCCGCCACATGAAGAATCATTATTGGGCTCGCATGCATGTGTGCAAAGCAAAAATGAAGGTACTCAAAGCACGCTTGGCCAAGGCACTAAAACGGAGGAAAAGGCCCGATCCACTTCAAATTTTGGCTGAAGCTACTTGAAGGAGCATGGTTCTCAATGATACACTCTCAGCTCAAAATTCAGAAAATTTGGAGCAATTTTGGTCAATTTTGAATTTTTTTTGCTAAAAACAGGTTTTTGCCCTCAACGCGTAGCGCGCCGCGCGCTACCCTTAAGTTGGGGAGGTCCATTTCACAAAAACTCAGAATTTTTTTATTTTTCATGACAAATTACACTTTCTCAGCTGCTGCCAAGACATTTCATGGAGATTTGAGCCCCCAAAAGGTCAAAAAACAAGCAAAAAATGACCTTCTGCCACTTTTTGGACACACAGTAAGCAGTCTTGGGAGATTGCATTTTTGGAGGGGCAAATGGCCACCAAATTGAGAAATTCCACTTGGGATGGAGAGTAGACATCCAGGCCTTTCCAACAAGCTCACTTGTTCCTCATTTGGATGCCAGGAAGTTCCCCAAAAGTGGGCTCAAAGGCGTGCTACGCATCAGGACATTTTCTCAATTTTTCACCTTCAGCTCAGGAAAATGCAGCATTTGACCAGTTTTGACTTTTTGATGGGATTTTTCATCCTTTTTTATGTAATTGATGTAATTTCATGTTTAAATGACACTTTTTTACCTATTCTAGAAGATTCATTCATAAAATGGCAAAAAATTAATGAATGAATTGGTTTCCTAGCTTATAGAGGCAAGTTGTTTTGATTGCCTAGATTGTAGTGCTCAGTTTAGAATTGGTTGAAACAGCTCCTAGGATGATGAGCTCGACCCCTAGAGGCAAGGAAATGTGTTAGCTTGCCTATATTATGTATTTTCTTAGTCATTTTCATGGTTGGACTCTGGAGGGATAAGCTTAGACTATATTACTCTTTGTATCTCTGCAATTTTGGCAAAGGAAGGACTAGGGTTTTGCAGCACTATTTGGGATTCCTGTGGTGATTTGTGTTGATGGTGTGTTTCTCTCATGTACTTGTAAGTTTTTTATGTGTATCATTTTCCCACTCTTCTCTTCTGCAAATTAAGTAAATGAAGTGTTAAGGTAGAATTCATGGTTTCTATGCTCTGCCTTTAAGTTTGCTTAATATCTATGTTTTCATCTGTTTAAGGAGAACTCTCGATGGTTTATTGCTCTCCTTAGCTCCTCACCGGTCATATCTATCCATTCACTTATTTCAAAGGCATCAAGACAATCTCCTACCTTGCCCCAAAAAGACCTCTGCAAAAACTGTGTCTCATCCCCGCACCCAAAATTGTTGTGCTCAGTTTTCCAACAAAACTCTAAAATTTAAAATCAAACTTTCCCTATCAGTTTACTAGCCTAAAATCAGTGTTCTTTATTGGTCATCTCAGCCCTTTGAAAACCTTTTGCCGAGATAGACCCGGAGAGAGCCCTCTCCTGTCCCCGTAGGGCTAGCTACGAGGCTAAGTGGTTTGATGTTGCCTTGGATTTTGTCTTTTTCAGCCTGAGTCCAAATTCAAGCGCTAACGTATTGGCGACCATACTGGGGAGAAAAAACTTGTTTGTGGGTTGATGTGTTTGTTTCATAAGTCTTAGACGGAGCCTGAAGTTATGCCAGGTAGCCTTCGAAACGCTTTTGCTTTGCATAAGCGGAAGTAGATAAACGCTGCTTCAGTCAATCTCCGTGAGCTTGTGAATACAGCACTTCGATTACATTACCCCAGTGCTTTTGTAAAATCTGACCTTTCGATGATAAGTTGAGAGTTTTCACAGGCTGATTGGCTATTTGTTCCTTGATATCCAAACTGGCTTCAGATTCTAGTCATATATTCAAATCTCATTCATGTCCAGTTGTTTTTGAGTATCTTGAAGACATTGATTTTGACGAGAGTTTTGAGTTGTCCCTGTTCAAAACCAAATCTGAAAGTGCACTTGATTCTCTAGTTCCCAGCCCTGATTTTGCTGCTGCCCTTGAAATCGAGAGACACAATAAATTGGTTGAAAATTTCATCCTAAGACACCTTCAGACAGATATCCAAGTCACTAATCTTGCTGATTTCCTCGAAACTATATCTGGTAATATTTGATCTACTATCACAGCTTCAGTTCCGCATGAACAGACCAATCCTCCTTTTATTTCTATATCCCCTATAGTTACACATCCTGAATCTACAGTCAATTCTCCCTCTTCATCTCATATCGCTTCTCCTCCACCTACACCTCCCTATACCCCTCATACTACAGCTACACCTACTCCACCTACTACTCCTAGACCCAATCTACCTAAAGCAATGGCTGCCCGGTTTGCCCCACTTGCTCTTCCTCAAAATCTGCATGATATGCCAGCTGATTATCAGAGTAAAATTCCCATGTTTGATGGCACTCCTCAAGGTGTTTCCGCTCAGCAGCATATAGACAAAATGACAACATTCTTTGATCTATATGAGATAGATGAAGAAGATGTAACTATGCGTTTGTTTGTGCAAACATTCGGAGGAGAAGTAAGAAAATGGTTCAGAGGTTTGACAGCTAGGAGCATACCCACATTGGATGAACTTCAGAAGCAGTTTTTAGATCGATGGGAAATCAGAAAAGATCCACTTCAGATCAATGCCGAGTACAACAATATCAAACGTAATCATGGTGAGTCTGTCCAAGATTACATTATCAGATTTAACACAGTTTACAATGCTATTCCAGATGATTTAAGACCATCTAGAAAATCAGCCCTTCTCAAATTCTCGGATGGCTTTGATCCGGAGATGGCTTATTCATTGCGAGATAGAGATCTGCCTACCTTGGAGGATATGCAGAAAATCGCTGTTAGTGTTGAAGCGAATTTGAATGATAAAAGAGCAAGGATGAAAGCCGAAAAACGAGTGACAATCAAAGAAGAAGCTTCTACATTAGATCAGCTCCTTCGCAAGGTAGAAAGGTTGCTCGAAAACGCTCATCTCGACAAGCCGGAACCGCAGATTCGCAATCCTAATTTCCGAGGTCCGCAGCAGCCACAATACAGAATTAAGCAGCGTGAAACAAGGGCACAAGAATCAGCAGTTCAGCAGCAAATAAAACCTCCACTTCAGCAGAATTTTGTTAGCCAAGAATCCGAGGATGAAGGTGATACTATTGGGGAGGAAAATCATTTTTTCACTCCTGATGATTTGCCTACCTATATTACAGAAGAAGAAGAATTTGTGAGAAACTCCATCATCCATCAAGATGAGAATTATATCTTATCAAATGATGCAGCACTTGAGGAAGAATCGGAGGAGTACCAAAGAGGATATCTCAATGCTTTGTCCGCTCAGCAGAGACAATTAAGAAATCGAGTTGTTCCTATAAATCCCATTCAGAAGAAGAAAGATGCTTCAGCAAAAAGTGATTCAACTTCCCCACAGAAAAAAGGAAAAGATATAATTGATCCCCAAGCAGGTCCATCATCTTCAGTGGATAAGGTAAATCAGCCACCAAGCATAATGAGGGATAAAGTTGAAAGAAGAGAAGTTCCGGCCAAAGAAGGTGAAATGTTTCAGCATTTAGTTTGGAGAATGAAATTTCAAAGCTAAAAGTGTCTATTCCATTGACTGAAATCATGAAAAACACCAGCTATCGAGGTCAAATTTCTAAAATTTTGAATATTGATCCAATGCTTGACACGGTAAATGTAGAAGATGATCAGCCGGAATTAATTTTTGGGCCTGCTTTAAATGGTGAGTCTCCTGAAAATGATGTTCCTCCCTTCTATATCAGTTTGAGGTTGCACGAGTATGTTTTACATAATGCTATGTTTGACTCGGGTGCTTCGCACAATTTGATGCCGAAAGCAATCATGGAAAAGTTGGGATTAGACATCACAAGAAAATATCATGATTTGTATTCATTTGATTCGAGCGGGGTAAAGTGTATTGGATTGATCAAGGACTTGCTGGTAAGCCTAGATCAAATTCCAGCTAAGAATGTCTTGATGGATGTGGTTGTGGCGGATATTCCTCCACGTTTTGGTATGTTGCTTTCAAGGTCTTGGGGAGCTAAGTTGAAAGGTACACTTCAGCTAGATTTTTCTTATGCTAAAATTCCAGTCTTTGGTCAAATGAGAAAGTTATATCGGGAGCAAAATATGAAATACATGATAGCTAGCAAAGAAAAGCCAATAAATCATCCTGTAAATTATGTACATACAGATTTGGAGTCGTTTGTTTTGTTTTCTGATAATTTTAATGAGATAGATAGTCAGTTAGTTCAGGCAGAGGATATACCAGAGATTACTGAAAATTTTAGAGAAGTTCTGCAAAAGGAAAGAGAAGAAAAGTCAAGTGCCATGAGGCAAACAGCTGAAGCTAAGGGGCAGCAAACAGAAAAAACAGAGGCAACACAGTTTCAGCAGTTGGAAGAAGATGAAGATGGTCTTTGGACCATGGATTTCGATGGCGCTGTGGGCAGCGATGGTGCTGGTATTGGTGTATGGATTTGAAGTCCCTTTTCTGCCTAAGACAAAGTCCCAAGCAAGGTGAGAGTGTGTTCTTATAAACTAGCATTCGATTGTTCAAACAATGAGGCAGAATATGAGGCTCTCATTGCTGGCCTTAAAATTCTTCGCAAGCTGAAAGCAAAGAAGATTGCAGTTTATGGTGACTCCGAGTTGGTGATAAAGCAAGTTAAAGGTGAGTTTCAGGCCAAGCATCCTCGCATGAGGGCATATCGAAATGTTGTCCTAGATATTTTGAAATTATTTTCTGAACATACTTTGACATGTGTGCCCCGCATACAAAATGGTGTTGCTGATGCATTGGCCAAGGCAGCAAGTAACTTAAAAATTCCAATGAATTCCAGCAACAAATTTGAGATTTATGTGAAACACCGCCCCACAGTTCCGGATAATCAACGATGTTGGCAAGTCTTCCAGGATGATGAAGAAATCAAAGATTTTCTGCAAATTGAAGGTGAGTTTAAGGACATCTCCATAGATACTGAACCAGATGAAGTAAATCAAATGGATGTGCTGCAACTTAAGGACAATTTTATTCCTAAAGGATTGATTCCTTTGGAAGAGTTGTTTGATCAAGATGATGTGGCCCGCAAACCGACATTGAGACCAACTGAAGAAGGTGTTGAGGAGGTAAACATTGGAGCAGCTGAGAATCCCAAGATGGTAAAGCTATCTAAGTCATTGTCACCAAAGGTAAAGAAGGAGTATGTCAGATTGTTGTCTTCGTTTTCTAATGTCTTTGCATGGGATTATTCAGATCTGAAAACATATGACACTAATATCATTCAGCATACTATTCCTATAAAGCCAAATCAGAAACCTTTCCGTCAAAAGTTGAGGAGAATCAATCCTAAATTGCTGCCATTGATAGAAAAAGAAGTAAATAGGTTGTACAAGTCTGGAATCATAGTACCTATCAGATTTTCCGATTGGATATCCAATTTGGTACCCGTAAGAAAGAAGACCGGTGAGATCCGTTTATGCATTGATTTCAGAAACTTGAATAAGGTGTCTTTAAAGGACAATTATCCGCTGCCCAAAATGGATCATATATTGCAGCGAGTAGTTGGAGCATCAAGGATGTCGCTACTCGATGCTATTCCGGGTACAATCAGATTTTGGAGCATGAGGATGATCGTGACAAAACTGCATTCACTACTCCATGGGGAACATTTCATTATGCAAAAATGCCATTTGGTTTGAAAAATGCAAGTGCCACTTTTCAGCGTGCGATGGACATGGCCTTTGCCAATGAGAAAGATGTCTTTTTAGTTGTTTACCTTGATGATTTGACTGTATTTTCAAAATCTGATGAAGAACATTTATGTCAACTTGGTTTTTCAAAAGTGCAGAAAATATGGTATTTCGCTGAATCCAAAGAAGAGTCTTTTCACCATGAGTGAAGGCAAGCTCTTGGGCCACATCATTTCCAAAGACGGCATACGTATAGATCCTGCACGTGTTGAAGCTATTCAGCAACTTGAGCAGCCTCGGAACAAAAAAGAAATACAGTCCTTTAATGGTAAGTTGAATTTTCTGCGTCGCTTCATTCCGAATCTTGCTGAGCATCTTAGAGAAATCACAAACATGCTAAAAAAGGAAAGCCAGCTAAAATTGACCGAAGAGGCAGTGAAATCTTTCAATTTGGTAAAGTTGGTTCTATCTTCATCCCCTACTCTAATCAGTCCGGATTACACACAAGACTTTATTTTATTTTCATTTGCTTCTGAGCACACATTGGCAGCTGTACTAATGCAAAAAAGAGATGGAGTTGAGAAGCCTATTGCTTTTTTCAGCCGTATTATAAGAGACGGAGCATTGAAGTATGACATCATCGAAAAACAAGCGCTTGCGCTTGTGAAGGAATTGAAGGATTTCCGTGTGTATATATTGTGTTCCCACATTATAGCATATGTTCCTAACGCAGCAGTAAAGGATGTTTTGGTACAGGCAGAACCGGAAGGAAGGCGGGGTAAGTGGATTGTTGCATTATTGGAGTATGATGTGGAAATTAAACCCACTAAGCTGATCAAAGGGCAAGGTCTTGCCAAATTGATGGCTGAAACAAATCTACATGTCCTAGACATCAATTTGATAGCTGCCATGTCCGATGAAGATGAGGAGAATTCAGCACAACAGGTATCTGACATCTTTATTTCTTCTCCTTGGTATGCTGATATTATATATGTACTTCAAAATTTGTCTTCACCTCCCAGGATGCCTCGAAATAAAAGTAGGACATTGAAGTTGAAAGCAGCCAAGTTTTGCATCCTTAAATCTGCACTATATTGGAAAGACCCCGGTGGAATATTGCTGAATTGTTTGGTCGAGGAGGAAGCCAAAACAGTTGTGGAAGATTTTCATAAAGGTGACTGCGGGGGCCATTTGTTTTGGAAGACTACAGCAAATAAGATCCTAAGGGCAGGTTTTTATTGGCCTTCATTGTTTTCAGATGTATATAAAGTTGTTAAGAATTGTCATGAGTGCCAAATTTTTCAAGGGAAACAGAAATTACAGCCATTGCCTCTCAAACCAATTGAATTCAACGCACCATTTCGGCAGTGGGGCTTGGATTTTATCGGCGAGATTCATCCGGCATCATCAAGACAGCATAGATGGATATTGATAGCTACAGATTACTTCACAAAATGGATTGAAGCCATTCCCACCCGGCAGGCCACGGATGCGGTAATTATTTCTTTCCTTGAAAATAATATACTGTCACGTTTTGGCTGTCCAAGTAAGTTAATTACAGATAATGCAGCAGCATTTAAATCAAAGAGAATGGTTGACTTTTGCTACAAATACAATATCAGCTTGGGGCATTCTACCACCTACCATCCGCAAGGAAATGGGTTGGCAGAATCTTCAAATAAGTCCTTGGTAAACATCATTAAAAAGTTGTTGGAAATCAATAAGAAGAGCTGGCATAAAAAGTTAGTGAATGCACTGTGGGCTGATAGGGTAAGTCAGAAAAATTCAATTGGCATGTCTCCTTTTGAGTTGGTGTATGGGACAGATGCAGTGTTTCCTACTTCGCTTGCTATTCCGGTAGTTAAATTGCTTCAAGAAGCTGATAGTGAGGAAGATCCCATGCAGAGGCGGATTAATCAAATGATTCATTTACAGCAGACACGGGAGGAGGTTCTTCACAATACTCTCAAGTTGCAAGAGCGCATAAAGAAGATTTATGACAGGAAAGCAAAACCAGATGACTTCCAAATAGATGATGTGGTTTTGAAGTGGGATGCTCGCAATGAAGACAAAGGGAAGCACGGAAAATTTGATAATTTATGGAAGGGTCCCTATAAGATCACAGCATATCATGGCCAAAATGCTTTTCTTCTCAAGGAAATGAACGGAGATGATTATTCCGGAGGGTCGATCAATGGTCGGCTGCTAAAGAGGTACCATGTCTGAGCATTTTTTGTTCTTGTCACCATCATTGTATATACTGTTTTACTTCTGTTTTATCGCATGTGTGTACTGATCTTTCATCCTTAGTCTGGGGCCCGCGGTGAAGGCTATAATTCTGAAGATGAAGATTGGTTGGTTTGAGGTTTGTCAAGGTGTTTTTATCAGTCCATTTTCTGTCCACAATTGAGTTATTTTGGGTCAAAGTTGTGTCCAATTTTCAGTCAAATCTGCAGTCACTAAAGCTGTCAGAGTTTGTGTCAAATGAGTAAATAATGACTCCATCGCCCAATGGTTGAAAGCACTGGTCTGCTCTCCTAGAAGTCTGAGGTTCTTGGCATCTCCAAGGAGCTACCATCCCCATTGGAGCCAATGTTAGAGTCGGTCTAGTAGCCCTTCACCAGAGATCAAAACTCTTTGCATTTCATGATTAGGTGTCCCATCAGTGTGATCATGTTGCATTCCGTTAGGCATGCCATAATCCTGGTGGAGGGAGTTTGTGTCTTTTTATTCCCCTCTTGTTTGGCACTGCTGGTTCAGGTTTGTTTAAGTTAATAAAATCTTCAAAGGTTCATTCATCTTGCTTTAAGTTTCGAGGTCTTAGGTCTAGGGTTGAGTCCATTTTTGTCTTGAGAGGTCATAAAGGACCAGCAGGCCAGAGGGATGTCCTTCATTAAACATTATTTCAAAAATTCTCATCATTGTACAGCTAAACTTTCACCTTGTTTTCAAAAACTCTGTTTTTGAAAAACAAGGGTCATTATCTCATTTTTGTAAAAATTCTCAAAATTTCAAATTCTTCAAATGTCGAAGTGCAGCCTTGGTCTCCTTTGCCAAAGCATCCTAGAAGCTATCCCTGCAAAAATTTTCAGAAGAAATCATCATTTCAACCAATTTTTCAAAGAAAAGAAACCAAAAGTCAGAGCTAATTAATTCAAAGAAAGTGTCAACACTCAAACATTATAAAGTGGGTTTTGGGCAAATAAAAATCTAAAGGAAGCCTATAAAAGCACATCACTCTTCATTAGCAACTCATTTGCCTCTCACAAGCTAAGAGAATCCTTGTAAAGGCGATTTTATGAGTCATTGAGCAAATTGGGCAGTTTCAGAGGCGCGCTACGCATCAGGGAGGGCGCGCTACGCGTCAGGGGCGCACTACGCATCAGGCTGCCTTTTTCAGTGTTATTTTGCACGTGCGCTATGCGTCAAAGGGGCGCTATGCGTTGGGCGAGGGGCGCTACCCGTTGGGTTTTCTGCTCAACAAACAGCCAGCAAGCTATCAAATCGACTTTTCTCTCAAGCAAATTGCAGGTAGGCCTCTCCTCCATGGCTAAATTTGGTTTTGCAAGTTGAATGAGATACTAATATGCTTGAATGCCATGAAAATGAAAAGTCAAAACCCTTCATTGCTGTGGGAGATTTAAAGTCTTTATGGTGCTAGGGTTTCAAATTTCTTTTGATGTCCAAGGTTGCCCATTTGTAATCCCTCTTTTCCCTTATTTCCATCAACATTCTCCTTCAAAGTTTCCCATAAAATTTCATAATTTTCCTCTCTAAAATCCCTAAAACTTACTAAATTCCCAAACCCCATTTCCACCTTAAAGTCCCACAATATTATGATTTCTCATGTTTCTTTCCCTAAATTCCTTATTTTTGTTTATTCTCCCTATTTCCCTCATGTTCCCCTTCCCCTAACAATCCCCTTGTATTTATGTCCCCATGGTGACAACATTTGAAAAAGTCAAACAACAGTTAATTGGGTGCAAATTCAGCATTACATTTCAGCCATCTTGCCTTCAAAACCATGTCAGAAACCGAATCAGATTATCAGCAGAGTTATGACAGTGAATCAACACCGGAGGTAGAAGTGCCAAGGAGGCATCACAAGGGTGGTAAGGGTGGTCGGCATGTCAGGGAAGAGCCCACTTCTCTGGCTCATTTTCAAGCTTGTCCACTTGCAATGACATGTTTTCAGTATCAATCATGCCTTGGATATTGTGAGCGAATCTCACAAATTCAACATCACAGAGAACTAGTCCGCTTGTTTGTCCTACATTTGCACAATGGTCATGTGAACCTTGCAGGAGTGGATTTCACTCTATCACCTGAAATTGTTGCTCAAGCCACCGGGATACCAAATGTTGGGGAGGAGTGGACCAAGCGCAAGCAGTTGGACAGATTTCATTATCAACCATACATCAAACCCGGATGCATGAGACACCTAACTTCTGTTTTTCCTTTCAGATTCCTAAGGGATGAGTATGCACCCTTGATGAGGCTCATTATGCGCTATTTCACTTGTGAGGGCAGATTTTCACGTTTATATTCGTACCATATCCATTTGTTGATGCATTTCACCTGGGTACGAATGATGAACATTCCATTTTTCATGTGCCGAAATATAGAGAAGATGGTGCCCGTAGTGCAAAGGAAGAACCCCGCTCAGCAACACAAAAGTATATATCATTATGCACTGATCGAGATCATAGTGATGCATCAGTTGGCACAGCAGGGTATTGCTTGGGAGGATTTCATTTCTCGCGACTTCTTCATGGTGCCACAGCCACCTCCTGAGATTGTCCATGATGAGGGGGGGCCTTCACAACAGTTTCACATTCCAGAGCCCGAGCATGTCAGCACTCCAGCATGTGTTACATACCAGAGAGGCCACAGGGCCTTATTTGCATCTACACGACGAGTATTATCTCCACACCAGGTGGAAGGGGTCTCGCCTTCTTCATCAGCACAGCGAGTGTTATCTCCACATCAGGTGGAAGGGGCCTCGCTTTCGACAGCAGCACAGGTACAAGAGAGAGGCAAGCAGCCCATGATTGTTGAGGGGCCATCAGGTGATCCGGACATAGATATTGTTGACCTTGACATCAGTTCTCCTAGCTCGGAGCCAAAGGAGATCATTCAGCAACTAAAGGCTGAAAATCACTTGTTGCAGCAAAAGTTGGAAATGGAAAATTGGACAATCACATACTTAGAGCAGCGCAACAAGCAATTAGAGGATGAACACACTCTTGATGAGTTGCGGAGGATCCGAGAAGACCGGAACTTGGCTCGCAAGAGACCCGGTGATTTGACACCTATTGAGCAAGGGTCTATGCTCATTCAGGTGAACACTCATTTAGAGAGGTTGATAGCCAAGGCAAACAGGGACAAATATATGCTCCGCCACATGAAGAATCATTATTGGGCCCGCATGCATGTGTGCAAAGCAAAAATGAAGGTACTCAAAGCACGCTTGGCCAAGGCACTAAAACGGAGGAAAAGGCCCGATCCACTTCAAATTTTGGCTGAAGCTACCTTGAAGGAGCATGGTGCTCAATGATACACCCTCAGCTCAAAATTCAGAAAATTTGGAGCAATTTTGGTCAATTTTGAATTTTTTTTGCTAAAAACAGGTTTTTGCCCTCAACGCATAGCGCGCCGCGCGCTACCCTTAAGTTGGGGAGGTCCATTTCACAAAAACTCAACATTTTTTGATTTTTCATGACAAATTACACTTGCTCAGCCATTGCCAAGACATTTCATGGAGATTTGAGCCCCCAAAAGGTCAAAAAACAAGCAAAAAATGACCTTTTGCCACTTTTTGGACACACAGGAAGCAGTCTTGGGAGATTACATTTTTGGAGGGGCAAATGGCCACCAAATTGAGAAATTCCACTTGGGATGGAGAGTATACATCCAGAACTTTCCACCAAGCCCACTTGTGCCTCATTTGGATGCCGGGAAGTGCCCCAAACGTGGGCTCAAAGACGCGCTACGCGTTGAGAAATGGCGCGCTACGCATCAGGACATTTTCTCAATTTTTCACCTTTAGCTCAGGAAAACGCAGCATTTGACTAGTTTTGACTTTTTGGTGGGATTTTTCATCCTCCTTGATGTAATTGATGTAATTTCATGTTTACATGACACTTTTTTACCTATTCTAGAAGATTCATTCATAAAATGGCAAAAAATTAATGAATGAATTGGTTACCTAGCTTATAGAGGCAAGTTGTTTTGATTGCCTAGATTGTAGTGCTCAGTTTAGAATTGGTTGAAACAGCTCCTAGGATGATGAGCTCGACCCCTAGAGGCAAGGGAATGTGTTAGCTTTCCTATATTATGTATTTTCTTAGTCATTTTCATGGTTGGACTCTGGAGGGATAAGCTTAGACTGTATTACTCTTTGTATCTCTGCAATTTTGGCAAAGGAAGGACCAAGGTTTTGCAGCACTATTTGGGATTCCTTTGGTGATTTGTGTTGATGGTGTGTTTCTCTCATGTACTTGTAAGTTTTTTATGTGTATCATTTTCCCACTCTTCTCTTCTGCAAATTAAGTAAATGAAGTGTTAAGGTAGAATTCATGGTTTCTATGCTCTGCCTTTAAGTTTGCTTAATATCTATGTTTTCATCTGTTTAAGGAGAACTCTCGATGGTTTCTTGCTCTCCTTAGCTCCTCACCGGTCATATCTATCCATTCACTTATTTCAAAGGCATCAATACAATCTCCTACCTTGCCCCAAAAAGACCTCTGCAAAAATTGTGTCTCATCCCCGCACCCAAAATTGTTGTGCTCAGTTTTCCAACAAAACTCTAAAATTTAAAATCAAACTTTCCCTATCAGTTTACTAGCCTAAAATCAGTGTTCTTTATTGGTCATCTCATCCCTTTGAAAACCTTTTGCCGAGATATACCCAGAGAGAGCCCTCTCCTGTCCCCGTAGGGCTAGCTACGAGGCTAAGTGGTTTGATGTTGCCTTGGATTTTGTCTTTTTCAGCTTGAGGCCAAATTCAAGCGCTAACAGTTGATATTCTGCCAAAGTTTGGGATGTTTCTATCAAGATCATGGGCAACAAAAATTAAAGGCACAATGCAGATGGGCCTTACTTATGCCACAATTCCTGTCTTTGGTGAAAAAAGGAGATTGTATTGGGAGACTAGAATGGCTTATATGATAAGCAGCAAAGATAAACCTCAGAATTTTCCTATTTATTCATTTGATACTGAACTTGGATCTGCCATTCTTTTCAATGAGTCAGTTGATAGTGGTCTGGAAGAAATGAAAGCAGAAAATCAGCACTCATAAAATCAGCAAGTAAATGACAAAGAAATGGAGGGATGGTGGTCATTGTACTTTGATGGATCAGTAGGAAAAGAAGGGGAAGGAGCAGGAATTTGGATTACAAGTCCAAATGACGAGAGTAAGTTTTACTCTTACAAACTGAATTTTGATTGCACAAATAACATGGCTGAATATGAATCTTTGATTTTGGGTCTAGATGTTTTGATAAGAATGAAGGCTCGGAATATTTCTATTTTTTGAGATTATGAATTGGTTATTAGACAAGTTGAAGGTGTCTATCAAACAAAGGATGTAAGAATGAGAGCCTACAAAAATCTAGTTTTAGACATGTTGGAGAATTTTCAAGCCTATTCTTTCGTTGTCAAAACTAGAGACCAAAATTCCATTGTTGATTCTCTTGCTGTTTCGGTGAGTCTTTTTGTCATTCCTATTCATTCTTCTGAGAAATATGAGATTGAAGTTATTCATAGACCAGCTATACCAGACAATATCACCAATTGGCAAGTTTTTGAAGATGATAAACAGGTAAAGAATTTTATTGAGTTGAAAGAAGAATTTGAAAGTACTCAAGTATATCAACAAAACATGCTTGTTGAGTCTAAAGAAAATTCTGAAGTCTTGCAATTAAAGAATAATTCAATACCAAAGGGTCTTATTCCTCTTGAGAAGCTTTTTGATCAGAATGATGTGTTCAAAACGCCAAAAATACAAGCTCATGAAGAAGAAGTAGAAAGTTGTAATCTAGGTATATCAACTTTGCCTAAAATGATCAAAAAATTTCAAAGTTTCTTTCAGTTGATATGAAATTCAAATATATTGAGATGATGAAGAGGTTTGTTGTTGTTTTTTCTTGGAGTTATGCCGACTTAAAACAGTATGATCCTTCCATTATTCAGCATATTATTCCTATTAAATAAAATGAGAAACCATTCAAACAGAAGTTGAGAAGAATTAATCCCCTTCTCATGCCATTGATTGAAAAGGAGATTAAGAAGCTTTTTGATGCTAAAATCATTGTCCCAATCAGATTCTCAAATTGGCTTGCAAATTTGGTTCTAGTTATAAAGAAGAGTGGAGAAATCAGAATTTGTATTGATTTCAGGAATTTGAATAAGGCTTCATTAAAGGACAATTATCCTCTTCCCAAGATGGATTCAATTCTGCAAAATACGGTTGGTTCACAAAAAATGTCTATGCTTGACGGCTTCTCAGGTTAAAATCAGATTCTTGTGCATCCAGATGATCAGGAGAAAACAGCCTTCACAACACCATGGGGCACATTCATGTACGCCAAGATGCCTTTTGTTTCATGAATGCGGGAGCTACTTTTCAAAGAGCAATGGACATTGATTTTTCTGAAGAAAAGGACAAGATGGTGGTTATTTGTCTTGATGACATAACAGTCTTTTCAAAGAAAGAAGAAGAACACCTGAAACACCTAGAAAAATTTCTGTTGAAATGTAGGTGGTTTGGTATCTCTCTTAATCCTACTTAAAGCATCTTTGGTTTAACTACAAGCAAATTACTTGGTCATATTATTTCTGAAGATGGAATTAGGATTGATCCTAACAGAGTTAACGCCATTCAAAAGGTAGATTTGCCAAGAAGTAGGAAAGAAATTCAATCATTTCTTGGGAAAGTGAATTTTGTTAGGCGCTTCATTCCTAACTTTGTTGAGATTGTCAAAGATATAACAAGGATGTTAAAGAAAGGAGTTGATATTAAATGGACAGCTGAGGCAAAGAATTCTTTTGAGCAAATTAAGAAGGCACTCACACAAGCATTGGTACTCATCAGTCCAGATTTCTCAAAAGAATTTTTGGTTTTTACATTTGCTTCCGAAAATACAATTGCTGGAGTTTTTCTTCAAAAGGGAAAGCAAGGTACTGAATAGCCTATCTTTGTCTTTAGTAGAACATTAGCTAATGATGAGATGAAATATAATATTCTATAAAAACAGGCTTATGCTTTGGTAAAAGCTATTAAAGACTTCAGAATTTGCATTCTGCATTCTCACATTGTGGCATATGTTCCAAGTATTATGGTGAAAGACATTCTAACTTAGGCAGATCCTGATGGAAAAAGGGGAAAATGGATCGCAAAATTGCTGGAATATGATATAGACATCAAACCAACCAAATTGGTGAAGGGACAAGGGTTGGAAAAGTTAATGACTAAGTCAAACTTGGATATTCTTGACATAAATCTGAATGCAGAAATATCATAAATTTCTGATGATGAGGAAGAATTGGTTCCAATAGATGAGAAATATCTTGTTTTAGATTGGTACAAAGATGTGGTATTTTTTTTACAACATCACAAAACTCCCACTGATCTAACAAAATCCAAAGCAAGGTTCGTTAAGCTGAAATCTTTGAGATATTTTATATTTGACAGAAATTTGTTTTGGAAAGATATAGGAGGAATTTTACTGAATTGTTTACTTGAAGAAGAGGTTGAAAAGTTCATTGAAAATTTCCATAAAGGTGATTGCGGAGGACACCATTATTGGAAGGCTATAGCAAATAAGATTCTAAGAGTGGGATATTTTTGGCCAACAATGTTTAAAGACATTTACAAAAGAGTTGCTGCATGTCATGAATGCCAAATTTTTGAAGGAAGAAGAAAACTTGTACCTCTACCTTTGGTTCCTATCTATGTGGAAGCACCCTTCCAGCAGTGGGGGTTAGACTTTATTGGAGAAATACATCCATCATCATCAGGACAGCATTGCTGGATTCTCATAGCAACGGACTACTTCACCAAATGGATAGAGGCGATCCCAACAAGGCAAGCTAATGATTCTGTAATTATTTCTTTTCTAGAGAATAATATATTGTCTCGATTTGGCTGCCCCATGAAGATTATAACAGATAATGCTCAAGCTTTCAAGTCTAAGAAAATGATTAATTTTTGTCATCAATATCACATCACTCTTGGACACTCTACAGCATACTATCCGCAAGGAAATGGTCTTGTTGAATCATCAAATAAGAGTATTGTAAGAATCATCAAAAAGGTATTGTAGGAGAACAAGAAATCTTGGCACTTAAAGCTGAAGTACACCTTATGGGCTGATAGGATATGTACAAAGAGATCAATTGGGACTTCACCGTATGAATTAGTTTATGGTGCTGAAGCTATTTTTCCGACATCACTGGGGGTACCGGTCATGAAACTAATTCAAGGACTTGAAGAAGAACCAAATGCCATACAGAGGAGGATAAACCAGCTGATAGCTTTGCAGGAAAAGAGGAATGAAGTCTATGAAAACCATCAGCATGCTCAAAACAGAATTAAAAATACATTTGACAGGAAGATTAAAGAAGACAGTTTCCAAATACAAGACAAAGTGCTGAAATGGGAGGCCAAAATTGAGGAAAAGGGAAAGCATGGTAAGTTTGAGAATTTATGGAAGGGTCCTTTTAAGATTGTTGGTTTTCATGGGAACAACACTTATATATTGCAGGAAATTGATGGAGGATCATATGTTGGAGGGCCTGTCAATGGCAGGTTCCTAAAGCATTATACTTGCTGAAGTTTCATCAACCACTCATGACATTGTATATATTCCATTTTTGTCAGTTTTTATTGCTAATAATGATAAGCTGAAATAGAGAGCTTAAGCCCGGATTGTAGGCCCAACAATTTGAAGAAGATGCTTGTCAAATCAAATAAAAGTATTTCTATTTTACTAAAAAAAATGGATAGCACTGGATCTATGAGTTCTTAGTGTGCCACAGGGGTACACTATCCCAAGTGGAGCCATTGTTATCACCAAAATAGGGGTTTACATTGTTCCTAGTCATGGTCTTAGATAAGTGTCAAGTCACCCTATGTTTTAATGGGTAGGTGATAGGTTAGGAGTCTCAAAGGTTTCATTTTTCATATCCAAATAAAGTCTAACATCCTTTTTCCATGTTTCATGAGTCTTACATTCTTTTTAGAAACTCATAGCTTAAGCCATTTTGAAAATTTTTGGAATTAGCCCCGAAACCACGTTTTCGTAGCACAGACAGTGTAAAATGTTTGTTTTGCGCTATGAAAATGTTGCTCTTTTCGTAGCGCTTTTCCCTGCATGCTACGAAAGCACAGATTCGTAGAACAGTCTTGTCAAACATCAATCCATTAATATTCCATTAAAATTTTCATTATTAGGTGTCAGCTAGGAGTCAGTCCTTAAGCATGCCACCATCCAAACTCATCATTTCGAATTTAGGGCTCATTATGAAAGATAATTTCAAATTCGAAAGGGCTAGCTAGTCTCATCGTTTTAGTTTACATGCAAACCCTCAAACAGAATTGTTTTCAAACAGTAAGCTTTGGTAATTTTTCAACAAGGTCTTCCTCATCCATAATTCAGGCAAGGCTGACCACCATTGGCAAGCGAGGCTGATCAATAGAATTTCAAGTGAGGCCAGTTTTGTTATAGGAATTCAGAAGGAAAGATGACAGAGGAGAAGAAACGTCACAGGTCTGGTCATTGTTTAAGAACAGAGCCTGAAAGCACCAAGGTCTTAGTCAGAGATAAATTAGTTGTAGAAGCCTTCAAGAAAGCAGGATGTTGGAAGTTTTGTAAGAAATTGCAGGGAGGACATACTCAGGTGACAAAGGAGTTTTCACTACATTTCACTGGCTCAAGCACAAAGGTCGGAATCCTAAACTTGCAAATTTCTCCAGAGGTCATAGCTTTGGTGACAAAGATTCCTAGGGGGCAAGATACATGGTTCAAAAACTTCAGATTTGACATGGAACCATGTAAGGTGTTTCTAAAGCCAGAGTTTGTAGAAACTGACTTAACCAAGGCAGTTCCTAGAGACTACATCAAGGACAGCTATGCCAACTTGCTCTTCAACATTCAACGTTATTTTACCTGTGAAGGCATATATCAAAAGGTTTATTCATATCATTTTAAACTCCTATTACATTTTACTGGTATGATTTCTTTAGATTTTCCTTACTTCTTATTTCGAAGTGTAGCTAAGATGGCAGATAAAGTATAGTTGAAATCTCAAGGATGTGAAACTTCCCTATTTCATAATGGTTTAATTAAACTGATAGTTCGACATGAACTCAAAAGGATCAACAAGGAATGGTCTTCGTTTTTGTTTCTATGTGACTTTGGGGCAGAAAAACAAGGTGTAGACATTAGCCCTAGGGTTAAAGGAACTCCATCAGCAGAAACCAGCAAGTTTGTAATGTCCAGGGCAAAAAGGTATGTTAAGTTGAAACCTAGGAAGCAAGTGAAAGAGCAAGTAAGAAAAACACTAGTAGTCATTCTTGAAACTCCTAAATCTACAAAGGAAAAGATATCTAAGGTTAAAGGAATGACACAAGAACAGTCAACCAACAAACCAGTTCAAAGGAGATTGACTAGAAGTCAAATTGCAAAGGAGAAAGGTAAAACAGTGATCTCAGGAGAAGGTTCAAGCTTGAAGGGTGATTTAAATGATATTTTAAAAGCCATTGATATTGTAGAATCCCCTTTGGTACAGGCAGATGTGATAAAATTTGATCAAGGAAAGTCGAAGAAAATGAAACCCTCCAAGAAATTGGAATTTGAGGATGATGTTACAGCATTTGTTTTCAAACCCAAAAACCCTTAACCAAGCAATCTAAGAAGATGCAAGAGTCCAATATTGAGCTGGAGAGAACAGAAGAAGCCTTTGTTGTTCAAGAAGAGTTGATAGACTTTCCGTCTCCAAGACCTGAAGGTGACAAAAACACAGTTCCTACCACTCAAACAGAAAAAGCCAGTTACGAGGTTATGGAAGAAAGGTTAAAAGCTGCTAACAATGAAATTGCTAGACTAAGAGTGAGAGCAAGAGGGCATGCTACTGAAAGGATAGATTTCAAAAGGATGAAGGCTCTCTAGGAAGCTGAAAAGGTTTCCAAACCAGAAATAGTAAACAGTGAAACTCAGTACTACACCTGGATTGTTCCTGCAATCAAAGAAGCCAGATTTGTAAGGAGGATTAATGCTCAGCTGAGAGCTACAAACAGGAGATTGAAGAGACAAATTGAAGACCTAGAAATACAACTAACCAAATCTGGAAAAGGGTCTACAGCAATAATGAAATAGGGTGATGAAAAAGGGCAGTGAAGGATATATATTAAAACAATTTTGGCACATAAAAAGAGTTTTGGCATATAAAAGGAAGAACAATTGTGAAGAAGAACATCTTATAAGGGTAAGTGGTTTTTATTTTTGGTTGATCATATCATTCTTCATGGAATTTTGAAAAAACTCCCAAACTACAGATTTTTGAAGGCCGTGTTGAAAAAGAGCATACACAACAGTTTCGTAGCGCGCTACAAAACTGTTGAAGATGATCATTTAGCACTTATGGATGCTTTACGGAGGTAAGGTATGATTAGTTCCAAGTTTTGAATTTGCTGGTAGACATGGGATCATATATGAAGTTTCAGATGGCAGTGGTGTAGAAAGCAAACTTCCAATAATTATTTCATAAGTAATGTAAAGGTTGTGCTACGAAAACAGAGTATGTTTGCAACACAGTCATATTTCATCCTTTCCTCCATATTTTCGAGTTTACTTTTTTGCACAGGTGGAAAATGAATTTTTTATGGAATATTAATGCATGCCACATGTACACCAGCAAAACTATTTGAAGATAAGCATTAAGGATTAAGGGCCTTAAAAGGAGGAACTCTGTCACCTAGTTTTCAGGATAGTTAGGTCATGACTCAGCAAGTCTTGTAACAGCGTTGTGGACATCATCAAGCTAGAAGACATGGGTTGGTAGCTAATTAAAGAATGTATTGAATTCATAGATAAGGTCGTTGGAAGCATGTTTTAGGAGTTTCACTCCTATTTGTATTAGGACTCTTAAAGACAGCTAGCTATCAAGTTGTAATTAAATAGTTTGTTTTATGAAAAGATAGGTGTCAAAGTTAGGAATTAGAATTCTCCTAAAGATGGATCATAGTATCCAAGATTGTAAAACTCTATATAAATCTTGAGAATCGAATTCCTCGGGGTTGGTAATTTCGTTAGCAAAAGAAGTTGTGTTATTGTAAGAAACTGTGGTTTTTCATGCTTAATACAGAGATCAATTTAACTACTCAAGATTCACAAGGATTTTACGTGTATGATGTTCTTATGGCCTTGTTAAATTAATTATTTTCAGTGGTATGAGCTTGTGATACTTAGAATTCATTGGAAAATTCTCTAACTTCCTTCACATGCTTGTAAATTGTGTTGATTCATTGTGTTATTTTTTTGTTTATAAACCTAAACTCTAAGTGCCTTAACTTCCATGTTTTGTTGATCATGTTGTTTTGTTGAAGACTATCTTGACTCCATATCCCAATAGATGTTTGCTAATCTTTGATTCAACCAATCAACTAGTTATACATTTGTCCATTTTGTTCCTGGAGTTAGCCATCTAATCATTAATTAAAAATCTTAAACCTATTGAGAGAGACCTCTCAGGTTGAGGAGGCTAAGCCTCAACCAAAAGATTGGTTTGAAAGAGTTACTCAGAGTCTACCTGATTAGCAACCTATCAGGGTCAGATTTTGTGATAACAGGGCCAATTCAGCCCCCAGGGAAGAAAACTGGTGTGCGTAATATCCTCACCGCAGCGGAATATCTAACTAGATGGGCAGAGACATAGCCAGTTAAGGATTGTACCGAGGCTATAGTAGAAAAGTTTTTTTTTAAGTATGTCTTAACCAGATTTGGCTACCCAAAAGTGTTGATGAGCGACAGAGGTACGCACTTTCTGAACGAAACGATCAGCGCGTTGGCAGAAGAATTCCAGGTCTACCATCAAAAGAGTACACCGTATCACCCGCAAGCCAATGGAACTGTTGAAGCCTTCAACAAGATTTTGGAGAACGCCCTGAGGAAGATCTGCAATGGGCAGCGAAATGACTGGGATGTGTACGTACCTATTGTACTATGGGCTTATAGCACTACTTGCAAGAAGCTGATAGGGAAAACGTCATTCATATTGGTATATGGTGAAGAAGCGGTAACGCCGATGGAGTATATTGTGCCTAGCCTACGCAAGAAGCTCTCACAAGTATGGTGGGTCATGAGGCTTTGGAGGAAGGGCTCACGCATCTGATGGAGCTTGAAGAGGATCGATTTTTTACAGGATTTCATCAACAAGTATAGAAGGAACGCGAAAAAGAATGGCACGATCGCCACATCAAGATTCACACGTTAAAGGTAAATGATATTTTCTTGTTATATGATATTAAATTCACTAAATTTTCGGGGAAAATCCAAATGCATTGGCCAAGGCCATATATTATCAAAGAAATTACATATAGAGGCACAGTTCAGCTCGCGAAGCTGAATGGAGAACCTTTTCTGGGAAGAGTGAATGGGAGCCGATTGAAGCTGTATATAAGGGATCATGCGCAATGACAATATGACGAAAGGATAGTCTTAGTGCTCCAGGTAGTTGCAAGGGAGAACGGGACTATAAAATACACTGCTAGGTTTGGAGGACTACATAGTAGGCGGCATGCACGGAAAATAATGAAGTTGCAGCCTAGGAAGTTGCACCATGGAGGGAGGTGCCACACAGCACAACAGAAAAGTGAACGTTGGAGTCACTGTTCATGACTTGACAGCCAGAAGATTTTTAAGAGGAGTGGGTTGGTGGAATTTAAGGGAAAAACCTTTGAAAATCTGCACCAAAATAGCATTAATTGTAAGAAATTGGGGGTAACAATCGGATTCGAATTCAAAAACCCCTATAAATTACACGTGTTGGTCCAACAGAGAACACTTTGCACTCTCAAAAATTTTAGTGATATTTGATGTATGTTGCCTATGAACCAATCATATTGGGAAGATTTAGTCACGAGCCCTACATTTTTTAAGTTGTCTGAGGTGAACTAGAAACTTATCCTGGAGAAAATGCTTGGCCTAAGTCCTGCTGAGACTGTGAGTACGGGCTATGTTGCCTCTGAGGGAGTTGCGTCAAAAGTCTTAATTATGGAAGCTCCAGCTCCTGTGCCTACAGCGTCGAGGTCGCCTAGGCCAAAACCCATGTTATATAGTAAAATAACCACCTCATCATCTCAGAGGGGAAAGACATGATGACTGAAGAAAATGACCAAGTTCACAAGCCTTGTTTCCAAGCTAACGCTGCCTATACACTGACAACCTGCTTTATAAAGCTTCTCAACAAGCCTAAGGGTGCATTAGTGACCTAAGTAACTCTACTTGTTACCTCAAGGACAGTTTTAGTGAACCCTAATGAGGATCTAAGGGTCAAAGGAGCGATTGACTAAGAAATATCCCTATATTCTCTCCTAAATCAACTCAGAAAAGCAAGGAAACATCAAAGTTTGACCTATTTGGGGGATTTCTAATCCTAATGGAGTATGCAAATGGGAAAGAGCTCAAAAGAATGGCAACATCATTGCTTTTACCTAAGGAAACTCATGGAGAAACTTGGAAACCCTAACCTCGCATGCTACATAAGCAGAGCTAGGGCTATTGTGAAAGGGATCAGATCTTTTGAAAGGATAGCTTCCCTGATTGTCGAACAGAGTCTCAGACTTAAGCATAAGAGTTTGGTAAGAAGGGAGAGAGAGAGAGGAGCTGGAGGGGTAAGGGAAGGCTGATGCAACCGATGGTTGTAATCACTCTTTCGACATTAATATAGAACTGTAGTTGTACTGTCTACTCCGTGGTGTTGGTACTATAATTCATTTATATGTTTATTCAATGTCTTTTAGCATGAGTAGCTTAGTTATGTGAAACTAGATGTCTTTTGTATATTCATGCATTGATTATCAAGGTTTTATGATGTGATTACGCTTGTCTTTTCTATGTGCAGGACTTGATCTGGAGCTGACTCAGGGGACTTCCGCCTAGCTGCATTGCACTCTCCAACAACTCTACATGAAGACTCGAGGTAATGAATCCGTCTTGCTTTGATAGTTATTTATTGAATATGGACATGCATGTATCTTTGTGATAGCTGCAGATAATCTTACAGTCTACCAAGGGTCCCAGGAAGACCCTTGAGGGTTCCTTCATTCTCCATACACCATGCATTAATCCCTATAGCAGAATTGGCGACTCCACTGGGGACTACACCTTAGTTCCCAGTTTTCCTAGAAAGTTCCTAGTTCTCTCCTTATTCCAGACCTTCATGTACTTCGTCATTCCTTTTCTGACCACTCAGGACCTCGCAGCACTCTTCTTTCATTGCTCAGCCTTGGTTCTGATCCCCATAGCCCTTTTTTGAAGTGTTTTTCCTCACTAACACAGGTTACTAGTGTAAGCAGAGCTTTATAAGCACTATAGCTTCACAACCAGAGCGTTAGTGCCACCAGTAACTCTGTGTGACCTCTAGCACAGAGCGTTAGTCACCCATGTTTTGATAAACAGTTTTGTATGTGACCTCAAAGGTTTGGGAAAATTGCTTTTGCACTGATAAGGGATATGTAGCTGTGTTTTTTTTTACTGATCTGTGTCCTGAACATAAATTTTTTTTAAGAAAATAGCTTTCCCTCTTAAATTTTTTATTTTCATAAAAGAAAAAATCAAAAAAAAATATTGTTTTCTTCTTAGCTGGTTAAGTTCTGCATTATTTGGTTTCAGTGGTTGTTAGTGAGCATTGAAAAGTTATGTCGGTTATGCGAGTGTTTTATTTAGTAGGATGCATGGAATGAATATTGATGTATGAGTGACTCTCCCTTTGTAGAAGCAGCTTATTCATCGAAATTCAAAATTTACAAGCATTGTTTTTTGCATGGTTTGAGTCAAAGTCCCATAAAATTTCATACGTCAACACCCCTACCGAAGACTCTAACAAAGTACACTTAAAATCTACCTAATAAAATCAATCAGCAACTCTTTCTAGAGTAAACATACATTAGTTTAGGGTAGGATCTTGGGTTAGGCAATGTTAGTAAACTACCCAAGATCATACACCAAAACTAGTGTCATTAAAGAGAGAAATCCTTCTGCACTCATACTACTGGGACCACTCCAATAAAAGAGGAGCTAAATATGAGACAACATTGGACTGTAAGTGAAGGTAGCCCGCCTTTGCTTACATCTCCTTTGGGTATTTTGTGTATCGGGAATCCCTTCGGGGATATCGGAGCTGAGTCAGAGACTCAGGTATCCTGCCCACACAGCGTACTATCTACAACTATGTCCCCCCCAGTAGTGTCTATGATCTGAGGTATCCTTAGTGGCCATACTTTTAGGGAATAACACAAGGTGACTGGGGCGGGCTGCCTTAGTACCTAACACAGACGAACCTACTCTGTCTTCAATTTTTGGGAGGGTGCTCATCTTCAAAAGAGTACTTGGCCCCTCAATCTGAGGTTCGGGCGAAGCTCTAGAGTAACCGTACCTGTACATTTAGCCAGCTCTCTTTGTTATTCATGTGATACTGATTTTCATCTCTAGTGATCGGTGCTTATTAGATAGGGTAATTTCCCTCTGCTTGTTGATTGATTACTTAGTGTATTTTTTATTTTTTAGGTGCCAGAGTGTCATCATTGAGACTTTAATAAAAATCACTGTAAAATTTACTGATATAATTATCGACCACCGTAGCTACATCCGGCCCTCGTCGTCAATCTAGACAATTGTTGGGACTTCCCCCACTCACTGTGGAGGATCTGCTGAGCTCCAGTGAGTTGGATTCCCCGTCTTTGGGAAATCAGTCTCCGAGATCTCACACAGAATTAGTTTGGACATCTGATGATTCAAGCTTACCGGAGGATTTATTTACTGAAGGATTTATTCCTCCATACAACCCTCTAATCAAGAATTCGTTGGACCCACTCTTGGTTCCCGTTGCATCTGTACCTCCTTTGTCTTCAGTTGGAACACTTCCACCCATCCCGTTGATGACTAACGAGTCATGGGATGTTTTGGACACTTTTGGTCCCCCACCACTTCCCCAGTCGACAATCAATACCACACCTTTGATGGTGAACCCTGCTATCCCATTTGTCCTAGGTTCAACCCCTATCATGACACCCTCCACGAGTGGAACCCAGTCTATTTTGGGTTCCACCCCTTTAGTGTCAAACCCTGTACCTTCGACAAGTGCTACATATAGCGCTCCTTATAACGCTCAATATAGCACAGTTAGTGTGGGTCCCTTCAACCAACAATATGGTTGGAATCCATTGTATAGTTCTAACCCCCAGATTCAAGTATCTGGGGGCACTCCCAATATGCATATATCGGCCAGGAACATAATAGTTCCCCCTCCATTTTCAGGCATGCATGGTCAGTCACTGATTGACATGAACACTCCTTATGCTAGTCAAGGACTTATGGTTAGTTCTGTGGCGAGTGGGAATCCTCAAGGAGGTCCCAATCAATCCATGGGGGCACCCTACTCACAACCTCAAATGAGTCAAGGGGGCACTGCTTACCCTGGGGGCACTTCTATCCCCTAGCCTAACAATCCCTATGGAAATCCACATTACAATACCATACCCCAAGGCACCTACTATACCACGCAACCTTTGTATAATATTTGGAACAACACAATAGGAGGACCGCAAGGATATTCAAGTTATATGTCATCGCCTTGGTCTAATTCGGGGGCATCACACACTCTGCCTTTCTTGGAAACACTTAATATCCTTGACTTGTACAAACTTACAAATGACCCCATCTATCATAAATTACTCTGGCCGCCAATCCCGCATAAAATACCGACAAACATCCCTAAGTTCGAAGGGAAACAAGGGGAGGATCCGGGTACACACATCACCACCTATCATTTATGGTGTGTTTCTAACTCCATGGTGGAATCTGGTTACGTTTTTTTCCCCGCACTCTTACTGGCAATGCAGCCAAGTGGTACATTGAGATACCACGCGCGTCAATCAATACCTTTGGCGCTCTAGCGATGGAATTCTTAAAGCACTTCCAACTACCCATCCGCTATGAAACTGGGATGGAACTCCTCACTTCATTACATCCGGATACCGCCACCATCTCTGATCATATACATGAATGGAGACATAGGCAAAGGTTAGTCAAAGCTCCCCTCCCAAACTATCTCTTAGCGGATTGGTTCTGCAAGTCTATACTCCCCCAAATCGCTAAGGATGTCACCTTAGGTGGTGTGGTCATAGAAGACCAATCCATTCATCGTGCCCAGCACTTGGATCTAATATATTCACAGTCTGGTACTCTATACGACGTAATTCCCAATTCCATTCATAACTACAATGCTCCCGCTAATCAGCAACCCGAAGTGCACGCCGATGGGATTATCGGCGCAACCTCTGGGGCTATTGTAAAAAAACTCAACGGTCACATTGCCCAGATGTTAGTGGACCCCTCTACCAAATCTACTGCTCTTCCTACCACCGCGATCAACTCTGTGTAGTATACACAAAAACTTGGTGGTAAGAACAAGAAGAATAAGAAAAAGACCGCCCCTTATGAAGAGCAGTCAACAAAGCAGCACAACCCAAAGCAGAAGGTTGTTGAGCCCTCTGACGATGGAAAAGATAAACCCGCCCGATTCCCTTGTAAAATCTGTGCACAAGAACACATGACATATATGTGTCTGCGTCTTTGGGAATGCACGGGTTTCATTACTAAAAGGACACCGAGAGGACCCCTATTGTCCTGAATAATCCTTTCCCTGCTCAGAAGCAGCAACACCTCATTTCAAACCAACCCAAGCCCCCACAAGGAGGTAATGGCAGTTCGCATCATCCTTCAACTGATGAAGGATCATCTACCGTTTACACCTTTGAAATGATAGATCTACAAACCAGAGCCAAATCTTATGGAGCTCCAGTCGCTCATGCAGAGGAACCCTCCTCAAGTCAAAACCCACCACTGCCTAACGATCTTCATATCAAAAGGTTGATTGCTAATCTTGTGATTCGCCCTCCTAAAGGAGCACTTCCTCACACAACGCATAATACATCAGCATGTGTCGCCCAAAACTACAGTATTGTAGAAGAACTGGCGCAAGTGTCATCGACTATGTTAGAGCTCGAATTATTACAAACATGTCCAACACAAAGGAAAGCTCTGCTTTCTTCCATTGGTGGTATCGACCCACAAGATTCCATGCTTGCAATTTTCGACATGGAAAAGTGTAAACCTCCCCTTTCTCACCAGCTTTCATTTCAGGTGTAAATCTTTTTGAAAGGTAAATGTATACATAGAACTGTCATTGACAAAGGTGCTTCTACCTGCGTAATGTCAGCTTCATGTTGGCTCGCTTTGGGTTCTCCAACCCTATCCCCACTATCGAATTCCCTTAAAGCTTTCAACGGTCACACTTTCATCCCAAAAGGTTACCTAGTTAGCTACCCCATCACCTTGCATGGGAAAATAGTAACGGTGGACATCGAAGTCATAGATAGAAAGCTCGACTATAATCTCTTGTTGGGTCGCAGTTGGACTTACGCCATGACTTCCATTGTGTCTACTATCTTTCGCATCATCCTATTTCCATTAGATGGAAATATAGTCACAGTGGACCAGTTGTCCTTTTGCACCCCTGATTATTCCTCGTTACCTAGTGGCTCTGTACCCTTAGTGGGTGGTGTACCTGACTCTTACGTCAGTATCGGTATCGGTCTACTCAAGGGCTCTTCCCTAATGGCTTGTTTCCCTCTTCTACCGCCAGCGGTTCCACAGATGGTCAATATTGTTTCATCCATTCCTCATGAATCGACCGATCCTTGGATCCTACCGGCCCCTTCAGAAATTGACACTTACGGAGAAAAAATTCCGTTGTCACCAGCTAAATTAGCCTACCAGGCCATTCAATCTGCATCTGAGTCTCCGATCACTTTGGTCACGACCAACGGTACCACCGCCCCTCCCACGACTGCTCCTTCTTTCAATCCCCTCAATCAAGTCCTACCTACGGACGAAGCTACTGGAGAGATCATTAATTTAGAAGAGCGACCTTAGGAGGACTTGCACCATCATGTTGTATGATTTGTAGATTATGCCTCTGCAAATTCTGTCATTTGACGCACCTGAAATCGTTTCCTCACCTTATACAACTATCTAGACTTTGGACTCGGAGAGAAACATGGGCAATCTTTCAAAGACATTGCTCATCGATATTTCAGTCAAGATAGGCATCGTGGAAAACATACAGATTGGAGCCAATTGCAATCCTGAGGAAATTGTGAGCTTCACCTACCCTTTTAAGGACTTCCACGATGTTTTCCCTTGGTCTTATGAGGAAATGCATGGCATATACCCTTCTATTGTCAAGCATGAGATCAAGAAAGGTTGAGCATTCTTTTTATGGTATTTTTCTTGCTCGTTAATTCGAAAAAACCTTGAGTCTCCTTCGGGCTTGTTAAACTACCACGAAGAAGAGCGAGCGTTATTTTTATGGTATTTTTCTTGGTCGTTAATCCGAAAAACCTCGAGTCTCCTTCTTTGGGCTCATTAAACTACTACAAAGAAGATATGAGCATGTTCTTTTTTGGGATTTTTTCTTGCTCTTGAACTGAAAAATCCCCGAGTTTTTCATCATTGGGCTCGTTAAACACCTACAACAACGGTTTGAGCAACTCTTTTTTGCTCTTTTTCTAGCTCATTAAACTGAAAAATATCACTTGAGCATTCTTTTTAGGCGCTTTTTTCTCGCTCATAAAACTGAAAAAAAATAAATAAAATTAAAAAAAATAAATAAATAAAATAAAATAAAAATAATAAAAATAAAAATAAATAAATAAATAATAATAAAATAAAATAAAATAAATAAATTTAAAATTTAAAAATAAATAAATAAAAAATAAAAAATAAAAAATGAATAAAAATAAAAATAAAAATAAAAATAAAAAAATAAAAAATAAAAAATAAAAAAATAAAAAATAAAAAAATTCCCGAGTTTTTTCTTCAAGCTCGTTAAAAACTTACGAAGATGATCCGCACATTCTTTTAGGTACTTTTCTCGCTCGTTAAACTAAAAAATCCTGAGTTTTTGTCACCAGGCTCGTTAAAAATCTACGGCAACAATATGAGAACTTGCTTTTTTGGGACCATTTCTCGCTCTTAAAATCGAAAAATCCTCGATTTTTCCCTTCTTCGAGCTCATTAAATCTACGAAGAAGGAATGAACAGTTCTTTTACCTCTTTTTCCTTGCTCACTAAACTGAAAAATGTACTTTGAGTTTTCTTCATTTGACTCGTTAAAATTCGATGAAGGTATTGAGTTTGTCATCACGTGACTCATTAAAAATTCACAATGAATATCAAGTTTAGTTTGTCTCCTCGTACTCGTAACAAAATGAGGTCAACATCTATTGAGAATAGTTTTCTCTTTATCCGGACTCAGTAGATTAACTCACGGAAAAGTAACCGATCGGGTATACTATTAAACCTTTGTCGCACTCGGTTAACAACTATGACAAAGGGACCACCATGGAGTCATTCTTTATGATCTTTTCAGACTCTCTAAATATGAAAAGACCACCAAGTTATCTCATCTGGACTCATTAAATTACACAGATGTGAAGTAGAGTTGCTCTTTTTACAATCCTTTTCAGACTCTTAAAACATGAAAAGATCGATAAGTTTGCATGTCTAGACTCATTAAACTAATCAGATAGGGCATAGAGTCGCTCTTTTTGCGGTCCTTTTCAAACTCTTAAAATATGAAAATATCGATGAGTTTACCCGTCTGGACTCACTAAACTAATCAGATGGGGAAAGTGGACAATACAACTATGTTTAGTATTTGAAAGCGTGGTTTGGCAGTAGTCATTCCCTTGAACATGGCACTCCCTTAGATAAACCTGTTGGGTGTGGAGCCTGATTATCTTCTGTATTCAAAGGTATCGCCGAATTGGAACCCAGTTCGTAATGGGGAGGCAACGCCGCCCGTAAAATATTCGCTGCAAGGGGCGACCAGGGGGGGCGGCTGCCTTGTAAAATGTTGTAATTTCGTAGTCAATCTGGGCCATTCATTAGGCAAAGATCTGACGATAGAAGTTATGTTTAATTTAGGGTTTTTTTCCCTAGAAGGAAACCCCTCGCTATTTATGAGGGAATTGTATTGCGTCTATGTAGATCTGTATTCTGAGTGAGGAAGAGAGAGGAGATGAAGAGCGAAGAGGGAATTACAGCGGATCTACTATAGGTTGTATCTCTTTAGTTTGAATAAAAGGAAGGATTGGTTGTTTCTTCGTGGACGTAGCCCAAACTGGGTGAACCACGTATATCTATGTCTCTCTTGTTTTATGTGTTTTCTATGTTTATATTTCTGCAATATTTTATGTGTTCCATTGCTCTGTTATATATAATTTTCTAACAAAACCTTCCTTGTGACGACCTCTCAATATGAATCTTACCATCCAATGAGTTTAGCCTATATACCCTGACGTTCTTGCATCTTTGTATCCTAACACTCTTTGGTGTTCATGAGTCTAGTGCTGCATGGTTATAACCATTTTCGTGCCTTCTATTGTTCAAGGGAAAACCTGTTCTCTTATGTTTCCTCCATCAACCCATCAAGCATATCCTTTAATCATGCCCTCTGTCATTTTGACCCAATGCTCAAAGATTCCTCAAAAAACAAATCATTCTTGTCCTATTTCATGTCGATTGATGTAGGACACATTATTTCCTACCTTTCGACGGGTCTCTTCCTATCGACTTCAACACTCTATCTAGGAAGACGACCCAGGAACACTTCAGTGCCTTGGTACTTCCAAACATCAGTGGCAGGTCACCTTGTGTTTGATCAGGGGTTCTCATTATTGGCTCCTGGTTAAATGATTCTATGTGTTTGACAACAACAAAAAAAATTCACACTCACTAGATTGTGTTGTGCATCTTGGAGACCATCACCATTATTGGTGGCCTTCCTCGCATCTGTTAACGGTCTCCATTATTGACTGGTAATTAGATAATTTCGTGCATGTTCGACATCAACGCCTATATTCACATGTATCGATCTATGTTGTTTGGTGAAGCATAAATCAAGACCTTGGGTAGAGGCTTGCACCACTCAACCTTGTTTCCTCTCACAAGTTGTGTATATTGTTTTTTGGAGACAGCTCATCAGAATGATCCTATTATGACACCGGTTCCGCATTGTGCTTGTCGGCGGCCAGCATCGTCGTATCTCTTTTATGAGAAAATCACTCTAATATAGCTATTGAGCGTGGGAATTCCTGACTCAAGACATGATTTAGTTTTTTTATATATATGTGTTGTATCAGGTTTCCTGTATCGCTCGAAGCTCCGATCCTCTCTCTCTTTTTGTCAAGAAGGAACAGAACAGTTAAGTAAAGTATTTCGGCCATCATCGCAGCCTCTGATCTCACACTTTAGGGGGCATCTGTTATATAGTAAAATGACCTCCCCATCAGCTCAAAGGGGAAAGACATTATGACTAAAGCAAATGACCAAGTTCACAAGCCTCGTTTCCAAGCTAACGCTGCCTATACCCTGAAAACCTAGTTTATAAAACTTCTCAATAAGCCTAAGGGTGTGTTAGTGACCTAAGTAACTCTACTTGTTACCTCGGGTACAACATTGGTGAACCCTCATGAGGATCTAAGGGTCAGAGGAGCAGATTGACTAAGAAATATCCCTATATTCTCTCCTAAATCAACTCAGAAAAGCAAGGAAACATCAAAGTTTGACCTATTTAGGGGATTTCTAATCCTAATGGAGTATGCAAATGGGAAAGAGCTCAAAAGAATTGCAACGTCTTTGATTTTACCTAAGGAAACTAATGGAGAAACTTGGAAACCCTAACCTCGCATGCTACATAACCAGAGCTAGGGCTATTGTGAAAGGGGTCAGATCATTTGAAAGGATAGCTTACTTGATTTTCGAGTGGAGTCTCAGACTTAAGCATAAGAAGTTGGTAAGAAGGGAGACAGAGAGAGGAGCTAGAGGGGTAAGGGAAGGTTGATGCAACCAATGGTTGTAATCACTCTTTCGACATTAACATAGAACTCCATTTGTACTGTCTACTCCATGGTGTTGGTACTATAATTCATTTATATGTTTATTCAATGTCTTTTAGCATGAGTAGCTTAGTTATGTACAACTAGATGTCTTTTGTATATTCATGCATTGATTATCAAGGTTTTATTTTGTGATTATGCTTGTATTTTCTATGTACAGGACTTGATTTGGAGTCGACTCAGGGGACTTCCGCCTAGCTACATTGCGCTCTCCAGCAACTCTACACGAAGACTCGAGGTAATGAATCCATCTTGATTTAATAGTTAGTTATTGAATATGGACATGCATGTGTATTTTTGATAGCTGCAGATAATCTTACAGTCTACCAAGGGTCCCGGGAAGACCCTTGAGGGTTCCTTCATTCTCAATACATTGTGCATTAATCCCTATAACAACCCACCGGTACCAGAGAAACCTAAACAGCCAAATTGAATAAGGACAAGTAGAAGAAACTAGTGTCAGTGCCCACCTCCCCATGAAAGCATTCTGAAACACAAAATCCAAAGAAAGATAAGAAACCAAAGAAGGTAGTCGACCTGGAGGCGGAAGAATTCCAGGGAACAGAAGACATAGATGCTGAAGGAGTGGAGCCCATAACCAGGCTACCTAAGTATATCCCTCCGTGAAAGGGGAAGGCGAAGATCACAAAGGACCCAGGCTCTAAGAAATTCACCAATTCCATGCCCCTGCTGCCTGAGCAGGTTCCTTTTCAAGGTCCGCAGTTCGTGAAGATCCCACTATTAAAAATGGAGGATTGGGAACTCACAATTCACGCTAGGTTTCCCCATTTGGCAAAAGATAAATATATGAGACGGGTTTATTATGCAGAATCAGGTGTGACAGCATTAGAAATAGATGAATGGATCTATGGTGTGGAGCACTCAAGGTTACTCAATATGTTGTGGGTACCCCATTAACACAATTTGTGTGCGCCAGCTGCTCACATTGGTGCACAATGGGTGCCCATGGCTAGGGGGGCATATCCCCATCACTAACATGCTGATACACAGAATCACGTAGTATAAGGGCATGAACACGACCAAGGATTTTGGCGGAAAGACAGGGGAAAAGGACCTTACAGAAAGAATGAAGAAAGATTACGACCTCATGAAGAAGTCGCAAGGGTATTCAATTATGTCTATATCAGACCCTGCAGTTCAAATAGCCACCCAAATATTAGCAAGGAAGGTGATGAGGAAATGTCGTCCAGACGAAGTTTTGGTGCTTGTAGTGTCCCTAGCTTCACATTGCGCGAAGGGCGTACAGTTCAATTGAGCCATATACCTCTGTCAGGATTTCCTAGAAAACTACCGCGAGGCCCAAGATGAGACCAAGTCATTTCATTACACTTGGTTATTGTTATCCCTTGTGTTGGTTGCATGGAAACTGACGGAGGATAGCCAATTTCCTCCACTTGAGGAAGGATTACCAGAAGCAGCACAGTTTTCTTCGTTATGGGCTACCAAGGATGCCATGTGGATCACTGAAATGAAGATCTTTTGGGTCCTCATGGAGATGGATCTCCGCATGGCCATTAATCAGCATCTGAGGTTGTCCCCAACCTTGTTCATGCAGTTGTCAGCCTACGCAGCATTCAAGGCTAACTTCCACAAGGTGTATATCTAGGCGAGGAAGGATCCAGCATAGAAGTGGCATGACTTGCCATATTTGGTAACAAAAATGGATGTACTGGAGGTGGTAGCAAGATGGCCTGCAGAGTGGCGCGCCCCATCAGATCTAGCTACTGGACCAAGCACAGGTGCAGAGAGTTCCACCTCATAGAAAAGAAATGATGCAGCTAAGCAGGTTGTGTGTAACCTCGTGGCACAGAAAAAGAAGGAAGCCACTAAAAAGGCTCGGGTAGAGCAATAATGCGCTACCAAGGAGCAGGCGGAATGAGAGCAGCGTCAGTCACAAGAAGGTGACAAGTCACCTTCATCGGCGAAAGAGGAGGAGGAACTTTCATAGCAAGGTGGCAAAGGAGATGAGGGTCAGAGCACCCCATTCATTCTGAAGAAGTGTGGCAAGGAGGAACAGGAAGATCCAAGGAAAAAGAAGAAATCAGACAAGTCTGAGACGGATCCCATGGTCTTAATAGAAGGCAATCTCGATGAGATCGAGGATAAAATCAGTGATACCACAACCGAGGTGTTGCAGAAGTTTGTGAAGGAGTACATGCAGACGCTGGGGAGCGTCCAAAAGGATCTACGCAAGCTGTATATCTAGGCAAGCAGAATACAGGTGGGCAGCGAACAAGCGAGCGCAGAGAAAGTAAGTCTGGCACTTGGGACAAGCCAAGCAGCAGAATTAGTTAGGTCCCTTGACCTCAGAACTATAGCATTAATAGAGGGTTTACTTCGCGTAGAGTCCACCAATGATCGCATTATCGTAAGTACTATCAAAAACATCAGACTGAATATAGTGGCGCTCTCCAACGAGACCCTCCAACCGTTGCATGCAGGGGTGACAGATGAATTGAGAACCTGAGAGCAACACGCCCTCAACCTCATCAGCGAGTGTAGAGTAAAAAATAGGTAGATGTTCACTAAGAAGGCGCATGCTTTAAAAGAAAAATAGGTGCTACAAACGCGCAGTTCACGACTAGAGTCAACAGTCGCAGATGCATGCAAGACAGTGCATGAGCTTCATATCCCCGAGGATGCACAGCCAGAAGCAAAGATCAGAAAACGGGTTTCTAGTGTGCGTGAAGCTAAAGCAGATGTTGGCCGAGTTCAATTTGAACTCAACATGAAGATCACAGAGCTGCAGTTAAAGTTGCAGCACACGACTCCGCCTGAGGTCTAGGAGCAGCGTGGCGCCGCGATAAAGGAAGGGATGGCCACCCTGGAGGCCACAGTTGCTGACTACACAGCATTGTTCGAATAAGAAATGGAGTTAGTGACCAATCTACAGGAGGATCTGAACCTACATACATTGAACACTAAGGTCAGGGAGCTGCAGTGACAGTATGATGAAGTCAGGGTGACCGCGCACTCCCTAGCACCAGTGCAGTGCCTTGCTAAACTACAGGAAGGAAAGAAACTCCTAACACATGTGGAGGAAGCGCATAAAAAGGAGGCCTTGCTGAAGGCCAGATTGCAGCCATGGTTGGAATAAGCTTATCAAGTCACAACTAATATTCAAGATAAGATTAAGGGCTTGTAGCAGACACAGCAGATAATGAGGCTGGCCGCCGAAGGACCAGCTACGGAAAATTTAATTGAGGAATTCAAGAAGGCAGCAACTCAAAGCATGTCTAAGTTGCAGTGATCCAGGTGGAGTTGGGGGATCTTCGCAGTAAGATCACAGCGCCAGCCGAGTGATTCGAGGGCGAGTCATGATCTTTGTGTTGGGGGCCTGTTGGGATGGGGTTCCCTGGGGCATTTTTGGGGTTAAAATAACATAAGTTTTGATACATTTTTGTAACTAATGTAAAGTCTCCATAATTTGTGGATGCAGAGCACGTAGATGATTAGGATTCAAAGGGGTTTAGCCCCTTTTTTATGTAAAGTATGAGTCGGTTTTGAGATCCACCCATGGTCCACAGACAATGGAATTGTATGAAAAAGGCTATAAATAGGTGTGTCTTAGAGATTATAAGTCATGTCTTGGAGTTAATGATGCAATGGTTCAAGAGAAGAGAAGTGATAGCGAAGATTAGTGGGTCAGATAGGATAAGAAAGGCTCTGCAGCTGACTGCACAGAGGCCTAGGTAGAGTCCGCAACTGAGTGTGCGAACCCCTACAGTTGAGTGCGCAGGGTAGTTTTGAGTCTGTAAATCTGAACTGAAGATCAATAAAGACAATTACTGAAGAATTCCTGTGTATATTTTTTTTTATCTCTATTTCTATTAATGATATATGTTGTCGATGAATAATGTGCTTTATGGAATGTTGATTGAATGTTGCGCGAATCTATTGAATAACTGTTAAATGATGGGCGCAAGCACGTTTATGTAATTTCGCAAAGCCTCGGATGAATTCTCTGATGTTTACTAATAACTTAAGCAAATCTTCGTGAACCCTAATTTAGGATTGATTTTTGATGCGCATAAGTAGATAAATTGACTGCTAAAGGTTTGCAAAGACTAATCGTAGACCTTCGCGAAGGTCTAAAGACCATCTGGACAGAGTTGCAGCAGTGAGGCCTAAGAGCGTATAGATCTGCACAAAGGCAGATTTGAGGCACTAAAAAGACTTCACACTAGTCTCTGGATGTAGAAACTTGGTTCTAGGATCCCCCCATACTGCTTCAGGTGAGATTGTAACCTTCACTACGCCGGTTGTTGCTGAAAGAGCCAGTAGTGTAGGGATTTGGTGGTTGGCGCAACTAAATTTGAACCTGGGTAAGGACCCCCTAAGCCAACATGGATTGAGGGGGCTTGGGCCTAGGTTCAAAGTTAGTTGCGCTAACCAAGAAAACCATACACTACCATCCCTTTCGAAAACAACCCACAAATCACAGGCTGTAGTCTCACTCGAGGGAGTATTAGGGGATGCTAGAACCAGGTTTATGCATCTAAAGGCTATCTTACGTGTTTATGTTACTCTTAGGGCTTTATTCTAACCTTCGTGAACCCTATCCCTTAAAACCTGTAAATTATAGTAACTAACAAATAACAGACCCACACTCTTTGCCGATTTTTCTAAAAATTCATAACATCATGTAATTAAACAGATCTACACCTTTCGCGCATCTATTAAGTATTTTTCATGATAAATTCAATAAACATAGTGAACATACAATAATTTCATAAGTAAATAATAACACACAGATACACAGATAATGCTCCAAAATAGCCTTTATTATGCTTAGATCTTCAATTGCAGATTCCTCCAACCTGGCGCACTCAGTTGCGGACTTGCCAAGGTTTACGTGCACACAGTTGCAGGAGCCTTCCCCTTCGCCCAAGTACAGGATAGACAATACAAACACAAAACTTGCCTATCTATGCTCTTCACTATCTTGACAGACTTCCTATGACCCTCTATAACTCCTTTTATATATTTCTCTATTACAATACCATGGTCTGCGAACCATGGGCAGGTCACAAAACAACTTGACTCTTAACAAACTAAGGGGCTTTGACCTTCCTAAATTCCCTTTGACTCCTATTGACCTACATGCTCCACTCCTCAAAATGCGGATACTTTACAATAATAACAAAACTTTTACAAAATTTACCCTAGGGGACCCTGTCCCAACAGACCCCCAACACAAAGTCGTGACTCGTCCCGAGTCACTCTGCTGGTGTTGCCTCGATCTTTTCCTGCAGAAAGTTGAATTATGTCTTTAATTCTTGAAGATATGTTGTTCCCTGCATAGCGGCCTAATGAACCTCTTCAACCAGTTTCTCAATAGTTGGACCTTCAACGGCAAGGCCCATGGTTCTCTGTGTCTGTTCCACAGCCTTCAGCTTCCTCTGAATCGTATGTGTCAACTGGCTTGCCTCATCAACCTAGGGTTGTGTCCTTGAGGATATGATGGATTCCTTCTGACGCAGATCAATCTTGGTCTATATGACTTCCACTCCTACATTCGGGTGAACCTTTGCACCGGCGCTAACGTCCGTGTTGTAGCTCTAATCTCATCGAACTACCTTTGTTTTTCTTGGATGTCTGTTTAGATTTTCTATAAGTGTGGATCCTCCTGCAGCGAGGTCCATAGTTCCATGGTCTGTTCAAACAATTGGTCCCAATCCTTGACTGCAGCTTCTAGTGTAGTCATTTCTTCTTTCAATATCAGTCTCGCGCTCCTCTCTGACTTCCGGAGTAGTTGGTTGTAGCTTAAGTTGAAGCTCAGATATCTACAGCTGCAGCACAAATCAGATTCCTCCTTTGATTATTTCAACGTGGCAACTAACTTCTGGATCTTTTTTGTGGAAGTCGCTTCTACTGGAATCTGGAGCTTGAGAAGCTCACTACAGGCTTGCACTATTGCTGCTTCTAGCTATTGACTACGTACAATGAATTCTTCTCGTTCCTTTAGTTCTTGTGCCTTTTCCTCTAACATCTACCAGTTATTGGTCTTTACTTCACTGATAACCAGTAATTCTCATTGTTCCTTTACTCTGAGCTCATCCGATAACCCTTGATGTAGCTTGTGCAATGTCTGAATAGGGGGTGTCGCAAGGTTTAGACTCAAATTCATCAGATACAATAGATGTGCTCGATATTTTGAAGTATCAATGTGTATTGATCCCTCTAGCAACTGGACTGCACAGAGATTTGTGGTGATCTCTATTGTTAAGGCTAACTTGCTCACTTGCTTCAAGCTCACTTGAATAACCCCTGTCTGGACCTACAATTTCCTTAGGCCCTGTTGCACCTTGTTTAGTGTCTAAAGGTATTGGTCCTCATGTGGTTCCAAATAGTCTCTATTGCATTGCGAACCACATCATCGATCTCGTCCAGGCCCCCTTCCGTGAGGACCAATGGTGTCATGCTCCCAGACTTATCGGACTTTTTCTTCTTGCAAGGTCTCGTGGAACTCCGATTCTGCCTCTTTCTAATAATGAAGGGGGACTCCAAGTCTGCCCTCCTTCCTCTTCACCCTCTGTCTCGACCTCTACATTGGTGCACTCTGTTTCATAATGATTGAGGTCGATAGTAGCCTGCGATGTGGTGGAAACTTTCTTCTTTTGTGCTTCTATCTCTTTAGCACAGACTTTCTCTTTTGGTGCTTCCCTCTCCTTTGTAGAAGCCTCTTTCTACTACACGATCTTTTCTTTTTCCGCGGCCTTTTCTTTCGAAGAAGCCTTCTGTGCTTCCTTATTCTTATCTTTCATTGTTGCTGTCATAGTTGTTTTTTTTCTGCTTCAACTTCAGCATCCTTACTGGTTCTTGTGCCTGCATCATATGGGGTGAGCCAGTCGCTTGGTCATTTACTGACGACCCCCATAATATCATCTTTAGTGACCAAGTATGGCAACTTATGCTATGTTCCTGTGGCATCTTTCTTTGCGCAGATAAATAGATTATAAAACTTTGCCTTGAAATCAACAATGTTAACATACTGTGCATGCGAGCTTGATGATAACCGTGGTCATTGGTTAATCACCATCTTCAACTTAGATTCAAATAGTACCCAAAATATCTTTGTCTCCATGACCCGCTCAGAGTCCTTCGTTGCACACAACGAGGTAAATTTCATGGCCTCGCATAGGTCTAGATCATGCTGCGGGAATTGGCTCTCCTCGGGCATCCTCCATGCCACTAGCACGATCAACAGAAGCAGCCACGTGTAGTGGAATGCCTTGTCGTCATCCTAGGCTTCGGGGAAATATTCCAAAAACTCATGACATAAATACTTAGCCTAATTATATTGGACTCCCTTGCCGCATTGCACAGCTTAATATACTACAGCTAGATGATCTTCCCAACAAATATTTGTGCAAAAAACTGCACAACGCCATCTGATATGGAGCTAATCACATAGCCACATGACTTTTTCACCAACCTGTAGTTGCTTTTCATCTAGTTTTCCAACCTCTTCTCCTACGATTTCCCTATGAAAGCATCTGTAGGGTCTACTCCTTGATACAGCAACAATTTTATGTGATGAATCAGAATATCAATGATTAGAATGGGCCCTCCCAACCAAAGGCACCCATTATGAACCAGCATCAATAATTGACGCACACAAATAGTTTTGATGGTGTTGTGGCTAAAATTTGGCACCCCTAACATGTTGAGAAACCTCGCGCACTCAACTCCAGTCGCCCACTTCATTGGCTTGAGCCATGTAACATCTGACTCCTCATAGTATACTTTATTCAGGTATTTTCTATGTTCCAACTATGGGAACTTCATGTGATCACCCAGGTCCCAATCCTCCATCTTCAAATACTATATTTGGGCCAGCAGATTACCCTCAAAAGGTACATTTTCCAGCAGCAATGGTGTGGAGATCTAGAATTTCTCCAAACCTAACTCTTTAGTAACCTTGGTTGTGGATTTCCTAGGTGGTATATAAGGCGGTAGCCAAGAAATCGGCACGGCTTCATCTGCATCAATTTCTTCAATGCCCATAGTTAGCTCTTCCTCATCTAAGTCCAGGAGTTTTTTTTGTCTGCTTGGTTCTATCCACCTTACTCTTTTGTCTGACCTTCATTGGATTTTTTCGCGGCGATTGTCGCACCGGCGCTTGTTGGGGCTTCTTTTGCTTCTTTTATCTTATCGTGGAGGCAAATGTTTTAGGCCTCAGCGATCTAAGTACTGTGGTAGGCACGGGTTGGGTCAGATCGGGTAAGGTTGCAGCCATTCTCTCCAAGAATATTTTGCACTGCCACTTAATTAAATTTTTGAATCCTTGCTACGAAATCTTCTCTCGAAGTTCTTTCCAAGCCCCTCCAGACATGCAACAATTATCTTGGTGCAAACTAAAGCACAAAAGCTCAAGGAAATTTCTCAGGAAGCAAAGTGTTCGAATGTGGAGCGGGATGCTATATTTATAGCCCAATTTTAATTCAAATCCATCCATTCCCTCTAGATCCCTGTCATTAATACACTTTTGGCAACATATTTCCAAATATATGATCCTTAAATGCTCTCACCCACTCCCTTTAATGGAAAAAATGTAATCCAATCATCTACAGTGCTTCCAATAGTTACTTTTTGACCAAGCTACACAAGACCCACTATACTAGTGCAGCTCCTTCGCCACATCTCTCCTCTGAGCCTTTCTCCTAATCGTTGTGCACCCCCTTCACTTTGCCATATTATCCTTCTAGCGTAGTTTATATTCTCACACTTCCTTGAAAATGCCTAGAGTTCTAAGACTATCCCGCATCCATATAGTCATTGTGCAGGGGTGGGATTTCCCCTATAAAACTTTAACCATTTCCCATTGATCTTTCCTAGAAACAATTCCTCGTTCAACTTCACGAGGTTAACTGCAACTCCATCTGTAATCTCTTTGACGATGTATGGTCCCAGAATGCATCTGGAACTTTCCTGGAAATTTCATGAACTTACTATCATATATCAGCACTAAATCTCCACTTTTAAAGGTGTGTTGTTTAATGTGGTGATCATGCCATGCCTTTTCGCGAGCCTTCTGCACCTATTGATGAAAACCAACCAAGAAGTGATCTTCTTCCAATTCAACTATCTACACGAGGCATTCTTCCATGGTATCCTGATCAACCATATTTGTAACTAAAATAATCTGCAAACTTGGCACGATGTACTCCATTGGCATCACAACTTCTTATCCATAAACAAGTCTAAATGGTGTCTGCCCAATCAACTTTTTACTGGTAGTTCTATACGCCCACAGAACAGCTTGTATGCACACATCCCAATCTTTCTGAATTTCATTACAAATCTTCGTTAAAGAATTCTCCAATATTTTATTAAAGGTTTCCATTGTTTCATTTCATTGAGAATGATATGGCGTGCTTTTCTGATGATACATCTGGAATTATTCAAGCAATGTAGGAATTGTTTCATTCAAGAAGTATGAACACCTATCACTCATCAAAATTTTAGGGTAGCCAAACCAAGATAAAATGTATTCAAAAATGAACTTCGCAGATGTGGCCGCACTACAATCCTTTACGAACTACACCCGCTACAATCCTTTACGAACTGCGCCTCAGCCCACCTGGTTAAGTATTTAGTTTTCGTAATGATGTATCTTGTTCATGTCTTATTTCCTAGTGGTTGAATTGGTCCCACGAAGTTTATTGCCTACTTATCGAATGCCTGTAATGACACTTGCAAGTTTAGAGGAAATTCATGCCTTCGAGATGGCCTTCCCATCCTCTGATAGACATCACAGTCTGGGCAATATTCCTTGGAATCCTTGTGCACAATTGGCAATCATAGTCTTACTCGTAGGATCTTCTGCACAGTTTCTCTTCCCACATAATTTCCTCCCGCAACTCCTCCATGTGCTTCAGCGAGGAAAATTTGTCTTTCATAATCTAGGACATACCTACGCAGTACTTCATTTGATCCCATTTTATATAAGTGTCTTGAAATCACAGAAAAATCTGCAGCCCTAACCACCAATTCTTTCTTTTGTTGTATCGTATACCCTTCAGGAGTTGTACCCATGGACAAGAATTGGATTATGTCTACAAAATGTTCGTCTGCGATGTGCATAGCAAAGAGTTGTGCCTCAGGCAATCCTTCATCCATATTTGTAGGCTTGTCACCACTATCAATCCGGGAGAGGTGATTTGGTCCAGCATTTAATCGTCCTAGCTTCACAACTACTTCAAAGTCATATTCTTGAAAGAGGAGCAACCATCTACAATTTTCGTCCCCAACACAAGCTTGTCGACCAGGTACTTCAAAGTGGAATGGTTTGTGTACATTTTGAAGTGTGCACCCAACAAATAATGCCTAAAATTTTGGAGTGCATACACCATTTCCAACCCTTCGAGCTTTGTGGTTGAATAATTATTTTCTGCCCTAGATAACTTCTTGCTTGCAAACATTATCGGATGGCCAATATCACCTGCGTTTGGTTGGGAAGGCATAGCTCCTAATGTTATACAGGATACATCTACATGTAAATGGAATTCCTTCTTCCAGTTGGGGAACACTAGAATAGGTGTTGTGACCATTTTTTCCTTTAATACATCCAAACTCTTCTGGAAATCATCATCCTAGAAAAACGTCGCATCCTTCTTTAGTAATCTCTCCATGGGCACAGTGATCTATGCATATGCTTTGATGAACTTCCTATAATATCCTGTATGGCCCAATGTTGCACGCAACTGTTTGACATTCCTCGGAGGCTCCAAATTGATAATTACTGCAATTTTGGCAGGGTCTACCATCAACCCCTACTTACAAACAACATGGCCCAAGAGTATCCCATATGGTACGCAAAATATGCATTTTTTTAGATTAAGGGATATCTTATACTTTTGACAAGTATACAGCATGAGGCGAAGACTAGAAACATGCTTCTTTACTAACCCAAACTCTATCCAATCATCAAAGTAAACCTTCAAAAACTTATGAATAAATTCTTTGAAAGCGGCAACTAGCACCCTATAAAAGGTTGCAGGGGAATTATTAAGCCCAAAGGGCATAACTGTAAACTGAAAATAGCCCCATTCTGTAGTGAAGGTAGTCTTACTTCGATCCTCCAACGTGATTTTGATTTGATGATACCCTAAGAACCCATCGATAAACGAATAGGCTTCCTGACCTCCAACATTATCCAATACTTCATCTGTGAATAGAGTCGGGAATGTACCATGGACACAAGCATCATTCAAATTTCTTCAATCTACGTAGATCCGAATTTCACCCTTCATCCACCATAGGACTAACCCAATCTGATTCTTCTATAGGCTCAATAATTCTTGTTGCAAGCATCTTATCTAATTCTTTGCGCACATTTTCCTTGTACTTAGGATTCAACGGTATGGGCATTGCTTCACTAGCTTCACATCTGGCTTCAGAGTGATCTTCATGACACCCAGATCACCTACTATTCCCTTTAGATCAAAGAACTTTGTGGGAAACAAGTCCTGATACTCCTGCAATAACTCCGTAAATTTGTCCACTGTGTCCTCATCCCAATAATCACCTATATTTGCAAAATTCGGTTGCGCTTCCAACCCAATGTTCACCTGCTTAGTTTTCAAGGGCTTTGAGATGTTAGGGACTTCTGCCTTAAGCCCCACGACTTCACATTGTCCTTCTGACTCAAGAATACTGATGTTCCTATGATCTTCCTCACCTTTCTCTGCAGTCACATTATAGCATTCCATACCATGGCGCAGCTATATACTCCAGTCTGATTGTACCCACGTGACAGGTTCTTTAGGCATTCTGAATATTGCATCTTTGATCTCCTGTAATGCTTCGTCAATACACTCAAATCTATCCTCAAAACTAAAGGTTAACAAAAAACTTTCCTTATGAACATCCCACTCTGCAGTTTCGTGTCATAGTTTTATTTCTAGATACCAGTTCATCGAAATAGTATCCAAAGTGTGGAAGAATATATGAACCCATTCTAGTTGTGATGCCTCTCCTCATGCTTTCATCCATCAAGCCAGATGCTCACGCAGATCATCCTTTCCTATATATTTATTTGCAATGCAGGTATTGGCATACCCAAACAGTAACTTCATCATCCGTCGATATTCCTTTCGGTCTAAAAATTTGTTACTATGTGTGCCCCACCATCTGGTAGGTGTAGCTCTCAGTGCGATTTCTAATGCATGGAACCGATGTTCCTCTGATACATCCCTTTCAAATTTATCCAGAAATAAATTTACATCTTCTAAACCATCATAATATTGTAAGTTGTGTACCTCAGTGGATATACATCAGAGTGACTTAGTAAGCATGTTTCATTTGATCAGGAATCAGTATTTTAGTTTAAAAAATGAAAATGCTCAGAATTTCTTCAGACCTGAACGAACGGATAGATTTCATCACCAGGATTCCAACGTTGTTAAGGGTTCAGAAAACCGACATCGTATGCAAAAGTTACAGCTTCTGAAAGTTTGGTAAAAACAAAGTCAAAGTCAAAGTTTGACCAGGGTTGACTGGATGCCCAGTCAGCGTGTAGAGAAAATTCTCCAGTTTCAGCCAATGACACTGTGACAAGTGTCATCTTCAGATTCGCCAGTTTGGCTCAAAGAAGGTGAAATTGCCTAGTTGGCTAAGGTGGAATTTGATTTTTTATTATTTAATTAAATATTATTTTATATATTTTATATAAATTAATTATGTTATATTATATAATTTTTTAAATTATATATCTTAAAATATTAATTACAAATTTTGAATTCCAAACGCTCATAGTTCCAAAGTTATATGGTGTATTAAAAAAAGGTCCAAAGTTTGGATTGCCATGTTTATGTTTAATATTAAAAAACGTGATGGGGAGGGTGGGGTTTGAACTCATGACCTCCCCTTCCTACAACTATGCTTTACCATTAAGCCATAGGCAGTGGAATTGAAAGGAGGGCGTGCAACACTTTATTTAAATGCTGAATTAATAGCTAATGGCGGGGAATGTGGGTTAGCCCCCACCCCATGCGACCAAGCGCCAAAACCAAGAGCTAGGGGCCAGCACTAAGCACGATTAGTGCACCCTAATGATGATTAGAATTTAATTAATTTGTTGATTAAGTTGGCAGAAATTATGGCGGAGCCATCAAATCCGGCATTGCCACCAAACTTGGCAGACTTAACTGGCAGTTCTCCAGATTTAGCGGAGATTTTCTAGGAAAAACTGTTTGAGCCATAACTTACTCAATTCTCAGCCAAATTTCGAAAATGAATAGTCATTTTTGGCTAATTCGCATGATGGGAAATTATTGGATCAGGTTTTAAAGGTAGAAGAGGTCATCTACATGTGTTTTTGGTCACTTGAAGATTTTTGAAGCCCAAGGCCACCAGGTGTTGGAGGCCATTCCCAGAGCAGCTGGTAACCAAATTGAGCAAACAAATAGTCATTTCTGATAGATTTGAATGTTTTAAAATCATTGGAATAGGTTCCAAGAGAATTGGATGCATGTAAAAGCAATTTGAGAACTATTGAATCTAATACAAAGGCCCACACTATGAAGCTGGACCAAGGAGATGTAGCCTAGGAGGGGTGAACTCCTTCAAAAAAAAAAATGTGTATTGAGCTCTTTTATTTGTGCTTGCTATGTTTTTATATGTTTCTGTTCAGCCATATAAATTCATGCTTTTAAGTTCATGCAAAACACTAAATTTCACCAAGTTAAATGAATTGACAATCACATGCTCATGGATAAACTCTTTATGGATAAGCAAACCAAAGCAAAGACAATTTTATATCTGTAAATGATACTAGCACAACATTAACTAGAAATCAATTTCAGATCAATTTGGTATCAAAGCACAAGGTTGCTTGCTTGATTTGCTTGAAGGGTTTAATAATTGCAATTGTTGTTATGATTACAAGGTTGAAGTTGTAGAGAGGAGAAGGGAAGCTACTGATAGCTAGTCCTGAGATTAGGAAAAGAAGGAAGAAGGTTGAGAAAGCACCATCCTCACCCAAAGTACCACTCAAGGAAGCACCTGAATCACCTCAAATTCCATCTCCATCAGTTGAGATAGAAGAGGCACAGATTGCACAAGAGGCTGAAGTGATTGAAGAGGTACAATCAGTACAAATTTATGAGCCTGAATCCATAGTCATTATGTCTGGAGAAAGAGAGCATGAAGGTCCCTCTTCAGAAGAGGAAGAATTCAAGAAAGCTTTATATACTTTGACTGAGATGGTTAAAGTCCTCTATGAAGAGAGGAACACTAGAATGGTTGGAGAGAGTTCTAAACCTCCACTTGGAGAAGGAAGCTCAGAGGACAAAAAAGATGAGAAGAAGGATTCCAAAGGGAATGGTGGAAATCCACCTCCATCTCCACCATCCTCATCATCTTCACCATCTCACATAGCATCATCTTCCACTACCGCAAGTGCCCATACTCATTCCAAAACACCAAAAGGAAAAATTCCATTACTGAAATTGGACATAAAATTCGAACTTCCCATGTACAATAGAGAAGTGAATGCAGAAAAGTTGAACAATTGGATTCGACAGTTGGAGGTATACTATAGAATTCAGAACCTTCAAGAAGATGACATAAAGATCCAGTTGGCTTCACTAAGGCTAGGAGCTGCACTAGTTTGGTGGAAAGCAGAGACTCAAGAGGAAATGAGAATCCATGGTAATATATCCATTTCTTGGGTTGAATTTGTTTCTGCAAAAAGCCATCATGGGTTGGCAAAACTTTAGGCAACTAAAAGGCCAAACAGTCCAAGATTACACTCAGTAGTTTAGGAAGAGGGCTTTATTGTTGGGAGTAAACTTGAATTCACAAGACACACTCTTGAAATATATTGGAGGTTTACATTCCTATTTGCAACATACTATCCTTATGTTTAACCCAAGCAATTTATATGAAGTATGTGTGCAAGCCACACATCTTGAGGCAAGGGGAAAACAAAACATAGAGGAGAAAGGTGAAAGTGAGGGTAAGGGAAAAGAGAAGGGAGGAAAATGGAAGGGAAAGAAGAATACAAGTATCAAAAAAGAGAAGGAAAAAATCACATGCAAAAAATGTTCAAAGGTTGGCCATGATGAAGACCATTGTTGGAAACTTCATCCAGAATTAAAACCAAATAGATTGAAAGCCAAAGAGAAGGGCAAAATTGTTGCTATAGCTGAAAAAGACTTAGGGTCAGATTCAGGAGATGAGACAAAAATTACAGGAATGGTTTTGAAAGGTCAACATGTTGAAGGTACTAGTTCCTCAAATAGTCACAACAACACTCCAAATGAAGGCAAAAGGAAAGAGTTGTTTACTGTCAGAGTAATCTCAAACCATACCAAGATTGATGAACTCTTTGATAGCGAATCACAAGCAAACCTGATTTCAGAAGACTTAGTTAAAGAGCTTAAACTTGAAACTGTACCACACCATAAACCGTACCCTTTGGATTGGATAGTTAAGGATGCCAATTTACAAGTTTCAAGGAAATGAATTTTTAGATTTGCTATTACTGCAAACATTGTTGATGAAGTCAAGTTAGACATGGTTCCACTTAACATTTCTGGAATTATCTTGGGAATTCCATATTTGTATGATAGGAAAGCGGTGTTTCATCACTATGAACACAAATATCATTTGCTTAAATATGGGGTAAAGTATATTGTGAGAGCTCATCGCAAGAAACTGAACATTTCTTTAGTTAATGCAGCGCAAATGAAGAGGCTAGTGAATGCAAGTCAGAACTTGACATTGTTGATGATCAAATAAAGAGATGTTTTGAATCATACTTTCCATAAATATGCTTATATTTGTAAGGAGGTTTTTCATAATGATAACAAGTTGCCTTTGAAAAAAGGTGAAAAACTTTTGCAACAGCCAACATTGGTGCTGAGCGATGTTGAAAACAAGGTGTCGGTGCAAGAAGTTGCAAAGGTCAAAGAGAAGACGAAAAAGTAGCTTGGAAAAGAAGGCATGGGTATCACAAATGTTCACTGCTGGTTTCCAAAAGGCACATTACAATGGTGAAGAAACTTGGGCAAGATTCGACTCAAGTACAAGGCAAAAGCAGCTAAAACTCGCTATAGAGACAAAGTGCAAGGTGAGAAAGATTCCAAGTTTCCTTTGATTGTTGACCAAGGTAGGAACAAGATGTTTTCTACAAAATTAGATTGTTGTTCTACAAATTTAGAAATATTGCAGCATGACGGTGTCAAAGACAGCAATAGATGGTCGTTAGAATCAAGGAAAATTTTGACTTTTTATGAAAAGCTCCAAATGATGAAATTAGGAAAATTTCAATGGATAAAGACTAGAAGGATGAGGGAACAGTCCCCTCATCAACATAATTAGTGATCAAGAGAGATTTTGGGGTCTAAAAGGCTTCTATTGGGGACGAATGATTAGGGATCAGTGTTTTGGCTAAAAAAATGAAAGTGCTCAGAATTGCTTCAAACCTGAATGACTGGATATAGTTCATCACCAGGATTCCAACACCATGAACGGTTCATAAAACTGACATCGTATGCAAAAGTTACAGCTTCTGAAAGTTTGGTAAAAAATAGTCATAGTCAAAGTTTGACTAGGGTTGACTGGATGCCCAGTGAGCATGCAGAGAAAATTCTCTAGTTTCAGCCAGTGACACTGTGAAAAGTGTCATCTTCAGATTTTCTAGTTTGGCTCAAAGAAGGTGAAATTTCCTAGTTGACTAAGGTGGAATTTGATTTTTTATTATTTAATCAAATATTATTATATAAATTTATTATGTTATATTATATAATTTTTTAAATTATACATTATAATATAATATATTATATATTTTAATATAATATATTATATATTTTAAAATATTAATTACAAAATTCGAATTCTAAACGCGGATAGTTCCAAAATAAGTTTCGGTTGGCATGTTTATGTTTAATATTAAAAAAAGTGATGGGGGACAACGGGGTTTGAACCTGTGACCTCCCCCTCCTATCACTATGCTTTATCATTAAGCCACAGGTAGTAGAATTGAGAGGAGGGTGTGTAGCACTTTATTTAAATACTGAATTAATTGTTGACGGCGGGGAATGCGGGCCAGCCCCCACCCCATGCGACCAAGCGCCAAAACCAAGAGCTAGGGGCCAGTGCTAAGCGTGATTAGTGTGCCCTAATGATGATTAGAATTTAATTAATATGTTGATTAAGTTGGTGGAAATTATGGCGGAGCCACCAAATCCAGAACTGCCACCAAACTTGGTGGACTTAACTGGCAGTTCTCCAGATTTAGTGGAGGTTTTCTAGGAAAAATTGTTTGAGCCATAAATTACTCAATTCTCAGCCAAATTTCGAAAATGAATAGTCATTTTTGGCTAATTGGCATGCTGGGAATTCGTTGGATAAGTTTTCAGAGGCAGAAGAGGTCATCCAAATGTGTTTTTGGTCACTTGAATCATTTTGAAGCCTAAGGCCACCAGGTGTTGGAGGCCATTCCTAGAGCAGCTGGTAACCAAATTGAGTAAAAAAATAGTCATTTCTTATAGATTTGAATGTTTTAAAATCATTGGAATAGGTTCCAAGAGAATTGGATGCATGTAACAGCAATTTGAGCACTATTTAATCTAATAAAAAGGCCCACACTATGAAGCTGGACCAAGGAGATGTAGCCCACGAAGGGTGAACTCCTTCAACAAAAATTTGTGTATTGAGCTCTGTTATTTGTGCTTGTTTTGTTTTTATATGCTTCTATTCAGCCATATAAATTCATGCTTTTAAGTTCATGCAAAACACTAAATTTCACCAAGTTAGATGAATTGACAATCACATGCTCATGGATAAACTCTTTATGGATAAGAAAACCAAAGAAAAGAAAATTTTATATCTGGAAATGATACTAGCACAACATTAATTAGAAATCAATATCAGATCATCATCCCAACGTCAATACCTCATGCAATCTGTTCTGCCAGTGTTCGAGCTCCTCATCTGAATTCAAGTTGCAGGAGTTGTCCTTCTCCCAAGTAATTCGCCCATCCATCATAGGGTTGATTCAATCCTCATCTCATGCAATAAGCTTATAGATATGTTCAATTTCATCTTCCTTATAATAATCTCGAAATGGTTCAGTATATTGCGCACCCTCGGTTGGCTCCAATGGAACAATAACCCTTAGTTTCTTCTTCTCAAATGTCATGTTGCGCTTCTTTAGGTTGATAACCGTGTTCATATCAAATGCCCAATCAATTCCAAGCAGTGTTGGGTATGGATTACTGTCATCCACTATTGTGATTACTTCAAAATCGGATATGGTCTATGCCCCTTCAATATCCACAGTTACTCCATGTAGGCACCCCATAAGAATAATATTTTGTTGGTTCGCCATTCGAATCTGGATTGGAGACCAGTGTAGCGTTGGTTTTCCCATTCTTTCTCAGGTTTGTTTCGACAAAACATTTGCATCATATCCCAAACCAAAGATCACCTGGTCTATTTCAAATTCCCCAATTTGAGGAGTCAATCTCTTCTCCCGACCAGTCACTTTCTTACCTTTTTCCACCTTATGCATTGTGTGATGTTCAGGCAGTGACGTACCCTTTCCAACGTAGTTATCTATCAGCTATTGCAGTCCCTCTATTGTTTTCTTATCCCTTAGGAGCTTCATCTAGGTCTGTAAGAAAGATGTTAATAATGAAGGAACTATTTCCTGCGTAGCACTAACTTCCTCAGGCTTCTCCATGCGTGTACTCTGAGCCTTGGATGTAGAATCTCCAGTGTCCACAAAGCTCCTCTTTGCCTCCATAAACATTTCCTTTGCCTTATTCAAATCGAATCCAACATCTTTGTCACCATCCTTATGTATCCATACATTTTCATCTGGTTTTTTCCCTTTATCCTCCTCGGTAGCTATATCGGTCTGCGTAATGATATTAACACTGGGCCCATCTTTGCACGGTTATGATCTCATCATATGGATGTTCTGAGTAGGTTGTTGGGTCTAGGTATTCTTTTCTTACATTTTTGCGATGAGCACAGGACAATCTTCTATAACATGATCAAACTATCGCCAATATTGACAAGAGGGGTGTGTTGGATTATGAAAATCTCGTGTAAAGTGACCTGGTTCTCCACAATTATAACAAACAATCTGGCCATGACCTCTTCCAACTCCCCCTCGTCCTCTTCCTCATCCCTGGAATCCTCCGCATGCTGCAATTGCGCCTTGATCCTATTGAGGATGTGCCTCCATCTGTACTCTATATGTTGGGGTTTTGTCCATCATTAATTCATAACTTCGGCAATTGCACTCATCATGACCTATAGACTTACAGAAATTGCAAAACAGTTGCTGGGGAGTCTGCACAAACTTCTGCAACAAATGACAATTGTTCGTCGTATGTTTTCCTGTGACCTGGAAGATAGCACACCAAGGTACCACACATGTACTTGTCCTAACGGTATTTTTTGGCTTCAAGGGGACAGGACCTCCCCCAACTAGATAATTCTGATACACCGAGCAATGATCCTTGTCGTGACCATGGCCTTTGCATTTTAAACACCATACTTCCATGCAGGTCTCATTCTGGAATTATTTTATCTTTTTGAGACTCTGCAATTCCATATGCAGGCTAGCCAACTGTGACTAAATATGTTGGACTCCTAAATTTGTATCCTGGATAGGTGAGGCCCCAAACTTCATAGAAATCTCCAGTGCCTCAGCCTGTGCTCCAATCTTTTGTTGCGATAGTGGCAATCTCAAATGAGGTAATAGTGAAGAAATATACAAATCCTTGTGTTGTTCATCCGTGATCTGCATATTAGCCTATTGCAACAGACATTTCAATCTTTGATCAAAATCCCATGCAGATTCATTTACCCTCTGCTTGATTTCTTTGACCTCCATTACAGACTGGGCTTGCGACTTAGGCTTCTTGAATTCATTATTCAGCACATCTTTTGTATATTTCAATGTCGTAGATGGATGAGCCATACTACACTTAATATACCATCTTAGCACCCTATCTTGCAATGATGTTACCAGCTACGCTTTCTTCAAGTCATCATCCATTATCTGTTGTGACTTCCACATAGCATCTTCTCTTCTATCCCCAGACCCTTGAATATAGGCATCATCAACTCATTCGCCATAATAAATAGTGCAAGTGGAGGTGGGGGTGATGGTGGAGGTTGAGTGGATGGATGTGGTATTCCCACAATACCATGATTTATCGTCTGTGGCACACCTTGAGGTGTCTTTAGGCGACTACTTTCTTCATCACTATCATACGCTCCCAACAAAGGACTGTACTCAACACTTGAATCTAGATATTTTTTGAATGGTTTCCCACTTTGCGTAGCTCCCGTCAAGTCTCGTCTAAACATCAATTCAATGGCATAACCTGTTTCTCACACAATAGCATTTTAATCCAAGTTTTCTGGCACTTCAGATACTTACCCCTTGGTCCTCTGAAAAAGTGGCATTCAACTTCGCTATAACTGATAGACATGTTAATTGCAAACACATTAATGAATCCACCCAAAATACTATCAATCTAATAATCAACAACCCTCGTGATCTTGTCTTTTTAACCTTCCAGGCACCTCAATAACTCTGGAGTCCACTCGATAGGGTTGCTCAACTTGCAAGTACCTTGACCATCTGCCAATTTAGCCAACCATTCGTATAATTCGCACAGAAAAGATAAAAAGAAAATTTTGTGTTCTTTTGTATACAAGTATTTATTCAACCATTCTTCCTTCGACAAGCGTGGATTCCTGTTTTCCTGGGTTGCAAATTCGTGCAGCTTCTACTCTATCCACTTTTTCAATTTCTTTCTTAGTCGGTATCCACTTATGCTACATCATGCATTCCTTAGATAGATCCTCATCCCGGCAACAGAACCATTTGTTGGTTCCAGGGGGCTTGGACCCAAGTTCAGAGTTAGTTGCGCTAACCAACAATACCTACACTATCGGCCCTTTTGGAAACAACCCACGTAGCGCAAGCTGCAGTCTCACCCGAGGCAGTATTAGGGGATGCTAGAACTAGGTTTATGAATCCAAAGGACTATGTGATGTGTTTATGTTACTCTTAGGGATTTATTCCAACCTTCGCGAACCCTAACCCTTAAAACCAAGAAATTACAGTAACTAACAGATAGCAAATGCACAATCTTCGTTTGATTGTTCTAAAAAATCATAACATCATGTAATTAAACAGATCTACCCCTTTCACGCATCTATTAAGTATTTTTCATGATGAATTCAGTAAACAAAGAGAACATATAGTAATTTCAGAAGTAAATAATAACACACAGATACACAGATAATGCTCCAAAATATCCTTTTTTATGCTTAGATCTTCAACTACAAATTCCTCCAACCCGGCACACACAGTTGCAGGGGCCCGTGCACCCAGCTGTGGACTTGCCAAGGTCCCCACACACACAGCTACAGGAGCCTTCCCCTTCGCCCAAGTACAGGATAGACAATACAAACCCAAAAATTGCCTATTTATGCTCCTTGTTATCTTGACTGACTTCCTATGACCCTCTATGAGTCCTTTTATATCTTTCTCTATTACAATACCATGGTCCACAAACCATGGGCAGCTCACAAAACAACTTAACACTTAACAAACTAAGGGGATTTGACCTTCCTAAATCCCCTTTGACTGATATTGACCTGTGTGCTCCACTCCTCAAAATGCGGATACTTTACAATAATAACAAAAATTTTACAAAAATTACGCCAGGGAACCCTGTCCAAACTGTTCAGTATATCTCGCTCCCTCCAATGGATCTAATGGCACAATAACTCTCATATTATTGCTTTCAAATATCATTTTCCTTTTCTTCAAGTTAATTATAGCCATGTTATCAAATTCCCAATCCAATCCAAGCAACGCGAGGTAGGGATTACTGTCATCCACAATCTCAATCACTTCGAAGTCAGTGGTAGTGCACACTCCATCAATGTCTATTGTGATTCCTGACAATCTTCCTAGAGGGATGATCTTCTGTTGATTCGCCATCTTCAACTAGATAGGGTACCATTGCAACTTCGGCTTACCCATCAATTCCCAAGTTTTCTTTAGCAAGACATTGGCATCAAATCCTAGATCCAAGATAACCTTATCCATGTCATATTCCCCAATCTGCATTGTAAGCCTCATTTCCTTTCCAGTCTGCTTCTTATGCTTATTCAGATTATTCACTACGCACATCTCACTCTACGGTACCTCTTTAGGAGCACAAGAATCTATCAATTCCTGCAATCCCTCTATGGCCTTCTGATTTCTTAATAAGTTCATGCAAGTTTGTAGAAAATACTTCAAAATATTCGGATCCACATCTTGTGCCGCAACTGTTATTATCTCACAGTTATCCTTCTGAGTCAGCTTTGCGGTAGAGGTTGAGACTCTATCATCCATAAATCTTCACCTCGCTTCCATGAATACTTGCTTTTTCATCAGGATATCAAATGTTGGAGATTTTCCAGTAGTTTTTCTTACCCATGTCAGTTCAAATTCCTTTTTCCCATTGGCTTTATCATTTCCAGTCACAGCTCCTCTTCTTGTTACAATAGCGATGCACAGTTGATCTTCCCTTGGCTTAGCTGTCATCATTTGGATATTTGTTGCAGGTTGTTGGTTTATTTTATCCTTCATCTTCGCAATAAGGACAAGGAATTATTCTATCACATGATCAAAAGACTTACAGTAACTGCAGGTTTTCGTAGGGTTCTGAAAGTCTCTTGCGAAGTGTCTAACCTGTCCACAGTTGTAACAGATAATCTGGCCACATCCTCAACAAGCTCCTCCTCCTCGTCCTCCTCCTCGCCATTGAAATCCTCATTGACCAGCGTGCTGGCCTTGCTCCTCGTGTGTATGTCCTTCAGCTTGTAGTCTATAACTATCAGCAATGTGCTCCATCATTAAGTCATAACTTCAACAATTTTTCTCATAATGGCCTACAAATCTACAGAAGCTAAAAAAAAAAAATTGCTTTGGGGTCAATACATACTTATGTAATAGGTAGCAGTATTTAGAGTGATGTTGGCCTCTCGTTCTACAAATATCGCACCACAGACCTGGGTTTACTGGATTAGGTGCTCCACTTGCAATATAATCTCTGAACACGGGGCATTGATCCTTATAATGACCCTCTGCTTTGCATTTTGTACACCATACTTCTGATCTGGTCTCTTTACCTTTCTTGAGGTCCTGCAATTCCAAGTTCAGATTGGCTAACTGACTCTATATCTTTTGTACTTCTGCATGAGTATCCCTAATCGGTGAAGCTTCCAGTTTCATCGCAATCTCTAGTTCTTCAGCTTGAGTCGTGATCTTCTGTTGTATCAAAGGTAACCTAATATGTGGCAGTATCGTGACTATGAACCATTCTTTATGTTGTTGTTGGGTTATATCAAAACTTACTTGACCCATCAACACCTTGAATCGTTGATTCGACTCCCACACAGATTTAGTTGTTTTCAATTTAATTTATTTTAGCTCTGTGATACACTGTGATTCTAATTTCGGCTTCTTGAATTCGGATACCAATGCTTTCTTAATTTCATCCAACAAAGCAGTCTGGTTAGTCACAGAGTACTTCATATACTAGTTTAGCGCTCTTTCTCACAGTGACGTGGCGAGTTGTGCCTTCTTTACACCATGATTAGTGATTTGTCCTTTTTTCCATAATACATTAGCTACAAACCAGAACTGATCAGGATCCTATGATCCCAGTCCTTTGAAAATAGGCATATTAATGTCGTCAGCCATGTTTCTTCTCAGGGGGCTAGGTGGAGGGGGTGGGGGTGTAGGGGAATTATGGGGAGGGGGATGGGGTGTAAGGGGGGTGGATGGATGGGGAATCCCAAAGACACCCTGATTCTTCTCAGCTCCTGACCTCGACCTACCTTCCGAATGGGTAGGGGAATATCACAAGATTGTAGGGTTACTTCTTTCTTCTTCACTCTCAGATCCTCCTAAAAAGGGGCTATAGTCAGTTTCAATAAAATTCTTCGGATATGTTCTGTATCATTTTCCACTTCACGTAGACCTTGGTTCAGGCTTATTTCCTCTTCATCCAAACATTAATCTGACTGCATTCGCAAAATCCCATTTTCACACAATAACATCTTAATCCAGATATTAAAATATCTTAAGAACTTACCTCGTGGTCCTTTGAAAAATATTCGTTCATATTCACTATAAGACACGATCGCATCTATTGTGAACTCAGTGATAAATCCTCCCAAAATTCTATCGATCCAAAAATCAACAACCCTAGATATATTGTTACTGATGTTCTTGAGTCACCATATCAATTCAGGATTCCACTCCTTAGGTTCGTCATTCTTGAAACAAGTCTTATGCTTGATCAACTTAGATACCCACTCGTACAATTCAATGTGGAACAAACCAAATAAGATTTCATATTTCTCTTCGAAGATATACTTCTTCAACCATTCTTCAGTTGATAACCAAGGGTTTCTATTATGTTTCTCAGAAAATTCTCTTTCTTTCTATTCAACCCACTCCTGGATTTCTTTCTTCAACGGGCACCAAAACATATCCGTTAAGCACATCCCAGTCTCGACAATGGAACCATTTTTTGTTTTGAAGGGGCTTGACCCAGGTTCAGAGTGTGTTGCACACTAACAAAACCCTCAACCACTGGCCCTTTCGGCAATGACCTGCAAGCAGATCGTAGCCTCACTCGAAGCGGTTATGGGACGCTGGAGAAACAAGTCAACGAAACCATAGGGATACGCGCGTTGTTGCGTCTGTGTATTTACTTATGTTTTCTACCTTCCTATAACTTCACATACATGAATAACCTCTCCCTCATGATTAAATTATAGAATTACCTTTATCGCATCAAATAATAGAAAACAGTATACCATGCATTCTTTCGCACAATTCAATAAAAATCATGCATAACGATAATAACAACATAGAATGAACATAGAAAGATACACAATACTTCGCCAACACTTATTATTTATTAGTAATGATATTCAATACATGCTTTTCTTCAACCTGTGCACCCAGCTACAAACTCTTCCAAGCCTCCGTGCACTCAGCTGCAGAGCCTTCCCCAAAATTACAGACTCCAGATAGAGAATACGAATGATCTCTAATTCTATCATCATGATATATTATAAAGTATTACATCTCCATATATACATTACATCATTACAAAAAACATGGTTCATATAACACGGATTCAAAAAAACCATGACTAATATTGAAACCTCGTTACAAAATAAGGGGCTTTGACCCACCCTAAATCCCCTAAAACATCGTGCGATGAATAAAACTTCGCCAGCTCCGCGAGCTTCGGTCCTCAAAACGTGAATTATTTGACCCCAAACTTGGACCAACTTGGATTGTGCCCAAAAATCTCATGAAAGGAATTGGAATTGTTACTCTCCACTTAAATCAAGGTCAAACTCTTTATTATAAGAAGTGTTATATGTACCTGATCTAAAAAATAATTTGGTCTCTATTTCTATGATGGAAGATAAAGGTTTTAAGGTGACATTCGTTGATGGGAAAGTTTGTGTTTTCCAAAAGAACCCAAGAGATGCATTCACTCTTGGATTTAGGGTTGAAGGTCTCTATCTAGTTGGAGGAAGTCCATTGGGAGCAATGACTTGTGATACTTCTCTTCAATCTGAATTATGGCACTGGATATCTGCTCACCTTCATTTCAAATCCTTACCTGATGTAAGTAATATGGTAACAGGTATGCTAGAATTCAACTTATACCATGAAGGCGTTTGTCAATTTTGTGAATTTGGAAAACATACAAGGTGACCAGTCCCCTCAAGTGAAACTCAAACCACTGATATTCTTCAATTGGTCCATTCTGATCTATCAGGTATGTTGTCCGTGACATGTTTAGGTGGATATTTTAACTATGTTATTTTTGTTGGTGACTTCTCTCGCAAAATATGGATCTATTTCTTAAAGAAGAAGGATGAAGTGTTCAAATGGTTTTGCTCTTTCAAAGCCTTGGTCGAGAATCAAACAGGGAAGAAGATCAAACTATTGAGAAACCGATAATGGGACCGAATATGAGTCAAATGAATTCAAAGACTATTGTAGAGAAGTTGGAATTAATAGGGAGACCACTACTCCATATTCTCCTGAACAAAATGGTGTTGTCGACAGGAAGAATCATACTATCATAGAAGCCACTCGTGCCATGCTTCATGACCAAGGTCTACCGAATTTATTATGGGGAGAAGCTACCAACACCGATGTGTATGGTCAAAACAGATGCCCACATCAAGCATTGGACTTCAAGACACTCTAACAAGTTTTCACCAGTAAGAAACCTGATGTTTATCATTTTAGAATTTTTAGTTGTCCTGTATATTTTCATGTGCCGAAAGAGAAAAGAAACAAACTATATGCATCTGGGAAGACAGGAGCGTTTGTGGGCTATAGTGAAACTTTGAAGGAATATAGAATCTATGTGCTTGGTCAAAGGGAAGTGGAATTACATCATGATGTCACTTTTGATGAAGATTTTTCTCTTAGAAAGGTATGAGATCTTCCTATCCCTAAGAAGGAAAATGCTGATGCTGATGCAGAAAAGAAGGATGAACCTCTGTCTGATGAACCGATGCCCGATGTTGAAGGTACGATGGATCCCATCGATCCACCTCCTAGTGAACCCACTACTTCAAGAAAAATACCTTTGTGGCTCAAAGATACTCTTGAATATGTTGAGAAACATGTTGCATCGAGGGGGACATTTCATGAAAGAAAGAAGCTGAATAGGTACCAAGGTTACTTAGCTTCCATGAGTACCATTGTACAATATGAGCCTTGCACATTCGAAGAATCCATGAAACACCAAGTTTGGAAGGATGCGATGAACAAGGAATATGAGTTGATCATGAATAATGATGTCTGGGATTTGGTTCCTAGACCTAAAGATAATTCAGTGGTCACTTACAAATGTCTGTTCAAGGTCAAACATGGAGTTGATGGGAGTGGTGAAACGTTCAAGGAAAGATTTGTTTCTCAAGGCTTCTCACAAGAGGAAGGAGTAAACTATGATGAGATATTTTCACCAGTTTCCTGATATACCACCATCTGTTCGATCATATCCCTTGTCGCTTCGCAAGGATGGAGCCTACACAAAATGGATGTCAAAATTTCCTTCTTGCATGGCTATCTTAAGGAGGAAGTCTATGTAGAACAACCCAACGGGTTTGAACTTCAAGATCGTGAGACACATGTATGCAAGATGAATAAATCCCTATATGGGTTGAAGCAAGCCCCTAGGGCTTGTTATGAGAGGATTGATAGATATCTTATGAAGTTGGTATTTACAAGGAGAGATACTGACCCAAACCTATACTTCAAGGTTGAAAAGGGCAAGCCCCTTATTCTGGTCCTTTATGTGGATGATCTCTTTCTGGCAGGTGGTGACCCTCTCATTCATTAATGCAAGAGGGAGTTGGATTTTGAAGTTGAGATGAAAGACCTATGACTAATGCATTACTTGCTAGGTCTGGAGGTTTGGAAAAATCTAGGTGAGATTTTCCTTTCTCAAGGAAAATGCATTGTGAAGATTCTTGAGAGACGTGGGATGGTGGACGGCAATTCCATGACTACTCTGATGGAACTCAACTTTATGAAGTTGTGTGGAAGTTATGTTGGGCCCGGATTAGCAAACCCTTCAGAGTATCATCAACTTATGTGGCCCCTGACATTCTTGGTCAACTTTCTTCCTGACATATGCTTCGTTGTGAACATGTTGAGTCAATTTATGGTTGAGCCTCATCAAATTCATTGGATTGCTGCTAAGAATCCCTTGAGATATCTCTGGGGCACAATCCACTATGGACTTAGATACACTATCAGGAACTTTAGGCTGCATGGATATTCAGATGCTGACTAGGTTGGCAGTGTGGTAGATCATAAGAGAAAGTCTAGGTGTTTCTTCTCTTTAGGGTCTTCTTCAATATCTTGAATGAGTAGGAAGCAGAAATCGGTTGCACTAAGCACCGCCGAGGCCAAATACATTGTTGTGAGTATGGCCTTTTGTGAAGTATTTTGGTTGAGGAAGCTCTTGAGTGAGCTTTTTGAACACGTGTTGGATACCACTGTTATCCTCTGCGACAGTTAGAGTGAGATTCGCCTATCAGAGAATCTCGTGTACCACGACCGCTCCAAGCACATTGATATCATGTACCACTTTATCTGGGATATGTACAATGGGGACCAATAAGACTCCAACACATCAGGGCAGATGAGCAGGTCACAGACATTCTCACAAAGCCTTCAGGGAAGGTAAAATTCTGAACCTTGTAAGAGAGACTTGTATTCATGGAATGACTCTCCTATGAGGGTCTCGTATCAGTTGGACACTGAGCTCTGGAATCTCCTAGGGGCTTGGGATACTTCTTGGAGCTATGAACGACCATAGAGTGAGTGGTTCATCTTCCCTTAGTGGTGCGCTAGATACAGGGTTAGTGGTTCACCTTCCCTTGTGATACCTAATGATGATTTACATGTATGTAGATTGAGTGGTTCACCTTCCCCTACCAAGACACACGTATGTAAGGTGAGTATTTCATCTTCCCCTATGATTGACATCTGCATAGGATGAGTGGTTCACCTTCTCCTATGGCATATGAGAAGGATGGGTAGTTAACCTTCTCCTGATGATGTTATAGCATGCATCCTACCCATGGAGTCCGGGACTCATGGGAAGTACCTCTTATATGGCCAATGAGTTGGGAAAATATGGTTAGGGACCATAGCACCACTAATGGACGTATCATGTATTGTCGTACTCCCTATGACTAGGATTCTTGGTGTTTAATAAATTGATATGGGATCAAGGACTGACTCTTGTCAGTGGAGAGTGGTATGATCTTATGACTGACTCTAAATCACTTCTTCTTCATTAGTTCTTCATGGTTCAGCAGAGTAGAGTATAACAAGGCATTACAGGATGGCATGATGATATGTGGATTGGAAGATGGAATTCTCCCTAGTTGAGAGGGAGTGTTAAATTTAGCAACTAGGGAAAAATTACACCTTATGAAAACTCACATGATAGATGTGATTATTGCATCGGATTCCACTTTTTGAGAGGTCCAATTTTGATATAAGTATCATCTCATTCTGACAAGAAAAAATAGAATTTTGAATTTATTCTCTCTCAGGCAAAAATTGTCAAGGTCGACCTCAATCAAATGTAGGCTCATGAAGCCTACTAGATGTGTCTCCTCAACCTCAACGAAGTGTATAAATAGGAGTAACCTCTCTCCTCATTTGGACATCAATCAACACATCCCATCATCTCTCTCCTCTCTTGATTGGTTCGTACAGCTCTAAGACAATGTCTCTCTCTTCTTCGAACGTGTGGCAGGAGGCCAAATTTTTGGATTGTTTGCAGGCCAAAATTTTAAGGGGTATAGGGCAACGTTGACCCTTGTTGTTTGAGCTCTGTTGAATTCAATCTTGAGGGCAAAATTTTGATTTTTGGGGATGCAGTCATTGACACATAAATCCAGTTGATTGGGATAGTTTGACCAGTGTTGACTTCAGCATTGACTTCAGATTTGACTGCAAAAATTATAGCAGTGTTTTCTCTCTCCTTTGACTGGTTTGACCGGGTTGATTTTGACTATGTTGGAAGGTTGAATTAACATATTGTTGACCGAGCTACTTGGAGGAAATTTTCATATTTCTTTGACCAGTGTTGACTTTCTGGTCATGGTTGCAGTTGACTATTGTTGACTGCTGATTTTGATAGGACTATTTTGGGCAAGTTAATTTGATATTTGTACTCTCTCTCTCTATTGAAATATTGAAGAATAATAAGAATATTTTATCAAAGGGTTCCCCACTGTTATCACTGAAAATGCTGTTGCCAAAAATTTTTAGCCTAGTTTAAAGACCAGGGTGTTTTCGCAGCGTCTGAATTCTTTTTAGCAGTTTCGCAGCGCATAAATTCGTTAGCAGTTTAGCAGCGCCATCTGTTTTAGTGATTTCGTAGCGAAAACACTGACCTTGCACTGGCTGCGCTACCAAATTGGGAATTTGTCCGAAACCATTGCCATTTTCACCAGCTGTCATGTTTATCAAAATCCATTGAGTTATGCATGAGTACAGGCTTGAAAATAAACAACTCAGACATTCCGATGATGTTCTGAACTATAGGCAGGATACATATGGCTCCTTTAGTGGGTTATTTCTCCCAGCCTGTTGCAGATGGTCTTGACCCAAGATTGCTTGTGACCCTTGGAACAAAGGCAGTCAGCGCAACAAGGAACATCTTTACAAACACACATGAGCAATCACCAAACAAAGTAATGCAAACTGCAGGTGGTACTCTTGATAGTCTTACTTATCGGCTAAATCTTGAAGATTTCTCAGCTAATGCTCGGATGAAAATGCCCATTTAAGCCAAAGGAATATGTTAGAGTATCTTTGATTACAGAGGATAAACAGAGGTTTTCTGCTGCTTTGGATTGAGTATAGTTTCGAGGAGAATGCAGAATTGCTGGTTGCTTCATGCCAACAGTTTTTCTCAGGGATCCTCCAAGGTCTTTACACCATCCACAGGTTGTGAGTCTATGATGTATTTCAAAGGACAGTCGAAAACCTACAAGCTCAATTGTTGAGGCATATAAATTAGTCACGAAGCATGTAAAGGTGCAAGTTTTGATATATTTTATGCTCAAGTATGCAATGGTCATATTGTTTCCTGAGTCGAGTGTTGTCACAGCATATTACCAGAAGTTATTGAAGGTGTGAACTTTTTCTTATTATCAAAAGTCATGTCCTCAAGGTTAGCACGAAGGGCCTACAAGGTGGTTTGCTGTCCATAGGAGCTGGAACATTGGCTCGAGTGTTCACAGATGGGAAGACCACATTCAGTGTCTCAAAAATGATTGCCATAATGTTTGCGCGGGGGAGTGTCCACTTCTTAGAGAATTGAAGGTTTTAATGGAACATGCTCAAATGGAAGAGAGAATTGTTTTCCCTGCTCTGGAAAGGGCCGAGAGAGGTATCTCTGAAGTTGCAAATGATACAACTGTGCAAAGTTATCACATGGATGGTTATGCCTTTTTCGTTCTCGGGATGGACTATGGAGATTGGATCGAAGACAGCTGAGGAACATACAATAAATGGGATGGAGTTGCTCGTGCCACAGCGCAGGTTTTCCCCAATGCCTGGACAGCAATTCTAGTATCTCTAGATAATGTTGGCATGTGGAATCTCCGAACTTAAAATCTAGATACCTGGTATCTGGGTCAGGAAACATATGTAAGGGTTGTGAATTCAGAGATAAAACAACAAAACTGAGTTGCCTCTGCCTAGCAATGCTCTTTACTGTGGCGCCCTCTTGCGCATACAGAAACCACAATCTCATACAAATGATTAAAAAAACGTCGGTGTCATCTATCAATGTTGGCATGGTTACATTGCTTGGCTTCTCAAGCTGTGTGGAGAACATATCACCAAATAAATTCAACTAAGCTGTGACAATGCTACACCTTTGGACGCTGTCACCATGACATATGTCTCAAATATGGAGGCCTTCAATAATCCAGTGACTGCTGTACAGTGGCATCCAGAGAAAAATACAGTTGAATGGGAAATACCAACAATTCCTCACTCTGCAGACGCAATTTAAGTAACTCAAAGCATTATATATATATCTGCAATGATTCAGCAAGTTTGGCATGAAACTGAGGGATATTAAGGTTGAGCTACTAAAGGGTTTTGAGGAATGACGGCCTGAACATAAACCGCCAACACAAGATGATGAATTTTATTCGCTTACTGGAGAAAATGAAGAGGGTTTTTCTGAAGAGAAGGTTGTACAAGCAAAGGTTGCGGTGGTCATAAAGTGGACATAATGCACTTTTTAATAAGAGCCGAAATTTCAGGACGTTTGTTTGACACCAACATAAGTGATTATACAGATGGCGCTGAAGGAGATAGGTTTGGCCATTTGGTTGATCTATATGCGTCCACATAATCGGTATCATGATAGATCGGATCCTCATGACCGTGAACGGTGTACGAGAGCTAAATTCTTAGACTTTACAACAGATAATATATTCATTTATTCATCACCCACTGGTGTTATGATTGCAATCGATCTTGTTTGCAATTTACATTCTGCATTTGGTAATTGCTTTCTTGTTTCAAAGCCGCCTCTTTCGGCCCAAACTATGAACAAAATAATGAAGTCAGAGCCTGCTTTGTATGGGTTGAGGAGCGCATAAGAAAAGGCCGAGAGAAGAAAATGAAAAATTTATGGCATGGCCGCAACCAAATATGGTCTAAATGCAGTGATGTCTTCGTCAGAGTTACTCACGAATGGAAACAAACTTCAAATGCAGGAAGAGCTGATAGAGCGAGATTCATACTTCCACAACCTGAGTCTCCGAGAGTTGGGCAAGAAAGTGATATACAAACGGTTATTCGCAAAACAGCTCAAGCACAGATATGCTCCAGCCAGCTAGACAGGGACATGTATTGGAAGGATATTGAGAACTCTTGTATCCAAAGGTTGCCAGACATCATCTACCAGTTTTTCAACATGAGGTTTCTCCTCTGTTTTATCCACCAATCAATGGCGGTTATCCTTCACCAGACCTTTTGCAGCCTTGGATGGACGTCGATTCCAACATTCAACACAGGTTTCCTCCAACAGAGACAATTATGCCAGTGTTAGAAGATTTGGGGATACATGGATCCTATGCCAATAGCATTCAGTTTGGAAACAACAAGTCCTTTGGTAGCAGACTTGTTTTTAATTCTATTTAATGCCTCCGAATAGCTCTTATGTCAGAAGTTTTATGCCTACCGCTTTAAACAATTCCGTTCTGGTGAATACTGCCATTCATTATGATAGTATGAGATCAGCTATGGCACCATGGATGGATCTAAGAAATACAGGGGACCCTCAGCATTTGAGCTCGTGTTCTGTTGCTAAGAACATTGGCTGGTCAACTTTTCAAGATGATGCCTGTGCATGAAGTAGAATTTTCTATGATAAACATATTTCTGCTTTCGGTTTGTTTTGATAGTAATGTCTTCATTGTGTTTAAGCACTAGCCAAAGGAAAATCTTGTCAATAATAACCCTCCCTTTTGAAAGAAAGATGGAGATTACAAAGAACAGATCTATGAAGGCAAAAAATGAAGACAGTACAGAGTGTGGCTGTGAGACTGCACTAAAGGAAGAATAGATGAACCCTAAAGGTAGGGTAGCATGTGAAATGTTTTAAGCAGTACCATCATCATGACAGAGCAAATCAAGCAAAAAACTTCACCAGCTGCCCTTGCACTAATTGTAAATGTGTTAAACGCTGTGCAGAAAGGTTGAGGCTATTAACCATACTCATTTACAGGTTGTTCTCATAACCTTGTCCAAAGCATCAATTAGGCATGGTGAATTTTTTAAAGGCAGGGAAGAAGACTGTGTTTTTGAAATCACACAGCAGTTTCGTAGCGCGCTACGAAACTGCTGTAGGTGATGATTTTAAAGCGCAGAGCAGCTAGTGTGATACTGTGAGCGGGAGTTGTGGAAGAGAGACATCTGTCTATCAATACCACCTACAGCACATTCAGAAACATGGTAGCATTCCATACTTGGGGTTATTAAAAGAGCTGAGACATGTTGCTGAACTTTCGGAGAATATTGGGAGACAGAGAACGTTAAAGTAGGAGCACATCTTTTGGTCAATTAATGAGCCATCAGCGCTTTCAAGCATCCAAAGTCAGCATTCATTGCATCTGTAGCTCAGCCATCTTAACCCAAGCAGCGAAAGGACATGTGTCAAGAGCCAGAAAAGCATCATGCTACGAGGAGCAAAGATTGTGGATTTTGATTAAATGAAAACCATTTGTAATTTCAGTTTAGCCATTATGTAATTAATAAGTTAGTTATGCACTAGATAGGGATAGTCAATAGCCACCTTCGAGGCTCCCCTCATGCTGGAGGAGGAAGCTCGAGGTGGTTAAGTTTGCTTGCCTATATATGGATCAATGTTAGATGTAGAAAGGGTTGGACATTTTATAGAAAAACATAGTTATTTGGGCCATTGTAAGACTTGTGACAGTAATAGTAAAACAGTGTTGATTTCTTCTCAAGATTCTCGATGGATTATTGTGTTCAAATATAATGATGGTGTTTTATATTTTATGTTCTTTTACAGCCTTGTTGTAACACAATCACTCAGAATTCATAATCTTATGCTCTGACTTCCTGTGTGTTTGGCAAGCTGTGGTTTTGATGGAGTATGTTTGACATGTAATGCAAAGAGCCTTGACTTCCATGAAATGACTATGTTTTTCCTGTTTACTTAGTATATGAGACTCCATAGCCCAATGAAAACCAGTTTGATATGTTTCCAACCAGCTTTTGCTTTCATGACTGAGTAAAGAGTTAGCCATCTGTTGTAGTGAATGATTTTTATCAAGAGTTTGTGAGAGAGCCCTCTCTGATCAAAGAGGCTAAGCTTTGATCTAAAGTTAGGTTGAAAGAGTTACATGAAATCTTGCTTGGTTGCAGCCCTCAGTAGTGATTTTGTGATAACACCCACATTGGGGTTTGTCCCTGGCATCTGCCATATCTTGTGTCCTCTTGTCTTGGCTTGTCTTTTGCACATGTTTTTATGTTCTATCTGCATTTACTATCAATGTGTTTAAGTTAATGTGATTTCTGCTGAATATAATTGGAAATTGTCATTGGGATGATAAATATCATTGAAGTAAATTATGCTAAAGTATAGAACATACCATTTTTATCTAAAACTAATAGGAACCAAAAAAACAAACCCAATCTGACCTTACTCATGAACCACATACCCTTTAGGAGACAACCAACCCTTCCAGGTGCCTAACTGTTGGGACGAGGTCCCCTGGGTCAATTTTGTTAAAATATTGTAAGTCTCCACATTTTGAGTGGAGCATGAGTAGCGAAGGTCAAATAGGAGTCAAGGGGTTTTAGGAAAGTAAAAACCCCTTATATTTTGGTATTATTTTGAGGTCCACCCATGGTTTGCGAACCATGGTATTGTAATAGAAAAGAGTATAAAAAGGTGTCTTAGCGAGTCTAAGGAAATAAGTCACTTGATGGATGAAATACTTTTGAGTTGATTTTGTAAGATCTTTCTGTATTCGGGTGAAGGGGAAGGCTCTTGCAGCTGAGTGCGCGGAGACCTTGGTAAGTCCACAGTTGAGTGCGCAGGCCCCTGCAATTGTGTGTGCAAGGTTTGGAAAGTTTGTATGAAGAAGATCTGAAGTAATAAAAGATATTTGAAGAAATTATGTGTCTATTTTTATGCACTTGTGTATTTTTTGTATTTACACGCACTTGAATGGTAATTATTTGTATTTTGTCTTAAATACTTCAAGAAGATTTGGATCTATTGTTATGTGTTACTTTATGCATGATTAGACGTTTACACAAAGTTTGTATCTATTTTTAACTGAAAATCACTTAAGTTTCATGAATAATGGTTCACTAAGTTCACGATCGGACCTAAAACTATAGAAATCACCTTAACCACATCACGTAGCTTTATGGATGCAGAAGCCTAGTTCTAGCATCCCCCAATATTGCCTCGGGTGAGAATACATCTTGTGCTACGCGGGTTGTTTCCCAAAGGGTCGGTAGTGTAGGGTTTTTTTGGTTAGCACGGCTAACTAAGAACGTGGGTCCAAGCCCCCCAAGCCAACAAATGGTTTCTTTGCCAGGACCGGGATCTATCTGAGGGATTTGTGATGTGGCATAAGTGGATATCGACTAAGAAGGAAATTGAGAAGTGGATAGATCGAAAGTTGCACAAGTTTCCAAGCCAAGAGAATAGGAATCCATGCTTATCAAATGAAAAGTGGTTACATAGGTATCTTTACACAGAAGTACATGAAGTTGTCTTTTCATCGTTCCCCTACGAATTATACGAGTGGATGTCCAAATTAGCAGATAGCGAACCTACTCGGAAGCAGGATGATCCTATTGCGTGGAATCCAGAATTAGTCAAATTTCTTGAAAGATCTCATTATAAGGTTGTGAAGGATGTTGATTACTGGATTGATAATATTTTGGCCGATTTCATCACTGAATTTACAATAGATACGTCTGTATCTTATAGCGAAGCTGAACGACGATTCTTCAAGGGTCTGAGAGGTAAGTATTTGAAATCATTATAAACATCGATTAAAATTATTTTGTGTGAAAAGACGGTTATGCATTTACCTTAATGTTTAAGAGGGATCTGACTGGATCTACACGAAGTGGAAAGCGATTCAGAGTAGATCAAGACAAATTTTTCGAAAGTGAATATAGTCCCTTATTGGGAGAGTCTGAAAGTGAAGGAGAAAGAAGTAGCCCTAGTATGCCCAGAGGTGCGGTGCAAATGTTACATCAGGGTACTTCTGCAATTCAACATCCAACCACTCCAACTCCACCTTCACCTATGCATCATACACCTCCACCTCCACTATTCAGTATGGAAAATACAGTGAAAATTCTTGTATTCATGGGTCAAGGATCAAAAGATCTCGAACAATTTTGGTTCGTCGCAGAGGCTATGTGGAAAGCACAGCAGATAAATGATGATGATATGAATAAAGCGCAACTAGTGACAGTGTTACAAGACAAAGTGCTTACCTGGTATATTAGATACAACACGACTCACCCAGTTGCTTCATTGGCTAACACAAAGGATGCATTGAATGCGGAATTTACGAAGCCAAAGTCAAAAGCTCAGTGTGTGACTAAAATCAAGGAGATCAAGCAGAGTGTTAATGAATCTATGTGGGATATAGATCAGCGACTGAAGTGCTTAATGAGTCAAGCTAACCTTTAGATATCATATGAAAAACATAGGGACTAGTATATATCTTCGTTATTACCTCACTTAAGATTACCATTATCTTAGCATAAGAGTGGGTCTCAGGCCAAAGCGTTGGAAATCGTGATGAAGCTAGAAGCTTCACCAATCTAGGATACGAATGTAGGAGTTCAACAGATTCAACCGCAACTAGCAAGCCTGCATATGGATTTGCAGGATTTGAAGAAGGGAAAGGAGGTTAAGTCAGAGACACATTTTGAAGTTTGGTGCACAAAATGCAAGGGTGAAGGTCATCATAAGGATCAATGCCCTGTATTCCAAGATTATATAGCCGCGGGAGGTCCTAACCCACCAAAGCCTGAATATTCCGCTAGATCAAGAACCGGTGAAAGTACTTGTTGTAGTATTTGCTAAGTTTTAGGACAGCATTCGACAGATAATTGTTCCCTATTATAGAATTTTATACAGTCTCCAAAGAAACTCTTTTGTAACTTTTGTAAATTAGTTGGTCATGATGAAAGGAATTGTCAAAGCTATGAACTAATGATGGACAGAACTTCGTTGTATAGAATGCAGGTTGAAAACCACGTACAGAATGACCAAGGCTCACCTACAGCTCGCGGAATATTTCAAGGACTCGGAAGAGGATGCATAGGAGGAGCTGGAAGAGGTCGGGGCCAGATTATTTTTTACAACTGCGAAGAAACAAAACACTTTGTGCACAACTGTCAAAATCCAACACACCTTTCATGTCAGTGCTTTCATCAATTTGATCATGTTATAGAAGATTGCCCAATCTTAATAGCGAAGATGCAAGAGAAGAAGAACCAGTAGACGAGGTAGAATATTCAAATGATGAGATCTGAGCCACATAAAGATGATCCCAGCTTCAACATAGTCACATGAAGTGGTGTAGCCACTAGTGAAGACAAGGTTGAAGGACAACAGCCAGAATCAAAGTCATGGTTCTAAAAATCCAGTGAGAAGAATGTTGGGTTTGATCTGCATAAATAAAAAGAGGCATTCATGGAGGCAAGAAAGAATTTTATGAATCTAGGTGCTTCTACATCTTAGAACCAGATGTCGATAGTCTCGTGAAAGGAGAAATATGAACATGCTATTGCAACACAAGATTTAGATCCCACAGGGTTGAAATCATTTTTGCAGACTTGCATGAAGTTACTATGAGATCAGAAGGCAGAAGAGGGACTGCAGGAACTAATAGATAACTGTTCCAACAAGGATAAGTTGTTAACAGGACAACAAGCAGTCAATAAGGTTAACCAAAGCAAGAAAATAATCGGTAGGGAGATGTGGCTGACTGCACAAGTCAGTGATTTCGAAATGGATCAAGTAATCCTAGAATTGGGCTCCGATGCTAATGTACTGCCGAAGCAAACTTAGGAATGTATGGGAAACCCTAAGTTACAGTGGTCGCCCATTTAGCTGCACATGGTGAATCAGCAAAAGATAATTCCAATGGGGCGCCTGCATGGAGTAACTGTACATATTGAAGGAGAAAGATCAATGGCTTATTTTGAAGTTATTGAGATCGTCAATGATATTAATCCATACCCAGGGTTGCTCAGGATTGATTAGGCCTTTGACATGAATGCAATCATTAACTTAAAGAAGTGAAGCATGGTATTTGAAAAGAATGAACTTTGAGTAATTGTCCCGTTGGATCCAGTTGAAGGTGTGTGATACATAGAACCAAACCGTGACTATTATGAAGATGATGACATTGAGCACATCTATAAGTTAACTGCATGAAATGAATATTGGATCAATCCTATTGCAGATGGAAGGATCATCTAGGAGAAGGACAGCTCCTACCAATCAAATTCAGACGAAGAGTTAGAAAACTGGCAGAATCGGTTACATGAGGTCTCTACGCTAAGATGTAATTAGCTTACAAAATCGCTACTCTGTGTATCCATTGAGGTACTCCAGTTACCCTATTATGATGGCTTGGGTGACGTCAATATATTTATTGACCATTTTGAAAGGAATGTATGAGTGGAACATCGGTTCCGAGCCTTAGATCTAGAATTAAGAGCTACGCCTGCAAGATGGTGGGGTACGCACAGGGATAATTTTGTTGGTTGGAAGGAATATCGTAGAATGATGTGATTGAGATTTGTCTACACGAACACCAAACTCACTGAAAAATACACAAGTAAGGATGATCCATGCGAACAACTGTCACAGTGGAGTAAGGCGTGGGCTGAGATACCTCAGCTTGAGTGGGTGCATATCTTTATTCATACCCTGGATATTATCCCAAAGAACTGGCCTTTAGAGACCGAAATGTGACATGGGATCGCTGATTGGGATGAGATGAAAGAAATGTTCTTGCTAACATTCAGTTTTGAATATGGGTTCGCACGCATTGATGAAGCACTTCAAGAAATTAAAGCAATATTTTGAACACCCGTCGAACCTATCACGTGGGTGTAGCCTGACTGGAGTATGCAGCTGCAACATGCTCTAGAATGTTACAATGTTACAACGAAAGAAGTTGATGAGGATTTTTGGATTATTAATATCCCTGAATCGGAGGGACAACACGAAGTTGGTGGACCTGCTATGGAGATCCCTGATATTTCGCAACTGGTGCGCACAAAATAGGTAAACATTGATTCTGAAGCAGAACCAAATTTTGCGAACATTGGTGATTATTGGGATGAAAATACAGTGGATAAGGTAATTGAATTATTACATGAATATCAATATTTATTTCCAACCAAGTTCTCTAACTTGAAGAGGATAGTAGGATATTTAGGGATGATGAAGATCAATTTAAAACCTGATGTGAATCTAGTTAAGTAGTGCCCATATCAGTTGAACCCCAAATAGAAGGAAAAGGTATGAGAGGAACTCGATAAAATGCTCGCGGTTGGAATAATTGAGCCTGTAGAAGAATCCAAGTGGGTCAGTCCTATGGTGGTCCAAGAGAAGAAAACAAAAGGTGATATCAGAATCTACGTAGATCTGCGGAAGTTAAACGATGCATGTGTACATGATCCATTCCCTACATCTTTTACAGATGAAGTTCTTGAGAATGTTGGCGGACGGGAAGTGTATTCATTTACAGATGTATTCTTGGGATACCACCAAATTAATATTGTGCCGGAGGATAAAAGCAAGACTGCCTTTGCTACAGAATGGGGGTCATTCCAGTATACAGTCATGCCTTTCAGACTCAAAAATTCTCCTGCAATTTTCTCTAGGGTGGTTGTCACAAAGTTCAAGGAGTTCATTCATAATTTTTTGGAAGTCTACTTCAATGATTGGATAGTTTTTGGGTTGGTCAAGAAGCATGTCTCTAGTTTGCACCTGATGTTAGATACTTCTAGGAAGTGTTAGATCTCTCTGAACTTGAAGAAATGAATTTTCTATGTACCTTACCGAATATTGTTAGGCCATGTTATCTGTAAGTAGGGATTGATGGTAGACCCTGCTAAGATCGTCATAATTATCAATCTAGAGCCCCTTAGGAAAGTAAAGCAGCTACACGCGACATTGGGTCATATTGGATACGATAGGAAGTTTATTAAGGCATACACGCAGATCATTGCACCCATTGAGAAGTTTTTAAAGAAGGATGTTACGTTTTGCTAGGATGATGATTGTTAGAAGAGCTTGGATACTCTAAAGGAGAATATGGTTACGGCACCAATCCTAGTATTCTCATATTGGAAGAAGGAATTTCATGTACATGTGCATTCTTCTTAACACAACCAGGGGCAAGAGATATCAATCACCTAATTTCCTTCACTAGTTGGAAACTATCTAAGGCCGAAAGGAACTAATCAACCACATAGCGCGAAGGTTTGGCCATGGTTTATGCACTACATAAGTTCAGGCATTATCTACTAGGTGCGCACTTTAAGATGTACATGGACCATTCTGCTTTGAAGTACCTGGTCAATAATCCTGTGTTGGGTTGGGGGGGTGATATGTAGATGGTTTCTCCTTTTCCAAGAATATGATTTTGAAGTGATAGTTAAGCCCAGGATATTGAATGTTGGACTGGACCACCTTTCTCAGATCAAAAATGGAAAAGAGCCTACAAATATTGAGGAAGGATTACCTGATGCGCAACTCTTTGTTTTCAAGGTTGTGGATGAGAATTTTGCAGACCTTATTCAGGTTTTATCTACTAGCGTAGCTCCTAAAGGTTATACAATGCAGAAAAAGAAGGAACTAGTTGTTGGGGCAGCCTACTTTTATGTGATTGCAAGACAGCTATATAAGATGGGGTCAGATGAAGTTCTACGTCGATATGTGCCTGAATATGAAAGATAGTATTCTAGTTGAATCACATGGTGGTGTCATTGGAGGACACTATGCAGGTAAGGCTACTACACAAAAGATCCTACGCGCAGGATTATGGTGGCCAATGGTACATAAAGATTCCAAGTAATACTGCAATACGTGCGATGTGTGTCAGAGGACCGAGAGACCATCGCAAAGGGATGATCTTCCATTAAATCCACAGGTCACATTATAAGCATTTTATAAATGGGAAATTGACTATGTTGGACCTATTCAGCCACCAGGAAAGAAGACGTGAGCACATTATATTATCATTGCGACAGAGTACTTAAACAGGTGGGCCAAGGCACATCCTGTGAAGAATTGCAACGCGGACACTATTGTGAAGTCAATATTCGTTTTTATTTCGTCAAGGTTTGGATTCCCAAAGATTTTGATGAGTGACATAGGGTCACACTTCCTGAATAAGACAATCACAGCTTTAACAAAATAGTTTCAGATGCATTGGCTAAGGTTGTATGTAATTAAATACATTCCAGATGGTGGCGCAGTTCAGCTCGCGAAGCTGAATGGGGAAGTATTTATGGGCAAGATTAATGGGAGTCGGATAAAGGTTTATAGGGATGATCTCACCCCTGCGCAATGACTACATGGCTGCAAGAAATTCTTAGTGCTTCTCGTAGTTGAAAGAAAGTGCGGGACTATAAACTACTCTGCTAAGGAAAAAAATTATCAAAGAAGGAAGGTTGCGCGATATGTTAGAAGATTACGTAGGTGGAAACTGCGACGAAGAAGTTGCACCACAAGGAGGATTGTCACGTAGCCTGCCTAGAAAGTGACCATTGCAGTTGATTTGAAAGTGATGTTGTCAATAAAAGGAGTGGGGAAAATGCATTTAAGGTGCAAATTTGGGGGAATCTTCCGCCAAAATCTCATTTATGAGAAATATTTGCAGGGTAACAGAAAGTTTGAATTCAAATTGAGTTATAAATATTTCACCCCACTCCACACTTGGACACTTTGCTTCTTGAGAATTTGTTATGTGTTTTTGCACTTAAAGAGCTGAGTGTGTTGTTGGATGTATGGTTACCTGAGTTGGGCAGCAGTTGAGAAAGAGTTCTTGAAGAGAGGGTTAGGAAACATCATGACAGCAACACTTCCCATCCCTGCTACAGCAGCCAGGTCACTGAGACCAAATCCTACTGCCTCCACGGTAGGAGAGAAAAAGCATAAAAATCCACAGCAACCCCCAGTTCGGCAATCACTATGAAAGATCCCAACTAAGAAAAGGAAGAAGGATATAATGGATAAAAACAAGAAGCCTATGGAACCTCAGGACCTCGAAGAAGAAGAAATGAATATAGGGATTGAGGATATCAGTGCAGAAGGCACGGAGCCAATTTATAGATTGTCACCATATATACCCCCATGGAAACCAACTGCCAAATTAACTAGGGACCCCGACTCTGTAAAATTCAAGGTATTCACGGCGTTGCTACTGGAGGAAGTACCTATTGAGGGTGAATTGTTGACTCGAGTTCCATTTCTGAAGATGGAATATTGGGATTTGGGCGACCATGAGAAATTTACATAGCTGGAACCCAATAAATACTTGAAGACAATCTACTATGAGGAGGCGGGTGTTACAAGACTTGAACCGTTGAAGTGGCAGGCTGGTATTGAGTGCGCATGGTTTCTCAATATGCTATATGTCCCACATTTTAGCCACAGTATTATCAATACCATTTTTGTGCGTCAGTTGTTGGTGCTGGTTCATGATGGGTGTCTCTGGCTGGGAGGGCTCATCCCAATTGATGATATGATGATCTGAAGAATTACAGTGCTCCCATATTAGGGCGTGAACCCTGTAGATAATTTTGTGGGGAATTCATAGGAGAAAAATCTCGTCGACCAAATGAAAAGTGACTTTGGGTTGGTGAAGAAGTCGCGGGGATATGCCATTAGTTCTATCTCGGATGAAGTTATGCAGTTTGTTGCACATATCTTGGTAGGAAAAATCATGAGAAAGTATCATGCCGATGAAGTACCGGCACCACTGGCATCCTTAGCTGCACAGTGCAGTGAGGGGGGCCAATTCAATTGGGAGAAGTACCTCTGCCAAGAATTCTTGGATGATGGTTGCGAAGCGCGGGAGGAAGGAAACGCATTACACTATGCATGGATACTATTATTGATCACGCTCATAGCTTGAAGGATGCCATAGGTTTCCCAATTCCCAACAACAGATCCGGAGTTGTGCGAGGATGCCAAATTTTCCTCACTATGGGCGACCAAGGGCCCTGCCTGTATCATTGAAAATAAGATGTTCTTGGTAATGTTTGAAATGGAATTATGAATGGTGATTAACCAAAAGCCACAATTGTCACCCAGTGTGTTCAAATAATATCAACGCAATTTAGATTTTAAGGCCAATTTCCATCATGTATACATATGTGTGAGGCACAATTTGACAAAGAAATAGACGGAATTATCGTTTTTCATCACCGAAGACGATATCACACAATTAGTCCTTCAGTGGCCAACTGACTGGCTCCTTCCAACATATATTGTCGAAGGTATAACAAGGACTAGTGAAGAAGGCACAACCAGCACCATTAAAGAGGCACAGAAGGAAAAGAAGACGGTGACCATCAACTTATAGAAGAATTTTGCATGAACCAGAGGGCGAGCACGATGAAGAGCAGCATACAGAAGAACTTGATCAGGGTACCAAAGACCCCTTTATAGACTTAGAGAACGTTGATTCTCCCTTTATTCTTAAACGTAAACAAAAGTAAAGTGTGGGAGGTGCATGAAAGAAGCACAAGTCTGATAAGTTTTTCGGTGTGGAGGCCATGGTCCTCATTGAGGGGTGACCCTGATGAAATTGGATATATTGTTAGGTCTGCAACAAAAGATATTTGGGGCCACATTGAAGAACAGTATCAGTCTGTTTTGACGAAGGTCCATGCGGGCCTCAAGGAGTTGCAGGGTCAGGCAATCTAGGTTCAAGTGAGCGTGGTTCAAGTGAGTCGGTCTCAAGCAAGCAAGAAACCAAAAACATCGGGTAGTGTGCAGTCGTTCCTCACTTCAAAGCTTCACACTGTACCCTTGCCGGATGGATCCTTACATCTGAATGATGTCGCAGAATGGGAGAGTGCTTGGCTACCTAAAGATGTAAGTATTAACCTCGCAGTGCCCCCCCTAACCACATTGCATGACGCACACCAGGGTATAGCAAATGAGATTAAGGTGTGAGAGAAACGGGCTCTCATGGTGCTCAAGGATGCGCAGATCACTAGTCAACAAATGTGTGATGAAAAGAACAAATCTCCCCAGGATCGTGATGAGGCAACTACGGGAATGGTGCAGTTGGAGCAGACCATTTCCAGAGTATGCAACAGATACATCGAACCATTGGCTTAGTAGCAGAAGGGCCAACTACAGAAAAGTTGGTCGAAGAAGTTCAACAGGCAGCAGTTCAATGCACGAAGGCACTTCACCCAGTGAAGTCTTCGTTCACCAGCCTGAGAGAAAATATCCACAGTGTACCAGCGGAGTGACTCGAGGACAAGTCACATAATTGTGTTAGGGGCCTGTTGGGACGGGGTCCCCTCGATTAATTTTGTTACAATATTATAAGTCTACGCATTTTGAGAAGCGAAGCGCAAGTAGTGCAGGTCAAATACAAGTCAAGGGGTTTTAGGAAGGTCAAAACCCCTTATATTTTGGTATTATTTTGAGACCCTCCCTTGGTTTGCGAGCCATGTTATTGTAATAGAAAAGAGTATAAAAAGGTGTCTTAGCAAGTCTAACAAAATCAGTCATATGATGGATAAAATGCTTTTGAGTTGATTTTGTAAGATCTTTCTGTATCCGGGCCAAGCAGAAGGCTCCTGCAGCTGAGTGCGCGGATACCTTGGGTAAGTCTGCAGCTAAGTACGCGGGCCCCTCCAGCTATGTGCGCAAGGTCTAGAAATTTTGTATGAAGAAGATCTGAAGTAATAAAAGATATTTGAAGAAATTTTGTGTCTATTTTTATGCACTTGTCTATTTTATGTATTTACGCGCACTTGAATGGTAATTATCAGTATTTTTTCTTAAATACTCCGTGAAGATCTAGATCTATAGTTATGTGTTACTTTATTCATGGTTAGAAGTTTACGCAAAGTTTGTATCCTTGTTTAACTGAAAATCACTTAATTTTTATGAATAAGGGTTTGTGAAGGTCAGATTGGACCTAAAACTGTAGAAAACGCCTTAACCATATCACATAGCCTTCTGGATGCATAAGCCTAGTTCTAGCATCCCCCAATACTGCCTCAGGTGATACTCAGCCTGTGCTCCACGGGTTGTTGCCGAAAGGGCCAACAATGTAGCTTTTTGTTGGTTAGCGCAACTAACTCTGAACCTGGGTCCAAGCCCCCTCAAGCCAACGTTAACCCTTCAGACAACTTGTTTTTTTACTGATTTAGACCCCCATTCGATCCCATGACAAGCCATGCATGCGAATAAGGTCATCTAGTCACTCCCACAGCAAGATATACATGCGAGTGTGCCCTTTTTAAGGCAGTTTTGTGTCAACAACCCTAGATTTTGTGCCATTTTTTCAAGGCCAGAACTCAGGCCACTGCCAAGAACTTCATGAAACCTCCATAAATGTTAAATAACCATGAATTAAAGAAACTAATGCAAACATTGGTACAAGGACTTGACCAAACCCCTACTAGCCATGACAGACATTTCGTTAAGCATATCACAAATATGAAATCTACATGTCATAACAACATATCTGAGCATATGGGTCTCATATTTATATGTGATTGGTAAGGAAGGATTGATATCTTATGACAATAGTTGCATTATCATTTATTAGGTCATATATTCATTCACATATCATGTACTAGTCAAATCATGATGAGAGACATAACCAAGTTTTCCATAAACCACACTTATAACAAGCATATAACCAACATAAATAACAAGGATATTACAGCTATAAGACTGTTGAAAAGTGTAACTAGGTTCAGTCTTCATAATGACATGTAAGTGTGACTTTTGTAACTGATGTAATGAAGAAAATAAAATTATTATTGTAAGCCTTGCTTCATGGGATTCATGAGAAAGTGATTTTGTTTTATATGGCTCCCATTAAGACCTTAATATTTGTCATTAAGGTCAAAAATTAATGTCATGTATGAATATCTCTTCTTGAGCATGTGTAAAACGTATTTGAGTCTATAAAATGTCAAGATATCCCTCCAATGACAAGCACTAGCCATCCTCTTCAAGTCAGCCTCCAAACTATATGGAAGAACTCATGTCATCTCACCTCAATAAACACACCTATTCAAAAATCTCAGGTTGGATTATTTCATAGACAAAGTACTATATATATATGTGGTTGAGCTCTTCTCATTAGACAGTGAGAAATTTTTATCTCTCTGTGGTTTTCAGATGGGTACTTACAGTCCATTGTTCGGAGGTAAGCTCGGATAAAAGGGATAGAAAGTAGAGACAACAAGGACGTGTTTAAAAGGTGATCACAGTTAAAGAGAAGCTCATACCTCTCCCAGAAGTCGGATCACAGAACAGGGGACAAGTTAGATATCTCTCTGATTTCGGATAGACAGTGGAATAGGCTACAATCATAAGAAGAAGAAATAATTGTGGGTCTTTGTCTAGGGATAAACACAGTTTGAATATATACAGTGACAAGATTGAAGAAAGTGCAGTCATAAGTTTGGTGAAGAAGCATGATAAGGGTGGTGTCTCACCGTCAAAGAGTTCAGTGATGAACTCGGAAGACAAGCATTTCAATGCTGCTACAATGGTCACATTTTCGTGACACTAAATTGTTATGTCTCAATATCATCTCTAATGTTTCTATAGCTCATCAAACGCCGAAGTGGAAGAGGAGGAGTCAAGCAGAAGGTTGACTATCAAGAGAGTTGGGGTCTTGGTCTTGGTATTCGTCAATTGGAATCTCTATAAGAAGAATTTGTGTGGGTTTTCCTCTCAAAGAGTGAGATGTTTGGCCCTGGTTCATAGCCTACATGTTGTGTCTCTTTTATATTTATGTTCATGCATTGGTTATTGTTTGATGAATAAGAACACTAATAATCTAACAAGAAGAAGATCCTAATCTAAAGAAGAAAAATGCATTCACAAACAGTCACTAATCAAAGAGAAATCACCTAATGGTAATGCCCTATATTTCTCAACATGGTATCAGATCTAAGGTGCTAAAGTCAAAGGAAGGGCATCTAATCAAACAGACACTCAAGGTTCGAGTTTCAAGAAAGGCATCTAAGCAAGTTGAAGGTTATCAAAACAAAAGATCAAGATCTACATCGAAGAAGCAGTCTACAACAACAAAAATTTTGGATCCTCTAGTCATCATCAAAAAACCACAAAGACCCTCATCAAGTTATCTACAAAGCAAGATAGCTCGAAATACTTTGAAGACAAAGATCACATTATCTTGAAGAAATTCAAAACCCTAGAAGCATTTCTGATCTGCACTCATTCACTACCAAAGAAGGTGAAGTATTTTGAAGACAAAGAAGGCTAGAAGGCATTGCCATCATCTTCAAAAGCTACAAAGAAAGTTCCCTCTCATTGAAGCTAGGATCCTCTTCTTATCCTTGAAGAAGATCATCCGAGGAAGCAGCAAAAATCACCATCAACAAAGAAAGCTAGATCTAAAGGCGTTGACATCATAAAAGGAGAAATCTCCTTTATTGAAGAAAGGCTTTTTCATTTGGAAGAAGATCATCCAAAAGGGAGCACTAATACATCTTCTTCAACCATCATCAAAGTGATCAAGTTGAATATTTCATCTTCACTTGTCAAGTAAGTATCTTTCATTCTTTAATCAAATTTGGTAAAATGACTTTGTATTTGCAAGGAGATCTATAAGTTGGTTGGGTCATCAAAATTCCTTGCATGGAAAAAGGAGGATAGACATAGTCCTCGAAGAAAGCGAAGTCATTGAACACATCAATAAAAAGGTCTTCTCTTAATACATGGAATGGGATTCTTATGAAAGGTCCCCTCGTATAGCAGTATTGGAGACATCAAAGAGATGTATATGATAATATCGTAAGACTATTCTCTGAATATGCGACAAGGAAGGTCTCATGACTTAGATCTGATCTACACAAAACTGAAGGTATAAAAGAATGAAGGGATGTCTTTATAAGGTCTCAATTGTGAGATCTGGGAGTGATGATAAGAATATAATCATCATTGTTCTAAATGCACTAAATGTTGAGATTGCAACAAGATGATGGAGCTTAGTGAAAAGAGTCGCCTTCACTAAGTGGACCCTCAGGCAAATTATGGCGCAAGTTCTATTTTTGATCCCAGCAGGGATGATCACAGTATGAGTGATCACAGCATGGGTGATCACAGTATGAGTGATCACAGTATGAGTGATCAAAGTCTATTTTTAGACTGGCTGTCAAAAATAGAAAAGTCAAATATTATTGTCTCATAATAATATTTGGACTATAAACTTGATCTTATTCTCTTGGAGCACTTCAGGATGAGCTACGGATGTGGTACATGCAGATCCCAGAAGGAAAAACGTGGTTACCTATGGGATGACTAATATCTGCATGCAGGACTTCAGTTAGAACTCAAGTGAGTTGAGTTTAGTGGACTGGAGGTGCAGTTGATGGAGTTGTGTTCAGTTTAGCTTTGTTAAACTGGTTGTATTTAGTCTAACTGGAAAATAGACTAGAGATGAGTTGGGTGAATTAGTTATTAATTAATTCACAAGTTATTAACTCATAATGCAACTATAGAATGCATCAGTTAACTCAGTTGCATGTCAGTGCATGTTCAGTTCAGCAAGGATAGGTGTTAGAGGATCAGATTGCTATCAGTTGTGACTATAGTTGTGCATGATGATTTGCACAATCAAAGGGATTGAGTATGCCAATGAATTGGCCAATACCAAGAATTGTAGCCTGTGCTCACGTCCAACATAGTGTGAGTGATTCTTTGTAGGTGAAATACGAGTTTGGTAAACCATTCTCATCACTTCTTGAGCAGGTATTGAGCTGGAGAGGCAGACAAGCAGTGGAATAGATTTGGAGATCAGATTTGAGCTGTATTGTGTGTAACAGGTGGAGATGGTACTGGATTGCTTGTGATAAGCATTGTACTTTGTAATGTTACATGTTCTCAATCATTAATATACAGATAGTGTGGGGTTTTTAGCTAGATGCTTTCCCCGGGTTACATACTGTGTTAATGTGTGAATGCTCTTGATGTTTTATTGTTATTGATGCTACTATATTGATGATCAACGTAGAGGAGCTTATGTATTGTGTATGTATTCCACAATAGTACATGATCAGGATAATCTCTGTTGAATATGTGTTAAATTATTCAAAATTTCTACATGGTATCAGAGCTGTTGATCATCAGATCTACTATTCAGGAAGTGTTTACATTCTATTTCTTCAGGCAGAGTCTGTAATCGGGCCAGGTAGCCTCTGGATTCATCCTTCCTTTGGAAGGTGAGATATCCGGTGAATGCCCATACAGTCAATCTCTGTACGAGAAATATTGTGTTCTCACGAATCTTAGATCCGAAGCGGTTGAGTTTGAGCTGGTGGAAATTGAATTTGCAGCAGTGTTGTTGAAATGTCTTTCAACGAATTGCAAATGTTATTCCAAAGCAAGAGCGACCTGGCGCTCAAGGATAAACTCAAAAACAGTAAAGGTGAGAATGGATCTTCATCAAAGGTATCTGATGAAGAGAATTGTGCTTTGGCTGCCAAAGCAAAGAAAGGGAAGAGCAAGAAAGCTTCTCAGTCTGGTGCGAAAGGCAAGAAGCGGGATATGTCCAAGGTGAAGTGTTTTCACTGTCACCAGCACGGACACTATGCCACTAATTGTCCGCAGAAGAAGAAGAACAAGCAGGTTGCTGGATCTTCAGCAGGAGAGGCTCTAGCCTCACAGTTTGAGCTTAATTTTTCATTGATCGCATGCTTGGTTTCAAGTGTGATGGAATCGGTGTGGTTCTTGGACAGTGGTGCATCTTTTCACATGACGGGAGATAGAGATTTGTTCTCTGATCTGGAGGACAAAGATCTTGGAGTGCACATCGAGATGGGCGATGATGGTAGATACAGTGTGATCGGTATCGGTACCATTTCCTTTGAGAGGGAGTCTGGTAAACCCTTCATATTGAAGGAAGTCATGCATGTTCTAGGATTGAAGAAGAATCTCATCTCAGTGGCGATGTTAGAAGACAAGGGGTATGATGTTGTTTTCAGCGAGGGAAAGGCTTTCCTGCGCAGCAAGACAACTGGTGAGACCCAGAAGATAGGGGTTCGAGTGAGGAACCTTTATCAGTTGCATGTAGATGGATGCACAGCAATGGCTGGCAAGGCAGAAGGATTGGTGAGTCGGGATGATGGCGAGTTGTGGCACAGGAGATTGGGTCACCTTCATCATGGAGCCTTGAAGATACTGCAGCAGATCGCTACAGGACTTCCTAAAGGCACACTTGCGCAGTCAGATCAGTGCAAGAGGTGTACTTTAGGGAAGTTTGTGAAAGCCACCTTTCACGAGAAGGATAGTCGCGCTACGACGATCCTTGAGAGAATTCACACAGACATGTGTGGACCTTTCTCAATTGCTTCGAAAGCAAAACACAGGTATTATGTGATTTTTGTTGATGATTTCTCTCGTAAGTGCTGGATCTTCTTCATGCAGAAGAAGAGCGAGACATATTCAAAGTTCTGTGAATTCAAAGCACTGGTTGAGAAGGAGTCGGGGAAGAAGGTGAAGGCTCTTAGGAGAGATAATGGTGGTGAATACATCTCGGACGAGTTCAAGGATTTCTGCAAGGCAGAAGGGATTTGTAGAGAGCTCATAGCTCCCCATAACCCACAGCAGAACGGGGTAGCTGAGCGGAAGAACAGAACGATTATGGGTGCTGCACGGGCAATGTTGCATGATCAGGGCCTACCCCTTCACTTGTGGGCGGAAGCATGCAATACAGCAGTTTATGTGCAGAACCGTTGTCCTCATAGGATACTTGGCATGAGTACACCCGAGGAGGCTTATTCTAGTAAGAAGCCTGATCTTTCTCATTTGAGGATTTTTGGCTCTAACGTTTACATGCATGTGACGAAGGATGCCAAGAAGAAGTTGGAGCTGACCGCAGAGGTTGGGATATTTGTGGGGTACACTGATACGCCCCACAACTATCATGTGTATTTTCCAGACAGTGGTAAAATTGTTGTGCGATGGGATATAAAATTTCAGGAGGAGAAAGCCATGAAGTGTTCTCTTGAGAGGGAGCTACACTTGCATGCAGATGAGGAGTTATTAGTTCCTAAGGATGAGCTTCAGGACATGGATCAGCCACAGGATGAGGTTCATGGAGTGGAAGAGACCACTCATGCAGCGCCAACCATCAGAGGGCGAAAGCGCTTGACAGAAGCTGAGCGACTGGCTCAAGATGCACAGAAAGTTGTAGGACCACCTACAGCCCAACGCAGGCAGAGACAGTCACCTGATCGGTACACTGGATACATGGCTCTTATGAGCAAGTGTGTTGTGACTGAGCCATCCTCTTTCGAGGAAGCTGTGGAGGATCCTGCATGGGTAGACGCCATGGTGGAAGAGTATGATTCTATTGTCAGAAACAGTGCATGGGAGATTGTTCCTAGACCGGAAGGGAAACCAGTGGTGGGTTCGAGATGGATCTACAAAGTTAAGCAGACAGCTGACGGGAGTGTAGAGAAGTACAAGGCAAGATTTGTTGCCCGAGGCTTTTCACAGATAGAGGGGATCAATTATGAGGAGACCTTTGCACCTGTCGCAAGGTATTCTTCCATACGGACGATTCTTGCTCTCTCAGCGCAGATGGGATGGCACATTCATCAGATGGATGTGAAGATTGCGTTCCTCAACGAAGTCATTGAGGAGGAGGTGTACATTGAGCAACCCGAAGGCTTTGAGGTCTTCAGCAGCGAGTCGCATGTGTGCAGGCTCAAGAGAGCACTGTATGGGTTGAAGCAAGCACCACGTGCTTGGTACACACGGATAGACAGCTATTTCACAAGACTTGGATTCTCCAAGAGCGAGGCGGATCCTAACCTATACCAGATTGTGGTGGAGGGTAAGTTGCTTATCATTGTACTGTATGTTGATGATTTGATTCTAACGGGTGATGAGCTGTTGATATTTTCATGCAAGAAGGATCTTGCTACAGAGTTTGAGATGAAGGACTTGGGCCTCCTTCACTATTTCCTAGGATTGGAAATATGGCAACGCAGTGGTGGACTGTTTGTTTCTCAGGGCAAGTATGCTCGGGAGATACTGGAGAAGTTCAACATGCATGGCTGCAAGCCTGTTGATACTCCTCTTCTTGGAGGTTGGAGGAAGGAGGATGCCACTTCGGGAGAAGAAGTGGATGCCACTGTTTATCGACAGTTGGTGGGGTCGCTGATGTATTTGGTCAATACACGACCTGATATATGCTATGCAGTTAACCAGCTTTCACAAGCTATGGTTAAGCCTACCAAGCTCTTCTGGAAGGCGGGCAAGCATGTATTGCGTTATTTGAGAGGCACATCGGGATATGGTTTGTGGTACAGATAGGAGGATGAGGTGAAGCTATGTGGCTTCACGGATGCAGATTGGGCAGGGAGCCCAACGGACAGAAAGAGCACATCAGGAGGGGTCTTCAGTATTGGATCGACAGCAGTTTCTTGGTACAGCAAGAAACAGAGATCCGTGGCACTCAGTTCAGCGGAGGCCGAGTATATGGCAGCAAGTTTGGCTGCATGCGAGGCTATATGGATGAGGAAGATCCTGGTTGGTTTGTTCGGTTCTCATTTGGATCCTACTATGATTTACTGTGATAACCAAAGTTGCATTAAACTCTCAGCTAATCTTGTATTTCATGATAGATCTAAGCATATTGACATCAGGTACCATCATATCAGAGATTGTGTGCAGCAGAGGATCATGTTGCTTTCATACATTCCAACGGAGGATCAGGATGCTGATATTCTGACGAAGGCTCTCACCAGGAGAAAATTCGAGTACTGTCGAGGCAGGATAGGGGTTGCTGATAATCCATATCTTGTTGAGAGGGAGTGTTGAGATTGCAACAAGATGATGGAGCTTAGTGAAAAGAGTCGCCTTCACTAAGTGGGCCCGCAGGAAAATTATGGCGCAAGTTCTATTTTTTATCCCAGCAGGGATGATCACAGTATGAGTGATCACAGTATGGGTGATCACAGTATGGGTGATCACAGTATGAGTGATCACAGTATGAGTGATCAAAGTCTATTTTTAGACTGGCTGTCAAAAATAGAAAAGTCAAATATTATTGTCTCATAATAATATTTGGACTATAAACTTGATCTTATTCTCTTGGAGCACTTCAGGATAAGCTATGGATGTGGTACATGCAGATCCCAGAAGGAAATACGTGGTTACCTATGGGATGACTAATATTTGCATGCAGGACTTCAGTTAGAACTCAAGTGAGTTGAGTTTAGTGGACTGGAGGTGCAGTTGATGGAGTTGTGTTCAGTTTAGCTTTGTTAAACTGGTTGTATTTAGTCTAACTGGCAAATAGACTAGAGATGAGTTGGGTTAATTAGTTATTAATTAATTCACAAGTTATTAACTCATAATGAAACTATAGAATACATCAATTAACTCAGTTGCATGCCAGTGCATGTTCAGTTCAGCAGGGATAGGTGTTAGAGGATCAGATTGCTATCAATTGTGACTATAGCTGTGCATGATGATTTGCACAATCAGAGGAATTGAGTATGCCAATGAATTGGAAAATACCAAGAATTGTAGCATGTGCTCACGTCTAACACAGTGTGAGTGATTCTTTGCAGGTGAAATACGAGTTTGGTAAACCATTCTCATCAGTTCTTGAGCAGGTATTGAGCTGGAGAGGCAGGCAAGCAGTGGAATAGATTTGGAGATCAGATCTGAGTTGTATTGTGTGTAACAGGTGGAGCTGGTACTGGATTGCTTGTGATAAGCATTGTACTTTGTAATGTTACATGTTCTCAATCATTAATATATAGATAGTGTGGGGTTTTTAGCGAGATGCTTTCCCCGGGTTACATACTGTGTTAATGTGTGAATGCTGTTGATGTTTTATTGTTATTGATGCTGCTATATTGATGATCAACGTAGAGGAGCTTATGTATTGTGTGTGTATTCCGCAATAGTACATGATCAGGATAATCTATGTTGAATATGTGTTAAATTATTCAAAATTTCTACACTAAATGATGAATAAGGTAACAAATTTCCAAGGGGACAAGAAAGTTACCTCATTTGACAACTTATGGTTTTTATGCAAGATAGAAGAATACAAGTTGAGGGAAAAAGTGTTGAAGGTTAAAGGACTCAAATATTTGCTAGAAGGAAAGGGAAGTTTGGAAAATTCAGTCCTCAGAAAAGAAAGAAGACCATAGCTGAGAATCAACGCTATGGATGTAAAAATTATGGACATTACAGGAAAGATTGTCTCAAAGGGACAATATCAACAAAGGAAGAGAAGAAGCCCATATCACCAAATAAGTGGTGGAAGCTGAAGAGAAGTCCAATAAAAGGGGAAGTAAGAGATCTCTACAATGTTGAGATAGTCTCCCTCACAAAAGGTCTTGACATAGCTTCTAAATATTATGTTATAAGATATGGCTATAATATATAATAAGATGCATTGTGGCATCATGGAAGCATTAGAAACAAGAGCTCCTGACATCACCATAGGAAACATGAAGGATGTCTGGAACAAAATCCATGGAAGTCAAATATGAAGGATATAGCTCTTGGGAACCTCACTGCAAACTTAAGGAAAGGAAGAAGTCATCCAAGACAAGGCTCATCATACATAAAGTCAAAAAGGAAACATCTGTCAAATAGGGATATGCAAGATCCTCAATATTTTTGATGAAATCCTCATCAGATGGTTCACCGATCTAGAGAGGAAGCAAGTGTTTCATTAAGGACTCCAACTTGTGTAGTTCACGGGATGATGATATGATGACATAAGACATGTAAGAGATAAAGGGGTTGAAGATCTTTTCAATCAAGGAAGTTGTTGAAAGAAGCCTAGATGACCTAAAGGTAAATCAGGTATATATGCTTGTATTTTATATTAAAATGTCATGTCATATGGTTACAGGTAACATGGATCATTACTTCTATCTTGAGAAGCATGATCAATGGAAAAGAATCTCCTCCTATAAAGGATGCAGGAAAGCATAGGTCACACTAGATGAAATCAAACATAATATGGCTTCATATGAAGTATTATGTGGTTGACTACAATTAAGGAACTCTAATTGGAAGCTACTAGGAATGGAATGTGTGAAGAAAGGAAGGAAGATATACTGAGATATGCAACCATGATAAAGGAAATCAACATCCAAAAGACCAAGAATATTTGGCTAGGAAATCTCCCAGAAAGATATGAAGACTCTTATGGAAGTCTGAAAAAGATGGAGACCCTTGAGAATGGATATCTTTGGGAGATGTGTCAACATGTATGCAGGATGTTGATACATGAATATGTCATGATGAAAGACCATCACAAAGGTAATTCTGATTTAAGTATTCATTTCGTATTTTTGAACTAATATCTGGATAGGATTATGTAGGACTACCAAAAGGAGGATTTGTGGATTACTTCCAGGAAAACCATATAGAAGGATGTAAGATCCTTCTAGAAAATATGGCATGAAGAAAGCAGCATGACATGAAGCAAATCCAAATGTAAAAAATGATGAATCACTTTCTGATGAAAGGAATGAGGACATGATTGACTCATGAACGAAAGTGATGGATGGTCTGTGCCCTATGAAGAAGTCCCAAAAGATGAAGACTCCATGATGAAGAATAAATTCATGACATCAAAGGAAGGAGCTCTTCAAGAAGCTAGTTATTCCATGATATCCACATGAGGAGTTGTTGTAGGTCCCTATTTAAGAGGGATCCTAAAAAGAATTTTCTTACTTGGAAGAAACTTTGAAATTCCTAAGCCAAGAGGGAGCTTAGGTACATTCCTTTTGTAGGAATGAATACATTCCTTTATTAGAATATGTCCCCCCATCTGAGATGGAGAGATAGACACATCATTATGGTCTTCACTTGGGAAGACAGAATAGAAGATTGGGTAATTATTTGGCATCTAATACTCTTTGAGGATGAGATAGGGCATCCAATAGAAGAGTAGTCATGAAGGACCGATATTATTTGAGGATTGGGGAGTCTAAGATAAGAATAGTCCTCATGGAACACACCCTGAGTACCCGGGTAGGGGATGTTCCAAGAGAGACAATGATGAGAGTGTCTATTAATCATTAGTCTCATCAGCATTGAGCTCAGATCTTGTCGAGAGACGGAGTTGTTAGTCAAGGCCTTGATATGTAACAATATTGGTTGATATGATTCTATACAAATGAGTTACCAATTTTAAATTCTTAATATGAGAAATTATTCAGATTGAGAATGACCAAGTACCATTATGAATACCTCCCTAGTTAAGAGGGAGTGTTGAAAAATGTAACTAGGTTCGGTATTTGTAATGACATGTAATTGTGAATTTTGTAAATGATGTAATGAAGAAAATAAAATTATTATTGTAAGCCTTGCTTCATGGGTTTCATGAGCAAGTGATTTTATTTTAGATGGCTCCGATTAAGATCCTTAGGATTTTTCATTAAGGTAAAAAATTAATGTCACGTATGAAGAGCTCTTCTTGAGCATGTGTAAAATGTATTTGAGTCTATAAAATGTCTGGATATCCCTCCAATGATAATCATTATCCATCCTCTTCAAGTCGGCCTCCAAACTATATGGAAGAACTCATGTCAGCTCACCTAAGTAGACACACCTATTTAACAATCGCGGGTCGGCTTATTTCATAGACAAACTACTATATATATGCAGCTGAGCTCTTCGCATTAGACAGTGAGAAATTCGGATCTCTCTGTGGTTTTTGGATGGGCAGTTACAGTTCATTGTTCGGAGGTAAGCTCGGATAAAAGGGACAGCAAGTAGAGATAGCAAGGAAGTGTTTAAAAGGTGATCACAGTTAAAGAGAAGCTCAGACCACTCCCAGAAGTCAGATCACAAAATAGAGGACAGGTAGGATATCTCTCTAATTTCAGATAGACAGTGGAATAGGTTGCAATCATAAGAAGAAGAAAGAATTGTGGGTCTTTGTCTAGGGCTAAACACAGTTCAAACATATACAGTGACAAGGTCGAAGAAAGTGCAGTGATAATTTCGGTGAATAAGCATGATAAGGGTGTTGTCTCATAGTCAAAGAGTTTAGTGATGAATTCAAAAGACAATCATTTCAGTGTTGCTACAGTGGTCACATTTTGGTGACACTAAATTGTTATGTCTCGGTATCATCTCTAATGTATCTACAGCTCATCGAAGGCTAAAGTGGAAGAGGAGGAGTCAAGTAGAAGGCTGAATATCAAGAGAACTGGTTTCTTGGTCTTGGAGTGGCTAATAGTTCAAGGGTCTTGATCTTGGTATTCATCAATTGGAATCTCTATAAGAAGAATTTGTGTGGGTTTTCCTCTCTAAGAGTGAGAGGTTTTGGCCCTGGCTCATAGCCTACATGTTGTGTCTCTTGTATATTTATGTGCATGTATTGGTTATTGTTTGATGAAGAAGAACACTAATAATCTAACAAGAAAAATATCATAATCTAAAGAAGAAAAATGCATTCACAAACAGTCACTAATCAAAGAGAAATCACCTAATGCTAATGCCTTAGATTTCTCAACAAAGACCACATATGAATAAGTACATTTTGACATGAAATACCAAAGGAGAAGGAGATTTTATTAATGAATTCATAAGCCAACCAAGTCAAGGACTTCCATAAACCACCCAACCATAGATTGGGTTGAACCAAATCTTTCTTTCAGCCAATTACCCTCGTTCCATATTCCAAGCATGAATGTTGGAATCACAACAAAACCAACTAGGGCTTCCTCAGGATTTACCATATATCCGACCAAGGGATTCCTAGGCCAAAAACCCTCATCAATACAACCAGCCTTTACCGCAATCCCACTGGATCACTAGGCCTATACAAGCATGGATGCTTCTGATCTCTCCACCTAAAACGTGAGGAATTTATCTGCCTCAACCTCTCATGTTTACTGTGCATCCCACCATTACCGATCAATGGATCCTAGGCCTACAAGGTCACCACCCCCTGGGATTTACTATGTATTTCGCCATGACCAGTCAAGGGATTCCTAGTCCCAATCAAGGGTATTCACAATCAAGATTTACCAGATATCCCACCCAAGGATTCCTAGGCCTTGTGATCACTCCTGAGACCGCCCCACTCATCTTTGAATCCATCCGCCAATCCAGCTCAACCAAAACAAGAGAACCCCATCACACCATGGCTATCTGAAAATGTCAAGCCAAGGTTAAATAACATTGTCACACCTGGAAAAACCCATGCCAATGATAGCAAGAGAACCAAAAACACAAGTGCATGTACCATGCGTGCTAAAACTAGTAAGAAAATCATACATGCAACTCGATACTTGCAAGTAATCTCATTGTAGCCACTTAATCCTGCTCTTCCTTGCTTGATCTTTTGCTTCCTCTTACTTTCTTGTCCTTTCCTTTCATTCTTTCCTCCAATGCTAGAGTGCTACAAGAATGTTCTAAGTGTCCAAGAGTATGAGAGAGAGAGAGTAGAGAGAGAGCTCCAAAATTGAACTAAAAAAAGGTTGTGAACTAATCCTCATAAGAATTTTTATTAATGAGGTCTCTATTTTCTTCATTTTCCATTATTTTCCTTCATTTTCCTGCTCACATGCAACATGTGACCTTTCACCTTCCTTTTCTCTTAATTTCCATTATTTTCATAAATAAAATGCTAATTATTGCTACTTTTCCTTTCCAAAGCCTTTTCCATTGCCTTTGCCAATTTCCCTTAGCCATAATAACCAAATGAACACCCACACTAGGATGCTTTTGCCCAACATTCAGCTTGGAATACGTGTCACGTGACCTTGGCTATTATTTTGTCTGTATTAACTTTATTACATGAAATTTTTACCAAGATTGTTACAGTTTCCAAATAAAATCCTTCTTAAATGGAGGGGTAGGTTTTACTATTAATGGATTATGAAAACATTGCTTTCCATCACATGATTTTTCAATATCCCAATCATCTTCAAAACGCCTAATCATTTTCACAAGGACCCTAGACCCCATTTGGATGCTAAGAAAAATAGTCGTGGATGGCAAGATCCAAATGGAACAAAAGGATCCAATCATCGGCTCACAAGTAGGACAACGCACAACAACATAAGGAATCTACCACCAAAACAACTCCTTCCAACTTAGCTCAACCACATGAAGAGCCATCTCAACCTTCAACAGAGGAAGCTTATCTTTCGACTAAAAATGAAAGAGACATTGATAATTTCAACTCCATCAATGAGTGAGAACAAACATACCCATGAATCATATCTCGCGAATAGTGACAAGGAAATAGAAAATATGTTGGAATCTTTGGCAATGGAACCATCTCAAGGAAATGTCATCATCGTCTCATCTACATTTATTCCTGAGAATTCCTTGGAATTAATTGGCGTCTGCAAGAGAAAAGGAAAGAAGTAAAAATCCATAAACAATCCTAGGATCTAAGACAAGGAAGGTAGTAAATGTATTATTGTGTATTGTGCTTATCAGTGAAGGAAGGAATGATGTAATCTGATATTTTAAGGTAATATAAATAAACTACAAAAAAAGGATAAAAGAATTGTTAAAATGTCATTTTAAACTATATTTAAAAAATATGCCATCCTAAATTAATTATTGATACATAATTATATGAAAAATCTTAATTTCAAATTATTAACTTTTTTTCAATTTTTTAACATTGTGAAAAAAGGACAACTTCATAAACTAAAATTTGAATAAAATAAATAAATAAACAATAAGACAACTTGAAAAACAATTTAAAAACAACATTTAGAAAAAAAATCTCACACTCCATAGATAAGAAGTTCTAAAATGTCATAAAAATGTGCCCCTCACCCCCCTCCCCCACACAAAAAAAGGGTGATGTTGTATCACCATTTTTCAAAATGAGCATAAAAATCCACACTAAATGTGACCTTTAAAAAAACGAGAACTCAATCTAGTTCTACTAAAGTTGGTAAATTTATTTAACAGAATCACTCATTAATACACTACAATCTCAAATACATAACCTCATGATACACCATAACCTCTTACCACAATACCTCAAATGCACTAACCCTTTCACAAACCTTAACCCATTATGACCTATTATATAATCACGCCCTGACTACTATAAACCTTGGACACAATATGCAATCTTATACATATTACGCCTACACAATCAAATCCTTAACACAATTTAACCCATGACAAAATCAATCCCTAACATGATATGACCCTTGATGCTTTGATCTATGACACATCATGAACACTTAACGCACTATGACTCCAACACACTAACCCCACTAGATACTCTTTGATCCCTAACCATTATGACCTTGAACACACCATGTCCCTCAATGTATTGTACCCCTCAATCCCCCTTGACCCTTGACACATTATACTCCATAACCCTTATGACCCCTAAGACAATCAGTGACTAACACACTTTTTCCCTTAATCACATCAACAGGCGTCTCTTTTTTAAAATGGTCAGGCCAAGCTTTCGTCTACCCTTTTCGTCTAGCTGTGACATATATCCATTACACCTATCCATTATGCAGTTACACCTGTCATTTCCACTCGCTCCATTTTCAGGAGGGTGGCTCCAAGACAAAGGTTTCCAACGAGAAGTCGATGAAAAAAAGAACTAGAACAAACCTTGTTACGATGGAATTAGTGGGCATGTAGATAATGGTAGGAGCAGTGAGAATTTTCATCAAGGCGCAGCCGTAATGGGGCCCTACCAGGTCGCACAATGCTCCCATCATGAGCCTGGAAATTATAATCCCTGATACAAATGTGATTCATGTGCTTCCTATGTTTGTCTTTGTGAGATCCAGATTGTCTCTTATGATCGGAATCAGAGGTGGAGCAGCGAATGTAGAGATGAAGCAAGTGAAGAAGGAGATCCAAGAGAGGTGAAATGACCTCATGTGGGACTAAGCGAAGGAAAACAGTTTGAATTTTGTGGCCATGTGATCGAATTCCACTAGAAGATCAAAGTGAGTGTTTGGCGTTGTATGGCCCTTACTGATAGATAAGTTGTAAGTTGCTTCCCTACCTATGACACCATGCATAGACGAACCCAGTTCTCCCATTTCCTTAATTCTTTGGTCGACCATTATCGATTTTCCAATATACTATGATATTTTACTTGTACACCTGAATTTTTGTAAGCTTATTGTTGAGCCTCTTACTTACAATTATACATTAGATATTGAGAAAAACAAGGATGCATTAGCCAAAGTATATTATAATTCGCAATATATAATTATCAGTGGTAGTCCTTCCAACATATCATTATCAAACTCACTCTAATTCCATAGAAAAATTATTTTTTACTAGTTCATATGTCCCGTTGTGGTTTAACGGTCCCCATATCATGATCAAACTCAGACTATAACCTAGGGAAGAAAAACATTTTACTCGTTCATTCGTCCATATGTGACTAAGTGGTTGGGAAGTGGCACTTTAAACACAATAGGACTTTAACACATAAGTCAAATCAAATTATTCTTATACCAAATTAATTTAAAAATTAAATTTTCAAAATAAATTAATTTAATAAAACATTTATAAAATTTTCAAAATTTTAATATTAATCTCTCCTGGTTTATTTTCAAATTATGGCTTGATATAAAGTATCCACGGCACATTAGCGAGCATAAATATTGTGAGTGCCCTGATCGTCGCTATGGCAATACATTGAGAATACATTATCAATATAGAATTTTAGAGTCAGTCCAATATTATGTTTCGAGTGTATACTTGTGTTAAAACTGTCTTTTTTACTTTATGTCTTTTGTCATTTAATTTTAGTGTTAAAAATGTCTTTTTTACTTATGTCTTTTTGTCATTTAATTTTTTAAAAATATGAAACAACTACTAAAAATTATAAGTTTATCGATTGATTAATGCAAATTAGATTCTAAAAGAATATTAATCAAACTACATGACAAAATTTGCAAATCCAACAATGTCTTGTTTAAAATTTGCAAATTAATCATTCTCAAGAATCCAAAATAAAGCAAGATGCCAAATAAAGTTAGATTGTTTAATTAAAATAAATGGAATTAAGATTGGAGATATAATTTTTGTAAGTTTGCAAATAGTTCCATAATTCCTGCAAATCTTCAAATAAAAAAAATTATTTTCCTATTCTACAATTTGATGTAAAATTTCTACATATACAATATAGTTTTGCAAAACAATCTTGATAATGTTGCAACTTAATTGTAGCCCTTGGTCTCATAAGGATAGAAGGTCATTCAGCTGGGAAGGAATCCAGAGTTTCAGGAGATTAGAAAAAGGGAAATTGTTACAGAATCAAACTAGCACAAGCTTGTCTTGAAGATTCCACTAACAAAGTTGAAATTAGCCCTTGAAAATCTCCCTTAAGCTTTAAAGACCAGAGACAATAATAATATCGCAGTTTCGCACTGAGTCGTTGAAAAAGAATGATCTATGGGTGGACCATTGGAATCACCAAGAGATTTTGTTGATTCAGAAGAGGAAGATGAGGAGAGTGAGGATGAATTTTTCTACAAATGAATAGTTTCTACAAAGGTGTGTGTATGGCACCATGACCCATTTGATATGTATAGACAAACAATAGGACTCCATGGAAATGGGGAACTGTAGTTTTTCTGAGTTACTCCACATGTGTTTATGTGGAATGTGATGCACTATGAAAGAACCTATGGCAACAGACTGTGATACATTAAGCAGATATCTATTTAAGCAAATAGTGTCATCCAAAGCCTATTGTTGAAGTAGCGAGTATACAACAATAGTAGGATTCTTCTAATTCGTCATCCTTTTGCTTTACATTGAAATTGAATACAAATCTTGGCTCTGACACTATCAACCAGCATAGTGAAAAGCCACATTCGATCATCATTCCTTCATACATGGAAGTCTGAAACTTTGGGCCGACTTCAACTTGATGCAAATTAATAATTCATTGTCTTGATTTACAACAAATGTAGATAATTTCCTAAATGAGATAATCATTAATAAAAGGAATGCAAATGGAAATCAGAATACAACATGCATTTTGAATGACACCATATCAGACATCTACAAAAAATATTATTTAATTCCCTTCATCAAATAGCATAGAATGCCTAAAATGAGGCAAAAATAATATGTACTTGTGGTTTTCTCTTAGTAGAAATTGCCCATTCTAGAAAATCAATATTTTGTCACAATGGATTTAAACCTTTCATAGGTAAACTAAGTGGTAAACTATATCTAAGTCAACCATCATCATTACAATATTTCAATTAATATTTTAATTTCCTATTACCAACTAAACACAAATAGATTAAACAACCTAAATCTAATACAACAATTGTTATTTCAGTCTAAAGTGCAACTTTTCCAAATATTAACAATCCTATCGGTGTATCTTTGCACCTTTTGGGGCAATTTCTAGTTAGTATGATGCTTAACACACTATGTCCCCTAACCGCTATAACCATAGACACAAAATGGATCAACTTAGCACACCATCCACTTGATACATGTTGACCCCAAACCATTATGACCCTACACAAGGTATACCCCCTAACCCCTATGACCCTTTGATACAATCACCCCTTAATCATTATGATCCTAGACACACTATATCACCTAACCCTTGTGAGAATTACATAATCACACCCTAAATCATTACCCCTTACATAATCACCCCATAACTCAATTTGAAACCTCACAATTATGACCTTACACACTAATCCCTGATCAAAAATAACCCAATGACTTCTTACTATAATATGACATGAACATGTTAATCCCCTAAAACACTCTAACCCCTAATCACTATGGCCCCTTAAAACACTTTAACACTTTGACACACTATGAAACCTATCATTAACCCATAACACATTATAACCCCCAATAGAATCACCACCTACCATAATGTGAAATCTAACCATTATGACCCTAGATACATTGTGAACTAGAAAAACATTATAACACCAAATGAACTAATCCCCTTAACATGCTTTGACCCTTAACCATTATGACCTCTTAAGACATTATATCCTCTAACACACTAACCCTCTAACTTATATGATCCTTGACAAACTATACCTCAATCAACCTACAAACTATACCCTAGATACATTATGAACTAGAAAAACATTATAACACCAAATGAACTAATCCCCTTAACATGCTTTGACCCTTAACCATTATGACCTCTTAAGACATTATATCCTCTAACACACTAACCCTCTAACTTATATGATCCTTGACAAACTATACCCCTTACATAATCACCCCATAACTCAATTTGAAACCTCACAATTATGACCTTACACACTAATCCCTGATCAAAAATAACCCAATGACTTCTTACTATAATATGACATGAACATGTTAATCCCCTAAAACACTCTAACCCCTAATCACTATGGCCCCTTAAAACACTTTAACACTTGACACACTATGAAACCTATCATTAACCCATAACACATTATAACCCCCAATAGAATCACCACCTACCATAATGTGAAATCTAACCATTATGACCCTAGATACATTGTGAACTAGAAAAACATTATAACACCAAATGAACTAATCCCCTTAACATGCTTTGACCCTTAACCATTATGACTTAAGACATTATATCCTCTAACAGACTAACCCTCTAACTTATATGATCCTTGACAAACTATACCCCCTAATCTCAATGACCCTTAAGACAACCAACTCTAATAATATTTTTAACCTCTAACTAGTATACTCCTAACATATTAATCTCTTAACACACTTCAACCCCTAACATACTAATCCCTTCACATACTTTGACCCCTAACCATTATGACCTTAGACACACTATACCCATTAACTATTATAGTAATAGATGCAATCACCCCCCAACCAATTTGACCCACAATATGTTGTACCACCTAAGCATTATGACCCCTAACATAATCGCCCTCGATCACACTATGAACACAAGCACAATCACACCGTAATTCACTTTGAACCCTAACCACTATGACCCTTCATATAATATAACTCTAATGAAAACAAATATTGACACAGTCACCCCCTAACATGATACGGCCCTTTACACACTTTGACCCCCAACCAATATATGGTTATAGACACATTATGACACCTAACACACTAGCCTCTAACACAATCAACCCCCCACCCCTCAATCATAAACTATTATTACCTTAGACACATTATGTCTTAATCCACAACACACTATAACCACAACATACTAACCAACCTAACACATTATAACCCCTAAACATTATGAACTTGAAGACACATTGTTCCTAAAAATAACTCATGAGCTCATATGACCTCGAAGACAATCTCCTCTAATACTAACTCCTTAAACCATATGATCCCCTATGACACAACAATCCTTTCATGCATTTTGACTCTAACAAGTATGACCTTAAACCCATTATCCCTTAACCAATACGATCTAGCAGACACCATTATCACTTACACATTAACATATTAAACACACCTTAACCCTAAATTGCGACCCCTAATCCATATGACCTTGAACATGATATACCACTTAAAGCATATAACCCTCAACAAAATCACCCGCTAACACAATATGAGATTTTATACAATCACTCCATGACTCAATTGAACTCTAACGATTGTGATTTTAAGCACACTATACCCCCTAATGAAAATTACCTCTGACACAATCACCCCTAATACACCATGATTCAAACATGTTAACCCCATAATACACTAAGACATATTGTTTTCAATACTATGACTCTGCATATGAACTGTGAGACCAAACATGTGGATGCATATAACACAATCATCCCATAACACTGTGATACTTACCAACATGATCTCGAAAACATTATGCCCCCCCAACACACTTAAACCTTTGACTATTATGACCTTGGATATACTATTTATGCTAACACACTAACCATTATGACCCCAAACATATTATATTCTCTAACCATTATTTCCCCTCACATAATCACCCCCTAACACAATTGTACCTCTTACTTAGCATGCCCTAGACCACTATGACTTTAAATAAATTGTGGCCTTAAACACACTACCTCTTAATGCACATTGAAACCCAACCGTTATAACCTCAAACACTCTCTATGCATGGATATAATCAACCCCTCACTATTATGATCCAAAAAAACTACGCCACTTAAACCCTCTGACCCATGGCACAACCATTTTGAACATGATTACCCCTAGTACACTATAACCTCTAAACATTATAACCTTCAACATGTTATGACACTGTTGACGGTGTTGGACCCTCCAGCAAAGGGGATATCCCTGGTATGAATTCCAAACTAGACCTCACACCGTTTGGTGTAGGAGTCCCATCCGGTACAATGGCCCGGTTTCCATTATCTTAGAAATTTTCCTTAGCTCTTGTTGTTCAGCACATGAGAGTGTTATGCTTGTAACTTCAAAAAGTGAGGTGAGTATGCCTAGTGAGTGTGTAATGTAACTTGTGTCTGGGTTCTCTTACTGTAAGGGAGAGGGTAAAAGTGAGCCTGTAAATGAGAGTTAGTAGTACCACCCAGGGAGAGACACACGCGAAAACAACAAGGGTATGTCCAGCATCCAGCGGAGTAGTCCACAGCGGATGTGGCAGTTGTTAAAACCAAAGTGAAAAGGAAAACGCGTACACCATCCAGCAGAGTAGTCCACACAGGGGTGATGGTCGTTACAACCAAGAAAACAAGAATGGTATGTCTAATGTCTTGTGGATTAAGTCCACACGGATGAGACAACAGTGACAAACAATACAACACGTCTTCAACAACGTAAGTACTAAAATAACCAAAGTAGTTCAACTATCTTAGTACAGGTTAAGAAAACATGCATTAAAAATGTTTAAAGAGTATTCTTACAAACATCTACAAAACATGTGTGAAAACGTGCTAACCTAAAACAGGCTTCTGAATTAAGTAAAAATTCCAAGACACATTTGTACACCATACATCACTAGTCCCAGTAGTGGGACATTGGAGCCACTCCTCACTCCTCAAAGAACAGACTACAAACTCTCAAGGCTATGTTGGAGGAGCCAAGGTGAAAAGCCTTTTTCTCATACAATGAGGGGGTATATATAGCCAAAGGTGATGCTTGACCCTTGTGACTCTTGGACTTCCCTCATGATTGTTCAACTTCCTATGACTTTTCAACTGACATGACTCTTCAAATTCATATGTGCGTCCGTTGGACTTTCACTTTACATTACATTTGATTACAAGTATGGCCCATAGTAGTGATGTGGCCGAGACAACTCATGGCACAACTCAACATGGCATTGCTGACATGTATTGGTTGACTATGGTGTCAACGTCAAGTTTTTATGTTTTTGAGTGATGGATGTGCTATCGGTGTGTTTTGTTTTCACCTCCACATGGCAAAGTGTTGCAGGGTCTTCGACGGTCTTGGTCTTGCTTGATGGTTCAATGCATGTGTTATGTTTGCTTGTTGCTTGATATGCTTGGTATGTCCATCTAGATGCAAGCAAGTCTCCTAGCATGTGCTCCTTCTTCATCTCGTTCGCCGTCATGCCATGTTCCATCAATGTACTTGTTCCTACAATTCACTCATGACGGGATGACATCAAATCCAAATATATCATAATCTAGCATGATGCATTGTTTTCGGTTAAGGTCCAGGTGACTGGAAGGGAGGACAAGACATTGAAATTGCGTAGAGCACAGCTCAAACCGGGATGAGGGGCTCCGGAGTATTGTCAGAAAAAATTGTGCAAAGGTCACTGGGAGGAAAAATTGCACAATCATGGACAGCAATGACATCTGTAAGGTGGAACCCAGCTGGGAAGAACTGCACAGTTCCTGGGAGGAAGACAAGGCAGGGTATCGGGGGGGACTGTTGGACAGTTCTGCGCAATTTTCAAGATGAGGTTTGAGTAGACCACTCGGGGTCCAGCTGGGAATCTTCGCAGTGTCTTGAAGGGAGACAAAGCAGGGTAGCAGAGGGCATTGGCAGGAAATTCTACGCATTTTTCTAGAGCAAGGCATGATCAGGATGAGAGGACCTGCTGGTCACAACTACACAGTTTTGAGGGATAGTGTAGGACAGGAAGCAGGGGCCTTCCCACCATGACTGTGCATTTTCCGGAAACAGTGCAGAGCAGGGCAGTGGAAGGTGTACCAACCAGGACTGCGCAATTTTCAGAAGCAGAGCAGAGCAAGCTAGCAAGAGGGTCTCCCAGACAGGCCTGCGCAGTTTCTAGGAACAGTGCAGAGCAAGGCAGCAGAGGCCTGGCTCAGCAGGACTATGCAATTTCTGCAGGTAGTGCAGCACAGGCAACTGGGCATGTCTGCGCAGTTTTGGAGAGAATTACAGCCCCGGGTCATAATGCAGTGCAGATTTATAGTAGACCAGAGGGAGGCTTGATAGCCGATCTTGTGGGAAGTGCAGATTGGATTGGGCTTGGAGACAACTTCTACGCAATTCTGGGAGACAAACAGCCTGCTCACTTCCAGGATTGCGCAGTGCAACTGCCCCGGAGGACAGCCTCAAGCACTATGCAGTTCTAGGCAGCAGAGTAGGGTCACTGAGAGCTGAGACTGCACAATGCAGCTCAGTCGGGGTCTGGTTGAAGGGGTTTGTCCAGTCGACAGATTTTCAGGAAAAATGGCTAAGTGCGAGAGCAAGTGAACTTGTGTAGACGTGACATTGTGATCATACACTTAGCATGACTTGATGACAAGACACCACAAACCAACAAGACAAACATGTGCTCAGTGAGACTGTCTTAAGGTTAAGAGTGAAAAGTGCGACACTTAAAAGACCTTCGAACGACCGTGACAACACTTGCGCGACAGTGCTTATAACTTAGTGTGTGAGTACGATTGATGTTCACAAAGCGAAGACAACTCATGCACACAAAGACCAAGCTTCAAAACCGCCAAAACAAGATCGCAAGTATGACAAAGCAATCAACATGCCAAAAGATGACTGTTGGTTGGACAAGCAAAAGGGTGTAAAGACTCAAACAAGAGCTCATGGAATGAGCTCGAGTGTTTGCAACCATCAGTGGAAAAACCAAGGAAGGCTTCGAAATTTGGATGCAGGCCAAAATTTTGGAGGGTGTTGCAACCGCTGCAACAAACACCTAACACATTAACCCTTAACACGCTATTAAACATGATCACCCCCTACCACATTTTGCTCCCTTATCATTATGACCCCTAACATGCACTTACTCCCTTAACACACTTTGACCCTTAAACATTACAATAGTAGACAAAATATACCTCCTAAAACACAACACATTATACACACACTATACCTTCCAACCACCTAACATGCTTTAACTCCTAAAAAGCATGGGCCCATAAACACATTGTCCCCTAATTAATACCACCCTAGACACACATTAGCCCCTTAACACACCTTAACCCTAATAACGTTGTCACAAACACCCCTTAACACATTTTTAACCCCTAACTAGTATAACACTAAAATCATTATGGCCCCTTACTAGTATGGCCCTAGACACATTATTAACCCTAGCACAACTTAACCCCTAACCATTACAACCCAAAATACACTATATCTCCTAATCCCTATTACCATGATACAATTGTTCAATGACCATTACAATTGTGGATATATTACCCCCTAACACCTATGACCTCTAACATAATCACCACCTAACATGTTATGATACTTAACACTATCACCACATAGATTACTTTGAACCTTAACCATTAAAACCCTAGATGCTCACCTAACCCCTATGACCATAAGCTTGATCATCCTCAAATGTGCTATAACATTGGACACAATTACCCCTTAACACATGTTAACTCTTAACTAGTGCAACCCTAAAAACATAATGTTTCCTAACCATTTTAACCCCTTAACATGCCTTGACCTCAAACACATATCTCCTAAACCCTTATGATCCCTAATGCAACTACACCCTAATCACTATGACCTTAGACACATTATACCACTTAACACATATTACATTATACCACTTAACACATATTACATCATACATAATTATCTCTAATAAACACAAACATATTCATCCCTTAATTCATTTTGAACTTGCTACAGCTTATATTGTATGAGATTCTATCTTGTCATTTTCATCACCTCGGTGGAGACTTGCTATTATTATTCTTGAGCATTGGACCAACTTTGGGGATACATCTTCATTGAGTCCCTTCTTTTCAATCCATTTGATCGCTCGATGGAGATCTTTGGTTGGGGAATTCTCACTTCTCCTTGGTTGGACCGTGCTTATGCTTATTGTTTGCTTGGGGGTATTTTCACATGCACTTGCCTTGTTGATTACCCCTTGGTTGCACTTTTGATGAATGTAGAGCATACTCTCTCATTATGGAGGTTTAGTATATATAGTTATTTTGGATGTGGATGATGGTTATAGCCCCCCAAGGATTTGATGATGATGGTTAGAAGATATATGTTTCATGATTATTTAAGTTTGCTAGCGACTTTTGCATGATAATGCAACATTATTTGATGGCACTAGGAGGATCGTGTGCTACAAGGTCCTTTGTGTTGGATGTGTGATGGAAAACAAACTTGGATGGTTGCACAAGGTAGCCTTTTTATTATATTCATTTCTCTCATGATGTTTCTATGGTAGGGTGGTTTGTATTGCCTTTGTCAGATTTTCCTAGGTGATTTAACTTTATGATGTCACGTTAGCTGGAAATCAACTAAGGGTAATGTGCTTTATAATGTCAATACCCTCACTCAAATGTTATTTTCAAAGTTTGAGTAAGAGAGCAGGTATTACATTAGAATTTGATGGTGATCTAACCTATTTCTTAAGGTTAGATGGTGATTTTGATTTAATATTCCCTTGGTGGTGGTGCACTTTAGGTTGGACTTCATGATTTGTTGTTATCATGGAGGGGTATTCCTACATAGAACATTTTATGTTACATGGTAAAACATTGTGCACCCCTTATTAGCACACATTTTCATGGTGATTTAATTTGTTGATGACCAATTGGGATAATTGGGAGGAGAACTATTACTATATTTTAGCATATTAACCTTTGTGCACACATGTTGAAATGATTAAACTATTCAAAAAGTTAAATAAAACTAAATTATCCAAATCAAGTTTAATAGTTCGAGCACTTTATTTTTCATATGTTTATTTTGTGCACTTAAGAGGATGCTCTTGTACTTAGTCTCCATTTTATTTTTAAGGATTATTCTTACAAAACACACATGGAAGCCTTCTTAATTTTGGATATTCTTATAAGGCACATGTGCATTGTGCAAATGGTCCAATTACTATTTTAGGGTTTTTACTACATCTTTTCTTATAAAGCACTCCATAGAGTTGATTACCTTGGAACTCACACATATAGTTGCATGCATGCCATTCATATGGGCACTTGGCATTTGACTTTGTTTAGTGTCTATTTTTGGCAATATATCCATTTCATGAGCATTCCTTGTTACATACCCATACTATTTTTGAATGAGGGCAAATTTCCCTCGAAAGACTATATGCTACATGTTGTTACATGGTTAACCATGGATTTAGAAGAGATATAACTACTTTATCATTATAATATTTTGAATTATAATGGAATTGGATAATATTTTTCATTGTATGGAAAATTTATCTCACTTTATATAAAAAGGAGTTTCTCTCCAATTTAATTTGTAACTGGGAGTTTGATAATCATGAAAAAAAGTAGTGATAGGAGATTATAGAGCATGGAAATAATTGATGTGGAGCTCCTTTATACATCAAATTCGTACACTAATCAAGAAGTGAGAATCTACTTTACTATATGGTTATGTACATCCTCTTCAATTTTGTTGTTAATTGTGTAAAAACACATCTTGCTATCATTTTAGTTTGAAGACCTATTAATTAAATTTATTTTTTATTAGGATTAAAGCAATGTGATGAGAGTGTTCCTCTTGCTTTCTTCATTGCTATAATTCCTATTTATTTCCTTCATATAATAAACTAATTGTTGAAGTAAAATTATAATCCAGCCTAATCTAACACCACCTTCAAACTTCTTTGATGGGTAGCACCCCTAGCTCTCCAAGATTAAGTTTTCACACACTGATTTTCAGCAAACACTTACGGTTAAATTGCATCAGATAAGTTCATTTCACCTAACTAACACACAAATGATAAATGTATGAACAAGTTCTTTCACCCCAAAGGTTGAATATAGCAACCGAACCCTTTCTACCCTATAAGCATTCGAAGTAGTTGATTGTGACATGCTAGTTCATTCATGTGATGTTTCATGACTCCATTAACTCATAGATTGATAGGCAATGGCTCATATCATTCCTTTTCTTTCTTCCCTCTAATACATTTCCTTTCGTTCCCATATTTTTTGCCACTCACATTTTCTTTCATATGTTACAACTTACATTAAGGCTTTACTCTTAAGAACCACCTTGTGCTTCCACTATATAGCCTTAGAAATCTCATTTTTACAGAAGTCCCCTTTGAGTTGAAAAAGAGCCAACCAAAAATGTGAGGAAGAATTATTGTGGTGGCAATGTGTAACCTTCCCTAGTTGCACAAACTAACCCTTGATGCTTTGAACTTTACATTATACAGGAATGCTAGATTTGCATGTAACAGAATCTTAACCATTAAGACCTTAGACAACTTTACATTATACAGGAATGCTAGATTTGCATGTAACAGAATCTTAACCATTAAGACCTTAGACACATTATAACTTTATTAAAAATGACCCTTAACATACTAGTCCCTTAACACACCATAACCCCTAACCATTGTGACATCATACATATTTTGATGTCCACTTACCCTTAACACCCTTTGATCCTTGAACACTATAATTCTAAATTAACTAAGATTCTTAAAACACTAGCCCTCCAGTATATTAAAACTTACACAATCACCCCTTACCACACTTATCATCATGCCTCTAAACACATCATAACCCCTAACCATTGTGACATCATACATATTTTGATGTCCACTTACCCTTAACACCCTTTGATCCTTGAACACTATAATTCTAAATTAACTATGATTCTTAAAACACTAGCCCTCCAATATGTTAAAACTTACACAATCAGCCCTTACCACACTTATCATCATGCCTCTAAACACACCATAACCCCTAACCATTGTGACATCATACATATTTTGATATCCACTTACCCTTAACACCCTTTGATCCTTGAACACTATAATTCTAAATTAACTATGATTCTTAAAACACTAGCCCTCAAGTATATTAAAACTTTAGCCCTCGAGTATATTAAAACTTACACAATCACCCCTTACCACACTTATCATCATGCCCTAAACACACCATTCTTTCTAAGCTCCTTAATGATGGGTTAAATACTCACCTATAATGTTACATAATAAACTTTATATTAAAAAAAATTGGCAATAATATGCTAATTGCAGAGGCTTTCATCACTCTTATTAAGACTGTTAATTGCAGAGGCTTTCATCACTCTTATTAAGACTGTTATGGGTGTTGTTAATTGTTTGAGAGAAAAAAGTAAAAAAATCCATAACCTTGTCCACAAATATAGTCTCATTTTTACATTAGTCTCATTTTTACATTAGCCTTCAAGGGCCAATTCAATTGGTGATAATCATATTATGAAATATTAGGTAGACTATAAGATCAAAGTTAAAATCCTCATATTAGCCCATGTAGGCACCTAGAGATTATAGTAGTAGTAGTCAGAATCGACTCCACATCAAACAAGAATTACCGACTCCTTTAAATACCCAATAAATAAATAAAAAGGAAAAAGAAAAATTTGTTATTTTTACATTATTTCCTTATTTTTACAATATTCCCTTGATCAGATGTAAATGTGTGAATGTGAATAAGGTAAGGATGTGAACCAGGTATAGAGTCTAATGCACAGAATAGATGGCAGGTGCACATAGCACGATATATATACAAAATACTTGTAAATAGGAATCACATCCACCGAAACACAGTTCCAAGAAAAGCAACAGAGCATGCAAATGGGAGCATTTTTATGAAAGCGTGTAGCAAAATGGTAGACATTATTTAATATATACTAAGTAGAATTATGTGTGTATGAAGCTCCAACGAAAATCATTGTTTCGTATAAATGTTGTCCCTTTCACCAGATCAAAATGTCCAGGTATTTGAGGCATTTTATCGTCTCACTTCATCATTCCTCGAGTTTGTGCCAGCCATATTGTAATGACTTGAACCTATATCATATTTCATGTTCGACTTGACCGTTCAGATTCATCATTTTCTACTGTCTTCTTGTCAAAACAAAATGCATTCTACAACGGGCCAAAAGTATTGGAAATCTACTAATCTAGAGATTTGCCACTATAACCAGACTCCGTCATGCAAAGATCCATATTTATAGTGGCTGCCTTCCTCTCAAGCCAAGCCTCTCAAATTCCCTCATAATCAATATTCAAATTTTATATATTTCTCAAACTATACATTGACTTGTTTCCTTAATATAAATCGTCAATTCCTCATCCTTGAAGAAAAGTATTTTTCTCAAGTAAAGAATTCGCTTACAGGACACAATTTTATATTATTTTTAACGGCAAATATCTTGTACCTTCCCTGGTCCATTTAGATTTTCCACATGCACCATTGAAAGTTCTCCCAGGTAAACTTTTATATCTGTCATTTGTTAATTGTCAGTTTTTGGTGAAAGCTGTGAAGGTTTCAAATTTTTACAGGTAAGTAATAAGCTTAAAAAATAGTCTGCAAGCTGAACAACTCACACATTAATGTCGCTATCATATTGTAGAAAGCATTTTATGGATACAAATTAATTTCCTCTAGATCAAAATAAAGTTACAACTCACAAGTGATGTTCTGTAATACAACTGAAAGCAATTGAATTTGGAAATTCTTCAACCAAAAGATTTTGCAATGACAGGCATGGACAGGAAGCTGTATGTCGGAAGATGTAAAAATTATACAAGGGGGATCATAACGGCCCATGACCACTTTGCACATTACGGCCACAAATTTTGCATTAACCTACTTGAACTAATCTGGATGAAGCATAAATGGCATTTCAGCCAATAAATGTGCAACCTGCTATGCTAATAAATGTACATGTTTACAACTTTCGTTATCCAAAATTGCCATTGTGTACATTCAACTTCAGAAGCACTTCTGTCTCTTTCTTTTGTTCATCTTTTCCAGATTTTCTGAAACCAGAGCTGTCAAGTTTGGGTTCTCTGCTCCAAGGTTTGTGGCCCTAAAGCTGACAGCAAAAACCATTATATATCAGCATGCTGATTGCCTTTACAGTCAATTACGCAGACAGAAAACCATCATATGGTAGTAAGTGCACAAGAACATATAATGTGATGTAACAAACAGTTAAAAGAGGAATCAGAACATAATAGATAAAATATACCACTTACTTTGGATCTAATGTCAACTTTTCTATTTCATTCACAGCGGAACTCACTGCATACATAGACATCTTCCTTGCCTGTTCATGGTGACATTTAGTGATATGTTTCACATTCTCCAGTTTCTAAGAAATAACTGAATCAACGTCCAAAAAGCTTGTATACATTGAAAGATAACATACCTCTAACCTGTCTTCCCTAGCCCTGTGATTCTTTGGAAGCAAGCGCAACTCATCCTCTAAACGAATGCATTCTTGTAAATTTTCAGGTGAAACAAAGCTCAATGCCACTTTTATACAGGACTGCAGCAAGAACAAGGAAAGTTGTAATCTTGTAAATAATACAGGACTGCAGCAAGAACACAAGGAAAGCTAAAATTTTGAAAATAATCATCCAAACTTCTTTTTGAGAAATCCGTAGAATATTATAGAAAGAACATAGTGCTGGTTAATAACTCTTGACATATTTTGCCAGTGTGCCCAAGCCTGAAGTCATACAGAATGTTTAATATCAACATAAGTGCTAAAAATATTACATACAAATTTAGTGGAGAGAAAATTTATCGCTCTGAACCCAAATTTAGTGGAGAGAAAATTTATCGCTCTGAACCCAAAAGACTGTAACACATTCCCTTGGTATGGTTGACAGAATCTTCTATAGAGTGTACAAGCTTCAAACAGAACAACATAAAAACAGCTAGGTCAGTGGAGACAAACAAGCTACACAAAGAACTTCTGACTCCAAGAAAGGCTGACCATGTTGGCTAGATAGACAAGCTAGTCAGCCAAAAGATGCTCTCTCTCTCTCTCTCTTCTCGGAGGGAGTTACCATCTAAGATGAGCTAAGACTATGCTAATTTTCAAAGAGCCTATTGAAATGTTGTATTGCCACAAGCAAATGTGCAGCAGAAATAAACATCACCTCCTTTGTTCTTTTCCCCAAGAAATGGTTATCAATTACATCCATCATTCTCCCATGTCCAAATTGTAAGAAAGTTTTATACTCTGCATTGAACATTGTGTTTGACACCTATGTTATATCAGCAATTCATTGGCCTACAAACTTTTGAGGAGAACAATTGCTTCCTCTACCATCCAAATTAATTCAGGATATAGAATTGGTCACTTTAAAGTTTCAAGGCATAGATTTGGGGATAATAATCCATGAAAGTCACCTTTATTTTTGCAACCTGCCACCCTTCCCAACATACATAATATGTATGGTATCCTTGGTTTCAGCTGGTGATGTTGCATGAGCTTAGAAAAATGAACATTCTCCCTGAATTGATGAGTTGTTGGGCATTGTAGTAAACATGGACAGACCACAGTACTGTTAGAAAGGAGTTTGTTAATTTGCTGGTGTGCATCGTTGAAGGAGAAAGATTGTTGTATGGATCTCTGACATTAATGAGAAAAAGTTAGTCCATAGAAGACAATTTCCAGTGGAAAAATGGAGATGAATTGACAAGTTGTTCAGCATTGTAGTAAGCATGGACAGACCACAAACTGTTAGAAAGGAGTTGGTGTGAATCGTTGGAGCAGAAAGATTGTTAAATGGATCTCTGTCATTAATGAGAAAAAGGTAGTCCGTAGAATATAATTTCCAATGGAAAAATGCAGATGACGTGGAGGAACAACAGAATTAGAGAACAGTAATCTACAAGTAGCAAAGAAGAAACCAGGGGTGGCAGCTCAGTGGTGACCACAGATCATAGACTTTGTGAAGCCTCTAAGAGATACTGGCAACCAAGAAACGGTCATGCCACTTCTTATAGACGATGACCAAGAGAGAGTTGTGTGTTATTTCCTATAGAAGCAAACCATCAAGGAGGCTTGCCTATTGTTGTGCTGGCCATGAGGAGGATGTGCTATGCAATTGGTGGGAATGGCAGTGGTGTGGCAAAATACATCGATGTGAAGGAGTACAGTTGACATAAATGTTTCTTCAGGCAAGTTTAATTCTTTTCTAAAATTTCGTTTCATTTAATCAAACTGTAATGTAGTTGAGGTCAGCCCACAAGTTTCTAGCTTTTGGCCATGGGGTGCAAGGGCTAAAGAAAATGGTTTTTACATTAAGTATCCCACATATTTAAGTATTGCTCAATTTTTCAACCATAACTTGCTCATACAAGGCTCAAATTGGATGTTGTCAGTAGCAGTGCAGAGCAGTGTTTTAAAACTAGGCCAGTCTGAATCGGATTCCCCTGGTTGACCGAGCCAGACCCCTGTCTGGGTTGGCTAGGTCGAAAAACCGGTCTGATAGCCGGTTCGTTACCGAACCGGTCGAACCGGACACCGATTCGGCTGGTTCGATAATGGACCTGCCGGTTTGGCCGAGCCCGTCTTAAACCGGCCATGCTAGTCCACGAGGAAAAAAGGCGGCAACTCGAACTTCAAACTCAAATTTTATTTGGTTTTTTTTCTTAATGCCTCTACCCCTCTCCCAAGCCTATTAAAGTGACCCAACCCCCTCACACTTACTCACCGCTATTTCATTGCATTTGTGTGAGCATTTGTAATGATTTTGTGAAGAGTTGGAGTTAGTTTTTGGAGCAGTAGTGAGGAGGAGCCATGGGTTTCAATGTCCGACTCTGATTCAGACTCTGAGCCAAATGACCTTGCCTTGTTTAGCAGTAGTGACTAGTGATGTTTTGTTGTAGAGGCCATTTAGAGCCTCCTTGGTTATGTGTTTTTGTTATGATCTCTATATATTACATGTATTGGACAGTGCACTAGGTGCCATTTTGATATAATAGATATATTCATGAGCATACTTTGATCATATGTTGTCTTCTCTCTATATTCTAATGCTTTGAGTTTGGAAACATGAATGAAAATCTTTAAAAATATGTTTTTTCATAAAAAAAAAATATATATATATATATATTTAATGTATTTTTTATATGTTGTCTTCTCTCTATATTCTAATGCTTTGAGTTTGGAAACATGAATGAAAATTTTTAAAGATATGTTTTTTCATAAAAAAAATATTTAATGTATTTTTTCAACAACCGAGTCATTGAAATCAACTAGGCCAAGTTGATACCGAGTTGGAGTCAAAGTCGGAGTTGACCCTCGGCTGGTTCCGAATCCGAGTCGGAGTTTTAAAACTATGGTGCATAGAGCGTTCAGAAGCATTTTCAATGGTTCTTTCCTAAGTGATCAATCGAGTGATCAATCGCTAGTAGAATTGAAAGTATTTTCCACACCCTTAGATTCAAATTAAGAATTATAAGCATAACTGGCTAGTGGAAACACCAGGTTCATAATTGCTCGCGTCTTTTACCAAAGTCTCTCCTTCCAACACATATAGATGGTTGTTTAAGATGCCCACCATTAAAAAACAATAAATAACAGGTGGAACCAAAACAAAGCTTTCAGCATAGTTGCTTAACATCTAAGTTACCAGGATTCGGATACGGATCCGGATCTGGATCCGCTAGTTTTTTGAAAATCTAAGATCCGGATACGGCAAGGATACGTCACGTACAATATATATATATATATAATATATATATATATATATATAATTTTAAAAAAACACCTTAGAGCTAAAAAATCAAATATTCCATGAAACCATCAAACATTTTTAGAACATTGAATGATAAATATGAAGATTGAAACATTGAAATGGTGCATTGTCCCTCATACAAAGTAACAAAAAGGATCATGATTCATAATATCATAAATGATAATAGTAAATACATTTACAGATCCTCAAATGGATCTATATCTTCTACATATTGCAACTCTACATCATGAATAGATGATGGGGGTCCTAGAATGTAGGAAGTTGCATCAGTAGGCTAGACTGGTGGTGGAACAATATCCTCAAGTAGGTTGAGGTTAGTCATGGCATTCAGTGACAGGTTCAAGTCAAACATCTCAGGCTCCACATCCCACATCCTGCTCGGACCTTTTTTATACTCTGGTTCAACATGTGATAGAAGACAGAGGTTTGAATGAACATAAACAAGATCCTCAGCCTTTGCCGCTCCCAACCTGTTTCGCTTCACTGAATGAATGAAGCCATATGTACTCCAATTCCTCTCAGCTGATGAGGAACTAGCAACCTGTGATAACAACCTAGTGGCTAGGGTAGAGAGATGAATGTTATCCCCACCATGGAAGCCCCACCAAGTAATAGGATCAAGATGTCCTAGATCATCCATAGCTACTGGATCTGAAAAGCTACCAACAGACTGTACAAACCCTCCAAATTCTTGGCAGAATTCCATTGCAACTCCCATATCTCTATAAATTTTCTTCAAGGTTGTCTTGTATCCTTGTACCACTTCAGAATCTTTGTTTGGTGCTGTTCTACCAGGTAAAGACAAAATTTTAGAATGATAGTATTTAGGGTGCAGTGCATATGCCAGAAGGTGTAATGGCGTGGTCATTTTGTTCCACCTTTCTGTAACTATGTCCTTCACTAAATAATAGAATGTTTCATGAGGGTCATTTTCACTTGCTTTGATAATTTCCCTTATCCTCTCCAACATACTATCAATGTTTTCATAAACTTCCCCCAAGCAAAGTGTATCTATATCAAATGCCCTGATCAAGGTCAAGATTGGTTCAGTGAACCATAGAAGATATTGAACCTTGTCCCACCATGCATCATCAAGAATGATGGACTTGATTTTTTTCCCTTTATCAGAAGTGGAAGTCCTCCATGATTCCCAAAGAGGGTTAATGACCATTGCTTGTAGTGCTTGTCTCACCTCCACAAGTCTCTTTATGACAAGAGTGTGGGAGGCAAAACGAGTTTTAGCAACCTACAAGTTTCAAAAAGTCAAATCTCAAATGAGAAACCATATATAAATTTGTAATTAAAAATAAGAATTTCTAATACAAATAGTATTGATTAAAAAAAGTACCTTCAGTAGCTCCAACTTTGCAAAACCCCAATAAATGGCTTGGGACATTGAATGATTTGTTATGAACATTTGGATTTCTTTTGATGCTACATATATTTCATTAATCCATTCAATCTCACCAATCTTGGCAAGCATAAGGTTCAATAAATGTACTGCACATGGAGTCCAAAAGATGTGATCATATCGACCCTCCACAATCAAACCTGTAGCTTTACAAACCTGTGCGTTGTCCGTAATGACTTGGACAACATTATGTGGCCCCACACTTTCTATTGCATCAATAAGAATTGTCGATATGAAAGATGCATCTTTCTCTATTCCACTGCAATCAACAGCCTTCAAAAACATTGCCCCTTGGGGGCATACTACAACAACATTAATTAATGGGCGGTTTCTTTGGTCTCTCCATCCATCAGAAATGACGGACACCCCTGTTTTTTCCCATGTATCCTAGATTGCCTGTAGCTGTCTATCCACGGATTGTCTCTCTGATGCCAACAAGGTAGTGCGGACCTTTTCATATCCAGGGCTTTTGTACCCTTTTGGTGCTTCATTAACTACCTTGATCATTTGTTGCCAATAAGGGGAATGCACCAAATTGAATGCCAGCCCATTTGCATAGATGCAACGAGATACATGTTCATCAGTTATGTCTCTACCTTGATTATTGAAACACGCTTCAAGAGGGTCTAGAGTGGCCCTTTTATTAGATGTGGCAGCAGACCTAGATGGCAATGGAGGCCTAGTTGTAGAGCTTTGCACAGGGTGTTTTCCCTTAGCAAGCTTCCTATCAACAGCTTCTTGCAAAAATGCATAGAATTTCATTTTTTCAGAACTCAAACCTTGGCCAGGTTTGCCATTTGCATCTTTTGGCCCGGTGCATACTTGCACCCCTGTGTTAGTTTGACTGGTGAGATGGACCTTCACTCTAGTATATGAGCCATTTTTTATATCTTGGCATTCATTGCACTTCCATTTAAATGAACCACCTCCGAGATTTTTTCCAATAATCTCCACATACTGCCACAGAGGAGATTTTGGGTCTGTTTTGATGATTTCCCCTTCACTATGCTCATGTTGTGAATCTTGTGATGGTTCCATTATGATAATGGTATAGACTCTATTGGTTACTTGAAACTGCATATAAAAGTCAAATTATAATATATTATCAATAAACAATTAAAAATTAAATTGTAAATACATTAAAAAAAAAAAAAAAAAATTAAATACATTTTAAAAATTTAAATAGCATGATGGCTTAGAAGTTAGGACATTGAATGATGGCTTGAGACATTGAATAAATGTTAAATTAGTAATTTAAAATTACCACTAGACAATTAAAAAATTTAAATTAGTATTTAAAATTTAAATTTTACTATAGTCTATGACTCGTAAGCTGTAAAACTAAACATTTAAATACAGTAAATATATATATATATATATATCTTTTATTAAACACTAACCTATGGTATATGGTATGGTATATATCTATTCGTTACTTGCAGCTATAGTAAATTAGTAAATTACTAAATAATAAAATTAATTTAAATACACTACACTATACTATATATTTATATAACACATTAACACTACACTATATAACAACAAATGAATATTAAAAATTTAAATACCTTGTGTGCCGCGGCTGCTCCCTGACTGCCTGACTGTGTGCGGGCGTAAACAGTCTTGGACCATGCACTTCAATGGGGCCCAGACTCAGCTAAGAAATGGAGTTAGCATCACATTTATCTCACCCCGAGGAGAGACTTTGACCTTTTCCTTTAGATTGGAGTATGAAGCACCAATAAAATCGCTGAACAGTGGTGTTGCGTGTTGTGTCACGTGTGCAGGGGCCCAGCAGCATGAACAGAGGCTCAGGTGTTGCGTGCTGTGTGCAGGGGGGCCGGTGGTGAGCCCGGAACAAATAAACGCGTGCAAGAGGGGCTGACTGGTGAATGCCGACAAAAGAAAGCGGACAAAGGCAAAGCAGAGTCCCGACAAAGGAAAAGGTTATCATATATACGGGGACCACATAATATCTAACCCTAAAGCGAAAAACAAAAACTAAAAAAATTCTGCCTTTTCTGACTTTTTCGGCTAGCCTTTCACCGCTTCCGGCAGCCACCAGCGGGATCCGTATCCTGGAAAGGTTGTACGTTTCCAAAAAGCGCATATATAAAAAATACGTATTTCAAACGTATTTTTCGTGTATCCGTATCCGGATCCGGTTCAGATCTGTGGATCCAGCAATACTCCACTTGCCTCTGCCGGATCCGATAACTTAGGTTAACATGAATAAAGTAACCCAAGTTCCCTAAAAACTTTGGATCTGCACCAGCCAAATTTCTCCCACTCATGCGGCCTCTAGATCGCCTGAAACCCTCACACATGTGGCTTGTTGCAATGCCTGTGCACTCACACGTGCAGCCCATGTGCAATCTACCTCGCACAGATGCCCTGATCTGCTCCCACACGTGGCATGAGCAGATTCTCCCTCAATCATGCAGCTTTCTGCAAACCTTCATTAAGAACTAACATGACCTCGACCTTCACTTACTCTCTCCTCAACCTTGAGTATCACACTCACTGAGAAAATTCCTTTCTCAAATCTACAATGACACGTCTTTCTCTTCTCCTTATCATAATTTCTCATTGAGCTAAATCCCTAACCTTAATCTCCAAAGTGATGGATGGTTAGGATTAAATCCTAACCCACTTGAGATCAATGGTTGAGATTAAAACAAATTCACTAAAGTAAATAATTTATTTTTCCTTAGTTTATTTAGCTCAATAGCCAACATAATTAATTATGTGTTTTTCCTAAGTTAGACTTGGCTAAATTACAAAAGCAACTTAATAAATTGATCAAGTATTCTAAGAACACTTTGAACAACTCCATGAGCTCAATCCCTAACCTTAATCTCCAAATTGATGGATGGCTACAATTGAATCCTAACCCAATTAAGATCAACAGCTAATATTAAAACAAGTTCACTAAAGAATATATTTATTTTTCCTCAGTTTATTTAGTTCAATAGCCGACATAATTAATTATGTGTTTTTTCTAAGTTAGCCTTAGGCTAAATTACAAAAGCAACTTAATAAATTGAGCAAGTATTCTAAGGACACTTTGGATAACTCAAACATGCTTGACAGTTAGCCAAAGCAAAAGTATCGATTTGTTGTTCCAATTATCAACACTCCCTCTTAGCAAGGAAGGTATTTGCACCACACCTAAGCTTATCTCTGTAGAAGACAAACTTCCCTTTCATCAAGGGCTTGGTGAGAATATCTGCAACCTGCTCATCTGTGGAGATATATTGAAGCTTCATTGCTCCCCTTTCGACCCTATCTCTAATAAAGTGATATCAAATCTCAATATGCTTGGATCTATCATGGTACATTGGATTATATGAGAGTTTGATACAACTCTGATTATCGTGTGTATCACAACATGCTCCAACTATTGACCAAATAATCCTATCAACAGTTTGTGAAACCAAATAGCTTCACAATCCACCAAACTCGCTACCATGTACTCTACCTTTGTTGAACTGAGTGTCACGGAAGTATGCTTCCTGTTGAACCAAAAAATCATTGTTGATCCCACGCTGAAGTAGCACCCTAAGGTGCTTTTCCTATCCGCTACACTAGCAGCCCCATCTGAGTCTGTACTATTGATCCCAACTTCCAAGTTGAAGTAGCACCTTGAGGTGCTTTTCCTGTCCATCGAAATCCCAGCCCCATTTGAGTCCATATACCCCTGCAGCTGCACTCCATTGCTCCCCACATATCTCAGCCCATACTCCATTGTACCATGCAAGTACCTAAGCACATGCTTCAGTACAATCCAATGCACCTGCCTTGGTTCCACCGCGAACTGGCTCTAGGTGTTTACAACAAAACATATATCTCGCCTAGTTCATGATATGTCCCACATATTCAACTGCAGCTATATAAGCGGCAAAACATATGTTCCACACATCATTCTTCATGATGGAGTTATACTCCTCTATCATGGCATCCCTCTAAATGTGTTGGTTTGTTGCCTCCTTGAAACTAGTAGGCTCAGAATCAATAATGCTACTCTCATGGATCCATGTAACTGGAAAATTTCCTTGGTGGCATGCTCTCCTTGAAAGTACTCCTAGGAGCCTCCACATGCTCCTGAGCATCCTTCAATGCCTACTTTAGCCATCTCATCCTCCTCCTAACAAAGTTGGAAGGAGCCTCCAACTCCTCCTAACCTAAAAACTAAGTCCTTGTTTTAGGTGGCAACGGTCGATCTCTCCTTAATCTTCGAAACCTCATACTACTCGTCCTCTTTTATTGCAAGATGGGGTTCGTGCAACTTCTTTAAGGCCCAACCCTCCTCAAACCTGACAGCTCATCTCACCACAATCTTCCTCTATCTAAATATACACATTGCATGCCTTTGAAGTCACGTTATACCGCAAAAATATGTCCTTCTCAGCTGAGGACTCTAGCTTTGTCCTCTTCTCCAAAGGCACATGGACATTATATTGGACAAACGAAGATGAGAATATGCCCAATCTCAGGTTTCACTCCTATGAATGACTCCTCAGGAGTCTTGTCCTCTACGACCTTATGAGGACTCCTCTTCTACACATACATTATCATATTGCATGCCTCCGCCTAAAGGAACATGGGAAAATCATGGTCATGAATCATCGCCTTGGAAGCTCCAACGATGGCCTTGTTCCTCCTCCCATCGACCCCATTTTGTTGTGGGTTGTAAGACACCATCAGCTCATTCTTGATTTCTAGCTCCTTGTATAAATTCTTGAAGTAGTTGGAGGTATACTCACCCCCGTTATCTAATCTCGTAACTTTGATCTTCCCCCCTGTCTAATTCTCCACGAGAGCCTTAAACTCCAAAATTGACTAAAGACCTCATCTCATGAAGTAGATCCAAGTCGTCCTAGAGAAACCATCGATGAAGGTCACATAGTAACTGTAACCACTCAAGGATGCTACAGAAATAGCGCCATACACATCTCTATGTACCAAATCCAAGATCCTCTTAGATTTGCTCTCACTGTTTGGAAAAATCAGCTTTGGCATACTTACCAAATGCACATCCCTTGCACACCCCCTGCCGCTCTACACTAAATTCTGAAAGACTAGTGAAAATCTACCTTAGTATCAATAAACCTTTGTAATGCAAGTGACTCATCCTCCTATGCCAAAGCTCACATAGGCATGTACAAGATACCCTCTCTGCCTCCAAAATATTGTCCTAAGTCAAGGCTAGATTCCCTCAACCTGACAAGTACCTATTCATCCCGCAAAGACTACATACCCCTTGTCTTCCATGCTTGAAAGTAAGAGTAAATTCTTAGTTAGCCCTGGAAGATATAATATATTTGTAACCTCCAAAGGACATCCTAACTCCACCTAAAACCGAATGACCCCAACTCCCTTTACACCATACTTGGAATTGTTGCCAAGCTCCACATATAGATCTAAATAATCCTCCGACAATGAAATCACATGCTCTCATCATATGTCTAGAAGCACCATTGTCTACAAACCAGAGACCATTGGCTATAGTGCTAGAAAGGCAAGACACCGATAAAAACTTGAATCTTGCAACAAAGTTGCAAACTCATTGACTTGAGTATCCACAGAAGCGGCAACCTTATGCACCTTTCCCTTACCCTTCTTCATTTTTGGATACTATGAGGCATAATGGCCACTCTTGTAGCATGCAAATAATTTCACTTTTCTCATATCTTTCTTCTTTCCAGCCTATGAAGGAACCTCTCCACCTGTATCCTTCTTGACCTTCCCCTTGCCCGCCATACAAGGGCAAGATTCTCATCATCACCCCTTTATCAGCCCCTTAACAAAGATTCCTCCCAAATATCTTCTTGGATGAAATCATCCCACAAACTATCCCAATCAGAAAGTCTCTCATGCCACAATGCTCTTGATGAAAGGAGCCCATGGCTTAAAAGAACCGTTCAAGGTCGTCCTTACCATCTCCCCATCTGTCATAGTCTCCCCAACTATAGTCAACATATCACGAACATGTGTGATCTTGGTGAAATAAGAGGTTACGATAACTGATTTGGTCATCTTGCTGATCGTTTCTCTCACAACACCATCTTCCTGTTGGTGTTATCACTTTGGTATAGCTTCGTCAAAGCCTCCCACATCTCCCTTGTTGTATTCTTCTCGAATAGGTGAGGAATCACATGATCCTTCACTGCATCCAAGACAATCCTTTTGGTTTTCACATCCTTCTAATTGTGGATGACCAGTTTTGCAACAACTATAGGTAGGGTGACTTTGGTGTTGCACTGTTGGCACACTCCCATATGCCATTTTCCATGAGAATCAATGAAACCCTCGCCTTCCAAGGGATGAAGTTGGATGCACCCTTAAACCTATCCTCAAACCTTAAATCGATCGCAGCCATCACTCAAATCCAAAAACCCAAAGGAAAAATTGTTACTAGAAAATTCAAAAGATCTGTTGCGACCTATATGGAATATGATCTCCTTCCTTGAAAGTTATTGCTCTAATACCATGTTAATTTCCTAAATTCAGATCTAGTTTTAATTTCCAACAATTTTTATAACAAGAAAAATTATTTCTGCAATTTCTAAACGTAAAATAGACTAGAATTTTTAACAAAAAATTAAATAGCAAAAGCACACAGAAAGGAAATCTTTCACATGGCAAATAACCCTCCAATTATCCTTTGTTTTTGTTATCTAAATGATGAGGGCTCCCTTACTCAGAAAATGGCCCATTGAGAAGATACAAAATTTTTACAATAATAGAACCTAGACAAATCAGTTCCCTGAAAACCCCAAATTTGCACCAACCAAATTTCTCACACTTGTGTATCCTCCAGATCACCTAAAACCCTCAAGCATGCACCCTATAGCAAATCCTACACATGTATAAACCCAAAATTTGCACCAACCAATTTCTCACATTCGTGCATCCTCCAGATCATCTAAAACCCTCAAGCATGCACCCTATAGCAACTCCTACACATGTATAGACACACAATCTACCTCACATGTGCGGCTCGAGCTATCTCTCCCCCACATGTTCGAATTTCTGCAAACCTACGTTGAGAAGTAGTATGCACTCGACCTCCACTTAGTCTCCTGCTAATTTCTTCTTCTGCAACACTTCATCTCTCTTCGGCCCTAATTATCACACTCACTAAGAAAATACCTTTTTCAAATCTGCAATCCCACTCGACTTTTTCCTCTCCTTAGCCTTGCTTTTACAATTTCCCATGGAGCTAAATCCCTAACCTTAATCTACAAAGTGATGGATATCTAGAATTAAATCCTAACCCACTTGAGATCAACGGTTGAGATTAAAACAAGTTCACTAAAGAAAATAATTTCCTTTTACTTGGTTTCTTTAGTTCAATAGCCAACATAATTAATTATGTGTTTTCCTATGTTAGACTTAGGCTAAATTACAAGAGCAATTGACTCAATAAATTGAGCAAGTATACTAAGGAGACTTTGGACAACTCCTGCAGGCTTCACACTTAGCCAATGCACAAGTACTTGTCCATTGCTACAATAATCAACATTTTTCACAATAGAAAAGACAAATAAATTTGTTGCAATGCCCAGGTAATGATACATGTGCCCCATCATGTAGTGTTTCTAGACTTTTAGAAGCTTTTTAAGCTATAGCCCAAGGATGAAAAGAAAAATTATAAAAAAGGATCTAATACAATGGCCTAATATGTGGATTGCAATAAAGATGATTGGTACTTTGAAGAGATACCACTAAGAAATTAGTTGTATGTAGAAAATGCCAATAAGCTTACTGGAACTTCACCAATACCATCAATACAAGAGACAACTCTAAAGCAACTATATTTTTTGAAAGAGATAATCCAGGAAAATGAGGTTTGGCTTGAAGTTAAAGACATAAACATAATGGCATTCATGCCATTATTAAATACATAAGATAAAAATCAGTGTGATTGATAAGCTCAGGTTTGGAGGGAAGGGAGTGCAAAGACCAAATAGTTCCTTAGAAACAAATCTATATGGATGAAGCTCATTCTCTTCCAAATTCAAGGTTCTCAACTAATTGACATAAACATGGACTTGCCAGACAGCTAATTGATAGTCACACACATTTCTACTATAGTAACTTTTCAAGAGTAGATCTCTTTGCAGACATATTGTTCCTTAGGCTTCATTTGGTCTATGAGGTGTATATGGCTTTTGATGGTATCAAAAACCATTTTGTGGGAGTCAAGACAAACACTCCCTATTACATGGATATCTTCTCCCCTCAAACTATGTGATATGGTCTAGTTCTTGAGAAATATATCACATCTACTGATTTAGGGGGTCAATATGAGATACTTACTCTCCTTCCCTAGGTTGGGCAGGGAAGTGAAGCCCTGCAAGCTCCTAGCCTTCTACCATTGTTTATCTTGTATAAAAATATATTTCTATGTTGTAAGAGAATGCATAACCAAACCCAAAGCCACCTGATTTGTGTTCGTGTTCAAATTCATCAACAATGAAGTTTAAGAAAAATTCAACTAGCCAAAAATTGTTGATAAAGTTTTCGTTTTGCTAAGTTATGTTAAACCTAGCACCGATAAATTATTAACCTAGAAGAAACAAGATCCATTGTATAACTTACACAGCTAGGTTCCTAACATTCAGCGAAAGCAAAAATAAAATAATCAGTCTCATAAAATGACACAACAAATCTTGTCCAATCACAGCTCTTCATAGCTCTCGTCCTAGGAAAATGGCCCAACTGAGAAAAACATAATAAAATGTAAACCTGGATCTGATCCAACAAATCTACCTTAGATCGGTGCTTGATCTTCTTTACAGATCTTAATCTCCAACCTATCTACATTCTCTTAGACGCAGCATACTACTCATTGAGATGCCTCTCTCAGTTTTGTGTTGTTAAAGTGCATCTCTCCCATCTCCCTAGCCTTTTATTTTATAACTTTACATTGAGCTAAATCCCTAAGCCTAATCTCCAAAGTGATTGACAATTGAGATTAAATCTTAGCACTTGAGATCAACAATTGAGATTAAAACATATTCACTAAAGTAATTTACTTTGCCTTTCCTAAGTTTACATTAGCTAAATAAGCCAACATAATAATGTGTTTTTTCCTAAGTTAGACTTAGGCTAAGTTACATTAGCAATTTGCTCACACTAGAGAAAGTACCTAATGAAACTATGGGCAACTTTTGCACACCTAGACACAACGCCTATGCAGAAGTACCTACCCGAGCTACAAACATCAACACTCCCTCCTCTTAGCAAGGGAGGTACTTCTACCACTTGGAACTGACTTCAATCTTGGACTTGCATCCACTGCCATGGCTGCTCCCTCTGAACTGGAAGGCTTCCTCCCATCATCCTCAAAGACCCGCTCCCTGTGAATTTGTTAATAGAAGCCTCTTGCTCCTTAACATCCTGTAAGGCCAACTTGTACCACAAGACCTTGACAAATTGGGAGGAATCCGTCAATTGCTCCCATTCCTGAACCCGAAGGCTAACTCTCCAAGTTGCTTAACCTTCGGTGCCACCTACTCCATGTTCTCTGCCACTACTTTGCTTCATGTCGTTGCTCAAATAGGATAGCCCTTTAGCATATACAGGTTGTTCTCTCTAATTCCAATGACTTGGCCACCGTCATCCCCTAGGTCCAATCAATGCATGTCCATCCTAGAACTCTACACCCAACCCCTTCTTCTCAATCATAAACACTTAGAGAAAACTCCACCTGAGTTCCAACAACCATAACGCATCCTTCACTTCCATCTTGCCTCCTGACTCAAATTGGAATAACATTGTTCCAACCCCTTTAACTGCATGCTTTGTATCATTGCCTAGCTTCACATCCAATTATGAGTCCCCCTCATTCAAGGTAGTGAACCACTCTTGTGCTCCTATGGGTAGTTTATCTCTAGCACAAACTCTAATGACGAATCTCATGCCTCTGAGAACCCATCCCCGCCATAGAACTAGTTCTAAGTCTTCTACCTTTTCTCCCATACCTGCAAGTTGATCACGAATCTGCATGATCCTCATCACATAACTCATCACTGAGTCAGATTTGGTCATCTACGTAGTCTGAAGCATATCTTTCAATATCATCTTCACGTTTGTTGTCTTGCTCTGATATAATCCTACCAATGCTTCAAACATCTCCTTGGTTGTCTTCTTCTCGGTTAAGTGAGGGATTAAATGATCCTTCATGACATCCATAAGTACCCCCTATGCCTTTATCTCCTTTGCCAGAAAGGCCTTCTCCTAAGGATTTGATGGCTTCGAAATATCAGTCTCAACAATCTCCCACAGATCGTTTTCCTTAAGTACCAAGATGGCCCTAGCCTTCCAAGATCCCTACTAATATTAATTCTCACCTCACTTGAGATCAAACATATTCATTAAAGCAATTTACTTTACCTTTCCTAAGTTTACTTTAGCTCAATCAACTAACATAATAGTATGTGTTTTTTCCTAAGTTAGACTTAGGCTAAGTTACATTAGCAATCTTGCTCACACTAGAGCAAATACCTAAGGAGACTATAGGCGACTTCGGCATGCCTATACACAAGCCCTATTTTCCTTTAGTACCAAGATGGCCCTAGCCTTCCAAGGTCCCTACTAATATTAATTCTCACCTCACTTGAAATCAAACATATTCATTAAAGCAATTTACTTTACCTTTCATAAGTTTACTTTAGCTCAATCAGCGAACATAATAGTATGTGTTTTTTTCTAAGTTAGACTTACGCTAAGTTACATTAGCAATCTTGCTCACACTAGAGCAAATACCTAAGGAGACTACAGGCGACTTTGGCATGCCTAAACACAAGGCCAGTTTTCCTTTAGTACCAAGATGGCCCTAGCCTTCCAAGGTCCCTACTAATATTAATTCTCACCTCACTTGAGATCAAACATATTCATTAAAGCAATTTACTTTACCTTTCCTAAGTTTACTTTAGCTCAATCAGCTAACATAATAGTATGTGTTTTTTCCTAAGTTAGACTTAGGCTAAGTTACATTAGCAATCTTGCTCACACTAGAGCAAATACCTAAGGAGACTACAACTTCGGCATGCCTATACACAAGCCCTATTTTCCTTGAGTACCCAGATGGCCCTAGCCTTCCAAGGTCCCTACTAATATTAATTCTCACCTCACTTGAAATCAAACATATTCATTAAAGCAATTTACTTTACCTTTCCTAAGTTTACTTTAGCTCAATCAGCTAACATAATAGTATGTGTTTTTTCTAAGTTAGACTTAGGCTAAGTTACATTAGCAATCTTGCTCACACTAGAGCAAATACCTAAGAAGACTACAGGTGACTTTGGCATGCCTAAACACAAGGCCAATTTTCCTTGAGTACCAAGATGGCCCTAGCCTTCCAAGGTCCCCACTAATATTAATTCTCACCTCACTTGAGATCAAACATATTCATTAAAGCAATTTACTTTACCTTTCCTAAGTTTACTTTAGCTCAATCAGGTAACATAATAGTATGTGTTTTTTCCTAAGTTAGACTTAGGCTAAGTTACATTAGCAATCTTGCTCACTTTAGAGCAAATACCTAAGGAGACTATAGGCAACTTCGGCATGCCTAAACACAAGGCCCGTGCAGAAGTACCTGCCCGAGCTACAAATATCAACACCTTTAAATTCGAATGTATATAATATAATATATATAAACACACACATAAATTAAACTTTTAATATAAGTAAACTATTACTAATTTAAAATCTATTACTAACTGATGTTAGTTTATAACCTAAACTAAACTAGTTATATAAATTAATATCAGAAATTATTCAATCCAACCACGATTTATATCATTTGTGCGTAGGTGCATGAATGGGCGATTCAAGATAGGGTCTTCCCAACAAATATGAAGGCAAGGCCAGGCCAACAAAGGGATTTTGTTAACTGTCCGAGGTGTGCCCAACAAATACGAAGGTGAGGTCTGACCCTCTTGCAAATGAAGAGATTCCATTGACCGTCCAATTCCATTGTATATTTTCTAATTCTCCTTCCAACTCTGGCATAACATATGCATGAACACTTCAATAATTTCTCGACAGTGTATTCCTTTAATTTTAGAAATAAACAAATTCCAGAAAATTTCCTTTAAAAACAATCAGTTTACATAAAAATTTAGTTACATAACTAATGAAAATAAGATTTTTTCAGAACAGCCAAACTTTATGGACAAAATTGATCAAATTTGCTTGTAATTCTTTAAAATTTGTCCAAATTCGAATTTCATGGTCCAAAAGTAGCCAAATGCGGTGAATTAGCCAAGACCATGGTACATGAACCAAGTGTTGATTAATTTACCGCAATACAGATAGGTACCCTGTCATATCCTTGCATGCCTACATCGCAGGGTATATTCGGGTAACTTTACTTTGAAAGTCAGGAACATAACTTGTAAATGCGTGCTCTGGCCATTGATTCCCCAAACAAAAGGACATAAGACATTCATATATAAAAAAGGTGGGGCCCAACTGGGAAACCCCAAACATCACTTGCTAGGGCCCTTTATGAACCACAAAACCTTAACTAATCTCTCACTTTTATGCTAAGTTACCGAAACTCCTGAAGAATTTCCCAGAAACGCGGATCCCGTTTCCGAACATAAACGGATACGATTCTTGTCCGAAACACTGTAAAAACGTTTTTGTGCGTTTCAAAAAATCGAAACTTTAGATTTGGAATTGGATACGTTTCCAAGGGATTTAAATTTTTTGGATCCGTTTTCCGGTAAAACGGATCCACGAAAAATTGTGATCAAAACCACCCTTAAAATGTTAAAAAAGCTTGAAATTTGCATAGCCATAAATAAATAATAAAAAAGAAGAAATCATTTTGCAAATAAACTCACTATAAACAGAGTCTCATAAAATCTTTTCTAAATCTTTAGAAACTACAACACACCATATATTTATCAAAAATTCTTACTAAGAAAAAGATAGATGTTCAAAAATGCAAATAAAGGGGTTTGATGAATGTCTTCGTAAAGAGATTTATTTGAGCGATTAATTTTCATTTTGGTTAAGGTTTTGTTATTTGTCATTGATTTTGCTTTTGATTTCATAAATCCCTCCAATATAACAAATCTTCTCTAGCCAATCTTGTGCCTGCATATAGCACAAGCCAAGCTGACATTGAGAAGATTGAAATGTTCAGATAGGTCTTGATGGAATACCAATGATCCCATGGGCCTTTTAAATGTCATGCAAGTAAGATAGATATCATATGCCATGCATGACACATTCTTTGAAGGAGTTGGACCCGAAAGCACAAATGCTGTTGCATTTTTCTGATTACATTATTAATGATGATGATAATATGTTGAATGTTATAATAATCACTAATA